>JADLZN010003897.1:97500-697500 GCA_018155175.1 Sinocyclocheilus anophthalmus | reverse complement strand
ATTGGTTAGCTGTACCAATGCGTTGTGATTGGCGAACAGCTTAGAAGGTGTTTCAGTACTGCCACTCCCCTTGCTCCGTCTTTCAACAAAAAATTTTGTGCGAATCCGGCACTGTACTCCCTCGTATTGTGGAAGCTGTCCACAGTAAAATGCGCAGCACACAATAGCAAAATGCTCAGGAACAGAGTTAAAAAGTAAATTGCAACCACTGTTTCCTGACATCATCCGCTTTCGGAAGCCCAAACAAAGACGTTTGGGCACGGAGGTGAAAAAAAAACAGCGTTTCAGGAGGTCGCACACCGGACGAGAAGCGCAGCGCCGCGCCACGTCTTTAAAATTCAAACACATTATTTTCTATGAGTGAAGGCACACCGGCGGCGCCGTTCGGCATCTGTCCGCGGCGCCCAGCTACGTCGTGTTGTACTTGTAAGAATTGTTCTAGACCAGTGGTTCTCAGTCCTCGCGTACCCCCGCTCTGTATGTTTTGCACGTCTCTGTTTGTTAACAGACCTGATTCAGATCATCTTGTTAGAAGTGAGCTCCGTGCATGAACTGAGTTCAGCTTGACATGCTCCCTACACAGTGTCCATTGCTCCCTACTCCCTGAGCAGGGGAAATCCGTTGAAGTTTACTTCACTTCGGAATATTCATTCACGGATTCGATGCGCGCTGCCTGCGGTGTCTTCACACACAACCGAAACTTACTATAGAAATGTGAAATGTGAAAAGTGGGAAATAATATACCTCTGTAAATAAATACAATTTAAATTCACGTATCGCACACTTAAATGCCCTTTGTATGAAACACATACGCTCCCTTCAAACTGGAATCATGAAGGAATATCCCGTAATGTCCACTTCGCAGGGCACTTACAGTCAATATAACAAACGTATGAAGCAATAAAAGAAACACACAAAATGTACAGAGCGGGGGTACGCGAGGACTGGAAATGAGAACCGCTGTTCTAGACATGCCAAAATTTTGAGGCTACAGCACAGCAGCACTTCTTCTTCGTCGTCTCGTCTGATGCGCTCACTCAACCAAGCGTTCTAACCACAACCTCGCCTCTCCCCACCCATTCGAATTTCTGTAGGAGGGAATTATTTTTAATGATATTCTAAATGAGCTGCTTTGTGATATCACAAAACCCGGAAAACAAAAGCTGTAGTCCAAACGAGCCGTTTGCTGTAGTTCTTGAAAATGGATTTTTAAAAAACTAAATATCTCTCTTTGGAGTGGACTTTTAAGATTTGTAACTTTCTAGATCTTTTTTATGCCCAAACATACACACTACACACTGACTAAAATTAAAAAAGTGAAAAAGCATAATAGGACCCCTTTAAGTGTAGCATTAATCAGCCTCATTTGATATTCATAAGGCTGGCTCAAACTCTTCTGGATTAGTGGTGTTTGGGTCTGATACCTCATATGTGAAATACAAGGCTTCGGATGAGCTCAAACACTTTTACATCTGCTGGTCATACTGTGATTCAGCCTCACCTAAAGCATCTTCACCCTTCAGATTAAAGGGATAATTCAGCCCAAAATTAAAACGATTTATGTACTCACCCTCATGTTGTTCCAAGCATGCAGGTACTTTTTCCATGGAACCTAAAACAAGGAACTGAAAAATCTTCAGATCATTTCCATTCATTTGCATAAAAAAATTAATTAAATAAAATAGTGCCATGTCACTGGTTTTGATTTCAATTAATTCTTCAGATGTTTTTTTTTTTCAGATGTTTTCCATACAAAATAAAAAGTATATTAATAAATAAATAAAATGCCACGTCATTGGTTCTGATTTCAATTATTACATCACAAAAAAATTTGATGTTTTCCATACAACAACAACAACATTAAAACCAACCAATCAATCAATCAAAAAAGTGCCACAACATTGGTTCTGATTTCAATTATTAAATCTGAAAAAAAAAGTAATTAAAAATAAAATAAAATAAACACTGGTTCTGATTTCAATTCATTCTTAAATAAGAACAATTGAAGAATTTTCAGATATTTTCTATACAATGACATCAAAATCAATAAAATATAATACAAATAACATAAAAGTATTTGGTCCCATGTCATGATTACAGTTGATTTTTCAATTCAAATTCAATCTTTTTTGCTTGTCTTTTTAAAAACAACAGTATGAGGGCGAATAAATAATAAGTAATTTTTTGGGCTAATCATTCCTTTACAGCGTCTGCGAAAATGCATAATTTCTGGATGAATATTCTGTGCCTCCAGACTGTTTACAGAAATCCAGACTGAAACCACCCATTCCTAGCCACAAAGACCATCTCCTCTCATAACTCCAGACAAAAGATACTTTATTAAGCTTACTAAATGATTAGTCAAATAATGAAATAATACAGCATGGAAGGATGAGCATTGTTCTAGGGCTAAATTTAATTACAGCCAGTGGTCCTCAGGCTAATGAGAAATGCCCCACTTTAGCTCCTCTGTAACTGGGTAAAGCAACAGTGGCCAGTGGGCATGTTCTCTGGGGATGAGTCAAGAGATGATTAAGTAAAAGTCAGAGTACACAAAGATAATCTTTCTTGAGCTTTCACAAGAAAGAATCGAGACTCATTTCATCTGTCTGTTTCCAAAGTCAACAGAATCCTAACTTGTTAGGATTGTAAAATGTGGAGGGACACATTATAAACCTTATCAACCTGGCTCATGAATATTAAGTAGCTCGATGTAATGTTTGCCCTGTAGTCCTAACGTAATGTCTAAAAAACAAGGAAGCCCTATTAGGATTAGTGGTTAGCCAATGGGCGTTCGTTTGACTGTGGATGCTTTTGCTTGGTCTTAAAACCCATTTTTTCCAGGTTGGCTATGTTTTTTTCTCTCTCTGCATTGCAGCAAGCAGAACATAACTCTTAAAATATAAAGAATTTTGCCCAAAAAGAAGGTGAGACCGACTTAAAAATGTCAAAAAATGAGATAATGGTTTATACACCATGTTTATAAGGCTGCAGTTTACTACGTTTGTAATAAAGGGTTGCAAAAATACTATGGTAAAAGTTCTATGGTGGCAACCACAGCTGGGGTTTATTTATTTATTTATACCACAGACTTGTTCACATTTATTTCTTTATTTATTGTAGTATTAATCATGATGTTTCAAGACTGGACCCCATTGACCCCACTTGAAATTATACAAAAATATAAAATTGTGTGTTCAAACTCAAAGTCCTACAACAACACACTAAAGCCACTCTATTAAGTGTGCATGTAAACACAAAAATTGATGCTTGGTTAGTGAGTTGTTGTGCTTCCTCATCTCTCCCCTATGTCTAGAATACCTAAACAGAGAAACGTGGTGATTGTATACAAAAATTAACATCACTGAAATTCACGTTACTTCACGTCTGTGAGGCATCCTCTGTTTGCAATCTGTGAAATATAGGGCTGGACAATAATTCAATATCAATATGTATCGCAATATAATTTTTTTCAATAACGGTGATATGATTTTTAAACACATTTCAGATATTTCAATATACCAGTGTTTCCCATACATTGATTTATTTGTGCCGTTTGACTTCGTTGAATAAACATGAGCACTGCACGTTTCAAAATCATAACACAGCGCGGGTGTTTTATATGAATGTATCTCTGAAGGGAACCGACTGTCTTCAGAAGATGGCATTTTCATTTGATCTGATAAAGAAGCGTCCATGAGCGTAGCTGCTGTGATTACAGCCATTACTGGAGAAACCGCTATTTTATCAGTCTAAAAGCGCCTCCTGCTGGCAGAGAATGAGTTTGCATTTTCAATAAGCCCGTCTCCAGAACATTTCCAGTTTTGGTTTGTCAATTTTTTGTGTTCGCAGCTACTCGGAGCACTTTCTGACCCTTTTTCTTGCTGAAGCACATTTGTTTCAATCTATAAGAATAATCAGCCTACACTACCAGTCAAAAGGTTTTGAACATTAAGATTTTTTATTTAATTTTATTTTTTTTTAAGAATTCTCTTTTGGTCACCAAGGCTGCATTTATTTGATCCAAAGTACAGCAAAAACAGTAAATGTTGACAATTTTTAATATTTCAAATGCTTTCTATTTGGAATAGATTTTAAATGTATTATTCAGGTCATACATAGGTAATTTTCAGATCAGTACTACAGTCTTCAGTGTACATGATCCTTCAGAAATCATTCTAAAAAGCTGATTTGCTGATTATCAGTATTGAACGGTGATACAGTTTTTTTTCAGGATTCTTTGATGAATAGAAAGA
This sequence comes from Sinocyclocheilus anophthalmus, assembly GCA_018155175.1. NCBI lineage: Eukaryota > Metazoa > Chordata > Actinopteri > Cypriniformes > Cyprinidae > Sinocyclocheilus > Sinocyclocheilus anophthalmus. Next base: position 693,244 of record JADLZN010003897.1, on the reverse strand, counting down.
TCCAAAGATCAGCATTATCTGAAATAAAAGCTTTTGTAACATTATACACTATCCCATTCAGTATCATTTTTATAATTTTTTTGGGAAAGAAATTATAGAAATTAATACTTTTATGTAGCAAGGATGCTTAAAATTGATCAAAAGTGATGATAAAGGCATTTATAATGTTACAAAATGTTTCTATTTCAAATAAATGCTGTTATACGATATCGGAATTATATCGTATCGACCTAAATTAAGAAATATATCGTGATATCAATTTTGGCCATATCGTCCAGCCCTAGTGAAATATGAGATATCTTGGCCCTGTTTGTTGGAACAGATATGATATTGATAGTCTGGAGGAGTGCCATTAGACACAGAAAGCCTGTATTTGTGCTGCAAAAACCAATTCCACTTCAATTGATTTAAGCAATGATGTCTCACTATTTATTGTGTGTTGGAAAAAAGAACACGCTCTCACAGTCAAGGCGTACAAGCATTTTCATTGCCTCATGGTATTATTATTCAGCTAATTAAAACAGCCAAGTTTCAGACATTCTGTGTGAAGAGAAGCATAAGAACAGATAAAACAGCTGTGGCTGACTGAAGAAAACAGACCAAACAGTGAGCTACACAACAATGCAGCTACACAATAAACCCAAACAACCGCTGCTATTGACAGATGAATACCCAGTAGATCTGCTGAACATGCTCTGAAAAACATCCAACTCTTGACCACCAATTCTGACGCTGCTCAAAATCCACACTCAAAATTATGGCTGCTGACAGCTGAAAATACGTAAGGTTTTACAACATGGGTCGATAACGAGCCAATTAGACCGCAAATAATATGGATCAGTGTGTTAATTCTGAGATTCTAATTCATTTCTGAAGCTCCACCGTTAAAATGGCAGCTACTATCAGGCTGATTGCAATTGAGCCCTTAGGATGGGCTGCAGCAATCCATCACTTTGACATTTTGGGAGCAAAGTATAAAAGTTTAATGATGGTTGGAGTGACTCTTTTGACATCTTGTGTTGGTACAAATGTGAATTTATTGCATCCAGAAGTCCAAACTCAGCACTAGCGCTGTGACTCTGACAAAGTGTGACAAAGTGATCGTTTGGCCCAATGTCCACTGGGTCAGAAAGTCATCAAAATCAATTGTGTTGGGTTTATTTTTCCCTCTTTTCCATGAGCGGGTGACAAAACTATCAAAAGTTGGACAGGAAAGAGCACACCCCGGGCCATACAAGCTTTTCAGCCCAAGCGCTTTGATGAAATTTAACAGTGTTCCACTTCTGCAAACTTGCTTTGGAGGAGACAGGACTCCTCTCACGCTTTTAGGGACAGCTTTTCAAAGAGTCCTGAGAGTTCCACATGGAGCCCTTTGAAGGCTCACACCATCTCACTTTCATCTGTCTCAACCCAGGCAAGCGTCAGGTTGCTCATGGCACACATCATAGAGAGAGGAAGGGTACGGCTCATACCTGCAGCCTCTTATGAGTCTTCAGAGTCATGAGTCATACCTGCAGAAGTATGAGTCTGTGTGTGTTATGGCCCAGAACAAAATTTGGCTCATTTAAATCACAATCGGCAAACATATAATAAATCACAGACGCTTGATATCATCTTTAGTTGATGTCCTCGCCAAGTTTCAATCAAACAAACAAAAAAAAGAACAAACAAAATATCAGAACAGCACAAATCACAAGTTGCACAAATAGAAAAATATTTGGAGAGATCTTACCTATCTCCCGTGAAAAAAACAAAAAACAAACAGGTGAGTCTTGCGGGCCACTACTTCCCTCGCTGAACTTACTAAATAACAAAACGTGACTAACCAAAGAAAACAAACTCACTACCTGCTACTGAAAATAGACAAAGCAAAAATAAACGTAAGAATGAACTAACCACAAAAAGTTAGCAAAGTTGGGCTACAAAAGAAACAAGAAAACTTAATGTAGCCAAAAAAAAAAAAGAAAAAGAAAGAGGAGAGGTGATGAGCAATCTCGCCGCGAAGCGAGAGACTCAGCGAACAAAAGCAGAGAGAGAGATCCGCCATTGACGCCATCGAGGTTTAAATAGTAGAAATGCCATTTGACGTCACTCCACTTTGGAGGATCCGGGAGAATTCCCCCGCTCACAACTCCACCTAAAGGCTAAGAAAAAAAACATCACACCCGGAACACCTGCTCTACGAGCAGACCCACGTAACCGTGTGTGTTTATAAAGGTGTAAAGCTGCTGATCAGAATGGAAATATTATTCATCATCTCATTATGACCATTCCAGAGTCATTCCAGTGCAGATTCAATATATTGTGAGCAAAAGTCATGATCAGAGTTTGGCTGGTGTCCACCAATCCGTGAGAAATACACCACCAATTAGACCAGACTGGTTACTGAGGCATGAAGCCTTCGGATGAACTCAAACAAGATGCTTGCCAACTTTATGTCAATAGGGCAAGGACATTTATACACAATATAACAAAACTCGACAGCAATAATAAGCAGCTCTAATGATCTTTATGATCTTTTTAAGACTTTGTGTTCCATTCACTCCTATTGATAAGTATAAACCGTGCAGGTGCACAACATTGGCACCACATCAATTATCATTTTTACATTTACTGGTATTGGCTGATATTGGATATTTAATTGTTTACACACACACACACACACTTATAAATGTTTATTTTTAACACAGTAGTGTAGATGTATAATTTTAGGCCATTTATCAGACATAACATGGCGATCACAAACAAATTGAATCATTGGCTTATTAGTATCGGCTAGAATTTCAATTGAAGTACAGTCTTATATATTCATACAAATTCAAATTCTGGAGAGCGGAAATGCAAGCATATTTATTTTCGAAGCATAACAAAAAATTTGTGTTGAACTCTAACCTGCACATTTTTGTAGTAAACGATTATGTAAACCAACCGAGGATCTTACAGATTGTGTGGCTCAGGAAAGTGAAGTAGATTGTAAATGTTAGCATTTTGAATGGATATTATTTGTGCATGCATATTCCTACCCCAGTATCACTGCACTATAGGACTGAGGGCATTGTGAAGTGTTGGTTTGCTGTATTCCCCACAGAGAAACCTGAATGCAGACCGCAGTGTCTGATGAGCCTGGATGAAAAAAAGCAGCGTCACTACAATGATCAGCAGAATGCTGAGAGGACAAGACATGCGGCAATCTCTCAACACCTACAAACGAGCACACGTTCTTGGCTCACATTCACAATGCATCACAAAGAACTTCCTGACACCACCCCGTCACTCAAAATTGTGCTGTCGAATAATGTATCGGCTGGTGCTTTTGGTTACTCGGAGTACTCTCAGAACATTGGACCGGGAGGAGTGCTTTCCCCGAATCCCTGACAGCTATAGAGGTGTAAGAGAAAAACGCTCCTGCAAAGGCATCATTAGGCTGGAGAGGAAGGTACTTGCACAGTGGGATGACAAATGTCTGTAAGGGGAGAGCAGAAGCAACCATCTGAGACAGCGTTTATCAGCCGAGTCAGCCTGAGAATCCTTAATGCACTTTTAAATCATTGCTTCTTAACTGCAATTTACCACAGAGAGCGAATCATTACTTTCCAATATCAAGCAAATTTTACTGCCCGATTGGAACACAGAGGATGGTTCATGAAAAGGCATTACCCTCAACTCTTATTTTTCAGAGAAAGGCCTGAGATCGATGGTAGGTTATCAAATGTAGCAAACATGGAATCTCCTCTTCTCATTGGGATTCAATGGGACTCCACAGGGACTCCCTCCACCTTTTGAATGCTAACATTGGTTTTATCCTGATGCATTTATTGTGACAGCTTGGAATAAACAGCTTAATAAAACAGACAGCTGTGGCTTAGCAGTTAGAGCATATGCATCAGATACTACAATGTTCATGCAGAAAGCACATGTTTGAATTTGACCCTTTGTGCCCCGATGTTCATGTGCTACTGTTCACCTACAGTACACTACTGTTCAAAGGTTTGGGGGTCAGTAAGATTTTTTTTATTAAAGAAATTAACACTTTTATCCATTAAGGATGCATTAAATTAAACCGCACAACTGATTTAACATTGCTAAAAAAATAATAAATGTGTCTTGAGCAGCAAATCAACATATCTGACTGATTTCTGAAGGACCATGTGACTCAGAAGACTGGAATAATGATGCTGAAAATTCCGTTTTCCATTTCAGTTTCCGATTATTGTAAATTCAAAAAATACTTCACAATATTACTGTTTTTACAGTGTTTTTGTATCAGATAAATGCAGCCTTGGTGAGCATAAGATATTTCTTTCAAAAACATCAATAAATCTAAGCAATTACAAACTTTTGAACATTATTGTATCATGCTCGTAGCCAGTCCGAAAATATTGGGTCATAAATATGTCAAACTTTTGTAAATGGAAATTACAAAGAAACTTATGTGGTTACATTTAAATCGAGCTTCATATGAAAAATCAGTATGTATAACAACCACTCAGCTATAATGATTGCTTGTAAATAGTTCTCCATATGCCTGGAAAATGTGTTAACATTTAAAGGAGAATTAATTTCACTGACACGTCAATGCGGTCTACCTATGATTTCCTGCCCCTTCTTTACTGTCCTCACTCAATAAAAAGTGGAAAAGAGCTTGAAAACATAACACAACATTTTTTTTCATGTTTTGTTACTGAGTCACACCAAATGGCAAATGCTCATCTGTGACTAAGAGGAATCAAAGAGCTGTACAAGTCTGAAAAGTAACAGAACATTCATCAAGGTTCAAACTAAAGCTATATACACAACAGAGCCATTCAAATTTAGGATAACATTGGTCCCTAAAGGGAAATTCAGATAAGCTAATATACTGCTTAGAAAAATAACAAATAGCTGCTGTCTTTGCTTAGATCAAATTTATGTTTGCCGTTCATCATGATAAAGAAGGGCTTATTTGCTCTTGGATATTGGGCCTAATAGAGCCATCTGCGATATGAAATGTTGCTTTATGCAGCTTGCAATACATGGATGTACACTTTACTGATTCATTGGGCTCTCAAGCACAATGAGAAGCATAACAGGTGCGTTATAAAGATATGAAGCTGCTCCCATCGCAAACAAACACACATACTTGCGAATAGTGATCTAAGCGGCTGTCAGGAGCCAGAGGGAAGGCCCCGCTTGGAGAGCCCAGCAGTGTTATCTCTCGCTCTCTGGGAGGTCTGACTTCCTGCCAAGGTACAGAGCTAAAGAGACACATTCAGCAGTAATGTGCGCTGAGACCTGAACAGACCCGTGCGGATAAGAAGTGCGAGGTAAGATTCTTATACAGACAAGGGGCCCGTTTACGTGTGCGTGTTGTCCAAATCCGCACGGCCGTATCTGGATGTGCCAGTCTCTGTTTACTGCTCCCACTGTGGATGAAAGAGCAGGTAAAAATAGCACAGAGAGCAAGCGTGCACCTGTGGGCCCCAGCCTACTTAGCACTGATCAGCAGAGCCAGGGACACGCAGCTCTGGGCAGGGGCTGGAGCTCGAGGAAAAGACAGGATGAAAGAGGAAGAGAGCGAGGGAGTGAAATTAGAGCGGAGACAACGCTGAGTCTCAGAGAGTGAATACATAGACCATACACGTCAATCGTTCAGCTGAGTCTCACACCTGCGCTAGAGGACGTTCCAGCATGGCTGCTGCAAGAGCGCTCGCTTAATGAACAGCTAACGTAATCCCCATCGGCCTTGGGAGCCGATCCCATGACCCCACCAATCAGATGGGCTTGAGAAAAGGAAGAAAATAATACTCATTGTACCATGGTACAGTGTGTACAATTCCATCTCATTAATATTAAAGCAAAACAGACTCACCAATATTAAAATTCGGGCTGACAATTGTTGTCATGTTATGACTGATAACCATTAAATTAATATTCTAAACTATTATGCCTAAATAAACAAAACACTAAAAACTAAAATGGATTTAAACGCTACAAGTGAATTTAGACATCACAACATTATAATGTTCTGCATGAAAAAAATGGATATTCGCTTTTTGATTTGCTAAAGATTCCATTTCCAGTGTTATTAAATTAAATTATTAGTGTTTTAAAGATTAAGTAAGTGTTAGTAAGTGACAGCAAGGTAATCTGAATACAGCACATCACTTGTTCCTGAATGAATCAGTGCTTTTGAATAAATGATTCAGTGACTCACTCTTAAAGACAGCCACTTGATTTGTTCCTAAATGAATCCGTGTTTTTGAATGAATCATTTGAGTGAATGATTCATTGAATCACTCATACAAGTGGTGACTTGTCGCCACCTATTGGCATAATGCTGTAACCTACAGAAAGACGATGTAACCTCACTGAAAAATCACCACCACTAATGCACATCACAACTGCAATGCTGTACCAGGTGAACTAACAAGCAAGTTTACTGCATCTGAATAGTCATGCATATGGAGCGGATTGTGTTATGCAAACTGTAAAATGTATTATTTAAATCATGTACTATGGTAAAAGCGTTTTGAGGTCATAACATAGAATTGTGCAAGGAACCATGCAAAAATAAGCTATTAAACTATTTTTGCCCAGTTTTGCTGAAGCAAATATTACCTAAAGCCACAGCAGAACGGTCATGCGTCTCCAAGCATCACACAATTTATGAATGAATCCGCATTTTGAACGAATGGGGTGAACCAATGATTCAATGGCTCATTCATAAAGAGAGCAATGTACTTCATTGCTGAATGAATTAGCCGTTTTAACTAATCGAATGAATGAATGAATGAATGACTTATTCATTAAGACATTTGCCACCACCTACTGGCAGTTTTAGTTTCTTATTTAGCGTATCATTTCATTAAAAATAATTTCATATTTACATAATAAATAAAATCCACATTAGTAAAAAACGCGAATTAAAGGGATAGTTCACCCAAAATATTAAAAATGAAAAAAGAGAGAAAAAAAAATGTCTGTCTAAAGATACTTTATGTAATATCTATTTCAGGCTTTTCTCATGTAACACAATGTTATCTTTTGTAGGTAATTTCTCAGCCAAATCTGATGTGCGATTAATTAGATTCAAATTTGTAATTGATTGACAGCTCTAGTTAAAAGGAATAAAAGTTGTTGGTGCTTTACTGCCTCTAATGTTCATTTCACCTGGTAACTGCAGTGAAATATAGGTACAATTTTTGCAGTTTTGCAGAAATGTAGGCACAGTCAGTCAATATTTCCACTGAGCCTGGGTTGCAAAAGAACCGTGATAAGATCGTGGATTGTGGTCTTGCCTGAGAAAAGCATAAAACAAAATTACTAAAACTAAAATTAAAAAGAAAACCGAAAAGGTAAGAATAAAAGCCCATTTAAAATTAAACACTCCAGTATCTAAATAATACTAAAATAACACTGTATATCCCTTTTAAATGTATATACTGCAAACAAATTGAAAGGATATTAGATTTACTGTGGATGGAGTCTGCAAAGCACAATAAAGTGCACATATAAACGCCTACAGAAAAATCAGTGCTTTAGACAACACTGGCTACATAATTAAATATCTTCTGTTGGGAAATGGAATCGTTGTAGCAGGGTATTCAAACAAAATCTATATATAAAGCACTGGCAGACCAAACAATCTTTATATACACCGACAACACACAACATTGTTTACGTCGTTAGACTAGCTATTTTCTGCATAACACATTATAATCAATCCCTTTGAGCAGGCTTATTAACAGACAAGGTACAAAATGTCTAGCTCAGCCATAACTAATGACAATGAGGTCCGCTTTGGGCATTACATACATTTGCAAATAGCTGTCCATGTGTGCAGGACAACAAATTAAGCTTTGATCAGAGGGGGAAAAAAAGAGAGCCAGGCACCTTTTTGTCGGAGTAAGAAAAGAATCAAGCCAACATCACCCATACACTGAGTATTTTATGTCCACACAGGTGATTCTACAAGAGTTTTGTGATGTGTAATGAGAAAAGCAGCGAATATTACCTGACTGTTAGAGAATGCTGCAATTGGACTACGTCCATAGGGAGAAACGTAGGATAGAAATAATGTACTGCGGCTACAGATGATTCATCATAAAGAAAGAGTATCTCAAAGGAAATTATTACACTGAAAACTGGTTCTGCAGAGAGAACAAATTATTTAATTGATGTATCATTAAACTTTAATTACTTTCCCTTTGTTTTGCATTGGTTTGTAATACGGACACGAATCAGAAGAATGCCACGCATCAAACAAGCAAAAGAACATTGTTTCTGGAAATCATTTCTGAGCCAATAATTAATAGAAAACCTTTCTCGTTTATGTTTATTCACCCCGTCTAGACTCTTAAATGGCATCTGATAATAAATCCGGTTGCAAGATTAATACAGTCCAGTGTGCTGTTTATTGATGCAGAGCAGAGCTCAGGATGTAGAGCTTATATAATGAAGAACAACAGGACAAGAGATGGCCTCGTCTGTGGCGTCTGAGGCTGTGTGGACATGGCTCGTCCAGCCAGCATGCTGAGTGCTCCAGCCTTCATTTATCACTTTGGGTGAGAGGTCAGCTTCGCCCTGGTTTCACAGCCTTTCAATAGGACTTTTATTACCAGAGACTGCTCTCGAAGCGTGGCCCGCATAACCAACAGCACATCACCAAACAAACTGAAGATGGAAAGCTGGTGGGAATCGCTTGAATTCGGCTCTGTGTTTACAAGCACGCCTCTCTTTCTAAAGCTCCAGCCGGAAAAAAACAGGCACATTTGGACATTCTGATGTCCGCCCGCTGTTCTAGATTAGAGGAGGAATCTGGTTATCTCTATTTGTATCTGCTCAATCTCTCCGTGCATTCGAGATCAGACGGAAGACAGATGGAGCAGGTATTCAGTCAGAGCACCGTAATGACTTCATACAGGCAGAGAGAGCTGTTCCCTGATGTTTCATATTCCTTCCCCATGAGAATTATGAGTTGATCTTCTCTGTAACAGATACTGAAGGCCTACTTTTAAAATGGCTGAGCATAGTAGCAGTAAAAAAAAAAAAACATACAGTAAACTGATGCCTCGTTCTATTTATGATGTGTTGACAGCCTTTAGCTGTTGCGACACGGACAACCATCATGTCTAGTGTACTGTAGACACAGTGTCACAATGAAATAAGTACCTTTACCATGTTATTCTTCAAGTGCTAAAAGAATGGTTAATCAAATCAAAGATCCCAGGACACAGAGACAACAACAACAATACACAGATAATAAAAATGAGATGTGAATAATTACTTATTATTGGGGTGACCCTAATAGTCGAAGATTCTATGCTTCGATAGGAGGAGCCTGATTCGACTACCAATCTCACAGTCGAATATTCGCGGGGTGTTATGATCATGCCATTTTGGCTATATGGGGGTGCTCAAATGTCTGATTTCACATAGAACACTTTTCACCACAAGAGTTAATTACAGCCTAGTTATATAATGCTGAAATAGAACTGAAAAGAAGAAGCTTTAAATAAATATTTTAACATGCGTGAATAAATCCAACCACCCCTATGGATTTAAGTTTCACTTTCCATAATCTGTGACCGACAGAGGAGCATCTTGGCGGCAGGGATTTAAATCTTTAACAAGACTCAAACTGACACAGGCTGAAAGACTATATTTGTTCGATCAGGTAGGGTACAAGTGATTTCAAAACATTTCAGCCGGTTTATATATATACCGTGTATATATTATTTATCTCGTATAAGATGCATTTGGTTGAGTTACGCTGCAGTAAAGCGCTTCATTGTACGGTGATTATCTCTTCAGAGCGCAGCACGAGCAGGACAAACAACAATGCATAATATTAATGACTATGACTGGGACTGTCATATACATAACATAATGAGAACACTATTATAATAAAACGCTGTGAATTGTTAGATTTTAGTTGCCGTGTTTCTGCACGTTGTTGCGTGAAGAACGCATCCACAAAAGGAGTTAATTCTGAGCCGCACAGACACGTTCATGCGCATTCGGGGCCAGGCACGTGCACACATAGACATCATGATTCATGAAAGAGCTACCATGTAAGTTAGCTAAAGTTAGCTAAGGCAATAGGAAGTCTAGTGTGCGTTCTTTCACTGCATGATTCAGTTTATTAAAATGCATTTCGAATGATCAGAAAATTCAAGATATGGGGGCAGAAATGTTATATTTGTATCATTTCATATAGTTAATCAGTATCCCGCAATGCAATATTGATTTTATACAGCAGTTCAACAAACAAGAATTTAATATTAAGACACTTACGTTGTTGACACAATGCGGCCCGTCACGAATTCAAATGCGGCCCACCGTGCTGAACACAATTTAAAAAAAGAAAAACTTTCAGTTTTACAATTCATTTTAGTTTTTACATTAATTTAAAAATGTACTAAATAAATATAAGCTATAGCCTAATGTTTTTATGTAAAATAATTTTGTTTTTCATATATTATTTTCAGACATGAGCAGTACTCACGTAGCTTAATTAACGTTACGCATTTAAAGTAAAGACCAAGTGGCCAGCCGCAGACAGTGAGCATATATTTGATCAATTTAGCCTTCTCAAATCATCACGACTTGACTAAAATAAAATCTATAGATATAAAACGTTCAAGCACATCACATGCTAGTTTAAATGTTAAACCAAGATAAATGTGCGCTATATCCAATAGTTTGCGCAAAGAGTGGAAGCTGAAGCACGCTTTGCAGGACATGAAGCGCCAGCGCAATCACTTGCATTTTTTTCAGTGGATACGCCGTCATTTTTGCTCATAAAGGTAAGAGTAATACATCATTCGTAACTGTAAATGTTATACTTGTATTTGTGTGCACTCACAATACCAACAAAACGTTGTGCTTTTATAAAATAAAGAAAACAAACATATGTGCCTTTCTGCCGTCTCGGTCTTGAACAGGAGCGCTTCAAAAAAATTAACCGAAACTCAGCGAATACTTGCCTCACTGACTTGATAAATATATCTATAGAAAGCTTTGAATTACTACTTAACGAAATAAAACAAAAACAAAAGCTATTTCATTATAATCATAATCCGTAAAAACGCACTTCTCTCTAAAGGCGCATCTAATGAAGAAATGGCGAGTCAGGATCATCATCTTTATCTTTGCGACACTGACTCAGAAAACACAAATTTATTAATAAATAATTAAAATATCTCCTTACTATTCCCCCTGACACATTCATGGTAATTACTTTTGCAGATGCTTTGCTGCAAACTTCAAGCCTATTGCGTGCTTTGAACGCAGAAACTCTCAGCAGCGCTGACGAAGCATGCTGCTGCGCTGCGGGACACTACACACGCGAGGCCGCTCTTGACAGTTCGGTAGCCACGGTCTCGTGTTGTTTTCCTCCACCCGCCGGCAATTTTTATCACTAATTGATGGATGTCTAAATTATAAAAATAAGGAGAAGCCTAAAACAGGCCCGAGGCCCTCCCGCGTCTGAACTATGACGTGAAAATTGGCCCGAAGCCCGTCCCGAGGGGCATAAAAAAGTCGGGGCTCATCGGGCCCGGGCTGAAATGCAGGGTTCTAGCTCTGATCTAGCACACAGAAATCGATTTGACTGAAAATTTATCAGAAGAGATGAAAGAAAGATAGTGGTCATCTGCGCAATTCGGAAAAAGAGGCGGCTTTTCTGCATTAGGTATGTTTTTTTTTTTCTTTTCTTTCTTTCTTCTTTTTTTAGCCTTTGTGTACAGCATTTATAGTGTCATTCTAAATTAAATTTTCACAATTGGGTGTTATTTATGGGGAGTAGAATTGTTTATTTATTTCAATGAATGTAATGGATTAGATATCATAATATTATGATATTATAAATCAGGTTGATTTGTATTGCTGACGTAATATGTAAATGATATGCATGCGGCCCGCGAGACTTGCACTTGGACCATAGCGTGCCCTGTGGAAAAAAAGGTTGAGAACCACTGCTCTAGATATATAAAGTTTTTGAAGGGTGGGCAGGGCAGCACCAATAATCCTGTCAGAAGTCCGAACCATCCTCTGATATCTGATTTTGTAGCTGAGCCAAATCAGACAGTTATTAAAGTGCACAGGACATACTCAATGACGGCTGAGTAGAACTGTTTCAGCAACTCCTGTGGCAAGTTGAACTTCCTCAACTGGCGAAGGAAGTACAATCTCTATTGGGTCTTTTAAACAATGGAGTCAATGTGAGTGTCCCACTTTAGGTTCTGAGAGATGGTGGTGCCCAGGAAACTGAATGACTCTGCAGCCACAGCGCTGTTGATGATGGTGAGTGGGGGGAGTGCAGGGGGGTTTCTCCTGAAGTTCAGAATCATCTCCACTGTTTTGAGTGTGTTCAGCTCCAGGTTATTAAGACTGCACCAGACAGCCAGCTGCTCAACCTTGCTTCTATATGCAGACTCATCACCGTCCTGTATGAGGCCGATGACTGTATGTCCGTCTGCAACTTCGGGCTTGACAGAGTGTGGCAGTAAGTTCAGTCGTTGGTGTAGAGCGAGAAGAGCAGTGGGGAGAGAACACATCCCTGGGGGCTCCCACCATGCTGATGGTGCGGCTGTTTGACCTGAATTTCCCCAGTCCCCACTAGCAGGGGGTCCAGTGATGTCCTTCAGATAAGCAAACACCAGCCTTCTCTAAAATGACTTCATGACCACACATGTTAGGGTAACAGGTCTGTAGTCACTAAGTCCTGTGATTTTGGGTTTCTTTGGGATGGGGATGATGGTGGTGCATTTGAAGCATGAAGGGACTTCGCACAACTCCAGTGATCTGTTGAAGATCTGTGAAAAAATGTGGGCCAGCTGGTCAGCACAGGTTTTCAGACAGGCTGGTGAAACACCGTCTGGGCCTGGTGCTTTCCTTCTCTTGTTCTTTCTGAAGACCTGACACACATCATCTTCACTGATCTGAAGTGCAGGAGGGGGAGAGGGGTGTTGCTGGAGGTGTTAAAGGTTGTGTAGAGAGACCGGGAGTTTCAAATCTGCAGTAAAACTCATTCAGGTCTTCAGCAAGTCGTTGATTCGCCTCAGTGCTGGGGGATGTTGTCTTGTGGTTCGTGATGTCTTTAAGGCCTTTCCACACTGAAGCAGGGTCGTTTGCTGAAACTGTTTTTCCAGCTTTTTAGAGTAGCTCCTCTCAGCCACTCTGATCTCCTTTATTGTGCTTCCAACTAGGGCTGCATGATAAATCACGATTAACACTAAATCTCGCGTAAATCAACCTGTCCAGTATGATATCGCAAATGCTGCGATTATGTTTTTTGTGCAGTTTGTCCGTGAAGCATGGCTCTTTGATCAGTAGGAAGTGCTGCTCCTTCTGAAATCACTACGAGTTTGAGTCGTTTATAATGTGCATTATAATATTATAATGTGCGTCATCATTATAAATATACTTTATTATCATGAAAATACCTGAGAAGGCTTGAAGTACAGTGATAGAAAGATACCCATAGGCATTTCCTGAAATTCGGTTTGGACTTTCTGCGCGAGAGCGCCCTCTAGCTTTTAGATGCAGCAGCATTCAACCATACTTCACTGACAATTTTTTTTATACTGCGCATAAAAAAATAGCAGCCAACTGCCAAATCATGTGCGGTTTATTTTTTAATCGAGCTAAAACTAATATCTGATGATAAAAACTATGACGAAATTTATGCCACGTCTTCGTTAACAAGACGAGACGGGACTATAATGTTATTTGAGGACTACCAGACATTCAAAATACATCCTATAGGCTACTGTCCTTCAAAATGTGCGTCCCTATCATTAGATTGCAATCGGATTGGCGTTTGCATATCTAGTCTCTGTATGGCAGCCGAAGTGGATGGATAGGCTACCAAAATGCGAACTAGCGATCTGAAACAATGGCCTCAGCACCCGAAGGGGTAGGAATAAGGTGACCAGATGTCCCGTTTCTCCCGGGAGTCACAATTCGTTGTCGATTAATTTAAAAGTTAGTGAAAGCGGGATAGGCGGAATCGCACTGATAGAAGTGCTCTCTCTCGCGCACGCTCCACTTTTTCAGTTCTCATATACAGCGCGCGATCAGTTCTCCGTGCTCAATACCCACACTCATTCAATGTCTATTGTGTAGAGTATCTCAATAACACAGTGGTTAGGCTTCAATGTGAACGGTAAACATGGGTGAAAACTGAATCATGTTTATATTACATCATGCCTTTCTGTCTTACAGACACGCATTCCTAATTAAGTACTTATCCGTTGTCATCATGCTTAACCAACCAAGATCTTAAGGGGTCCATATAGAAGCTTATTTTAAAGATCATTATTTTTGGTGTATTGGTGTGTACAGAATATTTTGACAAGCTTCATGTTCAAAAAGCACATTATTTTTCAAATACTGTACACTATTGTAAGTCCTCTATGCCCCGCCTCTCCCAAACACGTTGTTTTCAACAATGCCCCCTCCTTTGACAAGTGCAGTCTGCTCTGATTGGCCAGCGGACCCAGTGCATTGTGATTGGCCGAACACCACAAGCACTCGTCGGAATGTAACGCCCCTTACCATAATCACAGCTTCATCTTTCAAAATAAATATCAAGACAGTTAATAATGTCGTAGTTTTACCATCATTTCAAGCCTGAAAGGGCAACAGAGTCGCGTGACAGGCACCGTGATGATGCAGTACACAAGCCGCGGTTAAGACAGCTGAAGTGCTATGATTTCAGGCAGTTCACTCTCCTGTGATGTGTCCCTGTTTCCCTCACACACACACACACACACGACGCGTTACTCTGCGCTGCGCAATACTCCGCATTTGAACAGTCAATAGCAAAAACTAATAACAAAACATACTTACAGCCGTTGATTCAGAAGCGCCAGATTGTAATAGCAAAGTCGGAACTGACCCATTTTTTTTAGAAATAGCCTTTGTGCACAGCCAGCCTTGTACTCTTCTAGGTTAAAAAAAACTGTCGTCCATAAAATGCCTTGCACAAATTCGAACATCTGGGTTGTGCTGTTCTGTTGTAAATAAATCTTAACCAATGATTCCCTAATTGCATCTACTTCCGGAAGGCAAAATAAAGTGCTTTTTCTTTCACCTAGAAACACACAGCGTCTACCTGACATGCTGCATCAACATTACTGCTGTTCCTGAAACCACGCCTTATTTCTTTGCGTGCACATTTGGGCGGCATTATGCCTACTAATTTACAAACATAACGGACATAGACATTGGGGCATGATGTGGTAGCCATTGGAGGTAGGCTTGGCTGACTCTGAACTTTTATAAATGATATCTCTTTGAGATTTGAGACTTTAGTCTTTGCAACTTTACAGATTTTTTTTATGCACCAAGAGCTTGTAACACCACAAAGACAAAGGAAAAATTGAAATCGCATCATATGACCCCTTTAAATAATATGTTAAGTAAACTTACTGTATCTGAAAAATTAGTTTAATTTGTATCTCTTACGTATTTGTCTTTTTTGTCTTATTCTGCTTCTTTTTAAAAAAATTATACATATTATATATGAACAACTATAATTTTTATAAGTTGCTCCCTTTTCACTACTGTTAAAGGGATAGTTCACCCAAAAATGGAAATTGTCATCATTTATTCAAGTTTTTTCCAAATGTAATCCTTGATTCAAATTTCTCATAAGCATAATTGATTTGGTCTAAAGAGAGAAGAATTAATGACTATTTTTGTTTGAAGACTACTTTTAAAATAGCTACCAAAATACATGTTGGTAAATGCACTAAAAGTAATGACTAAAAGTTGACAAAAATGCAATGACTTTTCGTCGACTAAAACTATGAAAGACTCAAATGACTAAAATGTGACTAAGACTATTAAGCATTTTCGTCTCAAGATAAAGACTTGTCAAAACTAACACTGGTCTGATTAAACAAAAACCAGTATAACATTTTGTGGTGTGTACTGCCGAATGTTCAGCAGTTCATCCCTGTTTAAACTTATTGTGTTTGAAAAACAACAGACAGGAAAAATGAGCAAAAACAATAAAACAACTGGAGAGCTCCACACCGAGGATCAAGGTGAATACAAGTTTCCATGGGCTATTCAAATACACCATTATTAACAGAGCTGGTAAACCTGGTACTGCAAGGTCTTGGCTGTAAAAAAAAAAAAAAGAAGTATTATCTGCATTCAAAAAAGACCACAGCACAACCCGAATGTTTTTTTTTTTGGCAAAACGATAAATCGGCACAAGAAATGCTTTGATATCACGACCACAAAACATTTTCCACTTCTAGACATGAATATCCCATTAGCTTTCAATGACACATTCACACAACAGCCACTTCAAAGCATGATGGCTTCCATAATCCAGGTATCAAATTACTTGTGAAAATATCTTTGCCTCTTGTTGCCAGATAAAAAGACCAAAGAAAGTGTTGCCCTTTTGATGATGAAATCATGGGAAACACCAACAAAGACATATCTGTAAACAGGCACGAATGAAAGCGAAGGCTTGAAGACAAATAGCTGGTTCAAATAAACAACACACACGTTTATCTGTGTACGCTCCCGCTTAATCACATTAATGAACCTTCATCCACACGCGGACATACATCTTCATTAGCATTTATGATTCATGTGATTATGACTATGACAGATGGGTCTGACCTGATTCAACACTTTCTCCATCTCAGACAAAAGAGAAATATGAAGGGAAAACTCCGTCATGTGACTAATCTAGTATGGTCTTCCTCTAATGTCCCTACATTTGAGTGGAAACAGAAGGCTATAAATACAGGCAGGTGTGGTGAAGTGAAGGGTCAGCACTTTAGGGAACCTGTGACGCAACGGCTCTCTCCTGATGAGGAAGTGAAGCGTGACGCCGAGAGTGAATCCCACTCGCTTTATGTGAATCCATCCAAATCACTCTGCAACAACGTCCTGATAATACCGCAAAGAATGAGAGTCATTTCCTGTAATATTTTAGGAGGGAATGCCCAGTGTCTTTAAATCTTCATTTTGCTACTGTGCATATTTATGGAAGTATAGAAGTAAAGATTCTGTTCAAGATTCTTCAATAAGAGAGATCAAGGTGCACATATTTTTGCTCCAGTATTTGTTCAGGGCATTGGAATCTGGCTCGTCCAAATTAATATATATCTGGTCCTCAAACCTCTCAAATTTCCATGCAAACCCAGCAAGAGCTGCCATATTCCAGTGGTATAATGAAGGCAGAAGGGAATGGAGGTCATAGAGCTGTTCATGTTGTAGTCTTAAAACCCGAAGGAAAATTAACATTTTAAGTTATGAGCTCCCTCTGAGGATTTTCCTATGGCTTTTTAGATTTTTTGATTTATGAATAAAATAAGTGTGTGGATAATATTACAGTACTTTTACTTTTATATGTTTTGTTCTAGATGATACATTAAACTCAGAATGGCAAATTTTTACAACAGCTTTTCAATTCATCAAGCATTTAATCTCACATACAGTACTTGTGGTAGCTGTTGTCATTATGTAGCGAACAGTCAGCGATTTAATAATAAAAATGTTTTTGAAATTCTTGGAAGTCATGGCAAATTTAACTAAATATGCATAGTGTGTCTATCTGAGTAGAAGTCAGTAAGAATTTTTTATGCTTTTTGAAAGAAGTCTTTTATAGGCACAAGAAGGCACCATTTACTTGATCTAAAATACATTAAAAACTGTAATATTGTGACCAATTATTACAACTTAAAACTTGTGTCTGTCCCTTTCCAATATTATAACTTGAATTTTATTCCTGTGATGCCAAGCTAGGAATGTTTTCAGCATTCGTGTTACCTCCGTCTTCACGTTCACCAATTCATCCTTCCGACATCATTCTAATATCTGATTGTTCTGATCCTCAAAAACTTTGCTATTATTACCGAATGTTTTATATCAAAACACAACATTTGCGTGCCAATGGCTTAAATTTTTTTTTGGGGAAGCAAAGAAGACCTATTTTTTCCAGTGTGAAAGACTTTGTCACCTTTGAGGTGTCCGTATTACCCCGAATAAAGAAGATTTCGTAAAAAAGAAACAAAAAGTTTATATATATATTATATATAATTATATTATTATGCTGTCGAAACGATTAATCCGCGAACTTATCCGCCATCCAAAAATAAAAGTTTTTGTGTGTTTGCATAAGTATAAATGTTGTCGGGTTTCTAGTGTAGTATTTATTTAGTATATCAATACACATCTACCTGTCAGTATCATATTTTTTGAACTATTTACTGTATTTTTGTCCCCCCCCTATATCTAATAATTCCTTAACTTTTATATTTTATATAAATATATTTAATATATAAACCTAACATATTTTTCTGAAATATATACAGTAGAACTCATACTGCATGTGTGTTGGTGTCTTTATAAGATCCTCATATACACAGAACACACGCATATATTATGTAAACAAACACTTTTTTTGGATGCGATTAATCGTGATTAAACGTTTGACAGCACTAATATATATATAATGTCTGTATATTATATAGTATATTAAAATAGATAGTAATATATATATCAAAATTAACAATGACCCCCAAAATGGTTTTGAGTGCTTATACAGTGCAATCACACTACTGTCCATCCACACTCTGAACAGTAATTTGATTTATCTTGTTTTTAGCTAATGCGCTGAAATGGGCGTATTTAGGGCCCTACTTTAATATTTCACATCAGTCATCTAGGATGTTTTCTAGGGGGGGCATGGATTGACAAAAGCATCTCAAATAAGCTAAACTGTGCTGCCGGCTACCATGCTCAGAATTAACCCCAGGAGGCGACTATATTAACGGCAGGTTTGCTTGTTAAGTTGAAATGAATGTTAATGAATGTTGCTGACATTGGTTGGTGCGTGTGGCGGAGGTGTGCGCGTGAAGGCACAAGAACAGATATCAATCCCCCCTGTTGGGATTAAAACTGCCACTGTGCTTTTTACCTCTATTAACTTCCTGCGGCCAAGCTTAATTTCGCAGACACAGAGAAAGAAATTAAGCGTCAACCATATCCCCTGCGTCAATAAAAAATGAATGTGTGCCTCCTTCAATAATCTCCAGGGCTTACTTTTATGCAGACGGCTTCATTTTCATGTTTTAGTTACATTTAGTCAGACATCCCATCTTTCATTTTTGCAATGTGGGTGCCTATTGTTTCAGTTGACAAGTGCTCTACAGAAAGCTCAGCCGTTTTATTTATTCAGAATCTTCTTCTGAAAAAAATGCCCTTCATACTAAGAATTCGACTTCTTGCAAAGAACTCATAGAATGGCCTTTACAAAAGTTTCAAGAAAGTCATTGAACTATTTTAATCAGTTGTTAGGAAAGTCAAATTCTCTACTTTGTAAAATCACAACAGATTTCGGTAGCGGCTGCGTATTGGCAAGAATCTGGCAATTATATCATTAGTGGTAACTATGAGCTAGGTTTGCTAACGCCAACGTTAGCAGTGTGCCCTTGTGCTACTTCCTGTCACAGTTTATGTTCAGAAAAAAACTGCTTTTCTCTAGGAGTCCCTGGATTACACCATAGACTGTAGAAAAGATGGACAGCAAAACATAAAAAAAAAAAAAAACATTTTGTACCTGGCGATAAAATAAATCATTTATACTGCAGAACTACCCATTTTTTCCGGTGTGAAATAAACAATCACTGTTATGGACAGTGTCAAGTTAAAGCTTCAATCTTCTCCCAAAGCTCCCAAACTGTGACTACTTCATTTAGAGAAGCTGTCAATCACAGCAGTAAATCATGACATAAAACCTGGTTTTTATTGCATCAAATAACTAATTAAAACAACAAACAAATAACTAAATACAAACTTATTAGACAAATCAAACACTTGAACATACATAATAAGCCTGATAAGAAGTACC
Source organism: Sinocyclocheilus anophthalmus (assembly GCA_018155175.1). Classification (NCBI taxonomy): domain Eukaryota; kingdom Metazoa; phylum Chordata; class Actinopteri; order Cypriniformes; family Cyprinidae; genus Sinocyclocheilus; species Sinocyclocheilus anophthalmus. The sequence goes on along the minus strand of JADLZN010003897.1, from coordinate 673,377 downwards.
TAACATGACAGAAACCACGGTTGAAATGTGAGATTTGGGGTTTTTTTTTGGCTCACGTCCAATTGGTTTACATGGAGAGGGCATCCCATTCGTTTACATGAAACTGCAGCCAGCCACCACGGGGCGATAGAAATGTTTTGGCTTCACTTTTCAGGATGTGTGGGTAGTACCACCTGGTTTAAACAACACCACAGGACGCAACTGTTCACAATCTTGGATGTAAACACAAATTACATTTACCCAGTATTAATCTCTGATCCCCGCCACCTATCAACCACACACTACGCGCAAGTGTATCAATATTTTTTTGCACCCTAAATATCAAGGTGCCATTACTTGTTAGTACATTGCCACAATACCAATATTTCAATAGTCTGTTCAATACCACTGTTAGAAGTGATGCATGTCTAATGGGGGAATTGATTATTAATAATCAATAATGATCAAAATCGAAAACCACTTGAATTAAAATGTAAACAAACTAATTTCATTCTCTTGCTGACTTGCTGAAGTTCCCCCCCAAACCAAGGCTGCACCTGAACTATCTGTTTTATAAATAAAACTGAGAAATGAAAATGATTTCCCCTAAAAAAACTGTTACAACTTGAAGCAGTCAGTAAAGAACAAATAAATGAATTAAGAGCAGTTTTCTCTTTTTCTCTTGCATATACAGCTTAGGTGTTTTCTCCTTTATTGCAGAAACTGTGGGAGAATGGCAGGTCCAATGGGACAATGTGCAGAGTGTTAATCAGCACTCCGGAATTATCTCACCCCGCATTATCTGCCGGTCTCCACACAACTCACTGTATTCATCTATAACATTGTGGAAACTTTTGCTGCTATGACCTCACTGACCATGCGTTCAGAACTGATAGTAGTTTCCTGCAGATGTTCCAAGCTTTACCTTGATGAAGGAGGGCTGTTAGGAAGTTGCAAATGGATACAACTTTTTAAAATTTCTTTTTTATTAAACTAACTTTAAAAACAAACTTTGGGCCATAAGGACAAGGGCAAGTCATTAGACTTTTAGGACATTCTCATAAAACTTCTAAAGGCACCCAGCTTCTTATTAAGGTTGACGTGTCCTGTCAAGGTGGTCACTACATCTGGGTAATTGTGTGTGAAGGGCAAGCTAATTGAACTTTGTGATGCAGGGCTATGACAGCATTAAAACCTCAGAGTATTACTCCTTAATAAGGTTCAGAGAGTTCCATTCTGGGTCCAGTGCACTTTTAATTACGTGCACCTCAGTCGGTGCTACAACACCCAGGAGGAGACACAGTTCAGTTCAGAAAACCTCAGGGCACTTGGAGGAGATGAACAAGCATCCTGATCTGAACTAGCAACTCATAGTGCATTACACAGCTTTTCCTCAAAGTGAACTTAATATAAATTGCTTTCAACTCAGTTGTTGTATAAGTCATCGACAAGTGCATGTTAAACTATTTATATACAACATATTATATATATAAATTATCTATCCTAACACACACACACACATACATATATATGTATATACTGTATGTATGTGTATATATATATATAAAATTTTGGAACTAAAATTGGAAAATGTGGAAGAAGTGTATTATGTTCACCAAGGCTGCATTTATTTGAAATACAATACAGTAATATTTGAAATATTATTACAATTTAAAATAAATAATTTCTATTTTTATATATTTTCTAGAAAATACATACAACACATATACAGCAAGACATTTAGACATATTTACAAGACTATATTTAGTCTGAACTGAGTGCACTTGCACATTTGAGACATTTGAACTGAATTTAAAATGTATCTCTAAGTTTATAAATCAGTAAATTGTTGATGTTTTTGAGTAAATCATTTCCAGGTAATATTAAGCCACAACAAATTGTTTACATTTTACCTGGCAAATATTTACACTTTCAAAAGCATATTTTTCTATCTATAGAAAATGTGATTATAACATCCAACCTGACCTTCTTACCATGAGAATTCACTGCATTAACTGTCTTAATGCAAAAGGTGGCATACATATGCTTTGAAAACAGCTGTTTAACCTGAATTAGGCTTTATTGGTGTCCGGAGAACCACACTTCTGACGAGCAAAATAAAAATGCCTTTCTTTCTTATTGACGTTGTGTTGTGTCTAGTTTTGCCAGGTCTCCCATGTACAGATGAGTCCCTCAGGCTAGAACACACTCCTGAAAAGGACATATAACACTAGAGCAAATCAGACACTCACAGCAGAAAAATGGACCTAATAAATAGATTCAAAATAAAGTTGCAGTGTCATTTTGTCTTATACATAGGGAGGAATTGGGGGAGCACCTATTTTTAAACTCTATCCTATTTCTTCGAATGTGCTACAGTAACAGTGGTAAGCTATTGAGTAAATTTAATAACCAGCATGTGGATTTTACCTGGGTCAAGTCATTCCTTTCAGTTTACATCCTTATCATATAGGACCTACCTAATAAAAAAATATTAAAATCACAATTTTTAAAAAATGTAAGTTTTTTTGGTAACACTTTATTTTAAGGTGTCCTTGTTACACGTTACATGTACTTGCTATTATAATAACAATTAATTATGCATAATTACATGCAAGTAACCCTAAGGCAAACCCAAATCCTAACCCTAACCATATAGTAAGTACATGTAGTAAATTAATATTATTCAGTACTTATATGTATAATTACACTGTAACAAGGACACCTTAAAATAAGGTGTAACCATTTTTTCATATATCACAATTACTAGAGCCATGAAGGATAATCTTAAATAATTTCACCTTGTACAACAGCCTTTATGTACATTTCTACATATCTATATGCCGTTAGATATGACCGTCACAACTTGTGCAACTTTGTACCTCAGTGGAAAATTTGTCATCAGATTCAGAAGTTTTCTAAGATGTCTATTTTTTTCCCCCTGCAGAGCTCCATGTTGCAGCACATATGTAAAATATTTGTGATGTCAAGCCACCAAAACAAAAAAATATGAGTAACAAAATCACAATGAGTGATTTTTTCACATTTTGTGACAGGTTCAGTTTCATTGAGAAAACAGTGAAAATAATCTATTATAATAAAAATTATGCAAAGTACAGTTTGTGTTGTCAGTTAACAAGCTAAATGATTAGCTAGCGACAACCTACTTACTTCACAGCCACTTCTACATAGAATGTCATACTCTCAATGATATCTGCATATTTTCACCATATTGTTCTATTATTAGTATTAGTATTATTATATCAATACATTAATATTTAAGGCATCACAACTTATGTGGTGCTCAATCAACAAGATACCATTTGTTCTGTTTGTTTGTGAACCCAATAAGTTCAACATAGCAACAATGGGTCAACCAATAGTGTGCAGCAGTCAGATTACAGAAGCATAAATCCCATTGAACTACGAGTTTGTTAACCAATGGTATATGCTTTTGTTAAAGCCATCGGCCTGCATTATTTGAACATATATTATTTTTTTTAATAATCATGTTCAACAGCAGAATTTACTAGTGTGAAAAACTACATTACCCATGATTCTGCAGAGAATCTCCACCAATCAGAGAACTGTCATCATGGAATTGTAGTTCTTTATTTTATTAAAACCGGCTTGTACCTTTGTTTTTTTGTCTGATTTTCAAATTATTTTTTGCTTAAAATCAAAAGTTTGTAATGTTGTGATTCACCTCGTAGCTGGTTGGTTTGGTTTATGGCTTGTATGTCTTTAAGGAAGAAAAATGCCTTCTGTAAAAATGGCTGAAAAAAAGGGTGGCCACTGATGCACTCTATGGCATGAGTTTGGAGGAGTGACCACCTGTCAGTCTGACCAATGGGAGACAGGGGGAAACGCTTCAAAACAGTTATTATTTTCATTCGGTAACACTAGTGACTCAGAAATTATACACTTCATCTTTAATAACCTACATTTATCTCTGCCATATTACAGTTACAATCAAGCCCAAAGCAACAAAAAACAGAGCACATAAGCAAAAAAATAATTCAAAATGACAAGTATATGCAAATCAACTAGATTTACAGACGGTGGCAGCAGTAGAGTGAGAGAGGAAATGTGGATTGCATCAGCAGCTTCAGATAGTTTTCTTTTTTGTTTTCATAGTGGATATTCACCACATGATAATAATCCCACCGTTTGAAAAAAGTACTCCTTGTCTCTTCCCAAAGCTACACAAGAGTAATGCTACAATTTTGGGAGCCATATATTAACAATGCCCGTCAAAGCAGTATCATCATGTTCCCACACAATACACCATTAATAGATTTGTATTATGCAATTCTTTGAAGACCTTGGCTCTATGGCGGATGATGTGTGTTTTGTGGTTCTCCCTATGATTAAACACAGACCACCTGCTCAAATATCAACGCTCTGTGGCTTCAGATGGATTCCCGTCTGCTTCAATGTCTGTGGTCTGTCTTTCAGGTGAAAGACACAATACAGCTGTAAATGGAGACGCGAGACTCCCGATGGCATATGGCTCATGTTCTGTCACCAAACAGAAGACAAAAGCTTGGGGGTGAACATCTATCAGTTAGCTCCGCTCCATTTATGGGGGCCCTCAAAAGAGCACAAAATAATATCTTCTTTGTGCAGTATGAAGTCAGAGCATACTGCAAAATACAGGGTGTTTTCCCACCCCGTTAAAAGACTCATAGAGAGTCATAGAGAACATCTTTGTTGGAGCTTGTGAACAAGCAAAGGACAGTCTTAGCAGAATGAATGGCTCCCAGTGTGAGATTGTAGCCATCTCTCCCTCATTTTGTCCAGGCCTAGATCCAACCACACACACTAAATAAAACTAAAAACACCTCTTTTCCCTTATACACCACCTTTATGGCTCCACGAGGAGAGAAAGGTCAGTGAAAATGGAGAGCAGTAAATTCAATTTGCATGCAATTGCTTTGGAAAATGCAATTCGGTGAAAGTCTGACTCTCACCGGCTGCAGTGAACCAAATAACAGAAAAATGCAATGTTCTGTGCAATCCAGTCTTCTCATTAATGGCTGAAGCGTCTTTTATGTAATCCAGAGCATTCCACAAAACCAGGCTGTTTTGCAACACATAACCAACCCCCTTATGTACTCACGATTACTCACAAATCAAGAATTTCATCATTATATAATTTCACAATTACATGCTACCTTTATCATATCATCATCCACATATACAATTCTTTACAGGATCCTTTTAACCATAGAATAATATTAGAATTTCATCCATAATTAAGCATCAGCAGTATCAGAGAAAAGAACAAAGTAAAGCCGTGCTGAAAATTCAGCCTGAATAAAGCTAACACTCTGTATTCAAGGGCCGCTTTGGTAGCAGAGAAGACACTGACCGTACACAATTTATGAATATTGAACTGAAAATAAATTACCAATGGCTTAAATGTCATTAAGAGTGTAGCTGGATGGATTAGACTTGTAAAAATGTGTAAATTGGCAACAAGTTAAAGAGCTGCAAGGCAGTGTTACGCAAAGCATGAAAAACCCATTGTTGAGTTTTAAAACGCAATTCTTGGAGACAATTACTTGTTAATAAATTATACAATTGAATGTCTAACTGTCCAATTTCAGTTGAATAAAAGCTGTCAAAAAACAAACTATCCAAAACGAAACAGTTGGTCATATATCTGAGTCGTCGAGTCAAATATGCCTCACAGAAGCGGTTCCTCTTGATCTTATTAATTGGATCCCTCAGAGAGGAGAGGGTAAGTGCATCTGTCCTGTGAACACTAATCCCTTCAATAAAGATTAGCTGTAACGTTTCTGAGGCAGTTTGTCTCGGGCAAAATCTGCTTAAAGGGATCAAAAGTATCTCAGCAGAACTCAAATGATGAAGCTGCCAAGAGCTGCCAGAGAAACACAAACACACCATGTTCTTAACTCAGACACTTTATGTAAGTGAATAAATCACACATTATATGGATTATATAGTTGAGTTTTGTGAGTATTTATATTGTGCTGTTGGACTGCATATATCAACGCTATTGGAACGCTGTTTGGCCAATCAAATTGGAGGACTGGAACTAATTATTGTATAAAGGAGTTATGTCATGACCTTAAACATCTTTCTTGATGCAGCTACTGTCTATCTCATTAGGTTCTTTCGATAACCTATGCATTCATTTAGTCTATAGCCAGGACAGATCTCTTTAATACAAAAACAGTGACATATAGCTTTTTTTATGCTGGTTTGTGCAAGCTTTCTCAGTACAGTGATGTAAGTGTGGGTGCTGGAGTGTGCATCCACACTGCCATCTAGTGCATCAGAGTGGCTCACAATGCACGTGGGCATACTTGTGCAAACTTGTTTAACTCTAGAGCAGTGACTTTTCATTTAATAGACATTTTCACACCCAACATGACTTGCATTATTGTTACTACAGGCACAGTTCCTTTGGGGCAAGTGTGTAATTAGATAATTGAACTTTAGCTCCACGCCCTTGGTTACTGTTGCTAACAAACTTTACAGAATATTTAATACTAATGCACTGGAGATTTCCATGAACAGATGGTTGTCGTAATTGTTGCCGCAAATATCCATTTTATCTCATTTTTTTTTTTTGAAGATGTTCAAATTAAGCACAGTCGCGATAAAAAAATGATGACACTGAATTCAAGCACTTCGTAACAAGCAAAAGCATTACTTTTGAAGCCCTTACAATTGATTCAACAAGAGTAGTGAACCTTTTCAAATACGTGAACTCTTTACATCAACACCACACTCTGCCATTGATCAAGCCTAAACGATTAGCATTATTTACAGTAGAAGCACATGTAGGTGTTCTCTGAGTGTTATAATGTTTTATATAACACATATAAACACATTTACCTAATTATTTATATAAACACATACATTCCTGTTCCCATCTACATAATAAAAAACTACATTACCCATGATTCTGCATCTATCTAAATATAACCCAGTGTTTTACTGTATTTTTAAAAATTAGTTCAAAGATGTCCAAACACACATATCCAAGAGCAAAAGCTTGTCTGAGAAGACTATTGGTCATTAACATTTTTAGGGTCAATTGTCGAATATTTGTATTTCTACTGTTGCTGTGGCTTCGCTAAATGGCATCATTTATGCTTGCATTAACAGCCTGCTGCAGTTATGAGTGAGGGAAAATGCAGTTTTGTAGTATATTGCGTAACATAAGAAAATCAACATTAAATCTTCACTCTGATAAAGATGAAAACTCTGCATGATACGAGGACATCATAAACATCTAAATACTCTTTATGCATTCCAGCTGTGAGAAAACGCCTTCTAAGGCAGCTCATGAAGCGAGCCATTTCTCCACCCTACAGTTCATTATGAATTATTACTCTCCACCTGTCTAACAGCATTTGCTAAATGGGGATGATTTTCAACATATTCAGACTAAAACCACCTAATCACCTGAATCTGTCTGTACAAGTAATATTAAGCTCCCCTAAAGCCTTTATTCTACAAATTAGAAAGTAAACATCACCTGCAAACACCACTTATCCAGATATCATTTTTTCACTCATAAATGCTGAAAACCATATCTCCACTGTTCTGAATATACTTGATAAAACTGATGCTATTTAATGAGCATAAAATTGCAGTGGAAGACCATTTACCACCAAATAAAAACAGAGTTTGGCACTCGGGTTATTATCGTTCTATTTTCTCAGCAACGCTGCTCTCACAGAAAGTGCCTCAGGTGCTATTCCGTATCGCGGTAGAAATTCAATAGCCCTGTCCCGTGAGATTGACTCTGGCGTAGGTTCAGGCTTGGCCAGCGGGGTGGAAGTGGAAATTGAGCTCTGAGGATCAGAGGGAGGTGAGGTTGAGGGGGGTTACTCGGCACTGCCACTGAACTGTGTGGTTCATCTGAGGGGCAGCCACCTGTCACTAGGCTATCCCTTTACCTCAACCAGACGTACACACTTCGGCTTCTTGTTCAGACTCCCCGCAGACCCTCTGGCAAAGGCTCCTTAAGGCTCCCATGTGTTGTGTATACATGTCTGGCGTGTATTTTTAACAAACTGCGAGGTGATAGACTGCCTGAAATCATACAGACGGTTAATATATTGAATTATTCTTAGTGCATTCATAATCTAATAAACATGAACTATTGATCCATGATGCATTTGTTAATTGATGTCAAAAGGCATTTAATAAAGTAATTGGCTGTTACATTAAAGCTACTATAGTTTTGCTTGCCACCAGGCGTAAAATACATTACAAATCTCTGACTGTTTTTATATTTGAGGTTAGTACATTTAAAAGCGCTAAAGCTATTCACAGTCTACTGTGATGCTACTGCACTTGCACACATGCAAACCTGAGTAATATTTCAACTCGGTTCGCAAGACATCACAAATGTCTTATTTTATCACTCCAAAACAACAAGAAGATTATTTATAGTTCAAGAAGTGCACTTTAAAAACACAAAAGCCTCTTTACGAGGAGGGAAAAGGAAAGAAAAAAAAAGTGTTGTGCACAGAAAATGCATTAAAATGTAATTTCGAATTCCACAAAAGGCAATATAGCCTCACAGAGACCAGATACATTTTTTTTTTTTTAAATGACAAAAGGGCAATGAGCAGGCAGATGAGACACTAGTGCTAAAATCCAGTGAAAATGCAGTGCAGGGTTATAATGGATGAAAAACTAAAGCAATGTTGTGTGTCAGATGGCAGAGACTGTGCCCACCAGCTGTGGCTGATGACCCGGAGAGAGAAACTAAAGCTGTCATTACTGCTTTCTGAATTCATTATAGCAGGAGGAAGTGACACTGCCATCCTTGATGTTCTTTTCTACCTAAACAATGTCTTAGTGATGGAGAGCAGATCTCAGGCTGCTCATTCAAGAACAATATGCTTGACAATTAGAAGAGAGAGTCTCTGTGTGCTCTGCCTCTCCCTGTTAATCGCAGGTTGTGGGCTTTTCAAAGATGCCCTGCCAGTGAATCTGTGGGAAGACAAACTGAACTGAAACAACAAACCACTATATTGTGATCACACAGTAGGGCTGGACAATAATTCAATATCAATATGTATCGCGATATAATTTTTTTCAATAACGGTGATATGATTTTTAAACATTTCCGATATACATTACCAGTTTACCATACATTGATTTATTTGTGGCGTTTGACTTCGTTGAATAAACATGAGCACTGCACGTTTCAAAATCAAAACGCTTCGCGGGTGTTTTATATGAATGTAACGCTGAAGGGTCTTCAGAATAGTTTAGATGGCATTTTTATCTGATAAAGTAGCATTCATGAGCGGAGCTGCTTTGTTTACAGCCATTACTGGAGAAACCGTTAGTTCCACCGCTCACAGCGCCTCCTGCTGGCAGACAAGCAGTTTGCATTTTAAATAAGCCCATCTCCAGCAACATTTACAGTTTTTGTTCAATTTTTTTGTTTTCTGCAGCAACTCGGAGCATGTTTCATACTCGTTATCCTTAAGGTTTTTTTAGGTAAGGGTTTTGAACTGCAAGATTTTGAATGTTTCTTAAAGAATTCTCTTCTGCTCACCAAGCCTGCATTTATTAGATCCAAAATGCACCAAAAGCAATAAAATTTTGAAATAATTTTACTATTTTAAATAACTGCTTTCTATTGGAATATATTTTAAAATGTAATTTATTCATGTGATCAAAGCTAAATTTTCAGCATCATTAGGCCTACTCCAGTCTTCAGTGTCACATGATCCCAGAAATCATTCTAATATGCTGATCTGGTGATTAGTCAGATATTTGAAAACTGTGATACATCTTTTTCAGGATTCTTTGATGACAGAAAGATCCAAAGATCAGCATTTATCTGAAATAAAGCTTTTGTAACGTTATACACTACCATTCAAAAGCTCTTTTTAAAATATATATTATAGAAATTATTACTTACATTTAGCAAGGATGTTTTAAATTGAAAATTAATTCAAAAGTGATGATAAAGACATTTATAATGTTACAAAAGATTTCTATTTCAGATAAATGCTGTTCTTCTGAACTTTCTATTCATCAAAGAAACCTGAAAAAAATCTACTCCGCTGTTTTCAACATCATAATAATAAATGTTTTTTGAGCAGCAAATCAGAATATTAGAATGATTTCTGAAGGATAATTTGACTGGAGTAATGATGCTAAAGCTCTGCTTTGAAATCACAGGAATAAATTATATTTTCAAATAGAAAACAGTTATTTTAAATAGTAAAAATATTTCAAAATGTTACAGCTTTTGGTGCATTTTGGATCAAATAAAATGCAGGCTTGGTGAGCAGAAGAAAAAACATAAAAAATCTTACTGTTCAAAAACTTTTGACTGGTATGTTAGCCTATAGTTTGAAGTCTGAGAGTCTGAGATTTATTTGACAGTGATTTCACATTTCTTGTTTGTATGAAGGCTAAATACCAATAAAAGGTGAACATTTATTTATTTGCGCCATTTTTTTCCTAAAATATTATATAGTTTTATAGGAGTAGGTTTCATAGAGTTGGCAAATTAATTTTTCATAAGTTTGTAGGTACAGACATCTGTTGTGGCCATTCTTGGATGTTTTTATGAGGCTTTTTTAATAGTGTTCATATCGATATCGGAATTATATCGAAATTAAGAAATATATTGTGATATAAATGTTGGCCATATCGTCCAGCCCTATCACACAGTACTATATTTGAAGAAAGGTGTTATAATGTTTTCTCCTCGGTATCACCTAGAGCCGATCCTCCGAGACGGAGAACGCTATGCTCCGGCGAGACCAATCGCGATTCGCGTCGGGAGAATACACCCCTTCTGAACAAATACATTTTTTTTCTTAATGATCACTAATACAATTCATGGAAAGATGGCAAAATTGAAATGCATTAAACATATTCCTAATAAAAACAGAAATATGTCATTAATACCCATAAAATAGGTAAATTAGCCAATTTTGTTTAAATGAAATACTGCAGAAGTGAGTACACCATTGAATAAATTCAGTGCATTTCTCACTGTTCTCCTCCCTTAACAATGCCATAGCCTAACTTTTTAGATACAAAATGATTGACTTGGCCTCATGAAACCAGAGTATGGATTCCCAGAAATCTATATTTTGTAAATATGGGCCTTGGAAAAGGCTAAATTAGTTTATTGTGCTTTGGCTACAGTAGGTAGCTCCGGTCTGGACAACAACCATGCTTTTCACTTATACACACAGCATCTTGTGAGATGAAAGTCACTCTTCTCATAGCTTTTGCCAGCTCTGAGACACTTGTTTGGTATTTCTCCTGCTCTTTTCCTAGCAAACAAAATCACTCCTCATCACAAAATGAAAGCTTAAAGTCCATTGGTTGGTGATTACTATTGTTGCTGTGGTTCTTTTGACCTATATTTTTCGGAGCCGACTTGTCCCAGCGAGCACCTGATTGTAAGGCCAAATTCTGTTCATTGTCCTCATTTGTGCAAGGAATTAAATCTCCTGACAATTCTTTCTCATGTGGTTCCACAGTCAGCATTACGCCAGTGACTCAATGAGCTTTACAGCACTTTTAATTGTCAAGAAATTACTCCTCTTTAAATGTTTTAAAAGTATTATAATAAATGGCAGTATGAGGTATACGACCGAACAAACTAGATGTAAGACCCCGCCCCAACATGCCAAGGAATATTCCTTCTACACAATAATTGCTAATTATGGTAAACACCCACTCAAGAAAAGGTTAAAGTTATATAAATGAGACAATGATGAAACGGCTCAGAAAACACCGGGCTGTGCCTTGTTTACAAGCAGCGGAATGCACACGTAGCTTCATAAAATTACGGTTGAACCACTGATGTCACATGGGCTATTTTTACAATGTCCTTACTATGTTCCTGGACCTTGAATGTGGTACTTCCGTTGCTGTCTGGGGAGGGTCAGAAAGCTCTTGGATTTAATCACAATTATCTTAATTTGTGTTCTGAAGATGAACAAAGATCTTACAGGTTTGGAACGACATGAGGGTCAGTAATTAATGACAGAATTTTTAATTTTGGGTGAACTATCCCTTTAAATAAACCAGCCGAACAAATCGATTCACTAAAATGAATTAGACTCCCCAACGCTAATGAACAAAACTTCTTCAGTCAGAAATACACAAATGTCTTTATATTACAGTCCCAGTGGGAGTTGAAAGCACTGGACCGCAGCCACCATGTTTGGAAATACCATTTCCCATACATAAGAATGGAATGTTGTAGATGGATCCAAGATTATCCAAGGTTATCATGTTTCATTTAAGATGGGTAAGATGGGTACAAACTTTCCCAGCATGCCTGACTGATTCATTCAGAGGTATGCCAGTTTGCTTTTGTTAGTATTGTGGATAGATTTCCTCTCCCAAGCTCTGGAATCCAGCAGGCTGACTGGGTGGCAACAATGTGAGTCTTTATTTGCTCCTTAAGGCAGAGTGAGACACGCCTACACATGGCGAGCGTGAGAGTGCAGTGATCCACACGCCGTAGCCTTCAGACCAAGCAGGACAGCAATTAAACCAGACAAGACAAAACTGCAGTGCTCATACAGGGACACTCAGGAAAATCTGACACTACACGAGTCACACTTTACTGTGTCTTTCACTGTCGCTAGTTCATTTTGCTGTGTGACTGTTAGCAAATCACTTAATTACAATCTAGTAATGCGGTGGGAAGAAAAATATAAGTGAATTTAGACGACATGGAATCAGGGAACTAATGACTTTGTAGGTTTTAATTGCTGCATTGGCATTGACTAATTACATGCATTTGCATGCTCCTCAACATTTCCCACGAACTGAAATGTGGGTACATTTCCTGTTCATGTTCAGGGCGGAAAAATTAGAAGAGGGGGTCCAAATAAACAGGAGGAGATTTGTTATGATGCATCAAAGTAATTTGACTTTTTCTTTCAGTTTGTAGCACTGCTCTGATCTGAGTGTAGCAATTAGCTTATGGATGTTTTCTTCCGAATGCAAATCTGTAATGAAAATGGTGACCTGACATCTCCTGAAATGTATTTATGACAAACTGCTCTACCCTCCATCCATGTAATTAATATTAGGGCAAGCAGCAGTTTAAACCAAGAACAGCAAAATGTAAATCGCTACAGTACTTTAACAGAACGGAATGATAAAATATGCATGAGCAGAAAGAGGCCCTCGCTTGTTAGAACTCAATATGTCAGAAACCTGTAGGTTTTGCTCATATTAATGTAATACATTTAAACAACAGGTGGAACACTAGCAAAAATACGATAGATGACACAGCAACTGGCATAGCTTTAAAAAAAAGCATACATTAGCTTCAAGCAGCATACAAAATTATCTTTAATAGCAGCAAATGGATATAAGCAAGAAAAAGAATGTGAATTCAGGTACATTTATAAACTTTTTTTTACATTGAGATCAATGCAAAGTTATTTGTTGCTGCTAATTTAGAGTAACTTTCCATAGCTAGTTAACATAGGTTGTTAAAACTGTGACTTGTGTTAGAACCATCGAAAAAAAAAACCCTGTAAGTTCTGCAATGTATGTATAATTTTCCACCAAACCTGTAAATTTAGAACTTTCATGAAATCACATTATATATTATTAGAATATATACATACACTGCCTTTCAAAGTTAGTTTCATCATCACATTTCGTCAGCAGCAAATTAGTTTCTCAGAATGATTTCTGAGGGATCATCTGACTATAAAGACTGGAATAAATTCTGCTTTGCATCACAGGAATAAAATTCATTTTTAAAATATATTTTTGATAAAAGAAATGCAGCCTTGGTAAGCATATGGAACTTCTTACAAAAATATTTAAAATTTAGATTTTTTTTTTTTAATTTCCAGATATTCAATTACATTTAATGAAACTAAATAAAACAAAATTAAATATAAATAGACTTAGTTCTGACACATACAATTTGTTGATAAAAATAAAACAAGTTGGCAGGGTAAGTAAAAACTGGTCCCAATGGGACACCAGAAAAAAAAAGACTTTTATTGAATCCCATGAATGTGAAAAATGGCCGAAATTTTTTTGAACTCACACTATTCAGATAAACACTGAGAATTCTGTAGGTGGCGGTTTAGAAAGAAACCTTGTGACTCAGACAAAATACAATAGTGGAAGTTTGGCCTCAATGGCGTCTAATCCACACAAGAGAACTCTACATTAAATGGTGTTGGCTGGCCAAGGGATACTTAAGGTTTATCTGCTGTCTCTTTTGGTCCACTATTTTGGTCATTACACAAACACATGTTCCCCCTTTGAGTCTAGACAACCCCACCCCACTGATTGGCATTATACGGCTCCCAACAAACAAAACAACTAGAACAATTGCGTAGTGTTTAAACTCTCATGATTACAAGCTTCAATATCTGTGCTACTGCCATCAGCCGAAGGTGATATGTTTGACCTTGAGTAAAGCACTTGAGTAAGACTATCTGTCTTGTTCAAACTGATGCCAAACTTTCTATGAAGTTAAACACTGTCTGTTTGTTTTATATGGAGGGAGAGGTGCGTCCGTCACGGGCTGAAAGACAAACAAATGTAAACCTTCTGAAAGCCGCTGGTTAAGTACATAGTTGTTTAAATAAACTAAGGATAGCCAGTGGCTGACTTAAAAAGTTTACGACAGAAAAAGCTACGATTAGTGCTTGAAGGAATTTGTTAAGGTCGTCTCATGACCGGTCTCGACCTTGTCGTGTCATTTTTTTCCCACAGCAACCATTAGGGATTCATGAACATGTTTTTCAAGTTTGCTGAAGCAGACTGACATTATGTTTTGATGCTGAAAGACATGAGAATCTTTCTGGTTTGGTGAATGTCTCAGCATCCATCTCAGTGACTCTAACGTGCATTGTAGCTAATGAGCTTAGAGCGGCATTAATTATTTCAGCAGGAGAAAAAAGACAATTTACGATGTCTTCTAAGTGTCTTGAATAACAGCTTTCACTGTGCTACATCCTTTAAAATGAGATAAACTGCCACTATACTGAAAACTGAACAATTGAAATTTATGATGTCCTGTGTCTCGGAAGGAAAAGGGAAATTGTATGAAGTCACACAGAATGACACTTTTATGAGGTACCAGTATTTATAAATGGCATAAAGTTTCTTTTAAGAACTGTTCACTGAAAGGTTCTTTGAGGATCCCAAAAATGCCTCTTCTATGGCACTGCTGAGAAAAATCCTTTTATTTTTGAAGAGTGTATGACTTATCAAAGCAGTCCATCAAATCCATAAATCCATTTAGGGAAATAAAAACATAAACATAAAATTAAACAAAATAAAGGTCCTTAACATGTTCTTTGCAACACCTACAGCATTCAGCAGCTTAACCACAAGTTGGCTATATGCTACTTTGGAGATTCACATTCTTTTGATATAAATTCTTCGGATCATTTTGTTTCTTTTTAGGTTCCTCAAAGCTCTTTTCTAAGAAACTAGAGAATAAAAAGTGCCCCCCCCCGAATTAAAAAAGGTTTTCCAGTGGGACCAATCTATAAAATCCTATTAGGTTCTAAATGTAATTTTTACAGTAGCTTTAATTCATTTTTTCCCCCCTAAAATAGACCCTTAAGACCCTACAAATCTATTAAATGGCACTTGATAACAGATACTCCTGAATCCACTAAAAAGTGGAACGAAAGTCACATCAGAATGGGTTTATCTGCCATGAGGGGCTTCATTTCCTAAACTCAATATGGAGCTTGGCCAACACTGGGCATTTGTGATGAACTACTCTCAAAAGCACAACGTCACCTCATCTTGACTCTGGCTCAAAACAAAATTAGTCATACCCATTTCAACAAGGCTGCATTATTTGAAGGCTCTCCTAGAAAAAGCTGTGTGCATTATAACGTGGCCTGCCATGCAGTCAGCTCCATTGAGTTATCATTCAGTGAGAGCTCAATGTGCAGGGTGAAAACAGAAGGAGAGTTTAAATCAGCACATTAAGTACTACAGAGAACCACAATATGAACAGTAAATCAATGTGAGATCACATGCTGGATTGGCTTAGAAGTTCACGCAGCGAAAGATAAGGATACAGCAAAAGATAGATGGAAAATGTGAGAAGCTGTTACTTGCGACCATCATCACAGCAGGTCTTACTGTCAAATCTCCAAGTGATTAAGCTTCATTGACAGTAAACTACAGAAATGCTTATTATACGAAATTTTTTAAATCAACCTCAAGGCCACATTTAAATAAGTGCTGGCACGAACGCAGGATTCTAATTGAATATTAAACCCCTGACGAGACGCTAACAACATTAACGGACCCCCTTCCTAATCTCCACCAGGTTCCTGGCATCATGGAATCATATCTCAATATTTTCAGTAGATATATCCTCAAGCTCTTCAGCAACCTTTCTCAGGCTGCCTTGCCTGAGATAAGAATAGTACATAGCCTCAAGTAATGCATTTGGCACAGCAGGTCAGCCATGGAAAATTACATTCTGTGCTTTTTAATATCGAGAAACTTTTCTTCCCTTTGGAGCTACAGTGGTAGAGAAGGAAAGACAGCTCTTAGACGATGGCAATCAGAGTTGATTTTCCATAAATATAAGCAGGCTTTTGGATAGTGAAGCCTTTATACATGGTAACGGATTTTCTCATGTGTCACATAACACTAGGGTGGTCTAAATTGGATGTTTGTTGCTAGTTTAAGAATGCCCTACAATACAGGCAGGAAGTTGAGGCTACTCAGCATACACAGAAGAATGGCTGAAACAACACTAAAGGAGTCCTTTTCAACTGCAGGTCTGGGCACCTTTTAACTGCATCTTAAGGCTCGACAGAGTGCCAACATAATACTGTACCTCCCACTTCCTCAAGAACAAACTATCCTATGAAAAGTTCTTATTATAATCATGACAAACTAGTTCTGTTCTTTTTAAACAAGATTTAAAGACTGGTTCCCGTGTGTAAACTTGAAAAAAACCTGCACTGTAAATCCCACCCTACTTATTTTCTGTAAATCACTAGCCATCTGATGAACGGCATATCGTGCTGTACAGCCAACAGCCGGCCACACCGTTCTGGTCCCCTGCGGATATACAGTAAGCTCAGTGTTACAATGGGGATGACAAAACTTTCATGAAGAATTGCCACCAAAATAACTCACAGTGCACAACAATGCATTGTAACCTTAAATGACGTATTCAGATGCAATATGAAAATCAATGATTCACAACAAAATTACCCCATGACCGCGGCTGAATGAAAAACAGAACATTTTCAACACAGAGGCGTGTAATATGCTTCCTCATCGCTAAGGGCAGGTACACCTCCACACAGTTCTGATTTTTCTGCCATGGGAACAGAGGGAAGTCAAATTGTGATTATTCAGATAATGGACAAACATGCAATGCACTGAAGCTGTACATGATATAAAGGAACAGTTGACCCCAAAATGAAAATCCTGTCATCATTTACATTTACTGTGAAACGCAAAAGAAAAATGAGGACACGATTGGCCACTCTTTTGCAAGCTAACCATTCGGTGTATTAGTTTAGCATACTATTAGTTGATTAAACTGCTACCTTAGCTTACACTAATGTTACATATTTTTATTAATGTACTTTTTTGTTTGATCAGGCATTACGAATCCTAGCCGAACACAACAAGCAGACCTCATTTTTTCATGAAACCAGTCCTTGAGATCAGCTAACTCAATGGATTTATCTGTTATCGCCCCCTATACTCTTATATAGATACATAATTTGAAGGGACAGCCATTTATAGTGGTATCCAAAACCATAGTGGACATTGTCAAGCACACTCATTCAACCCCATACAACTGATGTAGCCGTTAAAAATACCCACGTCTCCCCAGAAGATAGTCTGCAGCATATCCGACGCATGCAGTGTCCAAATTTGCTCACTTGTTTTCATTCACTCATTCAGTGGACTATATTAGTAATACAGGGTTTTAGTGAATTTAACATTTTTTTGGAACAGACCATTTTTTTCCATTACAACTGTTCTTGAGTTCAGCACATTAATCTGGTGGCAGTGCTTAATGACTCATTGATGGGGGAAATTATAGATGAATAACGATTTAAATTTCCTCCTGTTTGGAAGACATATGGGTCACTTTTTTATTTTGTACATTTTTTTTGCCATTCAGAGCATGGTAGCTTCAGCCACCCATCACTATCTTCAGCTGCATAGAAGAAAGCCATATTGACATGAGGATGAATAAATGAAAGAATTTATATATTTGGGTGAACTATTAATAAAAAAAAATACATAAATAAAAAAAGTTCATAATATAGCCAAGATCTGTTTTAAGATTTTGATGTCTACATGGTGACATTAATTAACAAAGCACCGAAACAACTTTCTATAACGTTATATTCAGATTAAACGTTTGAATAAATAGTGGTTTATCTTCATGTTTTAGGGAAACTATAACTACTACTAACGATCTGTATACGTTTTAGTTGTTTCTATAACTTATACAACTGTAGAAATCCGTGTACTTACCTTTATTTGCAGTGACAGTCCTTTGTATTTCGCGTATCTTGTTGCGATAGTAAACAGTAGCGTTGATATTACGCGGAGCCCGCTGCGCGTTTGTTGCGATTAAGATGCGCGCAGAAGTTTATGGAAATCGATCGATAGATCCTCAATCCTCACGTGCATTTTCATTCGCTCCGAGCAAAGCAATAAACACGCGCAAATACAGTCGGCTCTGTGTTGACAGCTTCCTTACTGTAACAATCAAGTCTGAACGACGCGCTTGACGCTACACCTCCTATCCCACTGGCTCCACACACAACAACTACCCCCCACGGACACGTGATCATCCCACGGGAATAGCCCTCATCCCTCCCTCACCGGCGGCTGGTATCGGTTACACCGGCATCGCTTCGGCAGGACGCGTCCTGGAGTCCGGCGCTGTCTACTCCGTTGCGTCCTTCTTAATGTCAGCTGCACAGAATGTATTGGACAATGGAAACAAGTTAACAAGCATTGACAATCAAATCAGTCTGAGCTGACTGCATATGAATATCGACCTGGTTATGTAAACAGAGCTATATGACTTAAAATACATTCAGCCTCATAATTATGACCCTATACTTCAGACTTGCGTCCCCTCATAGTCCAAACCAGTGGTTCCCAACCCTGGTCCTGGAGGCACCCCAACACTGCACATTTTACATATCTCCTTTCTCTGACACACCAGATTCAGATCATCAGCTCATTAGTAGAGACTCCAAGACCTGAAATTGGTGTGTCAGAGAAAGGAGACATGCAAAATGTGCAGTGTTGGGGTGCCTCAAGGACCAGGGTTGGGAACCACTGGTCCAAACAAAAGCTTATGGGGCGGTTGTCTTAAAAATATATCTGTTTTTAATATATAAGACGTATGAAATCTTAAACAGCAGGTCACATATCCATTCAACCCGTTTCAGTAACATAAACGTTAAATACAAAAGTTAGTTAAAGCCTGTATTTTCACCGGATAAATAAAACCGTTCTCCTGAGGTGGTAACCATGGCAACAGTAGGCTGCTCTAGCAATTTTGTTCATTTCAGGATGGCACAAAACTGTCATTAAATATACTGCAGTAAAAAAAAAGTTATAATAATAAAACATTCTTACAGAAATCCCATTAACCTAAAGTCAACTGTATTAGCCTATCAGGATAGACAGTGGATCTATTTTACACATTACACCCTAATGGGAATTTACCCGGGTAACTATATTTTATTATAGTACCAAAAACCAATAACTTTAGTTTAGTGGAAGCTGTAGTTTTTGTGATACATTTTAAGTGTAATCATCTAGTACTACTCATCCCCCTCCACTATATATATCCGACCTCTTATATGTGTTTGTGTGGGTGTACTGGGATTTATCCGGTATGGGGACCAAATGTCCTCCACAAGGATAGTAACCACGCACGCCACCACAATTTTGCCCCTGTGGGGACATTTTAGACCATTTTTGGTCCCCATGAGGAAACAGCTTATAAATCATACAGAATGAGTTTTTTTGAGAAAGCAAAAATGCACAAAGTTTCTGTAAGGGGTAGGTTTAGGGGGTAGGGTTAGTGTAGGGCAATAGCGCACACAGTTTGTACAGTATAAAAACCATTACACCTATGAAATGTCCCTATAAAACATGGAAACACAACGGGTGTGTGTGTGTGGTGTGTGTGTGTGTGGTCTATGGAATATGCACTACAAAAAAGTGTAGTGTTTACTTTGAAATAGTAATTTTCACATAGAATGACAAAAATGTAACACGCTGAATTAAATGTGACATTTTAGAATGACTGTAATAGTTTTTTTTCTTGTAAAACATACTCCAATTATCTTTATTTACAACTTTAAACTATTTTATACTACTACTACTACTACTAATAATAATAATAATATGCACCTTTGTGCTGATATCATTATTATTTACATAATTAATAATTATTTAGCTTTTTCCCCCCAGATTGTGAGCTGTGAGGGCTGAGGAAGACAACTCAAGTCATTTTCTGGCACTTCATCACATTGGGCCTCCGATTTCCATGTGGAAAATCTTTGCCTGGAACAAAGGTTTCTGCCAGAGTTCAGTGACTATTCACCATTACATAAAGCAGAGAAGAAAAATATGCACATGTTAGTTTGTAACGTGAACTGTTTTTGTCTGAAGTCAAACAACTAGAATGACATAAACTACACAGGAGTGACAAAACTTCCACTCAGAGTGGATGCAGTGTATTGAGGAGCCTGAGATTTGCTCCTGATACATTTGAATGATGACAGAGTGAGAGCAAAACATGGAATTGCAATTACCACCATTTGACTATCCCTGACTAGAGGTTAATGCTTTTTAAAACTCTTCACGATATTTGACTACTTTCTGCTAAACATAAGATCTTTTCCATATCTCTGAACATTCATTCACGTTTGCTGTGTCTTAGTGCTCACATCAGCATTTTTATCTAACTGTTCTTAGAAATTGCACACGTTTTAAGTACCCTGCAGTAAACAGCTGACGTGAAAACCAAAATGGCATTGTGACTAAGAAAAGTTTGGACAACAAACAAAATGAGATCCCTTAAGGGGGCCTGCTTTTGAGAAGAAATCTCAGTTCATTCACTTGCTCGGGACCCTCATGGAGAGCAGCTGTGGGGAGCGGATGGATCTTTGTAGTGCTGTCATGACTCTCCTCCAAGTTCTCATGGCGTTTTAGTAATGAATTCTTCAGCAGACATTTTTACCCTGAGCTCAAGAACACATTTAAACATTGGGGAAGTTTGAGTCTGATATTATCCAATGGTTCTCTGCTAGAATATTTATACACTATTTAAATGAGAGCCCATTTACAGTTCTAAGTGAGGGGCCTTTTCTCTTTCATTTCATTTTGTGTCTAAGCTTTGATGGTGAACTCATTTAAGACACAAGATTAAATCTTAAACCTTTCTTTGTGCTTCCACATCATGGCATTCAGCCTGCAAATAGTTTCATGAGTAGTTCATGCAGTATCTGTAAACAAGAGCTTTGCGGTTGTAGTGAAGAAAACTCAAGACAAAGATTGGATATTGGATGTAGCATCCTGGTCTGATTGCTTATGTTGAATTTTGAACAGGTATCCCATGAGCCGCAGGCCCTCGAAACACTAGAAAATCACATTGTTTCATGGCAACTGCATCTGCAAATAACTACGGTGGGTGAACTGCTTACTACCTAGCATTATAATGTAGTGTAATACATGTAATAATAAATAATTGCCAGTTGGACTCTTACAATAAAAGCCTTTGTTCCAGATGAGCCAATGGAGTGGCGTTTTCCCAGGGAACTTTGAGCTGTTGACAGTAAAAGCCTGACAAATATCAAGCTTCACAATCGTTTCCCTTGCAGACAAGGACAGAAACTTTTTTAGGAGACACTCAGGAGTCTGAGGGCGCTGTGGAGAAAAACGAATGATCCAGTTATCGGACTATGCACCCTTGTGCTGATGCTTAAGTACATAACACATTTATCATGTGTCACACATTGTAAACACCTTTAGACATTGACTGCAAACCTCAGACTGCAAGTGGATGATGACATTGATCTAACTTTGCATTTCTTTGCTCCTCGTCATCACAAATTGGCAAGCAAAGTGAATTTAGGACAAGTGAATTTCATATATAATGTTTCATTGAAAGAAAAAAAAAATCCCCTAAAAGCAGATAATGGTAATCTCAGATAAGACTGGGGTTGATGAAATACTCTGGTGAGTTGGCGCTCTAGGCTGTACGCCTTGCCGGTTTACCAAGGCAATCCTATAAAGCTTTCTTCCTCCATGCTCCTAAGCAAATATACCACAGTCTGATCCAAGCTGAACAAAGGCTTGGATTTCAAATCCCACAAAACTCATAGTCAAGGCTTTTTTTTCAGGGTTTTTCGACCATATCGCAATCCTAGATTGCAATTTGAACAAGCTTCTTAAGCGCCTCTTAATTGTAGGGCTGGAAAAAGATTATTACAGCAAACCTATGACATTAAATCAGCTCTTTATTCATAATTGTGCTATGCAAGTTTGTGTTTTTAATGCCCTACTCCTGTTTGGAATTGGAAATGACAGAATACAGCTTTGATATTGAAAAGGAAATTATCTCTTTGTCATATTTTCAGAGTGGAGTAAGATAAGATCACATAATATCTGATGAATCACACCTCTTATAGCTTGCATCATTAAAGGTTTATAAATACTTCATGGGATAATGGGGGACTCAGGCAGGTTCTGAGCAAAAATTGATGAGACACAGTACAGATGGGCGCCTAATTAAGTTCTGTAACGGATAACCCTGTGCTTTATTAATGGCCCAAAAACTTTTTTAGAGCACTTAAACAATTAGAAACGGTGGTCACATTAGAGGATGCCAATGTAACTCTGGGTACTCAAAAAGAGATTTTAATTGTCTCATCGTTTCTCTACAGTTCACCTTTGCCGAGTCCAACTTCTACTTTTTCATTTTGCTCACATTAATTCTTGGCTGGCCTCGGGAAAAAGGCGGAAAAAGGGTTTCCACCTGGGCTTTCGTTTTTTGATTGTAAAGCAATGAAAAATGTTGAAGCGCTTTCTGCCATGCTTCTCTCATCTCATCATCAAAGAGCCCACAGTTTCAATACAACCTCCAGAGAGCACAAGTTGATTACTGCTTTTTGAATTCTGCTAATTAAAAAGTGAGAACAGCACATTTAGGATAGCTCAAGATAGCAGAATTTATATAGCTTCCACAGAGCAGGATATAAGTATATGTATAATTTTTTTAGCGCTAAGTGAATCTTTGATTTATCCCAGATAAGGCAATTCAATAGAAAGATTCATTTAGGCAAATATAACATAATTCTTTTGAAATACTAATACCTAACCCTACATATTAAGATCTAAATCAGCCAGTTAAATGCTTGAAAAATATATGCTAAGTGGAGGGTGGCTTTATTCTCTTTGAACTTAGAAAGCAGGAAACAGTAGTTCAAGAGCTTCTTGCTGTATTGCAACGTCCAAGGAAATGCATCCTTCTTAACTCGACCTTCAGACAAGTCCGAAGTCCAAAGTAAGTACAAATGCTGAGCTCGGCATCCCTAACATTTCTCACATACATCTGCAAAAGCTGGTTGTTTTGAACCGCATTTGGGGTCTTCTCTCAGCTGAGCATCTGCTAGTATTGGAAATGGCCCCCTCCAGCTATCATTAGCCATATCCATGTGCAGCACATGACACTGTCAGCCTCTGCGATTCAGATGGGTGCATTTATTGGTTGCCAAGTTTGTGAGATTCATGCAGTTATGAGCCTGTTGCTGAATTGCTTCTCACACTGGGAAATCTGTCTTTTGAAATATGAAGCACGTAAAGTGCTGGATGGGAGCATAATTTCATTACAACAAATGGAAATGTATGACTCAAACTTTTTTTCAGTTTAAGAGACGGTGGAATGCATTTTTTATCCTGTATGATGATGATGATATTAGGGCTGCTCTATTATAGCAAAAATCATAATCACGATTATTTTGGTCAATATTGTAATCACGAATATTTAACATGATTATGAGTGGGCCACATGACCAAAACTTTATATGAGTGATATATGTTTAACGATAGCAATATATATCAAATATTTTCTTTAAATAAGGTTGCTATGACGTCTACATTTTAGACAAACAGCAAAATTGCACAATTCTCAACACCACAGCAGAATACCACCGTAACTCATATTAGTAAAAAAATAGTCCTTCAGTCAAGAGCAGCAAGTGATTTTCTCTGTCTTTTGTTGTTTGATTAATATTAAGCAGGTGTCAGTATAGCCTGCTGTCACTTTAAGAGCCACATGGATCCAATTTACTGTTACACATTTATTTTAATTATCAACTGTTTACGTTCACTTAAGGTCCCTGATTATCTGGCCAGGTCTAGTGTCACATTTTAGAAATCCAACAGGGCTGTGTTCTAACGGCATGCAGTCCTGCAAATAGAGTGACAGAATCAGAAAAGGGGTCTACTGTCAGGAAGGTAGCAGATTTGGGCATAGTTAAGGCAGACAGATGGTGACCAGTCATTTCACTGATTGGCTGCTGGCCTTCAAGGTCACCTTTTGAGCGGCTGGAAATTGCTCCGACTACATCTGACCCGACAGAAAAATGGTTTAGGAAAGTGATCCCTACTTCCAGTGTCTAGAGTTGCACTCTTTTGATGGGGGCCAGTAAAATTGCCTACACACTATAAAAGTGCTTGTAATTTGTTTAGTTGAGTTATAAAAGTGCTTGTAATTTGTGCAGAAAAATAATGCAAATCTGCTATAGTTAAAACCTATTAATTGGTTAACTCTAAGTTACTGAACCTTACCATATGGTAAAAAAACCTGGTTTAACATTATATGTAAGTTGACTAAAATGCTGTCTAAAAATGTCACATGTCAATTATGGATTTTGGAAGTAAAAAATAAAATTAATTTTGCCACTATAATATACCCACTACAATAGAGAACATAGCACATAACACAATTCGGATTAAGGCACTGTAAAACATGTTTATTTTTTTAATCTGTAAATAAAACAGACAGTGTTACTTTCCATTTATTTGTAATTGTCTGTGAAATTTAATAGAAATACGTGAAAATTGTACAGTAAAAAGATTGTCCATGTGCACTTTAAAAACAATTTTGAGATTTTGCCATTTCAACCCTTTTTTTGTAGGCATAACTAATATTTCATAAATAGTCCAAACAAGAACATTTAAGTTTATTGGCCCTCAACTAAGCTGAAAGTTGAATGAACTAGTATAACTGTTGTTTCAACTCAAAAACACACATTGAAACAACAGCATCACACTGAGAAAAAAAAGACAACAAAACATTAAGCAGCAGGGCAAGCTGTTTTTTTTTTTAAGTTGACTCAAATTATTATTTTTTTTGTTTTACAGTGTATGACACCACACACATAAATGTTCTCAATTTTGCAAAATTTATAAATTTATTATTATATACGAACACATACAATACAGAAAACACAACACAGGAACAGCGTTCTGAAAAAAAAACATATATATATATATCTAATAATATATATATATATAGATTACCTTATGTATGTGTGTGCTTGTGGTGATGAGGAAAGAGAGACGAGAGAGAGTGTGTGTGTATTATATATATATCCTATATAATCATAATATATTAATATCATTTTTGCATATTTTTTGTCATGTGCCTGGTACCATGCTTTACTCGCTCTACTCTCCTGCCTCAACGAGGTCAAACTTTAGCTATCCAATAACTTTTTAACTCTAAATGACTAAGACTGAGGTTATCATTTTTGGCCCATCTGATAAATCTGAGTTTAATAATACCGCCCTGGGCAATCTGTCTGTTTTTAATTCAAGCTGTGTACATAATCTTGGTGCCCTCATTGAGAGTCGGCTAACATTAGATAAACATGTGTTCTCCGTCGTTGCCTCTAGTTTTTTCCAGCTTCGCTTAATTTCTAAAATAAAACATTTTATGTCTGAAAAGTCTCTTGAGATAGTTATCCACCCTTTTAGAACTTTGCGTTTGGATTATTGCAACTCTTTGTTTTACATTATCTCCAAGTCTCAGGTAGCTTGACTTAAACTGGTTCAAAATGCTGCAGCTAAATTTCTTAAAAATGGTCGCAAATATGACCACGCCACCCCCATTTTGCGAGCCCTCCATTGGCTTCCAGTACATTTCAGGATTGACTTCAAAATTCGTTCTATTTGTGTATAAATGTCTACATAATCTTGCTCCAAAATACCTGCCTGACCTACTGTGTCCCTATAACCTTCCTAGAAGTTTAAGATCTGCTAACCTTAATTTATTGACAATACCTTGCTCAAGGCTAAAACGCAGAGGGGATCAAGCCATTTCAGGGGTGGGTCCTCGACTGTGGAATAGCTTGCCAGTACAACTTAGAATGGGCCACTCTTTACCAGTTTTTAAATCTCTTCTTAAAACTCAACTGTTTTCCCTTGCTGTTAATTGTTGATCTTTGTTTCTGTTTTAAATCTGGTATTTGTGTGCTCTGCTTATGTTTATTCTAGTTATTTTTATATTGTATGTGTTACTCTGCTCATGTACAACACTTTGGTCAGTCTTTAAAAATAATTAAACTGACCTAAACTGACCCTGCATTTTCTTCAGAATGTGTACAAATTGAGTTCATTCTTTCATTAGTTTATTTAACAGAAATCATTATTGTGATACCTGACAGTTGCCTACACAAACAGAACTGTTGCGTTTAATGATCAACACTGTCATTAATTTTATCTCTCGTAGTCATCATGTCCCAGCACCATATGTTCTGGTATGAAGCTCATCATGTCCAGCAGTTACCTGTAGAGCTCAAACAGGCATTATATCCAAAATGCCTTACAGGCACAAACGGTCTAAAAACTTTAAAACCAATCTCATCTTTCATGAATAAATTGAAGCTCAGTCACTGAATAAATGAAGGGAAGAATTGGATTGCCAGCAGTTATGAGCAGAGCAGATATCTACAGTATAAGTGGAAGCCATGCTTCATTGCCTCATGAATAATCATTGGCAGTAATTGCTGTGTTTTGACAAACCGATGCTGTTAAATCTATCTAGTATAAAGTCTAGAACTGATTCTGAGCCGTGGCAGTGACGGACAAACAATGTGGCACACAGAGGACCATGGTAGGGCAATAAATGTACAGTATTTCTCATAGATTACAACACATCTGTGAATAGGAAGAAATGGAATGTCAGACGACTTTTATGGTTTAAAATAGGGAGCAATTATATGATGCTATCTTTCTGATGTATGAAATTGACAGTCTCTTTGTAGTGGAGTCTTGTGAAACTTTTGGAGGTCTTCGAGATTATTTGAGTTTGATATGAGAGCCTCTACAAATCTTTTGCAGTCTAGAGATGAAAAGAAAGCTGAAATTTGGCTTTCCTGAGTCATAACACTGAACAAAAGCCACATTTATACCACAAAATGGTGTTGCACAGACTTTATAATGCTTGCATCATATTTACACATGAATCAGAGGAAACAGTGCATCACACACTAAATAGTAAATTTCAATTCAGATTTAGATTTAGATATTTATTCTCATGCACAACCAAGAGAATACAAGAAAATGCACAGATTTTCATGAGAACCAGGAAGGTACTGCTATATATCTTATATATATTATATATATATATATAAATATACATATATATATAAACACCAGTATAATTAACTATATTCAATCGCTGTAATATTTTTAACTCAATTTAAGACAAAAGACAAAAACTAACAGGTGATCAAAGTAAAAAAAATTCGTTCTATCTATCTATCTATCCTATCTATCTATCTATGAATGAGAACTGGAAAAATGAGTATCCACAGTTAAATATCCATGTATTGGCTGATACTGATACGTTAACTTATGCAGTACAGATATTTTGTGCATTCATAATCTGTTTTATGCACAAGCTAAAAAAATTGTCTTTATAGTGCCCCCATTGGCACCCCTTAAACTCTCCCAGTGTCTGCATGTGGCAAAAAATAAATAAATTAAATAAAACTTAGCCCTATATTAGAACGATTCAGGAAGCAAGGCCAATATACCCATTGTTTAGTGTTGGCATCGTCTCCCAGCACACCAAACAGAGAGAATGCATTTAGACTATCTTCCAGGAATAAGCATGGAAGCCGTTCTTGCAACTGAAAGGCTCGTGGGATGATATTGTAACAACGCACCGTTGTTCTATCGAACGTGGGGCTGACCAGAGCTAAGATAGGCTATTAAACTTTTGCTAAGTTAATTGCTAACAGGTTGCTAGCATTTATACGCAAGACCATTTACCATGGTTAGTGGAAAATGCGAACACTCGCGTCCCATACACCGCACGACCATGAGTGTCTCTGTGAGCAGAAGCACAGACAGAACAAACCAGCAGGAGGCATTGCTGTCATCTTTCTCCTTTTATTCCGAGCACAGAATAAGATCTACACAAGCAAGGCCATATCGCCAAGTCCCTCCCCGACAAATCTCTCTCCATGACGGTAACATCCACACTTTTTATAACAAGGCAGTAAATCAACCAAACCCACCCGAACTAACTTAAACAAACACAAATAACATTGCTAACGCAAAAAACCCAACCATCTTGCTTAATTAACACATAAAACAACTCTAAACAAATACCCATAATGCACCTAGCTGCTAGCGCTCACTGCCGGGTCATTACATTACCCCCCACCAAGAGGGTTAGTGTCCCCACAACCCTATTCTCCCATAACAAAATCCAGCAAATGTCCTGGCCGGCGTCGAACACGCTTCGACCTCCCTGATGTTCTACCCCCAGCGCCAGGCTCATCCCTGAGTCCATCATTGTCCGTCCCGGTGCTGGGAGTGGATGGTGGGGAGCCGCCCTGGCTTCCACCATTCTTTTGCTCTGGGGCCAGCGGGTGGTATGGTGCTAACCGATCCTTATGAAGCACCACCCGTCTACCCCCACGCGTCTAGCAGATGCTGGTCCCAGTCTCTCTGGTGCTGACTGGTCAAGATGGCAAGTTGGGTGGCCAGAGTGCGGTTGAACCGCTCAACCAGTCCATCACTTTGAGGATGGAGAGGAGTGGTTCTTGTTTTCTTCACCCCCAGCCGCTGACACACCTCACTGAACAACCGGCTTTCAAAGTTCCGCCCCTGGTCACTATGAAGCTCGTCCGGCACCCCGAACCGGGTGAACATCTCGTCCACTAATCGCTGCACCGTCGTAGAAGCACTCTGATCCGGCACCGCATATGCCTCTGGCCACTTCGTAAAATAGTCCATAGCGACCAGGACAAAACGGTTGCCGGCCTCTGTGATGGGGAACGGACCCAGGATGTCAACCCCGATCCTCTCCATGGGCGCCCCGACTAGATACTGCTGCAACGGCGCATGAGAGCGTTTGCTGGGTCCCTTCTGTGCCGTGCAGACATCACAGCAGTGAACGTGCAGCTCTGCATCCTGCCGACACCCTGTCCAGTAGAACCGCTGACCACGCAGCCGCCGCGCCGTCTTGGAGTTCCCGAAATGGCCGACTCCAGCTGCCCCATGAACCCAACGGAGGACCTCCGGTCGCAGAGCGTGGGGAACCAGTAGTTGCAGGCGGTCGATTCCCTCCCGCGGTGCCTGCCACCTTCTGTAGATCACGTCATCGTGGAGCTCCAGATTGCCCCACTGAGAATGAAGCGACTTGATCTCGGGCCCCTGGGAGGACACAGCTGGCCAGTCCGGCCGTGTTCGGGCCTCCAACCAGTCCCTCACCTTTACCAACACTTGATCATTCACCTGCTGTTGCCTCAGCTGCTCGATGGTGAATGGTTCCCCATCTCCACCGCTGTCACCCGGCCCTGCTGTAGCCGACGATGGCCCCAGACCTCGTTCTTCCTGGCGAGCACAATACCGACACTCGTCAGCGAGGCATGGACGTCTGGAGAGGGCGTCAGCATTGGCATGCTGCCGCCCTGGTCGGTGCTGAACCTCGAAGTCGTACTCTTGGAGAATCTCCAGCCACCTTGCCACCTGACCATCTGGCTGGCAGAAGTTCAGCATCCAGGTGAGGCTAGCGTGGTCGGTCCTCAGTGTGAACCTGGTGCCCAGGAGGTAGGGCCTGAAGTGCCGGACCGCCAGGACCACCGCTAGCATCTCCCTCCGGGTAACACAGTAGTTTCTTTCTGGGCTATAGTAGGCTACGACTCGCTCTCCAGTCTCCCCCCTCTGGGTTAGTACGGCCCCAACCCCCACGTTACTGGCATCAATGTCCACAAGGAAAGGTTGGTTGGGGTCAGGGTAGGCCAGGACAGGAGCGTCTGTGAGAGCGGCTTTTAGCTGCCGCGCAGTCCTCAGACCACCCGAACCGCCAGCCCTTGTTTGTCAGCTGGTGTAAGGGGCTGGCTATGGTGGCAAAGTCTCTGACGCACCTCCTATAATAGGAGGCCAGGCCCAGGAAGCTCCTCAGCTCAGTGATGTTGTTTGGTGGGGGCCAGTCCCTCACTGCGGCCACCTTTGTTGGGTCAGTGGCCACCCCGCTCTCGCTAACCACGTGACCCAGGAACTGCGTCTGGCGGGTGAGCAGGTTACACTTGGCCGGGTTCAACCGCAACCCGGTGCTACGGATGGCTGTCATGACCTCCCGTAAGTTGTGGACAGCCTGGTCAAAGTCTCTGGCATGGACTAATAGGTCGTCCAAGTATACCACACAGCGGGTGCGGGGAATGTCTTTAAGGACCCGCTCCATCAGCCTCTCAAAGGTGGCCGGGGCATTACACAGTCCAAAGGGCATCACCTTAAACTGCCACAGTCCTTGCCCTATGGTAAACGCAGTTTTGGGCCAGGCCTCTGATGCCAGCTCCACTTGCCAATACCCGCTGCGCAAATCCAAAGAGCTGAACCAACAGGATCCAGCAACAAAATCCAACGCATCATCAATGCGCGGCAGCGGGTATGAGTCCTTGCGGGTGACCGCATTTAGCCGTTGAAAGTCCACGCAGGGTCGCCACCCCCCCGTTTTCTTCCGCACCATGACCATGGGTGCGGCCCAGGGACTGTCCGAGGGCTCAATAATGCCATTAGCTGCCATATCTCGGATAATTTCTTCGGCAGCCTGGCGCTTGGCGAGAGGCAGTCTGTGGGGGTGCAAGCGAATGGGGGCAGCGGGGCCAGTGTCAATGTGATGCTGCACCAAAGCTGTCCTGGTACAGTCCTCCTCTCGGGCTGCAAAAATGCCTACAAAGTCTCAATAGGCGTTGTAACTGCTCCTGCTGCAGAACGCTCAATTGCTCACCGCTTCGCCGCCCCAACTCCTCAACAGCAGCAACAGTCTCTGGTGATGGGGAGGTGAATGGAGTGCGCGGTGGTAGCAGCTGGGATGCGCTGGTCCGAGCTGCAATATTCCCCTGAGGCACCCCCTCTGCCGCTCTAATGTGTTGGCTGGGGGCCGGAGCCGGTGGGCACTGGTGTCTAGGCGGCGGCTGCGGGGCGGTGGCCTCTCCATGACGGCTCCGGCCCGACCGGAGCGGCACGGTCTCGTTACCGAGGAAGAGGGTGGCCCCCAGCATGTCGACACGTGCTCACCAGTGGGCCAACAAGTCCAAGCCAATAATGCATTCATCTCTGATGTCGGCGAGCCAGAACTCGTGGCTCGTCTGGCTCGTCACCACAAACAACAGCTTCTTCTCAGGCATTACGGTCCTTTCACCCGTGACAGTGAGCAGTTCGATATTGGTGGGGGTCCAGTCCTCCCGAAGAGGACCGGCCATCCCTGACAACAGTCCTCTTCGTAGCAAGCAAATGGTGGACCCCGTATCCACCAGGGCGCTGCAGGGCTGCCCGTCAATAACACAGTCCAGGTACAGTCCCCTGGCAAGCCCGCAGCGCCCCACAGTAGGGCAGTCATTGTGGAGGGGTGCCGAAGATGGGGGTGAGGGTCCCGTCACTGCCTCACTCCAAGGTCGTTTCCCGAGGGTGACATTCCCCGGGGCCGGGAGCTCGGGGCAGGGCAGTCCCTGGTGAAGTGCCCCGGTTCTCCGCAGCAGAAACAGCGGTCTAGTCTCGACCTCCGTCGGAGGGTTACCGCTGGTTGAGCCCAGCTGACCTCCTCCTCAGGCTGGACCCCGTCCACCTCTCGTTCGGCTGCTCTTGTCAGCTGGCGCTGGAGTGGAGATCGACCCTTTCGCCGGCCCAGCCTGTAGCACCTCCTCAGCTCGCTCAGCTTCTCTCAACGCCTCACTCAGATCTCGGGGTGACAACAGGCGGACATGCTGGCGGAGCCGCTCAGGTGTAAGGCCCCGCAGGAAAGCGTGGAGGCTCAGCTCTTCCCTCGCTGTGGCCGGGAAGGTAGGGTAGCCCTTCCGGGCGTAGACCCGGATGTCAGCGGCGAATGCGCCCACACTCTCTCCTTCACGTCGATGTCGGTTAGTCAGATCCTCCCTGCTCTGCTCTGCGGAAGTTCTCTGTCCGAAGCGGCGGTTGAGAGCGGCAGTGAGGGCTTGGGGATCATGCCGCTCTTCAGGGGACAGATCGATGAGGACCTGAAGCGCAGGACCCTCCAAGGCGAGGGCCAAGTGAGTCGCGGTCTCCTCGCGGCTCCATCCATCGTGTAGAGCGGCCAGGTCGGCCTGCGCCAGGTAGGGCTCCAAGGGCGTCGTCCCGCTGTATCGTGGCAGCTTAGCCGGTGATCGTGTGAGGAGGCCTGGTCGGCCATTGATTTGGAGTGTCGGTGTGACGGCCGGAGGTTCATTCTGCTCGCGACCAGGAGGGCGGTACACTGTCCGAGGAACGCTGGCGCCATCAGGCCGGTGCGGAGCCCTGTTCCTCTGCGTCGTCTCGCTCGTCAGACGCTCTAGCATGATGCTGTTCTCTCGGATAGCACGCTCTAATTCACCTATACTTTGCTCCATAATGGCGTCTTCGAAATGGCCTAAATCTCAGAAATCCCACTTCTGACACCAATGTAACAACGCACCGTTGTTCTATCGAACGTGGGGCTGACCAGAGCTAAGCTAGGCTATTAGACTTTTGCTAAGTTAATTGCTAACAGGTTGCTAGCATTTATACGCAAGACTTTTACTGTGGTTAGTGGAAAGTGCAAACACTTGCGTCCCATACACCGCACGACCATGAGTGTCTCTGTGAGCAGAAGCACAGACAGAACAAACCAGCAGGAGGCAGTGCTGTCATCTTTCTCCTTTTATTCCGAGTACAGAATAATATCTACACAATCAAGGCCATATCGCCAAGTCCCTCCCCGACAAATCTCTCTCCATGACGGTAACATCCACACTTTTTATAACAAGGCAGTAAATGAACCAAACCCACCCGAACTCACTTAAACATAAACACACATAACATTTCTAACACAAAAACCCAACCATCTTGCTTAACTAACACGTAATTCCACTCTATACGAATACCCATAATGCACCTGGCTGCTAGCGCTCACTGCCGGGTCATTACAATATCTTGAACAGTTCTTTCATATGCATGTACAAACATGGTGCCACGACCCTCTGTTCTAGTACTGTATGCTGTTATCACTATGCTGTGATGTTTTTTAGCTGGCTTATGGGCATACAGTATCATATCATATCAGGAAAAATAAAACCATCACTTCCCATACTTAGGGGCCAAACTGTATACAGAGAAACAAGGAGACATTCTATATACATAAATGATTTCCAAAGTGCAACAAGTCAACAGAACCAAGGATGGGAAATTGTTGACAGAAATGACCCTCAGTATAAATAAAGTAACGCTGATTCTCATAAAAGCTTAAGAGAATCACATCAAAGGCTGCATGACTCACAGTAGTGTTGCTTTCGTCAACGAAAATTATGACTAAATATAGTCGTCAACGAACCTTTATCACGTGATGAAGACGAGATGCAACGTAAATGCTGGTCATGTGACGTTGACTATAATTAAATGTATAATGCAATGTTGTTGATGAATAAAAACGAGACTAAATGTGGCTTACAAAATAAAAACTATGCTAAAATGTCTCTTCATTTTCGTTGACCAACGTTATTTCGTCTTGTTGTTATTATTATTTTGCAGTATTTCTGTTTCCTGTGTCTCGCTTCAGGGGCTGCATCAGGTCGCACTGCGCAGACGCAGGCGACGTCACTTCCTCAAGCCCCACTCGCGGCATTATTTAGAGCAGTGTTTCCCAACCGGGGTCTGTGGAGAGCAGGGGTGCCATGTAAAAAAATCATTTTTTAAATATTTTTAAATTGCTAAAATGTTCAAAAAAGCAGCTATTATATAATATCCATTTCTAATGGCGCCAATAATTAGAGATGCACAGAAATTCCGGCTGCCGAAAATGAGTTCACCGCTCAGGATTCACTTGTGTGTGTGTGTGTGTGTGTGTGCGTGTGTATTATCCATAGACTGTATGGTATTATCCCGCTCTGTGTGTGCGTTATCCCGCTCTATGCGCGTGTGTGCTCCGCTCAGTCGCTCGCGGCCCATGTGACTGCTCCATTCATATACCGTTCATGCTCATCGGAACAGCAAAGTCCACTCAAAAATCAAGAAACATGGATGTAGTACAGTATTGTTTCTGTCTGCATTAGCCCTATTGTGTTGTAACATGGTGTGGTATATGGCCATTTCTGGTAACGCTGCCCTCTCATTCATGATCTGCTAACCGCTATGTTATGCTAACGTGTTCTGATAATAATAGCTTTCTAAGATTAAACATTATTTGGATAATTGGTAAAAAAAAAAAATCTCTTAATAGCCCTACAAAAATACACTGAGTGAGCAAAACTTTGTTTAATTACCATTATACCTATCTCACAATGTTTACATATGAATAAAAGCCTACATTAAAATCTGTCATATAAATTGGGTCTCTTCATTAGAAATTAGCCTACTGATTTTTTTATAATATTGAAAATATCTGTATGACATTATATTCTGCAGTTCTTTTCTGTTGTACCGAATATCTATACTTTTCAAATGATCATATCGAAGTTAGAAATTCAAATATTGTGACAAATTAATTTTGTAGGGTGCCACAAATTTGTTACAATTTCCAAAGGGTGCCGTGACTAAAGAAAGGTTGGGAAACACTGATTTAGAAGACGAAAACCAAACAAAGTTAAGTCTGACACAGAGAAAGGGACCGATGGCCGGCCAGCCGGGGTTCGTCTTTATTTAAATTTATGTGTGTGTACTTCTAACATGTTTGGTTGGTAAAATAAATGTTGTAAATTCAAATCAGAGCGTCTTCCGTGTCTGTAATGGATAAATTCTTGAGTCTATAAGGTAACAATAATATAATAAGATAACCTTGTTTGAAATGGGTTTGGCTAAAAGAAAATTTTGGTTTCGTCCATACTACTAGGTACTTATACTATATTGACTGGGTTAAATAGAATTGCATTTCTAAAAAGAGACTAAAATACAGTTTTCATTGACTAAAACTAGACTAAATGTCATCAGTTTTCGTCGACTAAAACTAGACTAAAATGCTCAGATTTTAGTCGACTAAAACTTGACTAGACTAAAACGAGTATGAACGTGACTAAAACTAATAAAAACTCCAAAAACAACACTAACTCACAGAAATGCTGTGCTTCACTTCCAATAACATTAGAGAGCAAACTGGAGAATCCTCCTCAGACCAAAGCAGATGTTTAGGGCCTCTCAGCATCTGAACACACACTTCAAGCTTCTGTCAGAGAAAATTATTTATCAAAATAATGAAAGCTGATTAAACTTACAATGGAAGGTAAGTAACATTTAACTGTGTTGATACTGATATTTACAGCATTAGGCAATGTTCCAAATTGCTCACTTTTATAGTTGCTGACATGTAACTTAAATAAAGTCAAAGTCAAAATTACTAGCATTTAAAAGTTTGTGGTTGGTAAGATTAATTTAGATGTTTAAGAAAGAAGTATCTTATGCCCACTAAGTCTGCATTTATTTGCTAAAAAATACAGTAAAATCTAATATATATAATGTAATATTGTGAAATATTATTGCAAATTAAAACAACTTTTCTCTATTTTATACATTTTCAAACGTGATTTATTCCATGCAAAGTAAATTTTTTAGCATGCAAAATAATTGTTCAGTCTCCAGTGTCTTTAGAAATCATTCTAACATGCTAATATGCTCTTATTATTATGTTAACACCTGCCAACAAATATATTTTCAAACAAAGCCAGTGTTTTTGCACTATTTGGCACTATGGATGTATATAAAAAAGCAGATTGGATTTTCAGTATAATAGTTTGCATTCACACATCTTGTGTAGTATACACTTGCCTGTTTTAATTTTTTTAAGAAGCACTAAATGCAAGGAATACTTCACAAAACAGTCATATTTGTCATGCTTTTGACAATCCGCAAATTTGAGCTAGCAGCGTGTAAACAATCTTTTCATTTCTATGCAAATAATCTTCCTCCAAATGACAAGCATCTGCTCAGACAGACTATGCAGCGTGGCAGTCACTAAAAAATAAGATGCTAAGCCAAAGCAAAAGAGAGTGATGCTAATGAACTTTATTTACAACACTGGGGGTGTAACAACAATAGGTCACAGTGGGTTCACACAGCCTTAAGTTGACATTGTTTTTGGGACACCTTTGCCCTGAAACACACTCCAACCACTGGTACACCAACATAATGTGTTGGATAAGAATGCCGTTCACACATATCAGAGGATTGAAGTCATAACTATATCTGTCTAGAGTTAGCGGCACCATTAGAAGTTTCACCGCTGACCTAATTAGAGTGTCCTCTAATAATGTGACAGAAGAGCACATGCAGCAGTAACTGTGACCCTCAGAGCAACTGTCCCCTCTGAAACTCTCGTCTCATGTCTAGAATGTCACCAATGCTAATAAAGGAGCAGACCCTCAGCAGGGAGCTAAGAGGATTGTCTTGAACTGACCTCCGGTCAGATCAGTGGTTGCCACATTGGTGACTGTGATTTCACCAAGTACAACATTCCTATCAACCAATCAGAATTGAGGGATAACTTTTCAGGAAATATCTTTTTTAGGCTTACAATCAGGGTTAGGTGCTTCTACACCCTTGTTAATCGGCTATAATTTCACACCGTTTTTAGGAATACATTATGGGTAGGGTTAGGTTTAGGGGTAGGGATTGGGTTAAGTCTATATTTTTGGACAGTCATGTTGATCCAGGATCAACAAAAGATGTTGATCCAGGAACATGTCTTACTTGGCAAAATCACGGCGACCTGGTGGCAACACACCACAAAGACTCAGCTAAAGTTAGCTCTCGGAGGAGACGCGCACCCCTCTGGCCTCAGTGAGGGGCTCTGTGTTTCTCTAGCTGACATTCCTTTGCGAAACTCCATAGTGCAAATAAGAAACTGAGAGGCAAAACTAAGGTGTATGTAGGTTAAATGAGAATTATGACTAAAAAAGCATTGATAAAAGCAAATGAAGTGTGATGCATGTTTGCATGGCTTCACTTTACTCTTTGCATGTTACATGGATTTGTCCCTAATGAAAAGTCTGCACCATTCGCGTGGGCTTTGAGTCACAGCTAGATATATGTGCCCCGTGCAAAGCTTTTTAGTAGAACTAAGTGCAGAAGCCTTTATGCCTCTAAGGAAATGTTCAGTCGTTCAGTACAAAACAAACCATTACTGTGCTGTAAACAGAAAACATTTTTGTTGCTTAAGAGATATTGAGCGTGAAATTGTTGAAGTGTTACTTATGGATACTGAGCAAATGGCAAACATTGTGTAACACATTAGTATTATAATATTAAATAATATGATATCATATAATATGATATGATATATTACAAAAATGTGAATACTAAAATAAAATAATACTACTGACCTCTACTGCTTTGCTATTTTATTTTTGTATGTTTTCAGCAATATATCATATAAAATCTTAAAAATACTAAATACTGACCCCTACAGCTCTGCTCTTTTCTTTTTTCTTTTTTTTTACCCCAATCTATCAACACTCATGAGAGCCTTGAGAATGATGAATACCCACATTTCCAAACAAACTTTCACACATAGTAAAGAACAAACAAAAGAAAAGCAGTCAATAAAACAAGGCATTGTGCTGTGGTAGTGTTAGTTTTGCTATTATTAGCAACCGGCTCTAAACGCAAAACCAAGAATCAAGAGCTCAGGCCAGAAAGAATCACAGCTGAGACTTTTTCCTTTTCAATGAGACAAGAGAATTGCAGGATACTCCCTAACAGTCCAGATCCCTGGATGCTCTCAAGCACACATGCAGCTCAAAAAGGAAACTCAAGTGAATTTGGGAGATGGTCCTCACTGCAGAACACAAGATCCAGGGGGCGTGGTTGGATCCAAATCTAGGGGGTGGAGATTGGTAGGTTTGGGGGTTGAGATGGATGGGCTTAGGGATCAGGGGGTGGAGACGGGTAGGTTTAGGTACATGTAAGGTGGGAGGAGTTGGATCTGGATCCAACCACTCCCCCTGGATCTTGTGTTCTGCAGTGAGGGGCTACACTGGAATTTGGTGAGAATGATAGTTTGCCACTGCGAATGAAAGACATAAACTAAACTCAACTCATCAAATGAAAGTCCAATTTAAATGATTTCTGAAGAGAAAACCTCTAAACATTATATACATTTAGTGAATGTGACAATGTACTGACTACACATTACTGTGACAAACTGACAACAAAGCTAATAATATTGCTCTATAGTAACACATGTTTATGTCTCTGTATTATTTTTGTTTGAATATTATACTTTGGTTGAAAATAGCATCAGTTTTTGTGGAAACTGAAACCAGTAATTTAGGAAAGAGAAAGTAAACATATAGTGCTCTGGGCTGGAGAAGATGGCCTGGAACCAAATGAGGTGGAAATGAAGTAACAAAAATAGGACAACAGTTCCTCACAGGTTTGGAAAAACCCAATGAATGCCAACAGTAGCAGCCAATGTTAAACTGAAAACCCACAACACATCTGTGTAACATTCAATAACACGGATTTTATAAATATAAAACACTGTTCAGACATTAAAAGCATCAAATGCAATAATGAGAACTTTGTTTCATTTTTTTATGTCACCATTTATGATTTGATTGCAACATTTTGATAATTTGTACACATGCAAAAAAACAAAAAAACATCTTATGCTACATAATATAATCAGATTGCAAAATACTCTTTTAAACGTTCTTGATTTTAAATGATAATTTCTCTCTCCGTTTTATTTATTTTATTTGCTGCACTAGAGATGCCATTTTCCCCCCAGACTTTATTCTAATTTGGATCGAATTATCTCCCTGAACAGGGAATTTTACTGTAGAAAAAAGATTTGCAATGCATACATAAAGTGAATGGTTTCCATAATGCAATATAACATAGGTTTTATTTTCAAA
This sequence comes from Sinocyclocheilus anophthalmus, assembly GCA_018155175.1. Taxonomy (NCBI): domain Eukaryota; kingdom Metazoa; phylum Chordata; class Actinopteri; order Cypriniformes; family Cyprinidae; genus Sinocyclocheilus; species Sinocyclocheilus anophthalmus. The sequence continues at coordinate 633,994 of JADLZN010003897.1, read as the reverse complement.
CTGTGCAACCCTGCACTGCGCTTACACTTTGAGAAAGAGTTTTTAGTCAGCAGTCATTCTTCCCATGACAACCACAGACAAAGGCTCAACAATAAAAGAGGTTGCATTCTTCCATTCATCCTGTTTCAAATAATGTAATCTCAAAATGCAATTAAAATTCAATCATATAATAAGGTATTCCAGTATAAACAAAGCAGTCTTGAGAATTCAGAGTCCTCTCTGTTTGCATAACCACTTTTTGCCACATAATATAGAACATAATTTAAACAGAATAGGCAATGAGAACCTAGTAAATGAAGAGCATAGATGTAAATATCTGGCTCCTAACCATCATGTGTTTAGACACATTCTTCACTCTCACAGAATTTCCTTTAAGAAAACATTGGATTTCAAAGTTGGTAACAATGCTTTACTGAATTCCTACAAAGGAATGCTAAGCCTATTTCTTGCAGTGAAAGAAAAATACAAAAACCTTTCTGTGATGCAAGGAGTCTTGGAACAGATGGAGATGTAGAGGTTTGGACAGATCAAACCGCAGCTCTCATTTGACCATGTACCGTATAGTAACAAAAGCAGCATGTTGCGCTGCTTCCCACCATTAGAGTAATGATAGCTGGATTTATAATGAGGCCTATGGGGAGATGATTGAAGATGTCTTCTATTCTGAGCAAAAGAAAAAGTGAACACTTCAAAGTGTGCTGCTGCCAGAAGAATTCATCATGAACCTTGTATGAGCTGAGCATAAAACCTAAGAAGTGTGTGGAACAAAGGGACCTCAATACATCAGCTTAGATCTGGTTAAAAAGTAGCAGAGGAGAGAAATTGTTAAGTGCCATATAAAAATAAATTTTATACCTTAAAATTAAGTACCGGAACCTTTTAAATCCACACCACTCTTTTATATTAGATTCAAAATTGTCTTTAAAAGAACCAATTATGAATGTTGTCCAAAACATCATTGGACCCCATTGACTTTCATTGTATAGGGAGGGGAAAAATAGAATGTAAAAATTGATTTTTCAAAGTTGTAAATAAAACAAAGTTTATTGGAGCACGTTTTACAAGAAAATACTATTTTAGTCTTTCTACTTCACAATCTCATGTACCTACACCATTTTTTTTAATCTCGTTTTTGTGTATTCCCATTTTTAGTGAACTATCTCTTTAACTCTTTGCGTGTTGTGTGTTGACAGATTGATGTGGATTGGGCTTTACTTTCCAGGGTATCTTTGAGAATCATCAATGACGGGCCTTAAACCGGTCAAAGAATATATAGAGTCTGACCGCTCAGATCACATTGATGCTCAGATCTGACAGGAACTTTGACCTCAGTCAGACTTTTGACAGCAGTTTGACTTTGAGAAGACACAACGGGTTTCCCCTGAAGGTTATCCACTGACTGAGCTAAAATTGCTCTTCTGTCTTGCTTATAAGGTCTGACTCAATCTCTGAGCTTCAGGTGCTAAAGCCTGAACAATCCTCAAGCTGTGCTTGCCAGGCCTGAAACCAAGCAGCGGGCACGAGCAAATTCATATACTATGCTCTAATTGGAGCATATGGTCTATGAAAGCCATTAGGAAATCTGGATGATGGCATCTGATACCGAATTTGCATGAACGTTAACCGTGCAAAGCCTACTGTGTCATATTTGATAGCCTACACACATTTCTAAGATCTCTAAATTATCAACTGGATCAAAACTTTCCTGAAAAACCTGTTGTACACAATCTACTATGCTTTCTGTTGTCTGATTGATAATCCGGTTTGCTTTGAAAGTTATTATTTGTTTGTCCCTACTTATGTTATTGTTTGTTACCTATTAAGTTTATATTGTTAATTTATTGGGGATGTGTTGGTAGAGAGGTGGGTGCCATTTTCTTTCTTGTTTTTCTCCTGTTTATGCTAGTTAGGGAGGTAGTTTATTTCTATTGTATTTGTTTTCTTTTCTTTGTTCTAGTTTAGTTAGTTTCTCCCATATAGTTAGAGGGTTTATGTTTGTTATGTTGGCCTTGCCCCCTCTTGAAGTTTTGACATCCTCCCATACCTGTAAAATAAAACAACTTTAGTTTTTTTGATATTGAGTTGATTGTTGGGCCTTTGTATTTATTGCACAGTTTTGGCCTCTGAATAAAACAGTTTCAATAAGCTGTTCCATTAAATAAATAAAAAAATAGATGACAAACAAACAAGAAAATAAATAAATGTTATATATATATAGATATATATGAATGGTTTGCAGGGTTAATGCTAGAGTGCTTGCTATACTCTCTGATTTACAGCCAAAATTATTTTGCACATGCATAATCGGTTGAAATAGTAGATTCATTATTTTTGATTATGATTCTGTAATTTCTTATCTGTTGAAGTAGCAATGTAACGAAAGTAGCAACAGATCTTTTCTTCCATATTGTGATGTACACCCAAGATTCCAAGCGAGATGTAAGGAGGGTACTTGGTTCTATCCATCAGTAGTTGTTGACTGGATGGAGGCAGATCTGAACACAAGCTTGAGAATTTAAGAAAGGACGGGGGTTTAAACAGATTAAATGACTGGAGAAGTCCAGCATATGTCTCCAGAGAGAAGTCAGTCGTTCATTTATTCCACCACACTCTCACAAGCTATATTACTTAAAGGTAAAGTGAACCATTTCTATGCAATAATTGCTTCCACTGAAACGAAGCACATGACAGAAAAATGTGTGTTTGTGATCCATGTTGACTTATGACTGGGTTACATGACACTTCACATAACGAAATGTAACAAATTGTTAATGACTTATAAAAGTGAGATTCAGATATCACATAATTAAGTCATTTTAAAGAACCTGATATGAAAGATATCAGATAATAATAGGGTCTATTATCAGGACTGAAAGAGTAATTACTTATTTTAAACAAGCTGGGATGTTATAAAGCCTTTTAATACTGAACAGCTTTAAGCACAAATGTTCCAGTAAGAACACATATGTTGCCAAAGTTTCAATGAAAAAGCAAATCATCTGGAAATCACTCTATTCTATTTCAATAAATCATATTCTGGGGCAAAGATGATTAAACACATACATTCTAAATCACAATGTCATACAAACAGCTAAATGTTGATCTAGCATCTGATAGTGAACATTTGAGCATTTTTAAAATGACATTTAAAGATGAAAACACAAAGATTAGACGTCTTGGTGATGTGCTATCTTAATGAAGGGAAAAACATTTTTACAATGGCATGATAGAAATGACTAGTGATATGTTTCTATGGATGGACTACATAAATCTGCAAACTTAACAGATGCTTTATGTCTCTAAGGACTTAATCCACATTTGCTCCTCTACTGGTGATGGCCTACCAAGATTTGATGGAGTATTAATCACTTGCTTTCAGCCTGAGGCAAATCCATCAGTGCATGGGGATACTGTGGTGTTTCTTTGTTAGAATGTTTTTTGATTTCCCTGGACAGGCTCATATCTATTTAGCCTTTAAAAAAATATGCATTGAAATATAGGACACCGAGAACTAACCTCGAATCGCAATTCTTCCTCTGTCAGCTGGGAAACATGCTGAATGGAGATCTCGCCTACCTTGGCCAGGCTCACGTCCTCTTTAATATCAGGGGAGAGCGCGACATCTAGCGTTTGACATAGTTTGACAAGTGCAACCAAACAGGAGCAATGTAATTTACTGCAAACCTTCTTCAGACTGAACACAACTGCATGCACATATCAGTCAACTGTTTGCTTTTCTGTAATTTGTTCATGAACAGAAATATTAGTGTTCAGTTATAATAATGGAAATGAGTGCTTTTGGCACTCCAAATAAGTATACCAGATATTAAAAATCATGTTTGATACCACTTCTGGTTCATTCCTCGCAGTGAAGTCTTCTATATCTCTATTTGTATATGTGCTAAAAATAAAATAAAATAAAATAAAGCATGTCATTCCTATGAAAGCTTATTTCTGCTATATGAAATAACAACATAAAGGAAATTGCAAATTTATCTTACAATTCTGACTTTTTTCTCGCAATTCTGAGTTTATATCTCACAATTCTGACTTTTTATAAACTCAAAATTGTGAGATATAAATGTGCGACTCTGAGAAGACAAAGTGAGAATTCCAAGAAGTAAACTTGTAATTGAGATATAAACGTGCAGTTCTCAGAAGAAAATTCTTATTGAAAGTTACTTTGTAAACATATGAAGTAACTTTATGACTTTAAGTATACTTTTTATTTCACAATTCTGATTATTTTCCGCACAATTGCGAATTTACATCTCACAATTAAGATTTTTTTTCATTTACATTTTTACAGCTTTTATCAAAATATTTTTTGTGTGTGTGTGAGATAAACAGTCCCAATTACCTTATTAGTATTATTATTTTTATTTAGGAAGTCAGAATTGTGATATAAATTGCATCTGAAGTGTACTGCATGTAAAGCCAGAACTGTGGATTTTTTTTTATTCCACAGCATTTTTTTTCTGTAGCAGGAAGCTGAAATGACATTTCATTTATTCATTCATTTACCTATTTATTCATTACACAGAGGCTTTATTTGGCAACAAACCTAGATGAAATGCACCTTGTGATTGATTGCATCTCACCTGAAGCTGACTTACAGCAAGACCTATATTTTTTTAAAATCTAAAACGCAATATCATCCACTTGTGGCAAATCTCGACTGAAAAAAAATCAGCAAACCTTGAAGCAGAATCGATACACTGCAGCAGAGCTATCCCATCACATCTTTCCCTACCCTCATGGGGTCATTTATATTCTAAGTAGATAGTGTTATGTTTAGCGACCCAGATTGTAACACTAATTAGAGGAGCCATTACCACATTTAAACTCCTGTTGTGCTTCCACCAAGCACATCTGTCATCATAATAGAACAAAGCGAATATGTTTTACTTTTTTCTCAGAAATCAGAAGATTCAAAGCTGCTATTAAGCATACAGCTACAATAACCTAGCTTTATGGGTCAAAATACAGCCTTATATTTAGTATACCTCTGAAATTAATGCTGACATATATATATATATATATCTTTATATATATATATATATATTATATCTCATATATATATACATATATACAGTACATATACCAACACACACACACACACCACACCCAATATATATTATATAATATATATATATATATATATAATTTACATTTTATTTTATTCTTTGTTAACACTTTTACAACAGTTTAACTTATTATATTATATTATATTATATTTATTATATTATATTATATTATATTACTACAATGTTATATAATACAGAGATTCATTATTTGGCCAAGGAATGCTGTGCTAAGCATTTGGCTCTGTTGTAAGAGCTCTGAACTATGAACAGGGAGATCTGAAATCAAATGTTTTAGGCACATTGACTGCTTGTGACGATACATTTTGTCCAGGCAGCCTTTCACTCTGTCTACTCTTTCGGCCATGTCCCAAATCATAACCACACCACTATTATTTAAAAATGGTTTAATTATCCCTAAATAAACTATCAACCCAAAAGGTGGCAGCAAAACTTCAGTTCACCGCAAGCGTCGGTGCTTCAAGCCTGCAGAAAAGAGGAAATAGTTTTGATTATTAATGATCATTTTAAGGTCTTACATGACTGCTACTGATATTTAAGCAATATTGGGGTAGCGGTAAGTGCTGTATTATGAATATGAGTATTCAGTATATATTCAATTATTAATCATGAACCTACTGAATCTGGATAGATTTAAAGCTAAAAATTGAAAAATAAATAAATAATAAAATATTGCAAATAGGGTAACAAAACATAACATAGCTCAGATACATTTTCTAATGTATCTTGGTTTAAGTAATATTTACAATATATATATGATATATATATATATATATATATTATATATATAGCTATATCTATATATATATTATATACTGTCTATATGACTGGAAAACATGACAAAAATTACAAAGTTACATATTAAAAATGATTAAAGGTGAACATTTTCATTCATGTATATCATTAGTAATGTTCATTAGGTACCACATTTCTGCTGAAGGATACAGTCCCTGACAGGTGAACAGGTGTTTTGTGTATTCTAACACAGGAACGCTGTATTGACCAGTTGGCATTCAGAACAGGCACCATATGTTTTTATACTGACTTTGCAGGAAAAACCAAAAATAAAACAGTTGGTCAGTAGATAATGAGCCAAAAGATATCAGTCATTTTAGAACTTATCGACCTACTGTATCATGTGCCATTCACATGCTGAAAAACAAATAATTTGGACATTTTGAAAAGAGTGAGAAGAGTGAATGTGATAATGGAAGATATGGAAGTGATAACGTGTGGTTGACTGCTGACCTGTATTGTGTGTTTGGATTAATGAGTGCAAGATTTCTATGAAGCAAAAGTTTTATCTAAACATGTTTACATCTCTGCAAGCTGTGACAAGACAGTTCCACGGTTTAATTTGATTTAATTCTTATCTAGGCAGTGATAATGACAATAAATCCATAATAACAAGCAAAGGCATGTTTTCCAATCAAAACTCAGCATGTTAGCCTAGAAAACAGTCACTGTTGTCTTAGCATGTATAGGATCAAAGAATCAATGCAAAGCTTTAGTGTACACATTAGGTAAAATTTAAAGTAAGCATTTATATTACACTTTCTCCAGCCTCAGGCACACACCTGCTGCATATGCAACCTGTCAGTGTCACATTATTCACCCCAGGTTCAGTGTAACAGTACAGCAGGGAAGGACTGGGACTACTGGGACTGGGAAAAAAGCCCAGGACCTTTGCCTGGGCCCAACGCCACCCACCTTGAAAATTTTTTCCACCATATGTATTCTATGTGCATATAAGGCAAACCGTTGCTTGCTGTCTTATATATTGGCAGCACAATATAAATGAGCACAAATAAATTGCAGAAAAATATAACTATAAAACAATTATATACGGTGGAACATTTGTATACATAAAGTACTGTATACACACACACACACACACACACATTTATACATTCCACCATATCTATATACATATTAAAATTGAACACCATATGTATTCTGTGTGAAAACCATTTCTTGCTGCATTATCTAATATACACTTATTTATCTACTATCAATGACAGATTGCACTCATCAAGCCTATACAAGAAACTGTTTATGTTTGTCTTCAAAGCAATCTCTCGTATGACACTCTTGATGTTTTTTTGTACTCAGACTGTTACAAAACCTAAACACTTGGACTCAGAGAGCTTATTCAGCATATAATGGAATCATTTCATATCCCACAGTCCGATATTCTCTGCACTTCACAGCTTCTGCCAGCAGAGGGACAAATAATCAACTCAAATGACCCTGTGCTGACAAAGTCCTTAAATACCCCAACATCTCTCAACCGCTTTACACACTAAATAAAGCTATCATAATTGACCTATTCTCTGCTAAATTACATTTCTTGAACTCCTATTAAGGGGCTTTTGATAAGTCTTATTACACCATAAATTACAATTTCAAAAGATGATCCAGAAAGGCATTTAACACGTTATTAAATGAGCACAATACACTGAATTGGGGAACTCTGCACTACACATACAATGCAATAATTAAACATAATATTATATAGTATTATCAGACTGTCAAATTTCAGAGCTGGCTCAGGCATTTCACTGGCCCTAACAGTAAAAATCTTTGCTTTGTAAATGGTCTTCGACTGAATTTCAATAGAAAGCTCAGCTTACGATGTGATGAAATCATGTTTTACACATTTCAAACATGCTCAGTGGAACATTTGAAGGTGTTCAGAGAATTTATTGACCATTGAATGATTTTTAGAGCGTGCTTTGTTGAGTTAAAGTTACTGTATGTCAGCATTTTTAATTTATCATGTTAAGCAATAAGATATAGGCATCCTATTTACACAAAGTTCTAAATCTGATTCACATACAGTAAACAGACTGTCAAAATCTCTCCCTGAAATTGGAATTTAATAAACAAAATAGATGGGATTACTGACCTTTAACCTTTATCAAATGATGCCAGAGCATTGTTGGTATGCTTAGAATAATACTAACTCCAAACAATTTCTGTCTAAGTGACATTAAACACTTTTAAATCATACATATTGGTACTTGAGCCAACATTCCCTCTCTTTAAAAGGCAAGAATAAAAAAAAAAATGGTCAAAGGCAAACAAGACTTATAGAAACATTTTAGCTATGAATCATTGGACACGGAACACTGCACACAAGCAGTATTTGCACCAGCAGCACGCAAAGAGTCAAGTCTGAATTTAATAGCCTTAGGAAAGCAAGACCAAACCAGAAAGGAAAAAAAACACATTTGTGTTTGATTCAGTGATATAAACAGGGGAAGTACTATGTGTTTGCTCTCTCTCAGGGTTCTGCCCCTGGCAGCCCTGAAGTGCACGTTAAAGAGCATGCTTTTACTCCCTTCCTAACTTGGCTCCGCCCTGGTTGTGGTGTTGAGGGGAAAGTAGGCGGGATCTTTTTGTGAACTGATCGGCATGCTTTACCAATCAGAGAGATTCCTCCTCCCTCCTTTTCAGCCCTCTTCTCCACCCCTCCACCTCCTCTCTCGCTGTATGCACGCACAGGGGCAGGAGACAGCGAGAGAAAAAAAACAAAAAACAAGCAGCTTCTGGTTTTTCTTTAAAACGCATTCCTGCTGCATCATTACGAGAGAACAGGCACCCCCGGCTCATAAAAACCTGCTTGCAGAAGGAGGGAGGTGTGCTTGAAGATCACCTGGGAGCAGGTGAAGGAGAACCTGTCACGGCTACCGTCTGACTCCCACGTGGAGGAACTTGACCTGATGTCAAACGAGGAGTGCCGTTCACCCATCGGCCTGGACTGCTGCAGCTGCTGTCTGGATCTGGCTAATGGCTGCCAGCCTGAGCCGGGCCGAGAGGGTCACACCAGCCTGGGTAGCCCTACATCAGTCAATCACTTCAGACAGCTCCGAGACCAGCTTCACTTTCAGAACTTAAACACAGATAAGCTCAACAACATCATGAGACAGGACTCACTGGAGTCGGTGGTCCGGGACCCCTGTTACCTGCTCAACGAGGGCATCTGCAACAGCAGCATTGACCAAACCATGCTGTCCATACTGCTGTTCTTCCACAGGTATGTGAAACTACTATGTATTCACACGCCTGCTCTGGCACACTCATCTAGTTCAGGTCATAAAAACCCTAAAAGTTTCTGCCAGAGCTGTGATTGCCAGTTAATAACCAACGTTGGGATGTTTGAGTTTGATGACAACAACATGCTGTGGTTTCACTTATGTAATTCTGCCCACGTCCTGCTGACTGGTTACGAATGACTTTAAGTAACACTTTAAGTGTTAACACTACTATTTCGTTTGAAGCAAGCTCATTTTAATGGGTTTGAGTAGTAATTCATTATTTGTTAAATGCCAACCACCAAGCCAACACCAATAAATTACACAATCTCAATATAAACACTGCACACTACTAGTTATTAACATTTCTTGATAAAACATGATTAAGGACCACGCTCAACTGTGTTATTTAAGAACAGGGTGGCTTGCAGTCTCAGTAGGTTTCCAGGAATGTGGAGACTGGTATGAAGAACATGCCTTTGCTCAAACTTAAGAGGATCTTGAGTCAGTCCAACTTAAAGCAGTTCTCACTTCTTAAATCTCCCCATTCATTGCAGCTAATCAGGTTCATGCAATGATTGTGTGCAAATATTATAGTTTTTTTTTTTTTTTTGCACAGAAAGTGCATGTGGATTCTTTCCCCCCAGACAGTCTGATTTGCAAAACAGCCATTCATTTACAAACTATGGGCAATTTACATACCATCCTGGCATAGTCTTTCGCCTCATAGCTGAAGTATGCAGCAAAACAAATTCCTCTCCAGGTAATATGCATGTTTATAACATTTTATGGTCACAGGAGTTTCCAAAACAGCCCTGGATGCATTGAAATCTCATAAACCTTTAACGCTTGCTTCAATGTCATGTTTGACAGTATGTATGCATAATATTGAATTTTGGAACAAGCCGATATGATGTACTACATATTAAACTCCAGCCAGACAGCCAAATCCCTGACAATCTTCAAGAAACAACTGAAAACTCATCTCGTCCATGAGCATCTAACTGCCTCCTCATAAAAAGAAAAAAAAATGCCTTCACCTTTTCTATTCTCCTATTCTCCTTTATCCCTTCCTGTTGTTCTAGCGTTTACTATTTTAAACAATGACCAAAACCAAAAGCATTTTTCTCGTGCTTATTGCCATCTTATGGTAAATCGCTTGTTGTATTCCTCAACTGTAAGTCACTTTTGATAAAAGCGTCTGCCAAATTAATAAATGTAAATGTAAAGTGTCAAAAATGGATCGCAAGCCATCCACAGCAGGTATTTGGCAAAACTTTCTAATAAGGATCAAGCTCACAGTGCATTTTTTCCCCACAAAACCATGCTCTCCAAACTGAAAATAAACATATATGGACATCAGGATAGTTTGCTAAAATCTGATAGTGTTTGAAACGTTTCGTCTGCAGAAGAATTAGAGATGAGGCCTAGTGGAAAAATAGACAGCTAAAGCCAGGTATTACAAAAAAGTCAGAACTATATTTAATTGAAATTTGCAGCCAGATGATGAGAATGTATTCCATGTGTTGTTATTAAAACACACCACCTTTGGATTTCACTTTGGAAATATTCCCTATCAGCATAGCAGAGATATGGGTTACATGTTTATAGTTAGCCTGTCATACTGTCTTAGTAGCTGATCATTTTGCCACTTTTTTTTCTCTGACAGCAATACACCGCATATCTGCTCAAATTACTATCTTAAGTTTTGACAGCAGTAGTATAATTGACTAATAACCATCCAGATATCAAGAGTAAGCAAATAATTTTTACTTGGTGATATAACATTCATATTTGAAACAGCTATTGTAAATGAAAAGCTTGCAATCTGAATGACTAATGAAAGGAGTGTGGCATGACATATGTAGTCATATAGAGTAATAAGACATTCCATATCAAACATGGAGCTGCCATAGCAACTCTTGTAGTAAAACTCTGTCTCATGATATTGCATTTAAGAGAACAAATATACATATGAAAAATAGGGCTGTCAATTGACCATTTTTTTTATTATTTTAATGACATGATAGGCAGATAATGAAATTATTTGTTAATGTATTATCATGATATTAAATTAAATCATAAAATAAATAAATCATCCAACAGCCCCCCGATAAATATCTAAAACAAGAATATTTAAATGTCCTTGTTGAGTTCTAAATATGATGCAATAAATATTAATATGATATGCAATTTAAATGGAATCTTATTTATGGTGGTTCTGATTCTTGAAATGCGATAAAGTTGTTGCTCAGCATCTAATCACACATCTGTTTTACGACAGGACAATATACCTCTTAACCTTACTGGGACGCCTCTGAAACAAGAGTCCTAGTGTGTCAGTTAATGTTTAATCTTCTTTATCGGGGTGTCCTCAGTTTTATACGTGGCAGTGAAAGGTTACAGTCTACATAATTAGCTTTTCTTTATGAGCCTGGTGTCGGGATATAAACAGGAACAGTCTGCATGGGACCTCTGGCCAAAAGACACTTCACAGTCTCAGTTACTAAAGAGTTCAACAGCCCTCTGTTCTAATATCATCAAATAGCCATTGTTAGTCTGTACACCAACCCATTCTTGTATTCCATGACAGGAAAAGCAGTTCTTTTTCATGTTGGACCGTTCTATGCCATGAGATACTTTCCCTGTGATCCCAGCATTTTTCAAAAATGGGCACTCTAGTGTCTTTTGGATGAGAGGATTCCTTTTCTCTCCTCTTTACACTGTATAATATTTGATACTTCACACTTCTTGCAGACTTAATACCAGAGGCGGACAGTAACTAAGTACATTTACTTGAGTATTGTACTTAAGTACACCTTTTGAGTATCTGTACTTTACTTGAGAATTATTTTTTCTGGGAACTTATGACTTTAACTTCACTACATTTGCAAGACAAATATTGTACTTTTCACTCCAATACATTTCTATCAAGGTCCTCGAAGTAAAAAGTAGTTGCTATGTAGCACCTTTGAAAGTCAGTGGGTGATATATTTTTTTCTTCTCTAAAACATGACTTTCTTTTTTTCAGACAGTTTATCAGTAATCACTCTTGGGGCTACATGAAGAGATTTCCCAGCATTTTTTGAACACTGACCAGCTGCAAATGCAACAATTCAATAATAAGAAGTTAATATTGTGGTATACATTACACACAATATTGTCTGATTTTGCTAAATTATATAAGTGAAAATATTATCTATAAAGACACAGAAGAACTGTTGTGCGTCTCCTAATAAAGCACAATAGGTGTTGGACTTGAAGCAGCACTGCACAGACCGTTCGTCGGTGGCGCATCAAGTACCGCAAGAGCGATTTCACAGCATTGTTAAAATGTTTGTTTTGATGTCAAATAAGTCTTGCTGGTTTGGTTTTTGGTTAAAGCAGTGTTGCTGTTGTAAAGTTATACAGCTAGAGTTGTGTTGCTGGGTTTTATAGCAGGTTTGATTTTTTTTTATTTCTATCACTCTGTATTTACCAGGATTTCCTGTACTGTATTCAGTAGGGGGTAAATGTATTCTAAAGTGATTCGAAGTATGAAAGTATCGTACAACAATAAAACAGTGATTGGCCATAAAAAAGGAATTTACTTGTGGTCCTTAAGACTTTTAAAAAGCAGTACTTCTGTACTTTTACTTGAGTAAAAATCTTTTTTACTTGTAATGGAGTAATATTTGCCCAGCAGTATCTGTACTTTCATTCAAGTAATGGAGTTGAGTACTTTGTCCGCCTCTGCTAAATACTGACTTGTTTGTGTTTCACACAAATGTCCTTGATGTCTTAAGAAAGGAACATGGTGTTATTGATGGAACAACGATAAGAAAGGTGTGGCTGTTTAATAGTATGTAGGACACAAACTAACAGAGGTCCTGCCAACAATATGTCCTGTCCACTAAACCCTCAGATATATTGCTAAAATGCCTGTCTATATACAAAGTACTTAATATGCAGAAATGTAATCCACATCTCTAGGCATGCAGAGACATGGATCCAGACATGCCAAGCTGAACAGCTCATGATCTACACTATTGGAAATGGGTGATTGCCTAACACATCAAGTGGACTCTGAAATATATAGATATATATATATATATAATAATATATATATATATATCATATATATATATATATATATATCTTAAAGAGTGAAATATACAATTACAGTTTAATTAATGAATATTTTTTTTATTATTATAAAAGTTAATTCTGAACTAATTTTAATGAACTGCGACGCCAATAATAAAAAAAAAATCTATAAAAAATATTTTTTTATTGCATTAGTTAAAAAGAAAACATCTGACCGCTCAAATCAACATTTAACACCAACAAACTAATATTTAAATATCCTTGGTGAGCTCTAAATATAGTGCAATAAATATAAATATTTATACCATATATATTCTTCGGTGTAATCTTTTTTATGACTCTTCTGATTGTTAATATGTGATAAAGTTGTTGCTTAGAATCTGATACCACTATCACTATCTAACTGGTTTAATGTCAGTTTTATGACAGTTTAGGACAATAAACCTCAGGGCGACTGAGAACCGACGTATGATGTCCACAGTCACTACACCACAAAATATCTGTTCAGCAAGACAAGAACACAGGAAAATTAGTTAGGATTGCATCCAAAAAACGTTTTGCTCATATTGATGCAAGACATATGAGACAGAGAAAAACATATGAAAAAGAAGAAAACCTTGCAAAAGGCACAGTGTTGTCATGAAAAGACAACACTGTGCCATCCTTCAAGGTCTATACCAACGTGAGATAACATCTGAACCCTCAGCCTTGCCCAGACTGACCCCAGTATCTCTGACCAAACAAGATTAACAAACTAAATTCAGAACTGCTCGTTCTCAAGCCTCCGTCCAAGTGATAATTTTTGGCTGCTTCTTCTTTCAAATTATTTGAACAAGAATGCTGAATATGTGCTACAGAGATAGATAGATAGATAGATAGATAGATAGATAGATAGATAGATAGATAGATAGATAGATGCTCACTCATCTATCGCATACAAAGTCACATGTTTGTCAGCACACTTTGTCTCTAGCCAGAATGAAATAGGGAGCCACTACTAATAAAAGGCATCCAGCACATCATGAGGAAAAAGAGCTAATGTTCACCACATGAGAGCTATAGAGGTTTGTTATTACTCAAGACGTTGAAGACTTGTTGAAGCAGAAACTTGAGCAATCCCTATCAATATACGTATGTAGTACTGATATGCCAAAAATACTAACAATGAACCTCTGTATACTGCCAAGTCTACAGCAGAGGACAAAAACGTATCAAAAGATGCAACTATTTTGCGAGAGATCCTCTTAAACCCTGCAGGACATTTTCTGGAAAAGGTCCCGCAGCGGATTGTTACATAAAAGTCCAGGGGTCATGAGGGTTTAGGTGGTTTTGGCTGAGTGGGCTTCCTTTCAAAGTTGTTTTGAGAACGTCAGGCTAATTCTGCACTATAAGCATGAAGAAATCAAGGCTTTGAGAAACCCCAGGCCTGGAACCTCTGAGCATTATTCCCATCCATCCCCGGCTCTATGTGGCCTCACAGGCATATTTATTTGACATGATCATCACTACAAAGAAGATCAGTTATACGTACATTACACCACAATCTGAAGACACGCTTACCACTCCCAGCTGTGTCAACAGAAGCAGGAACACTTCAATAAGACTTCTGTTTCAAACAAACAGCAACACTGTAAATGCTGATTGGATCAGATTTGGAACAATCCGCGACAATGTTAAAAATTAAACACAGACTGCAATGCTGTGACAAATTTTAGTTAGTGCTGATATACAGTCCAGCAGCACTGCAGGTTTTAGAGCCTGTCTATAGCTGGGCATACTGTTTTTCCACGCAATTCTAAAAACTTCCAAGTAAGTTATTTGTGAATCTATCTTTAGTGGTTGGAACAATAGTTCTTACCAGGACGATAACGCAGAGCGATATAATTAATATTAGTAACACGCAGCATGCACGATACATGCTGCTCTTGATATACGATCACTGATGAACATCTTTGATTTAAAAAAAGGAAAAATAAATATGCGAGGGAGGATTAGAACCCAAAACCTCTAACACGCTTAAAACATTCTACCACTCATCAAAAATTAGTTCTATGTCGATACATTAACCCTGCTAAGTGATTTAATGTTTCAGAGCCCAAACTTTAAAAATAGTTTTTGTTCGTTTATTTAGCATTTTTCTGGTTTAATCACGATCATATTTTTTCTAGATCCTGCATTAAATTTATATTTTGACCTCACTATTCACGGAACAGACACAGTCTTTATAGACTGGATGACAAAAACAGTACAAGTGACAGGAGTCACTGACCCATTCAATAAACTGATCCATTTAAAAACATTTGCTGAATTCTTGACATAGAAAGAAAATTATTAGCAAGTAAATAGAAAATAGTAAATAGTATTCCAAATGCAGCAATTTATTTATTGAGGAATGATTCATCATTCACTTAACTGATTCATTCATTCAGAAACAAAATGTATTCTCTTTATGATTGAATAATTCACTTAACCAATTTGTTCAAAAACACTGATTCATTCAGGAACGGCACTACAATTGGCTGTAATTGATTTTGGAGGTTACATTTGTCGAGCTGCATACATCAGCGAGCATGTCTCATTTTAAAAAAAAAATGCTAAAATTAGCTGTTGCCCTTGTGAGGCATAAATTATTGGCATAATTTCCTTTCTACTTTGTAATCTAATGGTTATTACTCAATATGAATGGTGTGTGATTAACTGATGAATGCAAAAGAGACAAAAGAAAAAAAAAATACAGGGTAGGTGTGCACATCCAAATCACTAATTGGGCTCAGGTGCGGAAAAAAAAAAAAAAAAAAAAGAAGAAAGAAAGAACAAACTATGCTGGTAAACACCCTGACTAGTTTAAAACAAGTGAAATGTTATTAATAAACTTTCTAGAGCTTTCTATGTGCGGTCATATTATTTTTTCAATAAAAGAACACAAAAATTGTGCCTTTGGTCTGAATATCCACACGGTTGTGATTTGTAACCCCTAAACAGCACTGTATCTTGTGTGATGTTGCTTATGGCTCTTGCTATAGTTCAAAAGAATCAATAACGTGCCCCTATTATGCCATTTCCAATATTGCCTTTCATGCAGTGTGTAATGTAGCTGTATGTGAATGTAAACGATCTGCAAAATTGTTAAGCTGAAAGTGCACGATAAATAAAGCTATTATCTCCCAAAATAATCGACTTTGTACAGCTGAAACGAGTCGTTAATAATTCGAATCCCACTTCCGTGACGGCTACACGTCACGGGATAACACATTTGCATAATGCCCGCCTATGTTCTACGTTGGCTGGCCGCGAACAACTTGACCCCACCCACAAACATGTCATTCTACTGAAGACTGCTTCTCTAATCTCGGGGAGTTCAACATGGGATTCACAAAACGCTTGGTGTTGAAAGATGGATCAGCATCCTGTTTATTTGGACCAGCTGCTCCACTGAATCACAACCTGTAAGTATGATAAATAATAGATATTTATATTTTCTATAGAGCGTTCAAAATACAGAACTATTGAAATAGGCGTATCGTTTCCAACATGCCTGAACACAGTAGACCAATCACAACAGACTAGGCCATCTGACTAATCAGAGCAGAGCAGGCTCACGGAAAGGAGGGGTTTAGAGAGACTGAATCTTTGAACTGCTTCGAACGAATCGTTTGAGAATCTCTGGAAAATGAGGTGATATTAATTGCATATTTTGAAAAAACGAAAGCGTTTTGTTACCTTTCATGCATGTAATCCTATTGTAGGAGACTCCCAAAACAATATTAGGAACCGTAAAAATGGCATATTAGGGGCACTTTAATGCTGCTTTAGACCAGCACAGACATAGTGAATAGCAGTAGCCTACACACATTCCGTCTGCCTTAGATCATGTGCCATCAATTTTGTCAATCATAAAGCCTAATGAATTGATAATGTCTCCGCTAATTATTTAAGTGAGATGCGGCCTATTGATGTAACACACGCGATGCATTCAGTCATGCAGCTGGTCTGAAAATTAAACCTTCACTGAGCTCGTGCTGTGAAAACAAGTCATTTGCATTGATGATTCTGATTATGATTTCACACGTGCTTCTCAATGTAGCGAGCGCTACCCTCAACACAAGCTGTTTGTAATAAATGACTTGCAGACAGTAGATGGGGTGTTGTAATAAGATGCAACAGGTGGATCAAGTTTCACAGTGGCTTAACAGGTCAATTGTCTTCATAGCAGAGGCTTGTTCAGTAATTTACTTGCCATAGTCAGACAAACACGCACAGAGGTGTATAATATCCATTTAATTGGCTGACTGAATAGCTGCATTGTTGGGACTGGGCCGGTGGAGAGTTGACAGTGAGCCAGAGGCTGGGGGCCAGCCCAGACTTTGTTGTCTGGTATAAGGTGCTCCTGTTCCCAGAAGCAGGGTTCAGGGTAGTGACAGGCACTGTCTGCAAGCCCACCCAGCACTAGCGTTCACTGATCCAGAGTGGCCATGCTATAGCCATAACACAAACATACTTATTGAGGGCACTGGAGTGCCTCAGAGTTTGTGACCTGGAACGATAGACTAAATGTTAAGACAGGCTAATAAAGAGACATTGTGCTGTTATATAATCTAAAAGGGACCAAATAATGTCACTGACAATCATGTGATGTCATTTTTAAAATGGAAACAAAGGCGGGGTTCATTCAGCAATGAAAAGGGAGTCTTATAATATTGTATAAAAAGCTTACTGTATTAGTAATTGGTGGCATTTGTAAATGATAGGTGAAAAAAAGCAACGCATGTCACCACCAGCATATCATATCAGCATGTCACCACCAAAAGGACTTTATTTCTTCTGTCAAAACACAAAAGGAAACATTTTGAAGAATGTACATGCTGCTCTTTTCAATGCGAAAACAATGAATACTTTCAAGCTTCAAAAAGAATGCAAGTACAAGTGGCTCATTTGACTCATATGCTGTATTGCAAGTCTTCTGAGGCTATATAAGAAAACGTATATATTATTTAATTATTATTTTGTCTTCCTCTCCTGTGAGCTGTTAACTAGGAACTCACTCAAAATAATAATTCATGCACAAATCATACACCGTTATTTCTCTCACAAGCACGAAGGAGAGCTAAGATGGATTTTTCAGTGAATAATGTCTTTAATTGGAGTCTGTTCGTCACACAAACCTATTGTATAACTTCAGAAGACTGGAAATACGCTATCAAATAAAAAAAATAAAATGTATTTATTTTAGTTAATATGCCTACTTTTATTCAGCAAGGACACGGTGACAGTCGAAACGTTAGATTGTTTAAAAAATATATATATATAAAAAATGTATTGCAGTTTCCACAAAAACGGGTTTCAGCATAATAATATTTCGTTTTCATGATCACGACTTAATTTTTTAATTTCTATTATGTCGAGAAAAAAGAACTATATTTCACAATATTATCGTTTTTACTGTATTTTTTATCAAATAAATAAGCACATGAGAGACTTTTACCAAACACAAACCTTGAACGGCAGTGCACCATCTTTTGTGTACCAGGTTTTGGATGACACAAGAGAAAGTAAATGATGACATTACTGTTATGTTTTGGGTGAACTGTCCCTTTAAAGCCAGTGTCCAAGGTGTCTGCTGCGGGGTAAATGTTGTTGACTCTAGCAGGCCTTCAACAAAAATGTATGTCCAAAGTATTAGAAGAGAGGTCAGACCATTTGCTTGTGAAATAAAACTGCCATGGTAGCTTGTGAAACAGCCTCACAGGTTCATGGTTTGTTGACTTGATAAAACACTCTTTTGGATGGCTTCAGCTGTGTTTACCTCAGGGCAAAAGTGAGGTCTGATCATGTTGAAGTGTCTGCCAAGGCAGACTTAATAGCATTTTGATCGCAGACATTAGGGACTGTATCCTTATTTTCCCCAAGGCCATTTTAATTGAATATACTATACACAACACCTTCGCTGCAGTCAAAAGTGAAAGGACAGTTATTCTATTGTACAGCTTAGTATTGAATGTGAAAAAATGACATTCATTGGCTGAACATAGATGATCGCACAAACTCTGCAAAGATCTGCGGCCAGAGTTTGATTTCATCCAAGGCATTTGTTTTCATGACCTCAAAAATCTCTGCTGGCAACTGTCTTGGAGTGAAATAACTTTCACCACTTCCAGTGCTTTCAACCCTTGTGTAATTTCGTAGAAAGAACAAACAATCCCTAGTCATTTTGCCTTTATTTTAAAGATACACTCAATATTTTCTAATTTACAAATAAATAAACAAATAGCACTTTTGAAAAGTATGCTTAAAGTCATGTACATACACCAACAGTCATATTAGTAGTCCAATTCTGTTCTATTAAAATCGATACAATTTTTAAAATCTAATTAATTACACAGTGTGACGATTAATTAATCTAATTAATCGCACATTAAATTTGCCGAGAAATTACCCACAAAAGATAATTTAAAGCCATTATTGTGTTACATGAGAAAAGCATTACAATAGATATTACAAAAAGTAGCTTTAGAAAGTTTTTTTTTTATTTTTTTCATTTTTAATTTTTGGGTGAACTATCCCTGTAATTTTTTTTTTGTGAATTAATTTTTTTATTAAATGTAAATATGCACATTATTTTTTAATGCAATGATACTCTAAATAAGAAACTAATCTGCCAGCAGGTGGCGGTAAATGTCTTCATGAGTAAGTCATTGAGTCATTCATTCATTCGATTTGTTCAAAAGCTGATTCATTCAGGAATTCAGTAAACTGCTCTCTTTATGAATGGACCTTTGGGATCATTGGGTTCAAAGGATTCATTACAAAACCTGGATTCGTTCAAACATTAGGCTTGTTCGAGATGCATCGGCGCTGCGCAGACCGATCGGCATATGACATCAAAGTACCGTGAGTGCGATTAGAGAGCAGACGACTCTTAAAGCTTTTGAATCGCTCTTGCGGTACTTTGATGCCATACACAGATCGGTTTGCGCAGTGCCGATGCATCTCAAAAAGCCTACTGTGTGATGCTGAAGACGCAACGAAGTTCTGCTTTGACTAACCTTTAATAGAATGGTACCAGCCAAAACTGAGCAAAAACGGACAATATTGTGTTTAAAATATAACATCATTTTAACTTCTTATTTACTGAACTGTTGAATAAAATCACATTTAAACTCGTGATATTCGGGACAAAAACAGCACTCGTGTGATATCGCTCATCGTATGATATAAATATGAGACAAAAACTCATACAGCGGCATTTGGCCCAATATCTTGGCACATAACTGCATTTATGGACTACACAGCTGATACCCTTCATGATGTTTGTCAACAGTCAACTGAATGAAATGTAAGATGACGTACAGACCTGGGGGCGGGGCGGGTGCGTTAACTGCCTTAAAATATTTTTATTAGTTGTTATTTTTCCACAACTAATTAATTAAATTAACATGTTAAACTGACAGTCCTAATTATATTATATTATATTAAACTGTGCGTTTATGAAAAATGAAGAGACATTTATTAATATTTCCCAGTGATTTTGTTTTGCCTTTGTTTATGAGAATGGAATGACATGGAAAGCATCAGCAGGAGTTGTTTATATGATGATACAGAGGTGAGCCCTGTGAAAAGTGCTTGGCCTTTATTGTCTTATCTGCTCACACCCTGCTAATGATGTCCATTGAGATAATGACCGAACCTGTCAACAGTAGTCTGCCCTCTGCAGCGTTTGCCCTTGTTATATCAGTGCCTGGGAGCCCATGTGGGCCAAGCCGAATCTGTGCATGACTTAGGCCTTTCTCACACCGCACGCAAAGCACCGTGTAATTATTTTAGCACCCATATTAACATATTATAGTATTCACACTGTCCGCCCTAGCAGAGCAGTTCTGCACTGTATCAGGAATGTAACAAAAGGTGCAAGTAGAGTTTCGGTGCTGAGTCTATTTTTTTCCACACATAGTGAGCTGAACTAAGCAGAAAACATGTTGAAATGCACTATAAACCTATTCATCAACATTATATTTGCAATATGGGTTTTTATGAAGGAACATAAAATAATAGTGTGAAATACTCACTCATTGTTGGGACAAAAGGCATCTTTCTGGCAATAAGTTTCTGTATAGAACTGCAGTCCTGTTGAATGCACAACGTGAGCATGCAGTTGTTATGCTTTTGCTTTGCTCAGTGTAATTTAATGTTGATTTAGTCATTTTAAATAATATTTTGTCTTAAAGCACATTTTTAGATTACCTGACAAAACACTTTTATAAGGTACATCACAACTATTTTCACTTGATGTATGGCCAAGAACACTGTACTGTTCTACTGTTCTATGGAAACCTCTATGTTTTTCCATTATGCTAGTCTGTAAGATTAACCATGACACGCTATGGGTCATCATGGTTTTGTCTTGACTGGTCTGGAACATGGTGTCCTCTGAAACACCTATGGAGTGAATGAATCAGCCTGCAATTACAGCTCATCCTTCTTGGCTGCAGCTCTGCGTAAAGCTTCTGTTGTTGTGTCGCATCCAGGAGATCATAGCTCTAATGGACTTTGTCCAGTATTCACCAGTCACATGTTACAAACCAGCCGGGTCGTCTTTGCACTGGTGTGTTGAGCATGTGTACAGCAGGTTGCAGTAAAACATGTGTGCGTGTGGCTATACATGCATCGATTTTTTAACAATTTCCAGTTAAAAAAAAGCAGTAAAAGCTTAGATTGTTTTGTGGTGCATAAGGTTGCCAAAGTATAATGTTGGGAACTTTGAGTCAATATACAAAGCTTGTCAAATGCATATTATACACAGTGTTCAAAAATGAATAGAACTGAGTTCATCTTGATGTACTCAATCAGGACTGTGAATATGGTATGGATGCCACCTACATTAACTTATAACATACACGGAGCGGTTTTGTTTCAACAACCCCAAAGCATTTGTTTCCATAAGCATGTAATTCATTATAAATATCAAGCTTGATGAAGGAAAGGCACTGGGTCTTCCCATAAACGCAGAGTGCTTAAGCAGAGGGATGTTGACTAATTGTTAGACACTGCTAAACCTAAACAGATACTTCCGAGCTTTATTTACGTAGGTTTAAGGTCTGTTGCCGTCACTTCAACAACACCGATTCATCACTCTGTCTTTATTCAGTTGAATCGACATGTTTGCTTTAATAACCCAAAGTAGTTCTTAAGAAATCTTCCTCTCCTTTTATTGGAAAAGGTTGGGCCTCCAGGAAAGCCTTTGTAAACCTCTTTTGGCAAGTATCCTTCAATAACATGCCCATGCCAGTAGACTGCTCTGTCTTTTTTTATTGACTCCAATAGTCACTGTGATAAATGACAACCAAGTTCAGTCTTGGGTTTCTTGTGAACTGGATGTGGTTGCGCAATCCAGCAATAGCAATAATAGGTGATTTTAATTACTCTTTAGCTTTTTTTGTACAGTCTGATCTGTAGAAAGTTTGCGTAAAAGAATAGTAAAATGGCTTAATATGAATTATGCTCTATATCAAGTCTTTTGATAGTTTTGTGAGAGGAATAGACCGAAATGTAAGACTTTATTCATTGAAAACATCCATAGCCCTCTGTTAATTAGTGTTTATTATAAAAGTAACAAATGTCTTCTGAATTGGTCATTTCACAAAACTGGTCTGAATAATTTGTATCACATTTATCAGCCACTTTTAATTTTATTTTATTTTATTTTATTTTTGGGGATATTTTTGGTCATTTTGAAGCTGGACAGCCCAATTCCTTATTTATCTTCATTAAATGTACTAGCGTTGCAAAGATATTCTTTTCATTCAAGATATCATTTATTTCACTTTCAGGTGAACTATCCCTTGAAGTCAGAGAAGATAAAATATGGCACTGAATCGAACGTGTGGACAAGACGCACTTTGTAAGCCATTATTTACAGTATCTTCCATGTTAAACATGCATCTAGTGTTAGCGTGTAGTTTATTTTGCACTTGTGTTGTGCTAATAACCACTGTCATTTACCACGTTTGCGGTAGCATTCTTTCCACTGATATGTCATGGATCATCATGATGGGGTTGGTCATGCAAGCAAATGCAAATAGACAAATGAATAAACAGAACAGTGAACTCTGGGACAGGCTAATGTAACTTACGAAGCTCTGCCAAGAAATCAAAGACACTGGGATCTGGAATGTGAAACATGCTGCTCTTAGCCTTGTCCAAAGGGGCAATTGCATTCTTGTTGGACTTAAACTAAAGAGCTGTGGTCCAAATTTGCAATCTCCCAGGGCCTGCAATTCATGATGTGTCATTTGTTAAAGAAAAGGGCAGCTCTGATTAACAGCAAAGAATGATTAAGCCTTCATAGACTAACATACTTATCCAGAGACAGAACAGGATGAGGAGATGGACCTCTTGTGCAAAAATGAATGGGGAAATCATAAAACTCAATATGGCAAACCAGCAGGCAATGAAAGAAAAATGTTTCGAAGAACATGCAGCGTTATTTATTTATTTTTTATTTTTATTTTGTAAGAGGTGATTAAGCTTAAGAAGTAGCGCATTTATGATAGCAGTGGTTTCAGTTTATATTCATATGGCCTATGCTTTTGAAACTGACAAACAATTCTGATTACAGCGAAGAATACTGTCTAATAAGAAATGCAGAGTGAACTTGAGTGCCTTTGACTTATGTGACATAACTCCATGCTCTCTGGTTTTCTAAAAATATGAGCATCGAATATGGTGATGTAAGCTCCACACTGAGCTAATGTATGTTACTCCATATAGCTGTACTATATATAAATATATGTATGGTTCGAAAGGTTCCTGTTTTTGATTTCCTGGATCTCAGCAAATACTTTATAGTGTGGTCTTCTCAACACCAAGGTCATTAGAAGGCTTATGCTTCTAACTTAGTCAATCAACAAATGATTACTGTTTGTGGGCTAATGTTTTTTTTTTTTTTTTTTTTTTTTTTTTTTTTTTTTTTTTTTTTTTTTTTCTTTTTTTTTTTTTTTTTTTTTCCCCTTTTTTTTTTGTCATTGTAACTGAATTGCATCCGGAATTGATTTGAGGGGGGCTTGTATCTATTTTCTACAGTACGTCGAGATTATCCCTATTGTAAACTGTGTCTATTTTAAACTATTTTAAAATTGTAATTTATTACTGGTAAAGATGAATTCATTACTCCAGTGTTCAAGGTCACATGATCCTTCATAAATCATTCTGATATACTGATTTCTTAAAATGTCACTTTGGTGACATAAACGTAAAAGAGTTGCGTTGAATTAGGTTACATACAAAAGAATAATTAGTTGTCATTTAGTAGTTTGAGACAGATGTTTTACATTGTATTTCCAGAGATTAATGTACTTATCATCAATCCAAAGTTCTGGATGATATAAGCTTGAGAGTGGATATGTTTCCATGGAAATTTGTACTGTGGATTAGACACACCTTTCTATTACATGTTAACTAGTAACAGTTGCATTACTAGGGCAATCTGACCTGAGGGTAAAATACTGGACTTGTATGAGAGAAATGCATTGGCATGTTAGAAAAAAATGGATTGTAACTGCAACAGTGCTTTGCATATCTGTTCTGAAGTGGAATCCATTATGTAGGCATGTGGGCAATAGGCAGGAAAGGGTTTTGAGAATTATTTTAATTATTCTATTCAACATATACATTGCTTTAGAGTTCCTGCATGGGCAAATGTCTACAAGAGACATTCTAAGCACATTGAAATTCAACACAACATTATCTTTCAGGTTTTAAGTGTTGCCATGGTCACCTGGAGAACCATGGTTGAGGGCCCATCGGGAGCTTTTGTTCCCCTCGATTGGTATTCTAGAATAGGTTCATTCCCTTCAACATCCCGGCCAAGTGCAACTCGCAAAGGGTCAGTTGTGAAGAACAGATTAAAGAATTAAAGTGTGTGCCATAAGCTGATCTAGATATAAGAACTCATGTCAGCTCTGTCAGCATTTTCACTCATGTGATGGGAGACAGCTTTATAAGGATGAAGGTGGAATTACTTATTGTGTATCTAAAGTACATATCCACAATAATAGGCAGCATGCCTTATCCTCTAAAACATAAAAAATATAAAAGTAAAACAACTCAATTATGCATATAAATTTGAGAGAAAAAAATATATATTGGTGGAAATCCAGAATGAGTGTTGCTTTGCATACTTCCACCTTGTCTTTCATAAAAAAGCATCGAAGATAATTGTGTTTTGAATATTTTACCTAAAGAACTGGGAGTACAGCCAAGTCCACTATCAGAGGAAACACAGCAGAACAACAGCTGTGAAAGCCCTCCCACCCCACCTCTTTCTCTTCCTCATTTTGTTTTTATTTCCCTGTTTCTGTGTGCGCTCTCCGTCTCTCTCGCTCTCTGCTTCTGTCTTTCTCTCTCACACTCAGTCCTCCAGATCTTAAAGAGACACAGGACATCCCCCGGATAAACTATATGTGAGATTACATCACGTGACAAATGATATAACCGCACGAATCAGAAGAGAACTTTATTTGTACCACCCACACTTCAAACCACGGAAAACTCTTCAGGATTAATCACGATATCAGCTCTCAAAGAATAGTAGTAACAACAACTAAAGCAAAATAAAGAACACTTTGCCCATTTTTAACTCATTTTACTTCCTTAAAGTGACATTTCCAAGCAAAACAAGATATTTAGTTTGGAACAACTGTAGAATAACAACTTTTATTTGATAGAATTACACAGTAGAATTGTGCCATCCCTAATATATTAATTAATATTAATTAATTTATCACAGTACATTAAGACTGTTGTTTTGTATTACAACTTTTCCGTAATATTACGTTTAAATATTGAAATTAAGTATTATCTTATTAAACATCCAATTAAATGCATGTGTTCCCAGAACAGAAATTTAAATTTTGGACAAAAACAGGTTCAAAATTAATTGTTTCACTTTGTTGACTTATTGGAGTTATAGGTTTTTACAGAAATGAATTTGGAATCTCTTATCAACACTTCATAAATCAGAAAACACTGTCACAAAAAAACTGTTTTTAGAAATAAAATGTTATAGGCGAATTAATTCTGAATCCTTCAGAATACAGAAATAAAACAAAATAAACGTTTGGTGTATGCAAGTGCTACTAACTTTGAGAATATTTTGAGAAAATGTATGTATTGTATTTGATTTAAATTGATATTTTTCCATTAGTCTGAAAGAAGACATGTTATGTAAGCAAAATAGTCCAAAATCTTAAAAGTGACCAGTGCATGGGAAATTATATATATTTTTTGACATTGTTTAACAGACTAAGTTATTATATTTGCCAAAAAAAAAAACCTTGGAATGACAGAATGACATGCACCAATGAATCTTTCACAACAGGTCTAGGAATGTCTATTATAAAAAGTAAACAGGTTCAGTTTTGATTTCACGTTGGCTCCGAACGTGAAAACCTGCAGGATAACAAATTTAGTTGCTTCATTTTGTTGGACTCATCCACTTTGTTTTCATGAGAACGAAAAGATTAGCCAGGGTCTTGCACTGCAAAAATCACAACTTCCATGCCAGTGTCTATCACAGAGTGTCTAATAATAGGGCCCATGTACACCGGCTTCCTTGTTGTCCTCATTTGAGGGTCATGTAAATTCTCTTCCTGTGGTCTGTTTATTTGGGCAGAGTTTCTGAGAACCTGCTGATGACCATGTTTATGTCACAGGGCCGTTTGAAGTGAGCCTGGCTTTAGAGGCTCCCCCACAGTATGATGCATGTTTTCTAGTGTGTCGTGAGGACAGTGAAGATAGTTCTGTTTAGCAATGGAGAATGGCACACTGGTCAAAGTGGTTCATAAACAACAGGGTGAAGGTATCGAGGTAGAAGTGATTCATCTTGTTATAACCCTGCAGGTACCGTCAGTGTCACAACAAACATTCGCTCACGCCAGAAATAGCACCTGAGTCAGACAACAGGCAAACATTTGCAGACATGCAAAGCACGGAGCAGGGAGGGGCATAAGCAAAAGCGCAGACGGGATGAGCTTAGTATGTAGACAATTGCTGAAGTGCTTGACCTTCACGATCTGGCATAGATTGTGCAACTCCGAACATAAAGAAATGCTTTTAGGGCAACTGAAGGTGTTGAAGCATATTTCTGAAATGACAGCTATATTGAAGTCTGTTGTTTGAGCTGAGGTTCTGCCTTTGTCATTTTACAGCTTTAATTCCAGTCCTTGAGCTCGACAGATATGTTTTGTCCCATGGTTGGGCGAGATGTGCGCGTTGCAGAGCCGAATTACCAAAATCACACCATGAAAAATGTATGGGATAGTTCACCCAAAATGAAATTCTGTCATCATTTACTCAACCTTGTGCGTCCAAACCAAAGACTTGGTTCATTTTTCTTTGGAACACAAATTAAGATATTTTAATGAAATCTGAGAGATTTCTGTCCTTCCATTGACAGTCTATGCAACTACCACTGATGATTCCCATAGGTCATAAAGAGATTGTAAAACTAATCCATATGAATTGAGTGGTTTAGTCCAAATTTTCTAAAGAGATTCAAGAATGCTTTGATAATGAAAAAAATACATATAACATTAATCAATGCAAACAATAAGTTATGGAAAACAGAAGCCAAGCAGCTTGTGGATGGTGGAAACAATTTTGGGGTGGAGGGTGGGGGGGAGATGAGTTAATTTTCCTTGTTTTATGCAGTAGGTTTGAGCTTTCTTAGAACTATGAAATAATGGAATCTGGTGAATAAAAGCCTAAATTAAACTCGATCTCATTTTAAAGGATCGAGTGTCTTCAGAAAAATTGGACTAAACCGCATCAAGTATATGGATGAGTTTTACAATATTTTAGAACTTTTTGAAGCCTCAACGGTGTAGTTGCATAGACTGTCACTGGATGACAGAAATCTCTCAATTTCCAAGTGAACGGAATATCAATGAGGAAAAAAAGGGGTGGGAATCTTTTTTTCTCCTTTGGGAAGCGACTAAAATCTAATAGCCACATGGAGTAAGTATGGAGCCTAAAGGGAAATCTTGATAGTGTGAAAATGAAACAGAAGGAATCATTATATTTTCAATGCTTTTGCTTTTGCTCCTCAGAAAATCACATAGTCCCTCGAGAAACTGGTGATGGATATACACTGAACAAAAGTAAAATGAACACTTTTGTTTTTCCCCCATTTCATGAGCTGAACTCAAAGATCTAGGACTTTTTCTATGTACACAAAAGGCCTATTTCTCTCAAATATTTCAAATTTGTCTAAATCTGTGTTAGTGAGAACTTATTCTTTGCCGAGATAATCCATCCACCTCACGGATGTGGCATATCAAGATGCTGATTAGACAGCAAGATTATTGCACAGTGTGCCTTAGGGCTGGCCACAATAAAAATGGGGGGGGGGCGTCCGAAAACAACGTCAGTAGTTGGTTTGGGACCACCATTTGCCTCCGCAGTGCAACACATCTCGCTTGCATAGAGTTGATCAGGTGGTCGATTGTGGCCTGGGAATGTTGGGTCCACATCTTCAATGGCTGGCGAAGGTGCTGGTAGATTGCAGGAAAAACTGGAACCACGCTGTCGTGTACTCAAGTTGGTTACGACGACGAACTGCAGTCAGGTTGAGACCCTGATGAGGACGACGAGCATGTAGATGAGCTTCCCTTAGACGGTTTCTGACAGTTTGTGCAGAGATTATTTGGTTATGCAAACCGATTGTTTCAGCTGTCCGGGTGGCTGGTCTCAGAGGATCTTGGAGGTGAAGTTGCTGGATGTGGAGGTCCTGGGCTGGGCTGGTGTGGTTACACGTGGTCTGCAGTTGTGAGGCCGGTTGGATGCACTGCCAAATTCTCTGAAATGCCTTTGGAGATGGCTCATGGTAGAGAAATGAGCATTCAATTCACGGGCAACAGCTCTGGTGGACATTCCGGCAGTCAGCATGCCAATTGCACGCTCAAAACTTGCAACATCTGTGGCATTATACTGTGTGATAAAACTGCACATTTTAGAGTGGGCTTTTATTGTGGCCAGCCTAAGACACACCTGTGCAATAATCATGCTATCTAATCAGCATCCTGATATGCCACACCTGTGAGGTGGATGGATTATCTCGGCAAAAAAGAAGTGCTCACTAACACAGATTTAGAAAGATTTGTGAACAATATTTGAGAGAAATAGGCCTTTTGTGTACATAGAAAAAGGCTTAGATCTTTGAGTTCAGCTCATGTAAAATGGGGGCAAAAACAAAAGTGTTGCGTTTATAATTTTGTTCAGTGTAATATGAGGTAGGAGGAACAACTGTATTTAAATGCGTTTGTTAGCAAGCTTCTCTGGGAACCAATAGAATAAAGAAACAAAGGTTTGCAAGCGAACGCAAATTTTTGCAAGCAAAGGCAAAGTTTCTCAGAGGTGAACGCAAGTTTTGTGAGTGAACGCAAAAACATTTAAATATATTTTTTCCTCCCATCTCATATTTTTTTCCATCACCATGTCCCTGTAGGGGCTCCAAACTAATAGGGTTGTCAAAATAAAAGGAACGTTGCCCTCAGGAAGCAGCAGTTATTCCATTGCAATTGATTACAAGGACTATTTTTTATTAAGAATACCTTGCTTGGATGAATCGTCCACAATAACACTAGAAACATGGCATGTATCTTATTTTGTGTTGAGTATGCACTGAGGGGAAAAAAGAGAGAATGTTAAACTACATTATGTGGTAATACCTTTAAAAATACCTCAAAATAGAACAAATTTAGATGCAGCTGCGGTTTTAAAACGGCCTTCTGCACTTCTGCATTACTCTGGGTGTGGCAGTTGACTCTGTTCACTGTTATGTAAAACCATGTCTGTGTGCCTGCATATCTGAAAATAACAAAAGAAAGTGGTATTTTAAATACGAATAAGCGCCATACAGAGATATCAGTTTCTGTAAACATGGAACGCTTCGATAGTATAGTGACATATGAACAGGACATCCTTCACTGCTTCTAATCTTCTGCCATACTGTATATTGGATCTAATCCAGTCATTTTTTAATAATATACTATCTACTATTTAACTATCTAATAATTTTTAATTAAATGAAATAATCAGGACAGTGACTAAGAGAAAGAGAAAGCAAAACTCTTTGTGTGCAAATACACTAAACTTGCTTGTGCCTTTTGTATTTGCATTAGATTGAAACAGGCTTTCTATTAACTGCCTTGTTTTTACAGTGACTAAGAACGGCAAACAATGTCTCGAAAGACATTCTTGATGACATTGATCTGTTTCAATCTCAGTATTTGGAGTTTGCAGGGTAGAGTCAAACTGTTGCATGCAGAAACGATCTTTCAACAGGCACTATTGGCACATTATGGAGGAAATGAACAGTTGTGCCATGATTGCACAGAGTATTTCAGTGCAAAAATCAGAGTGTTAGTCAATAACGCTTTTACAGTCTTTAAACAATTCAGTTTAGTCAAGCACACTATCTCATTTTAGAGTCAATTCAGTTGCTTCCACCAGTGCTGTACAGTCACAGTAAAGTACAGCAGAGTGTGTTGGTCTGCTACATGCAAGATCAGAAATTCCACCATGCAAAATGCATTCAGCACTAATTGGTGGGTGTGCCGAGCGACATGACCTGATTTGCATAATTCATTCCTAACGATGTACGTTAGATAACCTAAGATCATCTGAGGCCAATAGGCGACCTCACTGGAGTTCAGAAAAGCCTTGTATCATGTTGTGTATGGTGTCCACCTCCCCTGACTGCTCTGAACATCACGTGTTTCTGCAAAAGTGGCTGCATGCCAGCGCATCACCATTTTTTGGACTTTCTCAAGTCTGACTATGCTTCTAGATTGTTCTGGAGATATGCTGACAGCTAATTGGCTCAATCGCTGCCTACGTGTAAAAAAGCATGCACATCAGATAAACACATCTCTGTAGCATTCAGTTGACCTACGCATTTCTGTCCGGTTGGTTGACTTTGATCAGAGCTTTTACGTCACCGCCTCTTCTACCTGCACATGTATCATCTTTCAGTTCATACCTTTAAACGATTTAATCCCTTTGTGTGGAGGAGATTAAGAATGCACAAAGTCTCAAGATAACACATTTTCATTCTGCAGAGGTAATTGCTTGAATGCACATACCTGTACATAATGGTAAATAAGTGCACAAACACCTGTACTCAGGCTCAGATGGCAGTTATGGCTCAGGGTGAACAGGGTTGCCATATTTCTGGGAAATTCCTTTCTTAGCTAGGATCCATTCATGATGAAGACAGAGGAATGAGTTTGGGGCTGTGAGTTTGAGGCGGCCCAGGTGCTGTAAATCTTCCCTGCCAGGCTGCCAGCTTTATTCAGACTTCAGCCAACACATGGATCTCATCCGGTCTGAGATGATTTTGTGTGGATTACTCTTGTCTGTTTGTGTATATCTTTGAATGTGCCGTTATTGTGTGCTGTGATGTCAACATGCATGCGAGATAACACTATTTCTTGACCTTTGCTTCTGCTCCTTAGTTATTTAGACATCAGTGTTTGGCTTAAGGTTTATGGTTCAATTGTGTTCATTCATTCAAATTCATTTTGCCTGTGTTGTCTTTGGAAACCATCCGATGACAACTTCATATGGACAGATGCTTTCAGTGCAGATTATACAATGCAAGAAAGTAAATAAAGAATGATTGTTCTCAGTATTCATTTAATGAATACAGACACTTCGGATGATGCCCTTTTATTGCACAGATTAACGCAAGTATGTTTTAAATGGATTTACTTTAGTTTTCACGCCTCACTGGCCGCAGAGAATACAAACAGGCACTTCCCTAGTCAACAGATATTGAAGCGTACCTGATAAAATAAATTAGTACCGCTCCACACACATACACACGTTTTGTTTTCAGTTGAGATGAGATGCACTAATGAATAGATTTAGCAGGAGGCCGTTGCCAGGCTCATTGTTTTGATGCCAGCTGATCTACGTTAAAGCGGATGTAATGACCGCGCTCTGACATCAGATGCTTTATGCTCCACCCTCCTCCTGGCATGTCCACTTATCTTCTGAGGCCAGAACACTGCGGCTTTGCTTGTATTGCTGCCACTTTTCAGGCAGTGAAGTCACTGTCTCTGTGGCTCACGTCAGACCACCTTCAGACTATAAAGGCTGGAATACACTACACCACTTTTAAAATCGTCGACTAAAGAGTCGTTCCGATCACAATAAACTCATGCCGAAACATGCACCTTGTTGCAAGGAGACACCTGACAAATGAAAACAATGTGTTCTAAAAATCGACTCAACATATCAAACATGTTTGATATCCTCCGACTGGATAGATTCATAGTCTGAAGCTAAAGAAATGGAGTCTGTGACCATCATACACTACCCGATTTTCTGTGAAATCTGTCAACTCAAATCTGCAGACTGGCTCTGACTTTTGGCAACTAGCATTGACTTATTCAAACTGCAAATTGTGGGAAAATTGGGGCAAAAGTTGAGTTGCAGCCTTAAGTGACCATCAATTACACTTTCTACAGCTCTCGCCTCCTAAATCTCAAATCTTACGCAGACGAATGCTTAGTTTACAGTATAATACTACTACTACTACTACTACTACTATACTAATAATAATAATAATATTTATTATTATTATTAATATTATTATTAAGAATATTATTATTATATAAACATTATAATAATATGTATTATTATTATTGATTGATCCATGTATATACCATTCAAACGTTTGGGGTTGGTAATGTTTTTGAAAAGTCTCTTATACTCAGCAAAAAAAAACCGCAATAATGGAAAATATCAGTACAACTGGCACTATTTTTTTGTTTTAATATATGTTAAAATGGTAATTCATTATACAAGGCAAACCGCACATTTCAGCATCATTACTAGTCGTCAGTGGCTGATGATCCTTCAAAATATTTTAATATGCTGATTTATCAATTTAATGCTCCTTGTTGAAAAGAATTTAACATTCTATATATACTATATTATGTGTGTGCGGTTTTGTGACAAATGAGGACATAAATTAATGACAAAGGTATGACATAGGTATTACAAGCAGAAGGTGATTTTCAGGACATTAACCTATGTCCCCACTTTTCAAAACGCTTATAATTCACACAGAATGGAGTGTATTGAAAATCTGAAATAGCACAACGTTTCCTGTAAGGGGTAGGTTTAGGGGTAGGGTTGGTGTAGGGCAATAGAATAAACAGTTTGTACAGTATAAAAACCATAACACCTACGGAATGTCCCCACAATTCACAAAAACAAAAACCTCATTGTGTGTGTGTGTGTGTGTGTAGTGTGTGTGTTTGTGAACTTAGAATAAAATCACATGCAATTGTACATCAAGAAAACAACCTAAAACAAGTTTGTATTGTAGACAGTGTACGATTACAATGCTGACTTCAATATTAGTAATTATTTTGAATAAGTGGAAAAACATTGATAGGAAAAGGTTGACTGTACATTTAAAATGATGACATCAATGCTGACTTGACAATGAAGCCCCACAGTTTGAGGGAAGGTGCTCTCCCTTGCCAAGCCGAGATTTCCTTCCTTGTCAATTTTCGTAGGTTCTCCCACTGGACTCCATTACTTTGATTTAAGCTCACATCTTGGTGCACATTTTCTGAAAAGGACACAATCTTCTTGAACGTTATGTCAGTAAGTGCTAAAATACTCTCTTCTACCTAGTTTATTGCCAAGACAATAATATTCATAGATTTACGCCAAGAAGCATATTTTGGAAACAGTTGTGACTAGCCAGTTTGTTCCTCCAGCGATGCATCATACTATGGTAGTTAAACAGCGAGTTACCTTGTTGTATGGGAAACGCACCCCAGGCCGACACAAAAACACTGGTTTATTCAATGGCATGACTTTAGGGCAGGAATATCTGTTTGACTGATCAACGAAAGATGGGGGAGTGTTTCCATTTAGTGGAATTCCATTTAGTGACTTTACCTTTAACACCAGTTAAAGTGTTAAAATCATCGACACTCCCATTTAGAGAAAGACTGACATAACTGAACCTTTCTCTATACCCTACTTCATGTGTTACTCCTGCATTTCAAACTTTAACATGCACTTTACATGCATCAGTCAGATTGATTTAATTGGTTACGTAATTTTAAAATGGAGACATGGAACAGTAATCATTTCCATAACATTTTGCATGCACAGTAATAAGACTGCAATGTGCATTCAGTAGTCAAAACATGTTTGTATCTGAATGAGATACGTTAAATTAAATTTACTTGCTCTATCAACAAATAATAAATGAAATCAGCATTTTAGAATGTTTTCTGAAGGATCATGTGATACTGAAAACTGCAGTAATGATGCTGAAAATTCAGCTTTGCATCACAAGAAAAAAAAATATTACCAAGCCCAAATTCTCAAACAGTGTTTTATTTTATTTGAGCAAATCAGGATGATCCCAGAATTGTTCTTTGTGAATCGGAAAATAGATACATAAAAACCTGTATAAGCCCATATAACAGGAGATGGCAGTAGATTCTCTTTAGTGGGTAAAGACACAGAACCCAAGCGGGTGTAAATATCCAGCAGGAATAGGGGCTGTGAATGTCTGCAACAGCCTCAAGTGGCTGACT
Source organism: Sinocyclocheilus anophthalmus (assembly GCA_018155175.1). Lineage (NCBI taxonomy): Eukaryota > Metazoa > Chordata > Actinopteri > Cypriniformes > Cyprinidae > Sinocyclocheilus > Sinocyclocheilus anophthalmus. Next base: position 599,140 of record JADLZN010003897.1, on the reverse strand, counting down.
CAATGTATTACAGACTTGGGCTTTCTGTCATGAACAAACTGGGCCTTTAGTGGAGACTGTGCAGAATTTCCATGAGGCCCGTTGGAAACTGAGTAACCACAGAGATGTTAATATAACCCATAGGCACTGCGTCCACACTGAGTCTTGCCTAGACGGATAACAGCGCAAAAAAAGAGGGTTGGATATGTGACACACCTGTGCCGTAAAGGTACAAACACCTGATAATACTTGCTGTATGAGCAGAGGGGCTTTTATAACTGTTCAGTCTTATGTAAGCAGCTCCTCCATGCGCTATAATAGTAGTATAATAGTGCCATTGACATTCTGACCATTCATAATTTCTCAGTCAGCCGATGCACGAAACTGAGTGCATGAGTGATATAATAACTTGTTTTGCACCTCATATCATCCCATGTTAATAGGAGCGTGCATTCATGAGCATTGCACAGGACTGTACAATCAAACCTATGATATACCAATCAAAAGTTTGGGGTCAATATTATTTAAATCATTTAAGATTATTATTATTATTTTAAAAGAAATATGTGCTTTTATACAGCAAGGATTCATTCAATTTGAAAAGTGTCAGTAAAGACATTCATAATGCTACATACGGTTTCTATTTTAAATAAATTCTCTTTTACTCATCAAAGAATCTTGTGGAAAAATATTAAGCAGTAAAACTGTTTTTAACGCTGATAATAATAAGAGATATTTCTTGAGCAGCAAACCTTAATGATTTCTGAAGGATCATGTGACACTGAAGACTGAAGTATATTCATACTTAGAATATTAAAATATTATACAGAAAAGTTATTTTACTTTTTTGTACTGTATTTATTTCCCCAATTAAACGCAGCCTTGGTGAGCAAAAGTAGACTTCTTCAAAAAAAAGATAATTTTCCGAGTGCTTAAAGCCCTACAAATGTTCTGTAACTATCTGGCCTAAATTCCCGTCCTATTGGCTGTTCCTGGCAGGACCTGGCACTCGCAGTATTCACACTCAAGTATAGGTCAAGTCAAGGGTTCCTGTGAAAGTACTATACATGGGAAGACATCCTAAGGAGGGAAAAACAAGCATAAATAAAAATACACATTTGCACGTCATGTTCAAAAGGAAGGTTTTACTTCTGGATCATGAACATTATTTAGCTTATAGATTCCAACAGACAAACGCCTTCTTTGCCCACAGGCTGACCTGAATTACGTTTGTAAGAATTATTCATGGGCTCTTGACTCAGGCAATTAGACAATTTACTGTATCCAGCGAATTAAAGTAATGGATGCCTAATCTCGTTTTACATAACATATATCATCCACATCTCCTGTACCAACATGTTTTATGCAGGCAAACAAACACCCAGCCATACGCTGCACGTACAGCATAACTGCTTCTTTTTTGCAGTCATTCACGAGTCCTTTCAGACACACAAAACAAAGCTGTCTGCTGAAAAATGAGCATGCTATATACATAAAAGTTGAGACATGTCTTTTCACGTCCAACAAAAGGGAATTTAAACTGTAAAAACACATACCATAAATGGACATGGAAAATTCTAGATGGAAATTTAACATCATCCGAGATATTCTTGGAAATTCCAGATTGCAACAGTGAGACTTCATTTGTATAGCATTGTCATTTTGTTGACTTTAATAATTTATCATCCTCTGATTATTTTGCTCTCAATCATGTCGCAATGAGAGTCACTAATCAAACTTGCCAAGTGCAAACCAGAAATTCTGGGTATTTGTCTCCTGAGAACAGTCAGACAGTCAGAGAACAGAGGGGGGAAACAAGACACAATATCATTGTATGTCCACCTCCCTCCCATCCAGCTGAGAGAATGGGACATTTTTACTGCATCCACACTGCTGGAGTCACAAAGTTGCATCTCGGGCTGCGTCTGCAGTTAAGTGACTTTCTCATAGAGCAACAGCCATGAGTTTGCCACCTTTATACTCACCTAGTCTATTTAAGAAGATGGGCAGGCGGTAAGTGTAAGAATGTCGGAGTCGTGTGAGTGTATCATTACTACTGACAGCTGGTGGATTAATTGTAAAGGTGTGAACGTGAGCAAGGAAAGTTAGTCTCGTCTAATCATTCAAACTAGCTAATACTGCACGTCTTGCTCTACAAGGTGCAAAAATCATTACGTTTCAGTCAGCGAAGTGCGTGACCGTTCATCATGCTGCTGTGGATCATGTTAGAAAGTAATTACAGATGGGTTATGCACATCTTGCATAACTTGTTTTTTTTCATTTCGCATGACAAAAAGTCAAGAGTTTACACTGTAGATGGTGTTATTTACACAACTGATTCATCAGTTTGGTGAGGCTCTCTCTCTCTAGCTGTCCTCCCAAGTAAACTAGATGACTTTTTTTGACTTCATAAGCAGCAGCTATTCACAGAATGCAAACTTGACGGACTGAAAATTTGTCATTCCACACATTCCTTTGTCGTAATGATTGGTGTGTCCCTACGTATGCAAACGCTAACCAGGTTTGCCTAGTATGGCTAGGTTTGTTTTGAAAACTTTTTTGTGGGTTTTTAGTAAATTAAGTTTTGTTGCATAAGGGGTTCAAGTGTAAGTAATTAGCGTTTCTCTATTGAACGTAATATATACACTAAGTCCGGTCTTAAAGTTTCAAACCTTGTTTTAAACTGTGTAGTAGAAGTGTTAAGGATTTGTTTATCGGAGCGAGGCTGGGACATCTCCACCCTGGCCATGGTGACAGATGGAGACATACTGTACCATGGTACATTTGTGTTTACTGTGATGTGCAGGCTTTTTTTTTTTTGGAGTGGCAGCTGAATGAAGCATCTGTTTGCTCATCTCACTGCATCATAACAATGCATTACTCCATTATTCCATTATTAATGCTTTATTTATCCAATCCCAAACAAGTTCTAAGTACATTACATCCTTGTTCCACTGGAATGTAATGTATGCCGTTTTCTCTATGTTTGAGAGGCTGGTTGTCCTGGTTTTGTCACGTCAAGCCACTAAAATGAATACTATTACTTTTCACTAAATCTGCATGTAATGGGGTAATCCCTATTGGGTGGGACGTCTCTTTGCTTCCGTTTTCTTCTCTGTCGTGGTAGGCAGGCTGCAGTTTTCCTCTTGCGTTAAGCATTGAGCTCATATTAATCGGCATGGATCCGGGACAAGGCGGAAATTTCCTAATTTTGTGCGTGGGGCTGAGGGTGTTCAACCATATCAACAGATCTTTGGCGTGATCCATGCAGTATTGATGGATCGTTCTCCATTATTACCAATCAACTGTGCTGCAGAAATCTGTCCGTTGCTGTTTTGCTGCTGTGTGGCGATTCGTCAGAAGGTATCCTGGTGCTGGGCTACGGAGAGATCCATGGGCTTCCCTTAAGTGCACATGTGTGTGTGTGTGTGTGTGTGTTTAAGTTGTACACTACCACCATCGTGATTCAACAGTCGCGTGGTTGTGTGTGTGTGTTGGGATTAGTTGGTATTGTATTAATAATTTTGTTTGTTTATTGAATTGTATTCATCTGTAGCTTATTTTGTTTGCACTTTGAATACCGTGAGTGACTATCGTAGTCTTTGACTAGCTGTTGTCAATGCCCTTATAATCAACAAGGGTTATTATCTGCTGGGAGGGAGTTTATTTATTGTAAATATAAACACATTTTTCCTTTTGGAGGCTGGGTTGTTTATTTTGTCTGTGGGTTATTTATTTGGAATAATTCACAGATTTGGTTGGAATTAGTGTATTTTGAGATTTTTGTTTGAATTTAAGTGTTTTGCGTTTTCTGTATTTTATATTTACCTTTTATTTTGTTCTCCCAAGCACTAAGTTATCCCATGGGATATTGATATTGATGGTCTAAGGTATGATAGGTGATAGGTGGCCACAGTATAGTATCAGGAATCGTTATGTGATTACTTTTGGGATTGTGATCTTTGGAAGTGTGTCTTTTGTACGTATTTATTTTTAAAGTGTCAAAGAAGTTAAAGAGGTGTCCAACAAAGATAGTTATACACATAACTCCACTTCTTTCTTCCATTTGCTTGGAAGGCTTGTAGTTGAGGGGGATTTACAACATATCCTCTAACTGAATTTGAATTGCTATGCAGAACAGGAAGGTTCTGTTAACACTTAATTACCTGCAGACCTTCAGCATGATACATAACTCTTTAAATTAAGAGGGCACTTCATGGTCTTTCCCTCTTCATCTGAGGTATGATTATCATTTCATACAGTACAAACTGTACACGCGCTTGCCAATTATCCTGACTACGGCTCTCCAGGAGTTCAGAATCTGTCAAACGAGAAGACGTTAACTTCCTTCTGGAGCGTCCCTATGAGATGCTAATCTGGCAGCATTGCTAACTCTGCATGAAATGGAAAGTGACAGCACTACGGTCACTAATTTGTGCTTTTTTGTGAAATCTCATTAGGAGGATCAACTTTGAGCCATCACCTTTCAAAGGGCTTCATTGGGATCTAGACACATTTTTGCTCCACTCAGAAAAGATAGACGATAGATTGTAAACTGTAGTAAAGAGTAGTGATCGACCGATATTGATATTTTATAACCGATACCGATACCGATACCAATTATTTGCGTGTTTATGTGCCCGATAACCGATATGCAGAACCGATATTTATAAAGTAAATAAATGACTGAGTGAAGTAAGTCCATATTTCACTTTGGTTTTTCCTCCTTTCAGCCATCTTAAAAAAAAAGTGTTGAAAATTACCAGTCTTTCATGTTAAATTTAATCTTCATATTACAATAAAAAAACATTTTATTTAAAGCATCAGCAGCAACACTAATATTAACAATAAGCAAAATAAATGTAAAAAGTTTTATGTTTTCAAATGGAGAAAATAAAGGACAGGAGGCGTATCAACTTCATTTTAAACTACTGTTTTAGTAGGTTTATAAGCTGTTTAATAGGCTAAAGAGTGAAGAATAATTCACTGGATAATGTTAATTCACTGAATAATATTCTCTGGAATATTGAAATATAACAAACAAAACATCGTATTTTATTGTATTTCTCAACTGGCATGTTATATCAGAATTACTAATAATGTTTTTGTCGTTCTAGATTATGAAATGCATGCTGACAGCGCGGTTTATCTATGCAGTTACACAGAACTATACTCAAACTGCGATCGCTCGTGGAGATAATAAATTAGTTTCTATAGAGATGTATTTATTTAGATGTTTATTAGCGAAATAATGATTATATAATCCGATTATCCGATATTACAAAACCGATATCCGATTATTGTAAAATGCTTAAATATTTGGTAAAACATTGGTAAATCGATATATCGGTCGATATCTACACTCTAAAAAATGCTTGTTTGTTTTCAACCCACCTTTGGGCCAAATAGGACTAACCCACCTCTGGGTTAAATGTTTACATTAAATGTTTAACCCAGATGTTGGGTTAGTCCATATTTGATCCAAAGTTGGGTTGAAACAACCCAGCATTTTTTAGAGTATGGTAAAGAGTCATTTTGTGACATAATAAATGCATTTTCATAGCATTGCAGAAACATTGTGTAATGTTGCTAGCACATCCCATCCTTATACTTACCAATAATATGCAACAATATTAACAAGAGAAAGAAAAAGGGATAGAGAACAAATTTGAGACTCCAGTTTTGCTTTTATACTTCTTCATAATAATTATGAATTTAATTAGTCATATGCTATTGTAACAGGGTTAAAAAGAACATTATCTGATTAACTAACATTTTACCTTTTTTAAGTTTATATAATTTAAAGTGAGTTAGAAGTGTTACTTCAGGAAACCTCCCATCAGACTCAGTCTGCTCAAGTCACTGAAAAATGTCTCATGATGCAACTTTTTTTTTCCTATTCACAAAGTTGATTTTAGCAGGATTCTAAATTGTTCTATTTATTTTATGGTGTGCTTTCTACATGTCTGGGAAGTCGTGGCCTAATGGTTAGAGAGTCGGACTCATAACCCAAAGGTTGTGGGTTCGAGTCTCGTACTGGCAGGGATTGTAGGTGGGTGGGTGTGAATGTACAGTGCTCTCTTCCACCTATAAATACCACGACTGAGGTGCCCTTGAGCAAGGCACCGAACCCCCAACTGCTGCCCGGGCGCCGCTGCATAAATGGCTGCCCACTGCTCCGGGTGTGTGTTCACGGTTTGTGTGTGTGTTCACTGCTGTGTGTGTGCACTCTGGATGGGTAAATGCAGAGCACTAATTCTGAGTATGGGTCACCATACTTGGCCACATGTCACTTCACTTTAAATACATTGTTATATAATTGGAACATTGTAAAATGTACTTGTTAAGGACTGCTGTTGTCATGCTTTCGGTATGAGCTTATGAGCTTTCACATTAAAAACTGAACTAACGCATAATGAAACATAGTTTGTTTACATTCCGTGTGAGCAAACACCAGTTTATTGACTAAGTGATCCCAACTTTCAGACAGTGTTTTGGTTGAGCATGTGTTTATGTCTGTTATACGCAGTTTGCCCACTAGAGGCACTAAAGGCTGAAGTTACACACTGTGGAAAATACTGTGAGAAAGTTCAACTCATTTCCATTCCAGTTCCCAAACCGAGCTGTCAACTGCAAAACTGTACACTTCCGAAGACCTGCAGGCATAGACCGAAAGACCAACTCTGTAAATGTACACTAATAAACTGTTCAGTTGCTGATATTACCATGCAACAAATTACTGAGGTTTATAGGAACATGTTGTTCCTCAGTGACAAGGCAAATGCATTCTCGTGGACTATCTATTTCGCGAGGCGTGTCATAACTCAGCAAAACGTATCAATTATCAAAACATAATGCTGCAACAAGTAACACTGCAACACTTGTTAATGGCGTGTCTTGTTTGTGTTGATGTGTTTTGAGGGGTTGTCCTGCGTCTTGCTGCTGCTTCATGCTGTGTGTTCTTTAGAGCGAGTTCAGCGCGAGGGCAGAAAGAAAATCTATGCCACTAGCCTCATTTGAATAATATATGCATGCGTCATACGCAGTCACCGCGGCGACTATAAAAGCCCCGCTGCGGCAGAAATAGCATCACTAGCCGACAGTGTTTCTCTGAAACCGCTCCTAGTTCACGCGTAGCGCCCGGCTTCTCTGTGCATATCGCAATAACAACCAGGATCTTAGCACGTTGTTCAAACGAGTCGCAAACGTGGCGAGAAGTATTATTCAGACGGGTCTTGTCCTCAACATGAGCACAGAGATGTTCAAAACGCCTATGGAGCTCGCAGTCTATCAGCTGCACAATTTCTCCATCTCCTTCTTCTCATCCTTCTTAGGAGGGGATGTAGTGTCGGTCAAACTAGACAACAGGTAGGCCGATTTTATGGGAGTATAGAATGTTTTTCTGACATTGCATCTCGGACAGAAATCTTACTTCGCTTCGTTCACTGCGCTTCAACAGAGCTTGTTTACTACTGCAGCGCATGAACTGCCTTCTAATACCTGGCTTCTTTGTCTTTTGCAGTGCCTCTGGCGCAAGCGTTGTGGCAATTGACAACAAGATCGAACAAGCAATGGTAAGTTCTTTTAACACCACGATCGGATCCCTACTAGCAAAGTCCCTTTCAAGGATATATTTCTAGAGTCTTTGCCTACTAGAATGAGCTCATGACTGTAGGAGCACAGCGGAAAGTATCTAGTTTCTATGTAGGTTGTAACCAGAGCTGTGGCACGCTCTAGAGCTGCTGCATCTACCTTCATTGCAGTAAAAGTCAAACAATCCATGCAACTTTTGTTTAAAACCATGTCTTCCTGTTTTACCCGCCTAGTAACATCTGTATCCAAAATTTTGGTCCACTTGATCTAAGTGCCTTACGACTATGTACTTGCATCAAAAAATCAGTACAGTGTACGTATTGTGTTCATATTGTATTGCAAAACACTTTTGCTGCTATTGAGGTGGGATATGGGTAAGGTTAGGGACAGGTTTGGTGGTATGGGTAGGTTTAAGGGTGGGTTAAGGTGTAAGGGATGGGTCAAATATAAGTACAATGTAAAACCATGCATGCACACAATAAGTGCATTGTACCAAATGATTAATTTAAATGTAAGTACATAGTAGTTAAGGCCACTTAATATAAACTGGGACCAACATTTTTTTACCAAATGCCGTAATGTTTTATTTACTAAAATATGTATTGGGTGACAAAATCAGATCTACAACTACCATACTTGGTACAAATATTCTTTAAACAGTTATTTATTAATGTATAAAGACAGCTCTGTCTTAGATGTAAACGTTTTTTAAACCCAAGCCACATTTGAATAACTTGGCTATAGATTAGGATATTGATAAATGTAACTAAAATAAAGAAAAACATGCATTTATTTTTAATTATTATTCTCTTTTTAGTAAAATTATTAGTTTTAACCCATTTAATAGTCCTGGTAAACTCTGTAACCATTTAGTACTACTGACTATTTTTTAAACTAAATATTAATATGTAACTGTAAATTCAAGTGCAGATTCATAATTAATGTATTAAGATTGCTCTCTTACGGTAGGAGGCTTGCAATAGATGTAAATATTTGTTAATCCAGAGCCAATTTGAATAATTAACTTGATTCACATTTTAAAAAGTAGAATATAATGTACAGTTAGCTGGTTAATATTGCAAAACAGACCCTGATGGTGAGATCAGAATATCATGTCGTTTAGATCATTGGGCTGTCCAAGGAGTAAAATACATGCTTGATTAGCTGGGAAAAATTAGAATTTATGTTCTGAGCCTCATTGTACTCAATTCATGCATTACAGTGCGAATAGATCGGTTGCATTGTACTTAATAGTCAGATGTTTTGGTGCGATCATGAAAACTCAATTCCCTGTTCTTTTCTCATAGGATCTTGTAAAGAATCACTTAATGTATGCAGTCAGGGAGGAAGTTGAGATCTTGAAAGAGCAGATCAAGGAACTGGCAGAGAAGAACAACCAGTTGGAGCGTGAGAACAGCCTGCTGAAGAACCTGGCGAGCCCAGAGCAGCTGGAGAAGTTTCAGTCACGTCTGCCCTCAGACTCCAGCCTCCCCCTGGACCCTCAGGAGCTGGGGTCCTCCGAGGATGGCGAGCACCAGTACAACAGCACGGGATCTGCTGTATAAGTGGCTCTGCCATGAGGCGGGCAGAGCCACAGCTCTCACCTGAAATGGACCTCCAGATATGCAACTTCAAGATGAAGCTGGCTGTACAGATGAAAACCTGACCTGAAATGAAAGCTTTACGATGTACAAGTGGCCTAGATCAGTAATATCTGACAATCTCTTTGGACTAACGCGGAAAAGAGAGAGTGATGTAGACGTCCGACTGAGGTTACTGTACAACGGGACTGATGTGCCCCTTGCTAGGAAGGGGGCCCAGCCTTGCTTTCCCTTGGTCCCTCTCATGAAGAGACGGAGAGAGGTTTGCCTGATGGAGCTGGCCGAGAGCGCATCTTCGGCCTATCCAAGTCAAGCCAAGGAAATGTACGTCCCTATGAGATGTCCCCACAGCCCCACCTGACGCAAGCTATACGGGACTCGCGTTCATGCCCTCCATGTCACTGATCCCTAGTACTGTGGGCATTTCTTAGCTCCTGTAGTTAAGGATGTTCTAGACGGACCTGTACGGAGCACTGGTCCTCTCGTCCACAGCGGTGACTCCTGCCATATGATTTGTATAACATCGCTTGTATCTCTGCAAACGGGGCCTGCTGCTTATGGGGATTATTGCTTGTTTGTGTTTTGAAACGGAACAAAAATCAACTTGTTTAAATGGGCTATGTGTAAAAGTGATTTTTTTTTCTTATTGTGGGAATGAAGATCTGTATACATTTGCATAGTTAAATGTAAATTAGCAACTGATGTAAAGCGAAATGTCCTGAAACGGATGGAGGTGAGGGGGTGGATATTGTTGCTGCAAATGTTCTGTTGACATGTTGACCTTCTATGCCAACCAACTAACAGGCACGACGGTGTCTGAAGAGGGCCACATGTTTTCAGATTAACTGTGTTTTCTAACTACCAAAGACTTGCCTGATACTTACAAGCCAACAGGACCATGTGGAACTTTTCACAGGGAGAAGTTTTTTGACAGCAGTCTTTTTGAAACATGGGTATTGCTGCTTCATTGTGTCCATGGAATTTTTTTTTTTGTAATTTTTTTTTTTTTTTTTTTTACATTTATGAATGCAAAATGGCAATTGCAATAACCAATGGCACTATACTACGCTCAGGCCTTTTATTTTTCTTCATGTAGGACAAAGACGTTTTCTCCGGATTTAGGATCGAAATAATAGTTTATACAAATGCATGTGACCTCATGCATATATCATTTTAGATAAGTTGACATCAGATTCTAATATCTTTAAAAATTCAGACTTTAAAATTTTCAATCTTCACCTGCCTTAACACAGGACTGAGATCGAGTGTTTGATACCAGGAGTAAAGTGTATGCATTTTACGTGATAAATGTAAAAATATGCAGAACAATGTTACAGTTAGCCAGCCATTCTAGCAAGACTGACCTGGACCAGGAGATCAGGACCCCTAATAAATAGCATGCTGCTTATTTCACTGGGATATCCAATAAGTAACATACTTGTGCACCATTAGCTGGGGAAAATGGCTTTATTTTTTTGTTCTCTGCCTCATTCTACTGAATTTGTGCATTATAGTGCAAACAGATCAGTTTGCACTGGTAGTTCACATGAATGACCATGACCTCTGTAACATTTTTGATAAATTGCCATCAGATTATTAATATATCCATAAAAAAATCCAACTTTAAATGTGTCGATGTAACATTGGCACGATCTTCACTGGCCTTTATATAGGATTGAGATAAAGGAGTAAAGTCCATGAAGGTAAGGCCTTCGTGATGCATTTATTTAGACCAATATTGTCCCCTTTGCATGCATGGTAGTTTATGATTGACATTTACTATTCAAATATGCAGTGGCATCTCTCACTGCTCACATTTTATTACATGCAATCTCTTTATAGGAATAATCTAATTCTTTCCGGTAATTACATATATATAAAGATACAGTAAATGTCACTGACCGCAGTGAGCGCCGCATGATTAAAAACTGTACATAGTTTGAGCTTTCCACTGAACTGTAAAAATGGCTATTTAAAAACTATAGATGGAGAAAAGAGAGGGTTTAATAGAGCTAGATGTAAATTCATAATGGCTACCGTGCTGTAGTAATCCAGAAGGCTTTTGAGGCAAAGCATAGTGAAAAAAACTGAGCTGGCGTGTGAAACCCTCATCTTTCTCTCCTTAGGAAGGCCACGCTCAATGTAACTCGAGCCTCTGAGAGGTCCCTGGGGTAAGACTTCTACGTAAGACCTAGATTTCAGTATTTCTGCAGAAGTTCCGATAAGGTAAACTGTAATAAAGTAGATTCAAAGGTTAGTTGGGTCCTATAGCAAATGGGTGGAGGCTTAAAATGAAATGACTTCTAGAAATATCAGAATCCAAACGCACTCTGATCTGAGGTTTCATTAACGTTTTATTACCGCTATTAACAGCCAGCGATATATGCCATCAAACTAAAATCCACTGAACATCTATAAACCAAAAAGGCAGACAATTTAAAACTGCATTTCGACAAGCTGCATTCAAACAAGCAGTAATATGATTACAAACAGAACAGACTAACCATACATTGAAAATAAATGACAAATATTTGTGAATATGAAGATTCATACTATAAATAATGTTACTTCATCGGGTAATAGACAATAAATCTGTCTTTTGGCAAATAACTAAGCAACAAATCAACTACACTACAACTAATAATAATAGCAAACAAAAAATCATGGTACTTTTGACTGGGCTAAACAACCGTAGACAATGTTCAGTGGTACAATGTTCAGACTGAATTCGCTGGTGATTTGGCATTTGCTCTGCTTCCCAAAACAGCTGCAAGACCTCTGCTGTTATGCAACTCCCAAACATCTGTTTCAGTTTAGCGTAGTGGGCGGCTTTCTATATGTCAAGGCCTGGTGAAGTGTGGCCGGCTTTGCATGCGAGCGAGTCACAGTGCACTGAGAATTGTACTTGTTTGTCCTCTCATGTAAATATAAGCTCACAGTAGGCTGTTTGTGCCATTTTTCAGTGGAGTGAAATTATTTCCTAAACCTCAGATCTAATAACCTGTTGTGGAAAGTTATTGAGTGTGATCCGCCGTGTAAACATTGTTACCTCATTCTCACGTTATACAAACAGCCTCCCTCGCGCTCCCAGGTGCATCCTGTAGAGACAGAATCAAATGAGACAGATGTTTACTTCTGGATTATTATTTTTTTCAATTCTTTAGAAGAAAGTTTACAGTATAAATAGACAAAGCCATAATGAGCTGAAAGTGTTTACTACTTTTATGGAATGCACCGACTGGTGTTCAGCTCCCAAATAAAGTAAATAAAAATGTAAATAATTTTTTTTTTTAATTAAAAAAGTAAATTAAAAATGTTCCTTTAAATGACATCAAAGCAACCGAAGTCCAATCCAAATGAATACATATGAGTTACTTACGTATAAATACGCAAGTCTTTATAAGACTATATCAATTATATAATCTATATAAGACTATAAAAATACATTTGAAAATCATTTATATCCTCCCTTGTAATGGAATACAAGAATCATTGTATAAGGTTTCTAGCGCAGTACTAGGCATAAGTTACTTCTGACATAGAGCCAAACAATACATGACCCATTGTTCACCTAGGGTTGCATGCAAGTCATAACCACAGACAAATTTCCATTCTACAAACCATAGTTTCAGATTCTGTTATGTGACAGCATGTTTTACAAGACTTACTGACTGCAGTCAGTATGCATATAATATCTCATATATTGAATCTTTCTCAAATTATTTGGGGTGTTTTATCTCAGTATCTACTCTAGCCAGTCTGACCCAAATATTTATGATCCCAATGTGTCTCATGATTTAATATTGACCTGTCCTACATCAAGTACAAGCTTTTGAAAGGTCTTACTGTTTTACAAAAGCAGTAAACAGTGAATAGTTGGAGACTATGAATTTAATTTGTCTCCAAGAATAATCTAAAACAAAGATCTCTTATGACAGAGCATTTTATATTGACAAGGCCAATAGTCTGTTTTTTTTAGGTAAGCCACTACGCTTTTGTTTTTACACGGGTGTGGGAATGTGATACATTTACTGCACTCCGCCTATAGAAAGAGGATTTGAAAAGCAACATTAGTTACTTTCACACGACCATAAAAGAATGCCTCACAAACATATCAGTGTAGGGTAGTAGTTCTGCCCTGAACTCTTTACTAATCCCAGGGCTGGTGCAAGAGGTCAAATATACCAAGTTTCCCAATGACTCTTACCCTTCATGGGTGATTTGCTTGAACATACAGAACTTATGTTTGTTAGTTCCTCAGCATGATGAGTTGTAAATGATGAGTGTGTAAAAATAACAAGAAAGATGCCGCCCTGCAACTTTATTGGAGTTGCTTTTATTAAGCTTTCCTCAAAAAGAGACTCTTTGTAGGCGGCCAAAGCGAGGGTGTTCTAATTTAACAGTGCTGGAATTCTTCCTAGATGCATTAGATCTGAGAAGAACGGTGTGCATCTTTCCCCAGGGGTTTGGAAAACAGTGAATCGCTGTCTGTGTGAGAGGTTTGCTCCTCTGTGGTACCAGCCTCGCAAAGAATGTGCCTGGAACATCTTATTCTAACCAAGTGGGCCAGAACAAAGGACACCAGCATGAGGCTGTGGATTTGAGAGGAAAGCTTTGAATTCAGAGTCCTACCACGGGACAAGCACAGCTTGTTTTCTAGCACTGACGTGTCATGGGGGAAAGCGAGGTGCCCCTATTATATAACCAAAATTTTTCACGATGAGCCCATGAGTACTTCAGAATTGTTGGGTTTCTGAGACTTCCTTTTCTAAATTATGTAATATATTATGTAATATGCAAAAGTATTATGCCATGACAACTTTCAGTTATCTCCTCTGCTTAGGAGTGGGCAATATGATAATTTTTTTTAACCTTGTCATTTATATGCATCTCTTAACCATTTCTGTCATGCACATCATTAAATAGCAATTAAGCTTGTCACGACACCAAACTATTATAAACTGAACAAAACCTCACTGGTTTCACAATTTTTAATATTACCACATAATGAATGAATAACTCTAACAAATTAATAATTAATAATGAATTAAACAACCACTTTAAGTATTTTACTATGTATTTACTATGTAATACTTAGTATATTACTATGTAAGAATGTACTATGTAGCAAATATTAACTCAAAGTAAATTGATGTATACTGTATAGCAAATCAAAACAGTTTGATTGCTTATATCATCACAAAAAAATATTAACCATTATTGGACAGCTTTAATCTGCTGAATACGACTATAAGGAAAGAAGATATTAAAATAGTATAAACATTGACATTTCCTTATTTTGTAAAACTGCTTTGAAACAATGCGCCTGTAATGTAATATACAGTATGTGTACCAGACAGATCAACGTGTTTTTCTGCATCTAATGACTGAAAGGATATAGTATTCTGAGTGGCATGGTTTTGTACTTTAGATTGTAATCTGAACAGTAGAATTGCTGGGGCATTGTTGTTGTTGTATAACTTTATATGCAGTGAATGCATGCGAGTACAGGGATAGGTCGACTCTGGGTCAGATGTCTCACCTGGGATGCATTGCAAAACCAGTTGAACTGAACTCTTTGACCTCTTTAGGTCCTCTAGGGAAAGTTCAAACTGTTTTAATTTCACATGAGTGGAACAGTTTAAGTAGATATGCAAAGAGCAGAAAAACAGACAATTGTTAAGACTCGATAATCATTGTTGGTTGTGAAATTATTCTTGTTATGAATGTCTCTCTTTTAAGAGACTCGGCCAAGTGCTGTTGACCATCAAATAAAAGCTTATTTCAAAAGAAACCTTTGTATTCCACTAAATGGATATGCATAGAATTTAGTGTTTCATAATGAAAAAAGAAAAAAAAGAAAGCTGCAAAACACTGCAGAACAATTATGAAGTGATAACTCATGCAAATACCAGTCGTGTCAGTTTTTGAAACTGAACGCATCTGTCTTCAGGACACCTCATGCTTGACAAGAAGGCATTTAACCTTCTAACCTAGTCAATAAAAATATAAAAGGAATACCTTTTATTGCCTGCCTAATGTCAACATTTCAAAAAACTCCTACTTGATTTGCATGCAGAAAACTGCAATGTGCTTTCCTCACGCTCACATGCAGCAGCATGACTGAATACCAGTGTGGCTGTTTGAGATGAGTGTGACTCTCAACCAATCAGCACACGGATCCCCTGGGAGTGAAATCAACATGTCTCCTGCCATATCTATCTATCTATCTACTATCTATCTATCTATCTATCTATCTATCTATCTATCTATCTATCTATCTATCTATCTATCTATGCTATTGTTTGGTTTGTGTTGATGTAATTGCCCAAAAACAATCTTATAAGTCGTACTTGAGATAATATGAGGCCATCTGCTACAGAAGTATATCTCTCCTTAAGATTCAACATTTCATAATCTTGCGTGTAAACAGCATACTGGTGTTCTTTTTCAGGAATCGTCATCTAAAATCTAATTCTGCAGATCTCAGAGGCTCACAGAGAAAGAACTGAGAAGAAGAAAAAAATTAATAAATCACCAGAGTTCCTTGAGGGCCATTGTTCTTGGAAGGCATACAGGTTTGGAAGATTAGTTTCTGAAACACACAGTTGCTGGATTACATTCCAAAACAACAAAATAGCGGCTTAGAAGATGCTGGAAAAATTCTGGAAACTGGGCTTACCTCACTTATTTAAGTTATGCGTGTAGCAAAATTGTAAAATTGTGTATTTTTCTGAATTATGTTTGGAGCCAGTCACGACTATGGGATAATCAAAGTTGTGGATTTGCTTGGTATGGCAATGCTGAGTCCTACAGGAAACTAAATGCAGTAAACAACACTGGATATACATCAAGGGTGGGTATTGTTAAAAGTGAGTGTTTCCAAAACACAACCCGGATGTTCATCTCTTCCTTATGACGTCGGTTCATTCCAACAACAGAGGCCTTGGAGTGCAGTTAGCCTGATCTCTGCACAGGTGAACCATCTTTGCCATTGTCTGTATAATTGCTTCTAAAATATAAAAGAAGGACAGCTGGTCCCGTTGTTGTTGCTCTTTAGTCCAACACTTGCATTTACAGTAGGATCATGACTTCACCTGGTGTATTTTGTGTCCTAAATGACAAGAATATTAAATATTTTGATCTGGTTGCTAGGTGTGGAGGCCAATGAGTGCTGTACGCACAAATCTCTCATGATATTCCCACCAAGAGTGAGTGAATGTTAATTTAGCAGGCACTGAGAATGTACAAGTTATTTTTGGCCACATAAACCATTCAGTTTTTCCTGCCTCAGGAAACTCAGGATTCACAAGCTTCCAGGCTAGATACGATATAAGTAACTTTTGCCCCTGTGACGTGGAGAGAAGTTGACAAAAATGCTTCTGAATAATAGTGCGACATAAGGTCAAATGAAGGCCTAAATCACCAAAGTAATGACAAGGTCATTGTGTTATCTCTTATACTGCACCTATGCCAAAAATAAAAAGATTTACAAGAAAAATTATATCGATATATATATGTAATATAACACATAGATAGATTTTGTTAACAGTATGTTATAAACCACACATGGCCTATGCTCTATTGATTGAAACAGTCATTGTTGAGAACTCATTGAGTTTGTGGAGAACTTAAAATAATTACTTCACTCAGTTACTTTCTATTGTAAAACATAGATGGGCTGCTCAATTCTGGTCATGATGTACAATAAATAAGGAAGCTTACTTTGCAAGCTTCAAAAAGGATTTAAAAGCACTATAAGTCAAAGTAGTCCATATGACTCATACAACTGAATATATTCCAAGTCTTTCAAGTCATATAGTTTT
This sequence comes from Sinocyclocheilus anophthalmus, assembly GCA_018155175.1. Lineage (NCBI taxonomy): Eukaryota > Metazoa > Chordata > Actinopteri > Cypriniformes > Cyprinidae > Sinocyclocheilus > Sinocyclocheilus anophthalmus. Next base: position 582,141 of record JADLZN010003897.1, on the reverse strand, counting down.
GTTTGAGAAATAGGCCAAACTTAGGCTGTAATTCAGTGATAATCTTCTTCCCTTCAGCAAGCTACTGGGACCAGCTCATAGAGTCAGTGAGTTGTACTTGAGAACTGGAGCAGTCAGATTCAGAAATGAATCAATCAGATGAACTGGACCAAGTGATTCTTTGAAAAGGTCAGTACTAGGGTAGATAATATATGAATAAATGTCAGCAAGGTCTCATTGTTAATACGTAGGTAGTACGCAACATTTACAGGTTTGATTGATGCTGAAATGTACAATTTGGACATATTGAAACTTCCAAAATGTAAACATTATTATGTAAACACTTTCAACTTTTTTATCAATAAATCATTTAGTTTTTAGATCCCTGAACCCTATCCCCAAACCTAAACATGACCATTTTATATAGAATATATAAAATAATATATAAACTGCAGTAGACAGAAATGTGCAGGAACATTTAACTCCACTCCTACCTCTAAACATAACCATAACAATTTCTTAAAAATATGTACAGTATAAAGTAAAACATTACAGACAGACAATGCAATCACAATAATTTTTACTGCAAACAAATTTCAAAAAGCAGTACCAAATCAATCCAAATTATGATGTTTTGCATCTGGCTGAACACAGTTGTTAAATTTTTGACAAATTGAATTTAAGCTGTTAAAAATATGACCCCAATGCACTTCTAATTTAAACACACATCACCCGACACAAGCATGTTGCGATTTATGACGAAGCAGGTAAGAGCCAATGAGTGTTCGATTTCACTGCCGTAAAACCTGACGTGAAGCTTCTTCAAGTGGCAATTTTTGAATTTGTTACGAGTACAGGTTTTGACATTTAATGGTTGCTGCTAAAGATGAAGATGGCTAAATAAAGGCTTGATATTCAGTCAGTTGCAATCATATGGATTCTGAAGATTTGGATTACAGCGTATGGATAAAACAGATTAATTTTTAGATTTTTGTTTTATATTATGGTTCTATTGTCAGTAACAGCACGACTGAGAAAATGCCTTTGTGTTCCATGGCAAACAAAATATTGGTTAAACTATTACAGAAATGTTATGCATTTTAAGGTTTTGCAGTAAGGTTTACTCTTGTTCAACATTATGTAATCCTTCCAAACAAGTTGGCAGAAGTAGTCACACAGAGCAGAAAGAAATGTTATCACTTCTTATTATGTGAATCAAACTGTAGACTGTATTTAATACATATGATTGAAAACATAATGCCATTGATATGACAATTGAATACTATATAATCAAAAGGTCACGGACAATACAGATACCATCAATACATCAATATTGTACATCAAAGCGAACCTATGTGTGGTAGAACCACACTTGATGAGCCACACTGATCTCTTATATGACACATTTATGGTGCTTTTTCTCATTTTGGAACTTCAAGTCCTTTTTTAACTATATTGAAAAAAAGAGACCAAAAAATTCTTCAGAATTTGTGTTCCACAAAAGAAAGTCATGTGGTTTTGCAACAACATGAGGGCAAGTCCTTTAATGTGTTACTCCTGAGGGCGGAGCCTGCGCTCATTTCTAAAGGACTGAATAAGTCATCTTGGATATGTTTGCCTTAGTGTGGAAAGTGAAAATCTAAATTCACATGTAAGAGAGGATTAGAAACTAGTTCTATCTTAATCAATAAAAGACAAAAAGGTGCAACCTTGTTTATACATCTAAGACATTTGGAATGTGAACATGCAAATCAGATGTTGATGTTGATGTTTCAGACAGTTATATAACCCACATTCTTTTCACCCCATGTCTACAGTAATTAAGATGGCATTTGTGTAATGGACACAATTAAGCCTACCTTGGCAAGGTACACACTTTTCACCTCAGCAGCCTGAGCTTGACCTGATGTCTGTGAGCTCATGTCTCCTAGTTTTCCAAACACAGTGCAGCATTTTCCTAGTTATGAAATCTCAAAATATTACTATAGTGTTCCCAAATGTAGCCAAAGAACTGTACAGAAGTCTTCCGATTAATGTGTTGGCAATGTTTTATGACTGATACCATACTAAAAAATGTCAAATAATGCTTACAGATCAGAATTTATCAATCAGTATCGATTTGAATCTCGGTAACACTTTATTTTGATAGTGTCTTTCAGACATTCAGTTGCATCTTTTAAAAGTGACCGATATGCCATATCTTATGCCTTTACCCTTTACACTTTGCCCAAAAACAAAAAACCCAAGCACTTTAAGACAGTATTTCCTCTGCTGTGTATTCATTCCCATTGAAACGCCCGCGGGCCTATTTCAGCACGAAGCTAGTACAGCTCCTATCTCTCTGAATGGGGAAACATCAAATTTGCTCATCAAACGTATGATTAAATTTCATATTTGAAATCACCAATGAAATCTCGCAACACTGCACACTGATCTGGAAAAGGTCCACCTGAGGTGACGTCATTCGCCACTGTTGAACAGCTCGCATTGACGGGAATATCCAATCTGTCCACTTACACGGAAGATGCAAATGCACATATCTGATTTACATACATAACGCCCTTGCCCATGTCTCTCACACCAGTGGAAATACATGGCAAGCAAAGGAACATGTCGCTGAAAGACAAGACAGAGCAAGCTATACTCTAAAAAATGCTGGGTTGTTTCAACCCAACTTTGTGTCAATTATAGACTAACCCAACTTTTGGGGTAATAATGTAATTTAACCCCAATGGTTGTCTAGTACACCATAACATTACCCAAAGTTGGGTTGAAACAACCCAGCATTTTTTTAGAGTGTATTTTTGGTATGAAACAAAGTATCAGCTGTCAAATGTAGTCAATTTTTAAGAAATTCAAACTTTTTTGTAATGCTTTGTAATGTGTCGTGACAGATCACTGTAGCGCCTCAGTTCAAGCGTCACGTGAACCGATCATCTCTTTCTCTTTACTAGTTATAGCACAAAATAAACATGAGTGAACATCAGAAGGCATCTCATTTCAAATGCGGAAAGACATCAATGCACACCATTTTTCAAGTTCAAGTCCACCGACATAAATCTTCTCTCCTGTCTGGTTTGTTTGTCGGACAAAATGGCAGATTCGGCGTTATGATTGGTCAGATCGCCTGTCAATCAAACTCCCGGCGAAGGGCCAATTGAGAGTGAGTTCACGTGCAGTTGCAAATGTACTTATAGTCAAGAGAATGTCTAAAAGGGACCATCAAAAGAAAGTGTACATTAATGTATGAATCTACATTAAATAATGACTAAATGTTTGTGAATTTTATTAATGAATGACAATGCTAAAATGTGTTTTAGCTGAGTGGTGAGATTGTTATCTAGTCTGAGCTCTGCCAAATACTAGCCTATCAGTTTCTCTTCCTGTTTACACCTTCAGGGAAGAAATGCCTCTAACAGACCAGCGGAGGGAAATTTACAGCATTCCTTATGTCAAGCAAAGCGGCTGCAACTTCTGCAATTCTAACCATTAAGGTCTCTACAGCGAAGTGGGCTAATCTCAGATGAACGTAACCCAATGAAGATGAATTACCATGAAAACAAGGTTATGAGTTTTAAATTTGGGTCTTAAAAGCCTTGAAATAAGCTGATTTTCAAGTTTTTCAATGCAAACACATCCACATCCAACTTGTTTTTGCTTTTGTTTTGATACCTCAAGCACTGTAAGATGAAATATGGGAAGTCATAAAACTGAAGTCATGTTGCAATAATAAGTATGAAGAGTGAGACTAATTGCATGGTGCTTACACGGCAATGCAGGATGAAGTCGAGCCGGTATGGCTCCCTGTACATTAGTTTCTTCATATAATTTGACACAGTAATTATTACCCACCTGTCCCATATGCTCAACATACAGCATTTTTCAACCAACTGAGGAGGAACACAGTGTTCTCTAGGGAGTTTTACAACTCTGCTGTGGTTGGGGAAAGGCAGCGCTTCACACAAGCATGCTAGAGATTATTAGTGTGCTGCAACCCTCAGTCACACATACTGTACACAACACTACAATCCTACACAAACACATGCACACTTCATATTTAGGATGAAACACTCTTGGGTCTGGGCTTTGCACAGAAATTGACATGCAAATTGGTTTATTTACTTTTTTATATAATGCATTCATTCCCTTGTTTACTGACTGCAGATGGGGAGATGTCCTATTTTACAAACAGTTCAACACACGTCTTTCTTGTATGCATGATACATATATTCATATCTCAGCAGCAGATGAAAACAGTTAAACTGCAAACTGTATGAGACTCAAACTGCAAGGAAGACACTAAAAAACAATCCAAGCATGACAGATGTGTGTGAGAGACATTTTTATGTGAAATGCCACAGGACAGATACATGGTATTGAAGAAAGCACTATATAATGGGCAACTCTACTCTGCTTTAACACAGCAAGTGAATGAAGCTTTCAGGTTCACTGAATGTTCTGGATTAATAAATGCAAACTAAAATTACATTAAAATGAATTCAGTGGTTGAAGGAAATAACACCATGTCTGAAGTATTCATTTGCTGCCTGTTTGACAGGTAGACATGTCCAAACATTTAAATCACACTTTAGCTCGCTGTTTAATGTTTGATGGATTTAGCAGGCTATTTTAATTTTACTGAAACACCGACTTCAACTGAATTCCGGAAGCCGCTGGCAGTACACCTGCACATAATAAAATTACAGCCTCACTCCTTCCCAGACTTTCCACACTTGAGCAACAACATGAGTAATGACATATAAGCCAAAAATAAATAAACTATATAAATATTACCATGCCTGACATAAATGACATTTTGCAATGGGATTTTTGGTCTTTTTTACACCTAAAATAATATAATACTACAATAAAATAAATAAAATAGATTGTATTATATTAAAACAATACTGAATTAAAAACAATGAAAAACAATGACATGATCGTAAAGGGGTTGGATAAGTGAATTTCATCAACCAAAAAAAACATTTTATTTATATGACACAAATTTCAGTCATAAAAGAAATTTAAACGAGATTTGCACTAAATGTTTAGTAATGTGTTCGCAGCTTCTGAATACAAGTCAACAAATGACTTGTCATCTGCTTATAGAAAGATGCAGACACACCTATGCAGAAAAATGACCAAAGCCCATATTTCATCATATATAGAATGCTTGTTTTTATATTTAAGTAGCTATTTTGTTTGAAAAATCATTTTTCCACACACAAAAGAACTACAAACTAGACCTGAGGCATAAAAAATTGTGTGAGGTTTCTACATTGCTCTAATTCACTTAACTTCTACAGAGCTGCTGTTAACGCTATTTCAGTCAAGCCAACACTATGAAAAAAAAAGAAAAAGATTATGGCCTGACATCACTTTGAACATGCAGATTTCAATGTTTAATGAAAGCTTTAAAAGCAAAAATACACACTTTGGCACCACAGCTTGGAAAGTATATTTAAATACAACAGATTTTAATATTTACTTTATGGTTGTACGGTTTACTGCAAAAAGTTACTAGCGGTGATTTTGCAGCTCAGTACCACATGTATTTTGTGTGTGTGTGTTTTTTTTTTGACTGGTTTAATTTTTATTAGATTTTTAGCATGTGCATCCTTATCAAGTGAAAACACGTTACTCTGCAAATTTCTTCAGGATGATAAAGTTTATAGCTAAAGACTTGTTGAAGCTTGTTGAAGTGTACATTTTCAGCTGTTAAGAAACTAAAATGACAACACACAAGGGATCTGACCTTGCAAATTAGTACACAGGCTTCTGATCCAAGTACAACCCTCCACCCCACATGCATTACCACCGTGTTATGCCATGCCATCCACAGACTACATCCTTAAATAGGAACTTCTGACCCTGTGTAACCCAAACAACTCTAATCTGTTTGGCACTATCGCCTGCTAAGACATTCTGATCTCTTGGATTTAATGAGGTAGTTTTATTTATACGATCAAATATTTATCTCTCTGTCCTCAAATAAAAAATGACCTGATGCAGCAGTAGTGTCTAATTATTAACCACATTTGTTTTTTGTTTTTTTTGCTCATCATCCACGTTTACTCTAGTTGGAGGGGTTCCAGTGCTGGCGCACTGAATATGCTGCACACTCCTAATTTAAACCAGTATTTTGGCAGCCAACGCTGCGGTAATGCATTAAGATAAAATTAGAAAACAAACAAGGCTCGGGCCTACTGAGGATTCACACTCTCCTTCAAGAAGAAGATACATTTCAGCTTTGACTATGCTAGACATGCAGAGAAAGCTTTTACATTGGGGAGCACAATTGGTTCTTATTAAAAAGTTAGAAAAGAGTGTAAATGTGAGCATAAAGTTCCAGTGTAAATCACCAGCTAGGTAGAAGTAAAAGGGGTGGAATGCTTAAAAAACTGGACAGACTGTAGATAGAGGGCCTAGATCCATTCACAACTCAAAGAGCTGTGTGAGTAATGCACAAGTGCTCTTGCTTGACTTCAGGTGGGAAACACATCTGTTTTTAAGGTCTACCGTTTTTGTTTTTTTCAAAAACATTTATAGATAGGCTATATTTCTATTGTCAGTAATAATACTAATACTATAATAATAATAATAATAATAATAATGTATTCTGTGTGTGTGTATTTGTATGTATGTATGGTTACTGTTAACATCTTTATCATTTGTTTAAATATTATTTGATATTACTGTTTCATTTGAATAATTGTTTAAAAGATCTATTCTTATTATTCTTATATATTCTGTGTGTGTGATGGAGGTATCCATGTATAAAAATGTTTATTTTTGTTTTAAATATTATTTTATATTATTTTTCATATTGAATAATTGTTTTAAATGTATTATTATTATTATTATTATTATTAGCATTATTCAAATTATTTAAAAGTGACCAGTAACCAATATAAATCAATGTCCCATCGCTGATAGCCAATTAGGCATTTTAATAATTATTATTTATAATTGTATTAATAGTCAGTTTATTTATATATACTCTATATTACTATTTTGGTGTGTGTGTCTACGTCTTATACATTCAAATATGCTTTAATTTTCCCACTTGTTTATGTTGTGGGTTACTGAGATTAATAAAGCCACATCAGGCGACCTGTTCCATGTACACAAAAAACTATTTTATGATGCTATTGATACTCTAGATTCTTGTAATGCGAGCCTACATAAATTAATGTTGAAATATACATTAAATCTATCGTTTTGTTTAGGACTAAAACGTTCTAAAAGAGGAAAAAATACTGAGTTGACTTTTAAATGTTTGTTCCGTTGAAGTTACTAAAAACATTTCAAAACATTTTTGAAGTTACAGATAATCTCTTTTAACTGTCCCAAAATGAACCTGATTCGTGGTGCTTTGTGCATTCCAGCTCAGTCAAAGTTCTTTGCATAAGAGCCACTCAGTGCACATGAGAGCACATGATACTAGAGAGGAGGTGTAAACACACGCATGCAGCACAGGATTAGAGTACCAGCCCTCCCTCTCTCCACCCAGCACTGAAAGCCTAGTTTGTCCAAGAGTGCAAAACATTAAGTCTGGCCATCAACAGCTACTGCACACAGCTGACACCAAAGCCAATGACAAACTCAAACGCTGCATTGATTCATGAGAAGTGTGAAATGACAGCTGCATGCACATAAATGCATGTGAGCGGACTCGTGCTGTACATTCTGTCCTAGTTGGAGAGACGCCTGCGCTCCCTCTCCAAATACGCTTTGTCAAGCCACTTCTAAACTAAGCAAACGAAATGAGCTTTATAGCATCAATAAATTCCCAGAAACGCATGGACAAAAGTCCCTAAATCCATCACTCTTTAAATACCACTCCAAGGACTGTTTCCATTGGCAATTGGTGGAGTATTTGTCGAAAGGGGCAGCTTTTGTTTATCTTGCTCCTTGCCCCTTGAGAGAGAGGAAATGTGTATTGACTTTTTAAAAGTGCAGTCCAGAACATTTAGCTGACTTTGTCTCCCTGTTACTTCCACCTACCTCAGGGCTTCGATTTCAGTGTCGGACGCAGAACATAGTTGTTATATTGTATGTTTAGTGGGTCACAATCCTTTTAAAGCTTAAATGAGACATTTGTAATGTACACAATATGGCACAAAGAATAACCATCATCAAAGCAGAACAAAAGTGTGACAGCCTTACAAAAGGCTCGGAAATGAAACAGAAAGGACATGGCAAGGTTTCCTTTGAGGAAAATGGCTGCAGGGCAAAGAGCCCACAAAGAAAACAGGCCAGACAAAACAACCTGCCCTGTAAAACACATTTGTTACAATGGAGCTGCTGGCAGAGCTGAAGCACCCAGTCATATTCCTGTAACAAGCTGCTTCCTAGCTTTCATGTACCGTCCAAGACCAAACACTGGAGAGGTTTGTTTCCAAAGATTGGAGTAGTTGTGGAAATGCATCAAACTGCACTTGGCTAAAATTACACAAAAAGGTTAATCTGACTTAAAATCTGGACTGGAGTACATTAAAATACAGATTAAGCTGCTTAGCGTGTTTGGCACTCGGCAAGACAAGATGGCAACAGATGAACAGAATTCTGTAACGGTCACAAAAATACACAGTGGTTGCGTGTTTTTGCACGTAAATGTCTCTATAGGATCTTTTTGAAATAATCTGTTGTTAATCACATACAGCATGCAATTTATTCCAAAATTTCCTTATAATATAAAATATACATTTAAAACGCATTGTTTTTCACATTATAATTTTAATATTATTATATATTTAATACAATTGAATTATATTTAATATATCATTTGAGGTTGACAGTAAAATTAAATGCTATATTACCTATGTTTAAATGCAAAACTAAATAATATCTATTATTACAAGATATTGATATTTTGTATGCTATACTATATTTAGTATAATGAATCTTAAAAATGCATCACTGCATCTTAACAATGCGGTAAACATTGCACAAGGATGTTGAAAAACAGCAGTATGCAATGTAACAGTCATCCATCTGCATGTGTACATGGACCAACAAATTAAAACAAAACAAAACACAAAACAAAACCGATCACATAATGGAGTGCGTGATTCCAGATGTTTGACCCAATGAAAAATTGTTCATATCATAACAACGAAAAATGAACAATTGACACACAATTGACAGTTTTGACATTCAAATTCAATGATTTACTCGTCTGCCAAAATTATGTCTACATTTAGAGGCAAATTCTGATGGATGCAATTAATTTGATTAATTAATTGCATTTCACATAACCAATTTTGATTTCAATTTGAATTGATTGACGGTTCAGTCTTGTGCGAATACTACAAAAACTGACCCGGTTCTTTCAGCTCTGAGGCTTCTCATGCATCTGATTATGACATCATCCTAATTATGTCGGTACCTTGTGTGTGTGTGTGTGTCTATATAAAATTACAGTAATTGTGCTTCTGTCTGGTCAGCTGATGTGACCTGAAATGACATTAACCAAGGCCTCTGTGAGAATACAGAGCATGTCTTGACCCACGACTACAGTACACATCAAACTTAAATAAGATATGAGAAAGATGAGAAAGATACAGAACAGGCTACAGAACTGAAAGGGAAACCAGAGGTTCATTTCAGCCATGTCTGGTTATTTTTTCATCATTTCCTCCTGAAAAAGAAAAAAAAAGAAAAAGCAGTGTAAGATATCAGAACCTTTAAAACACGAGCACATGGGTTAGCTGCACAGTTGGCAGAACGGCACTAGAAGTGTGATATTTACGGAGTTCTTTCAGTGTGTGATTTTGTAACTACAAACCTATAATGTGGTTATGCAGTCGGGCATCTATATGTTTCTAATTTGATTTTAAAGCTCATTATCCTTGCGAGATTAAACAAAAAATGTTTACCATCCATCTTTGGTGGTCCGTAGGATTTATTAGAACCAAGTGTACTTGCAGTCAAACTAGGCTGCAAACTCTAACCGCTCCACATTTAGGCTTACTGTGGTCTATATATGGGTAAAATACCTTTCCCATGATTTGATTAGACAAATCTGGAGTCCCGTACGTTGCATAACAGGACAATTTTGTTGTTGAAACTCATATGCATAAGCCAGCATGAATGCATAATATGATATCCACAAACAGAAACCTGAGCAGTCTTCAATTTATTGACACAAGCTCTTTCTCACAGGACCATTCGCCTGTATTTCAGGCAAAAACAAGTGGCATTCTGGGCCTCTGCTATCCAGTTTATCCTCCGATAATGCAATCAAGCAGACTGTAATAATGTGGTTACGCTTTCTAAAGCTTAATGCAAGTGAAAGACAAATCAGTAGAGAAATCCAGAGGTCACTCTCAATCACCCAGTTTGGAAAGGATACGCAAATACGAGTTTTTTCTGGGCCAATCAGCAACAGGAAGAGAGAACAGGGTTAGGTGATGAGTTACATAACAGCTGAAGCAGACATGTGAAAAGGGCGCTGTTTGGGGCTGCAGACGCTCGACCGGCTCAAATCGACAAACAATTCACACTAGCGTCCATGAGACCACCTGTCCTCATGATTCCTACACCGTCCTGTACTCTCTTTTGTTCATGTAGGAAAGAAAAAAAATGAATGAGAGCTAAAAGTGTACGAACAATTCCCATTATCTGCATCAGAACTAGAGACATTTCCATAATGGAAAATTATTAAACTGACATTCAATTTGACAAAATACAAAAACAATAAGTCAGAAATGAACATTTTGAAATGGTCAGCATATGTAAATGCAAGATTCGTTGCAATGGTGTGGAATTAAGGGAATCGAATGTACTATCACTCTGTTCATCAACATCTCAGACTGGGGGAAGTCATCAAGCCAGAACCTGTGAGTGGGAGGTAAACACAATAACTGGCACACAATGCTTGTCTGTGTGGTCTATCGTTCAACAAGGTCAAGCGTGGTGTGGTGGGTGATAATTCCAAAGGCTTTTGTAATGTTTTTTGGGAAGCCTGTTTTCGCTTTTGGCAAATTTGTTGTTTGAACCTCATAAAGAGGACCTTCAGGTTCCAGAAAAACGGGGAAAGTCAAATGCCAGAAGTTGGTCCTTTTTTTTTTTTTTTCCCACTGGGGAGGAAAAATATGACATGATAATGTGAGGAAAATAAGTTTTTCAATACGATGTGACTGGTTTTTTTCTTCATCGTGAAAAAAGAATACAACCAAAACAAACTTATTTATTTTTTTTTTTTTTTTTTTTTTTTTTTTTTTTTCCTTCACTTCTTTTTTCATATTTTTATGTTTATTTTTTTTTTACATCCTTTATTTCTTTAGTGTTTTTTTTTTTTTTGTTCTATATTTACGTTTTGGTAAGCTCAAATTAAAATCCATCAGGAGCATATATTAATTAGTTTTAGCCTTTTGGGAACTTTTAAACTCCATTTAAATGATGTTGTTTTTATAAAAGTTTAAAATTGTACAGCAATTTAAGAAATATAAAATATTTAAAAGAACATTCATCCAGGATACATGCATGAACTTGGTTTAATTGTCATTGTAAAAAAAAAAAAGGATCATGTGACATGAAGACTGGAGTAAAGGGTCTTGCTGAACAATATGTTCGCTTTCATCATTTGGGATCAACTCCCTTTTTTAAATCTTTTATATCCCATAGAAAAAAGGGTTTGCTTTTTTTTTTTTTAAATTTTGCCATTAAATTTCATAAGATTAGTTGTTTTTGTAAATTTTTTTAATAAACGCAGGATTTGTGTGAGCTATACCACTACTATTTCAAACTGATAATATATCTCACTGACCCCAATTTGAAACAATATACTAGTTGTTGTTGATTGTTTAAAAGTTGGGGGTATATATATATACTCTATCTAGATAACTAATATTATATAATATTAGTATATTAACTGAAGAAGACAAAATTATAAACGCAAAACTTTTTTTTTTTTGCCCCCATTTTTCATGAGCTGAACTCCAAAGATCTAAGACTTTCTATGATGTACACAAAAGGCTTATTTCTCTCAAATACTGTTCACAAATATGTCTAAATCTGTGTTATTGAGCACTTCTCCTTTGCCGAGATAATCATCCACCTCACAGGTGTGGCATATCAAGATGCTAATTAGACAGTAATGATTTATTGCATAGTGTTTGGGCCTTAGTGCTGTTTTTTTTTTTTTTTTTTCTTCCACTAATAAAAGGCCACTCTAAATGTGTCAGTTTTACTCACACAGTCACATTGCCACTAGATCTTTTGCGCAAATTTTATTAGGAGCGTGCAATTTGGCATGCTGGACTGCTAGTGGGACATGTCCACCAGAGCTGTTTTTTGCCGTGAACTGCTGAATGTTAATTCTCCTACTAATAAGCCGCCCAAAGGCGTTTAAGGAATTTGGCAGTGTATCCAACCGCATCACCATCGCAGACCCCATGTAACCACACCCAGACTACAGTGACTTTTTTTATCCACATCCAGAATTTTCACCTCCAAGATCGTCTGAGACCATCCACCCGGACAGCTGCTGCAACAATCTGTTTGCATAACCAAAGAATTTCTGCAAAAAACTGTCAGAAACTGTCTCAGGGAAGCTCATCTGCATGCTCGTCGTCCTCATCGGGGTCTCGACCTGACTGCAGTTCGTCATCGTAACCGACTTGAGTGGGCAAATACTCACATGGTGTCTGGCACTTTAGAGAGGTGTTCTCTTCACGAATGAATCCCGGTTTTCACTGTACAGGGCAGATGGCAGACAGCGTGTATGGCGTCGTATGGGTGAGCGGTTTGCTCATGTCAGCGTTGTGGATCGAGTGGCCCATAGTGGCGGTGGGGTTATGGTATGGGCAGGCGTATGTTATGGACAACGAACACAGGTGCATTTTATTGATGGCATTTTGAATGCACAGAGATACCGTGAGGAGATCCTGAGGACCATTGTTGTGCCATTCATCCACGACCGTCACCTCATGTTGCAGCATGATAATGCACGGCCCCATGTTGCAAGGATCTGTACACAATTCCGCATACAGCATACTCACCGGACATGTCACCCATTGAGCATGTTTGGGATGCTCTGGATCGGCATATACGACAGCGTGTTCCAGTTCCTGCCAATATCCAGCAACTTCGCACAGCCATTGAAGAGGAGTGGACCAACAATCCACAGGCCACAATCAACAACCTGATCAACTCTATGCGAAGGAGATGTGTTTGCACTGCGTGAGGCAAATGGTGGTAACACCAGATACTGACTGGTTTTCGGACCCCCAATACAGTAAAATGCACATTTTAGAGTGGCCTTTTATTGTCGCCAGCCTAAGGCACACCTGTGCAATAAAATCATGCTGTCTAATCAGCATCTTGCTATACCACACCTGTGAGGTGGATGGATTATCTCGGCAAAGGAGAAGTGCTCACTACGACAGATTTAGACAGATTTGTGAACAATATTTGAGAGAAATAGGCCTTTTGTGTACATAGAAAAAGTCTTAGATCTTTGAGTTCAGCTCATGAAAAATGGGGCAAAAACAAAAGTGTTGCATTTATAATTTTGTTCAGTGTATATATATATATATATATTATATATAATTATTATATTCTATATATATATATATATAATATAATGATCTATCATTACAATATTTAATTCAATGGTTCACTCATTTAAAGTTTAACTCAAGGTTAAAATTTACATTATTTTATGGCAGTAATGTAGTTAGTTAACATATGGTCATTGTGATGTTTGGGGGAAAAATGAACAAAATAAAAACATTCTATAAAATCAGAACTATAAACATCTACTTTAGGCCTCTGTCTGCATACTAGACAATAAACTGCCTATAGTGTCCACCAGCAGCCACTCGTCACACAGCTGTCAAAAGACACTGCCTTTCAACTGTTATTGAGTAGCTGTAGTGGGGCAGGTTAACCCTAAGGAAAGAGCTGTAATAAAGAAGGTGACACCTAGAAGAACACAATCCTGCCAGGATTTCTTTTGCCAATGTTTATGTGGCAGCCCACTGACCAGATGAAATGACCCAGTAAAGTTCAGGCATTCACAGAAGAACCTGCAAAGCCTTTGCTCACTGAACTGTGAGTTACAATTATATTCTTCTACGGACTCTCTATTGTGTATGTATGCAAAATGCTTTCAAATATAGGTTGCTGTTTCACAAGTCTTTTTCCATGATTCCAGCTGGAGTATATCTGCGGAATGCAGAGATGTGGATCTACAGCCTGACAGTGTGCAAATAGATCGGCACTGCTTCCAGAAAAAAAAAACATACTGAGAAATGAAAGGCTACTGTACTTTATAGAATCAAAAGCCTATTAAAACCGCAGGGATCATGTTGCATAAAGTGATTGCAATAAAAATGTATAATAATAGTATGAATCAGTAACAGTTCCAAGCAGTTCCTACAAGCTTTGCAAAATTCCTTTCTGCACTGCTGATCATTTGCAAGTGAAAAATTCCACAATTCCTCAGCAATAAGTCATAGATTTAAAAATGCTTATATGGGGGAAAAACTGATTAGAATTTATGCCACTCTTGATATTTCAGAGTCCAACAAAACATCCATCCAAGAAACATCCATCCAACATCTATCATCTATATATAAAAAAAAAATCCATCTACCCATCTGTACCTCTATCTAGTCGCACATCCCTCCATCCACCTATCCATACATCTACAGTACCTGTCTGTTCCTCATCTATCAATCCGCCTGTCCTTCAATCTATCTATCTATCTATCTATAATCAATCTATCTATCTATCTATCTAAAAACATTTCTGTTTTTTTATTCCCCCTGTAAAATCTATCTATCTGTCTGTTTGTCCATTCATCTCTCTGTCTGTCTGTCCCTCTGTCCATCCATCCATCCATCCACGCATTTCTTCTCTATCTATCAGCCATTCCATCCATCTTTTGCCCATCCTCTCTCTCTCTCTCTTCTCTCCTCGTCCTCTCTCTCCTAATCCATCAGAAACATCTTCCTATAGATAGATATATAATATATTATATAGATATATGTTTATAAAAAAATCCATCAATCCCTCTACATGTTAAAAAAATATCCATCTATCCATTTGTATATTAAAAGTGTCCATATCTCCTTCTATCTACCTATCCATTCATCTATCTAGTCGCCAGTCCATCTGTCCATTCATCCATCCCAAAAATTTTGATCTATCCATCCAATAATCTGTCCCTTCATCCACCCAGCCATCCATCATCTACCTGCCTGTTCCTCTATTCATCCATCCGCCCGTCCATCAGTCCATCCATCTATCTAGTTCCTTATAACAGAGTTTCCTGTTATATTGGCAAACACTGCTTTCATATGAAAGCCTGCAGTACGTGCAGAATGAGAAACACAGTTATGTGCGCGTGACCAGAATGACCTCAAAAAGGCAAAACCTATTGGTTTGGATTGTGCCCTCTGAGTCCAGCACAAATTATGTTTGCCATGTTTTCATATTTGTGTTGGCAGTCGTAGCATGCCTGATAGACGTACTTGCACAGTCACATGCTGTGGCTTTATTGCATAAGCTCTGCCTGTTCATATAGAGTTTATCAAAAGACCTAGAGACTTTCATTATTTATCAACAATGCCCTAACTCTGACTCAGCCGTCGTGCCCTGAAGCTCAGAAACACTGCAATCAAAATCCACTGGTGCACCTGAGTTACACTAACACATGCAGATAGAACAGACATCACCTAGCCATTAGCAGTGTTATAGTTCAGGATAATGAATTAGCAGCCTAATTACTGAGTTGGATAATTAACTAGCTGGACATCTTCACAGAGTGCTGTGGAGTGAGGTGTACTTGACAGTTGACCCAGACAGCGTTAAGACGAGGAACACCAGCCAGCTGAGCCACAGTACTGGAAACACACAAACACACATAATAGGCCAATATATATTGTTATTCTTATTATTTTTAAATATTTGTAATTTTTGTTAATTATTTTAAGAATTTATTTTTGGTAACACTTTAGTGTAGGGACCAATTCTCTCTATTAACTAGTTGTTTATTAGCATGCATATTACTTGCATATCGGCTGTTTATTATTACTTATAAAGCACATATTAATGCCTTATTCTGCATGACCATATTCTAGATCCCTTAATCCTAAACGTAACTACCTTACTAACTATTAATAAACAGCAAATTAGGTCGTATAAGTCGTAGTTAATACTTAGTTAATAGTGACAATTGGTCTTAAAGTGTGACCAATACAATTTCATTATTTATAATAATTTAAAACTTTTGATCAGTGAACATGCAGAAAAACAGCTGATGTTGTCATGTTGATTCCTATAAGAATCACATAGTTTTGTTTATCTGCAATTATAGTTTTGCGTAAATATGCCTTGTTTTCCAAAACAGACATCGAAAAATAAGCGATCTCACACTATTGGAAAGCACAGATGTGAACCTGACAGCGGGGGATGTTTTCATTTGTTTTTCTTATCAGTTTGATAGGGCAGTGGGAACTCACCAGCCATCGTCTTTCTCCCTAAAGGTTCATGGGAGAGGTGACTCAACTAGTTATACTTTATTTCAAATGGCCTCATTGCATCTGGAATATTGGCGTTAGCACCATGTTGCCTCGAGCTGTGCACAGAAGGAGGCGTCTCCTACCGCCTCGGGTGCCCGTTGCGTATTATTTCAGCTGCTTAGGACTCCGCTCAAAGCCGTACTACAGGTTACTACTGGATTAAGGAATTATATTTTTATTGCATAACCCACATCTGTAGGCGTTCCATCTTTACTTGGATTTACAGTCTTTTAATACCATTCTACAAAGTTACACAAAAAAGATCAAGTTTATGCATGGAGGCTGACCATGCATTTTCTCAGGACTTGCTGGGGCAACCTACAGTTCGGTGTTAAATCCCAGGGACATTATACCTCCTGTGACACACATCTGTGCTTAGCAGGAATGCCCTTTGCGGCCAGGACCTGGCCCACTTCACTCTGGGAGTGAGGCTGAGAAAAGCTGACTCAGCCTGGCTGGAGGCGAAATGCAAGCAGCCTCAACTACCACTTTATGGCTTTCGCCAGAACCACTCATCAACCAGGCCGCACCTGGTGAACTCTATTTTTGTCATTCTTCAACTTCAACAGATCAACTGTCTATTTATTTGGATGCAGGCAGTGTCACCGTGGCAACAATGGTGTGACAATCCATAATGGAGGGAAATTAAAAGTCATCAGTGCAATGAGTCACGCTGGCCGTCCCAGAAACCTCTTCACTATAAAAGGTTGTATGGGTGTACGGAGTGTTTACATAAGACTAAAGACTGCCATTCATTATTGATTCATTATTTGCATCACCATTATTTAGTGAACAAAACCACACTGCTATAGACTGACAAAACACAAAAACACACTGATTTAAATAAATCTATTGTAAATCAAATGTTATGTTAAAGGGAGACTGTAATATATAATAATTCTCTTTTTTACTATAATCCTAACTATTAAAATGTAACATAAATGCATCTGTACATAGGCTTTTTTGTTTTGTCTAAATATAGACTATAGCAAGCTGTGAGACCACTCATATGCTTGAGATTTTCCCCTGGTGGTTTTTACCAGGCTGAGTCAGAACCTAAAATAAGACTTTTAAATAGCTAGACCAGAACTTGGCAAGCTACTTGTACTCAACAGTAAGGAACATCTAGTGACAGATGATGTTAATTCTTGTTGGGAAGCACAGCCTCTCAGCTTCTTAGCATGGGCATGAATACATAATTCCCTATGGAGTCTGGAGGAACTGAAAGTACTCATTTGCTGCCAGTGCTAACAGAGTGATCCAAGGCCATGAAGACAGCCATCGTTATGACACCAGAGAATCAGGCACATTTTCTTAGCAAGCTGCTATGTATCTGTTATTCTTATATCTTTCACCTTCATAAGTTCACCTATTATTGCTGAAAACAATGACTGTGCATTCTTGCTGAAAGAGAATGGTGGGCTATTGTGTCAAAGCCAAGAATAGAGGGGATTATTTCAAAGGGGAAAAATGTTGTTGTATTTTGTTTAGAGCGGTGCACTAGGGATTGGTCGGGCGGACACCTGTTTAAGCTTTAAAAATACATACAATACATCATAAATATTAATACATAAGCACGTAAATAAATAAACAAACAAACAAACAAACATAAAAGCAAAATCAGCACAAAAAAAACACACGAAACAAACAAAAAACAAAAAAAGAGAACGCGCCAAAAAAAAAAAAAAAAATATTTATCAGGCCTGTTTCACTCCGTACACACAAGCAGTGCGTAAATGAATCAGACAGATAGAAAGTGATTTTTGTGCCTGTCACTGCTTGTAACTTTCATTAACGGCTGAGTAATTCACCCCAATACTTTACGTTGCTTCATTAAAGGCAATATTGCAAAAGATAATGTTTTTTCTGCTGAGTGCAAGACTCAGACATTTCTCTGCTCATGCATAGTGTGAACACTGTAACCTGTTAAAATGGGAACCAAAATAAACACTGCACTCACATGTGGTGTGAAACAGGCCTTAGTCACCACCAAGACCATAACGTATGTATGTATGTTTAGCTTATAGTGAGACAATGCTATCTTGAAAAGCCTGTCAGTTTCGTCTGGTTATGGAGCGTGAACAGACGTATCAGGTTTCAAGTTGCATATGCGCCTTAGGTCTAGTCTCAGGGATGAAATTGCTGCCTCATTTTGACAGGTAAGAACAACAACAAGTCAAGGGTAATGACTTGAAAAAAATACTGTTTTGCAAAGCACAATACGACAAAGCAGCAGACGAGAAAGGAGTGGCGTCAGTGATCTGCAATCTGGTGCAATGCAAACAAAAGAAGACATACAAACTGACAGGGCATGGAACACTTATTATATAAAACTCACACAACACAGGTACGTTACACATGGATGTCACATACAGATGCACGGTAGATGATAGAATGCTTCCAAGAAACACATTTATTAACCTCATATCTTCTTTGCGAATGGCTTTATTATGGGTGTTTTGGTTATATTGTCTTGGCTGACTCATTTGATCACTTTGATGGTGTTTCTGGAGTAAAAGGGTGGAGGTCTCCTGCTGGAATGAAAGAAAATTCCTCGACACAGCAATTCCCTTGAAGAGGGATTTGACTACACTGGAATGCATATTCACTATTTTGATGAACATAGTCATATTCTGCCTTTGTCTACTCACTATGATATCTGTAGGTCAGGGATGTGTGGTTTTTAAAGGAGGCAGACGGGAGTGATCAACCAAACATGGGAATGTTTGAAACATGTCCATTACTTGTCCACACAAGTGAAATAAAGCCATCTCTTTTGCAAAAAAGAAAGTGTGCTTAAGTGTATTGAATGTGCACTTTTTATGTTTTGATATTTTATTATTTTGTGCTTAATAGAAGTGCACTTATTTTGATGTGCTTGACTAACATACAAGCAAATAAATTACAAATTTGTAATTACAAATATAATATATACATGATATACTGGCACATTTTTTTTTTTAAAGAGGACATTAAAGTATAACAATTTTAGTAATTTTAGTTAACAGAAAAGCGTTCATACATTTGAACAATATCTCAAGACAATAACAAGACAATCCATCTATGAAATTACATATAAAGATGTACTTACGTCTTACTTAAGTGGGTCAAAAAAAGCATTTTAAAGTATAGCTGAATGCCGTTTATGAACATTTAAACTATAATAGTTTCATTTAATTGCATTTAACATGCAATTAAGTGTTCGAAAACATTACATTCAGTTGGCATTTAAGAATATTATATATTTCATTATACATATTATTATGTATATTAAAGTCTCCCTTTTTAGAAGGGATGTCTGCAAAGTCTAAATAAATAAATAAATAGGCAGAGGTTGAGATCCTCAAAGTATTTTGATTGACTAAACACAATTTGTTGTTGATTTTGTTGGCCAAGAGCTCACAGACTCACAGACTCACAGCTCACAGACAGATCTCCGAACACCTATTTTAATGATATTTGCAGGAAATACTGACTTTTCCTGCTAGCTGTTCCTTAAAAAAATCATCTTTAATTAAATAACTTTTAGTTACGGGGGACATGTGATTAATTGTATGAGGGCCCGAGAGCCACTCCAGAAAATCCTGTAGCATATGGCCTTGCACTTCAAGCCGGAAGTCTTATCTAATGCTAACTGATATCTGTGTCACAGGAGGCTTGTGTTTCCGAGTAAGACAGAAGCAAATGCTGCTGCACATAGATACCCGAAGACATGTGCGGGTTGTTTAGAACAAATGGAGTTTGGCATGTTCACCCACCTGTGCAAGTGCTATGTTAAGGGTCTTATAACAGTCAGTTTAAACCAGTCACTGCATGTAGACCTGACGCACACAGTTCACACAAACTATAGACAGAAGTGCTATTTTTAAAACAACTATTACAATATTAAACACAAACACAAAGTTATATAATTAATAAAGCATGAGAATGAACTTGTTTGTGCATTCAACAGATTGCATCACGTTGATTTGCATCACTTCCTCAAAGCATTGTTGTCTATTGTGATGTACTTTGAGTCACAACACTTGCAAAATGAGATGGTGATGTGTTACCAGGCAACCGAAGACAACACTGACCTATGCTTTATACACAGCGGTGTAGTTTACAACCTGGCAACCAGCGGCGTGATGAAACAATACTGTCTCCTTGTGTACGGCACTTCATGTTTTTAGGCTGGATGGCTCTGGAGGAATTCAGTACTTCATTATATCTGCCAGATTAATTTGACAATACTGTGAAGGTAAAAACCATGTTTAGTGGTTTTGAAACTCCCCTAAAAAGCAGGGCAAATGAGATGAGGTTAAGACCAAGAAAGTGTGGTTATTGAGTTGTTTTGATCAGCAACTGATTGTGATTGCACGTCTAAAAGCTTATGTAACTTTAGCTCAGTGTTAATGTTCATGAAGACTATGCGGCTGAGCTCTTCGGGGGAAAAAAAAAAATTAAGCTGCTTAACTGTTTGCAACATTTATAATAAGCAATGTTTCTTGAGAAGCAAATCAGCATATTAGAATGATTTCTGTAGGATCATGTGACACTGAAAACTGGAGTAATGATGCTGAAAATTCAGCTTTACCAACACAGGAATAAATTACATTTTAAAATATATTAAAGTAGGAAATAAATAATTTATGGTATATTGTATTATTAATCTAGTAATTGCAGCCTTAGTGAGCATAAGAGACTGCTTTCAAAAACATAAAAAAATCTTACAGACTTTTGACTTTATATCTTACATTATTGTGCAGTAAAACACATGAAAACATTCCGCAAGCCAAGCATAAATAAATAAAGATGTGCTTGCAACACTGTAAAATAATATTAGTTACATTGTGATTTTAATTTTGCACACAGTGAGTCTTCACATATCCGACAATGTGTTTTTTTTTTTTTTTTTTATTTTTTATTTATTTATTTTTTTGTATTATTATTATTTTTTTTTTTTGTTTCTGAGGCAGAAACAGGCTTATAGCAAAGTAAGCCCTGACCAGCAAGTTAATGCATTATTTCAGCTGGTGCTTTTTAATAAATCTGTTATCTTTAAAGCCTAACGCAAACTGCTGCTCTCACAGCTGCTGCTCTCTACGCTGCTACCTATAATCAATGCTTAAATCTGTTGCTAAATTAAATTCGGTGACTCAAATTTGGTGGCTTAACAATCTTTAAAACCTTAAATTTTTATTTTTTCTTTTTTCAGTCATTAATTATTATTATTATTATTACTATTTAAGTTATTTGATCCATTAATATGGCAAGGCAAGTTTAAAATAGTCAAAAATTGGTGGCAAAGACAGCTGGCCGTTCCATTTCATTCTTTTGAAATATGGAAATGGATGTTACACATTGTCACAGCAGCTATGTAACATTAACAAGCCTGCAAACTGCAAATAGAGAGTGAGGATACATTCTCATGTCCTTGAAAGGGCAAAGTCATCCATTTGTCAACCGAGAGACATGACAACGAAAATAAACATGCCAATTTCGGTTGGTGGACTTCCTGTGTGAGTGCAGAGATTAATCATTAATCAAATGAGTCTGGAAGAACACATGCCAGCATGTCTTACACTCAGAGCACACAGATACACCTCAGGTAAAGAGGACGCCATTCTCAAATGATCCCACACCATGTGAGGTAATGTGACAACGTCACCTGGCAGAATTCCTGGACTAATTAATGATCATGATTTAGCACTTCCCGTGTAAACCACATGGGGTCAAACAGTTTGGCAAAATAACACGACTGGGTTTTTTAACCACATAAAATGTGACAGTACTGTGAATACCACACATCATGTGAATTTGAGGAAATATTAACGGTTTACAGGAAAAAGGGGTAGGCCAACTTTTCTAAAAGAGAAAGTCTTCACAAAGTCTCTTTCAGTTTTGGATGCCGCTTAAAACAAAGAAAACTCTATCAGCATTTACACACCTCCACGTTATTTCATTTGACTTTTTTTTTTTTTCTATAAAACACAAAAAGAGATTTTTTGAGTTCAAACACTAAATATAATACATATATTTCAGTTTATATACAGTACTTTGCATACTAAATTATTTGAGTTTATATACTAAATAAATTAAATATAATTGAGTTTATTGAGTCTCAAAAAATGCTCCATGCAATGGTGACCAATGGTCTCCAAAAAGGAGCAAAAAGCCCAATAAAAGCATCAAAAATAGTCCACGCGACTCACTTCATTTCAAGTTTTCTGAAGTCATAAAATAGATTTGTCCGTGGAACAGACACAAACTTAAGTCGTAACTTGACAGTCATGGTCACCATTCACTTTCATTGTATGGAAAAGAGCAGCTTGGACATTGCTTTAAATAAGTCTTTTTATGTTCTATGAAAAAAAAAGTCACACAGGTTTGAACACTCATAGAGTTTCAACATAAGAGTAAATGGTGACAGAATTTTTTCTTCTATTATTTTACTGAACTATCCCTTTTTGCAACATTAGCCTACATATTTGGTCATTTCTGGTAAAAAGGCTCACCAAACACAAAGCAAGCTTTGATTTAAGGCTTTAGTTAACCAAACAAATGTTTCTAATGTCAGTATAACAAAGTCCAGAGGATGCAATGGATAAAGTTTGTCATGCACTAAATTCTTTCCATATATACAGCATATGATGTGGGTGGACAACACTAACAACGCTGGCTATAAACATCCTAACCAAAGAAGATATGTGGCGTCACTGCGTTACATAGCTCACAGCAGATTGTATAGGATAAGCTGTCTACAATTAGCCTGTCATGAGCCAACACAACACACCCCCAGATGAGACATTAAGCCTTTATGGGCGTCCAATGGCCTTAGATCTGAAAAGGATATTGACCATGTGTGGAAAAGTCTCACTTAGCCCAGGAAGAGCGTTAGACATCAATAAAGATGCTTTTATTATCCTAAAACGGACAACCGAAATCTGTCATTTAAAATGAGTGCAAAGTCTGTGGAACATTTCAAGGTCTGGTTTCATTGAAAGCGGCAGGAATTCAGGTCTGCATTCAATGCAGCTCGACAGGGTAGACTAACATGAATAAAAGTTTCCTAAATGGCGCGATTATGTCAGATAAGTTTCTTTTTTGTAATCTCTGTAGGCAAGGGGACGGTTTCCATAGTAATACAAAGTAGCTGTAAACACAGACAGGGGAAGTGAAGCAGGAAGTGGCTGGCCCTAATGACGCAGTTGCTGTCTTTCGAGAGGACGGGCATGCAAATTTGACACGTTTTTACCATGTGCTTTTCAATGCTGCATGGAAATTTTTGCAAGTGCACAACACAAAACAGTGAGAGATAGCACTGTTATGAAGTATTTCATTGGATTTTAGAAATGCACATTTTGTTTTGATAGTTGTACTAAAGTTAAAGTCATTAACACCCAACATAACTTTAATGATGGTGCTCAAAAAATGATATTTCCCCATTATCAAAAGCACATGCATTGCAATGTGTTTCAAATAGGCCACTCCACTCAGCTCAGTTTCCTCTGTCAAAACCACAGTAAGACACAAGTCACAAATATCGGCGAAGATTATTGGCTGCTCAAGATGTCATACCACCACTCCCCACACCCACATTACCACTGCGAACTAAAAGTAAAACATTATGTCATACTTCTGCAGGAGATATTTTAGTCTTTATTGCCTGATGTGTTTTCAGTTGCAATGCTGGTACAGCAAATGCAAATTCATTCATTTTTTTCACACCAGCCACTCACAATGCCCCATTTAATGGCCTTCCTGGGAAGGGCTACCAGAGAATCCGGCTAAATAAACAGGTGTGGTGTATGATTATTAAATTTGGTCAATCGTTAAACCTACTTTGCACTTCTACCCCATGAGTCACTTTTCTACATTTCTTTGCTTAGCCCTCAGAGTTAATTAATGGACCTTAAATTTAGATAAGAGGCTACGTAAACTAATCTGTTTGTCAACTTGTTTTTCAGTAGGAACTATTTACCTTTCTTAAATGTATTTCAACCTTTTTTCCTACATTTTACAACAACAACAACAACAACAAAAAAAAAAAAAAAAAAAAATTTTTTTTCAAAAAAAAAAAAAAAAAAAAAAGCTAAGGTTATATTATTTTATTATTATATACAAGTATATTATTTAAATTCACAATAATAATCTTAATACTATAATAATAATAATATAATGTATAATACTGTCTATTGTCCTTTTTTAGTCAAACTAGGTCCTTTATAATAAATCAATAGTTAGTATTATAATATTATTAATTGTAATTAGGTAAACCTAAGAAATGACTAATACACACACACACAACAACAACAATTAAATATTTGCAAATTTAATAGTTTAAAAAAGCTAGACCTATACAATCATGACACATTTACATACATGGTGTAAAAGCAATCAAGATTAATACTAATAATAATAAATAATAATCATAATTAATTAATACAATATACTAATAATATCTTAGCATGGTATTTGAAAAAAAAAGACTAAATACCCCACAATTCATAATACATGGTGAATACATGGTTTAAAAATCATAGCATTATTCTGTTGGTATAGTTCATATACTGTACTCCTTCCAAGTCCCTTTTCACAGTTACAAAACAGCTGAAAACCAGTTGTGTCTGGTTCTCCCCTGTTCCCTCTAGTATTCTCAAGAGAGACCGAAATCAGCAAATCAAGTCGAGATGAGTCAGAGCTCTGTTACCAAGGTCTTTGTTGCCCAAAGAGAAAGACATACAAGGCAAAGAACTCAGTGCTGCCTGTTTTTGTAGACAGGGAACCCCTCATTATGTTGAAAGGGCCACGTCATGTCTTTTGCTTTCGGCTGAAGCTTGGCCCTCATCCCACAAGATTGTATATTGACCTCAAAACAAACAGAAAGCACTTAACCTATGTAAAAATGTCCATGCGATCCAGCTGAATGCAAGAATAGCACAAACTATGATTAGACAAGTACATTTATACTTAAAGTTTTTCCCCCAACAAAAGCATGTCTAAAAAGGTGGGGGAAAAAACTCTCTGCGCACTGAAACTGAAACTTCTGGAACTGAAGCTGTGAGCTGCCTTCTGCTAACAAATTTGCATTTTTTTGTCACCCGAGCTTACTCATTCATTGAAAGCACTAGTCAAGCCCTTAAACAGCAAGTACCAAAACATGTTTTCTAATGAGTTTACAGGGAAATGCAAAAGGCTTTCAGGTTTTCGGTCACACAAACGAAGATAAATGTTGTCACTGACGTCACACTTGGCATTCCAAGAAACCTGACTGGGCACTCTGCATATTAGATTAAGCAAGGCATCATAGAAAGCAAAATAAATCTGTCAGGAAAGCGTTTACAATATGTGTAATAGCCAGCTCTGGAACAATAGACTGTCTAACACTACATGTCAATGGGAACTATTCAAGCTATGACACATTCAATCTCTTTTCACTGTTTTGGGTCAGAAGTTCAAATGAGCTCTCCAGAAGCTGCTGACCCTGACTGTGACCTGTGCTTTCACATCGAACACTGCTCTCCAGTATCAGACACTAACTCAGAGGATAACAGGAGAAGCCAATTAAGGACCTCAATGAAAGCTAGTGGATTGTAGGGTCAGTGTGGTTTTATTTAGAAGCTCACTAGCTAGAGGTCAGACAACTAACATCTTGCAGACATATTAACTTTTCAGGAGCATTTACATCCTGATCTGAGCACTAACCTATTTCCAGGCGTCTGTGTAAACATACTGCTAGTCATATGGTGCTTCATGACCTACATCTCCTGAGGAACTGCCATCCAGCTGGACACACCCAGTCCTTGATGAATGAACACTTTTACCTCCTTCAAATTAGACCCTTCAGATCTGCAATACAGCTTCAGCTAAAATTAGAGCAGTAAATGAAAACACACAGGGGGCGTTGACTCGGCTTCATCTCGGTTCACATGCGTTTTTGATTATTTCACTGGGAATGAGAGGAGCGGATCAGTAAAAGCGCAAACAACAAAAACAATATTTCTCAGGTTTTACAGGAAGTACACAAATATCCAGGAAACGATGACTCAAGCCAGTGGAGAGATAGAACATTAACCCAATGACATCTTGAAGTCTGTTACTGGACCTCCAGACACACATTTAACCAGTAGAAACCACCTCTAAGCTCACAGACTGATACAATTTTAACTTAAATGCCTCTCGGACTGTTTAATGTAAATCCATTAGGATGAGGACAACGTCACTCTAGTAAAACATTTGTGTAAATATAATGCATCAGTGCACATTTAGTTGAAAAAAAAAACACATACTTCCTTTTCACCCCCATCAAAGCTCTGGTGGCACTTCATAACCAATTTTTTTTTATTGTGATATGATTTTCCATTTAACTGTCCTAGTTATGGCATTAAGACCTGGCAATGCCATAGACTTGACTTATGTTGAAGCTGTATCCTAGTTGCTGCTTTAAAGAAATAGAGCTCTATATTTAGCACAAAAAATAAATAAATAACAAACTGAGCAGAGAGTACACTGTGACAACAAATCAAACCAATAAATCAGGGAATAAAAAATATCCATAAATGTGTGCACGATATGAATTATTCTAAATATGCTCCATCCCATTCAGCCTACACTGCCAGTTATTTTGAGTTATTCTGAATTTCTCTGAAGGCTTATATGGCAAACGCCTGCGACTCCCTGTAATATTAGGAAAATGTGTTTATGAAGAGCGTCGTTATTAAATATAAAATACACTGTTTTGGTTATTTGGGATATAAATGGAAGGACAGGGAAATTTGCTTGGCAAGATGTGAAGTAGAGACTTTGCTTTTTGGCTTAAAGGCGGCCAAAAACTTGGCAAAAATAAATTAAGTGCTTCAACTTTCTTTGGCTACTCTTCACGCCAGATGCAAGTTCGAAGTACGGTCATTGGAATACGCCTGTGAAAATTTAAAAAGAAAATGTCACCTCTATTTTCAAAGTTATGTAAACTGAAGTTGTTATTATTGTTGGTTTCAAAAATAGTAGGTTGATTGAAGCTGTGTTTCATGTTAAGTAAAGTCAAGTCAAACTTATTTGTATAGGGCTTTTCACAATACACAGTTTCAAAGCAGCAGTGACAATGCCTGGAAATTCATTTTACTGATACTGAGCAGTGCTCCTCCTGAAGACCGGATGTCTCTGAGTCAGTAGAACCTCCGCATGAAGTTTCCAGAGGTCTGGACGCGGGTGCCACAGGGTGCCCCATCTCTGAGTCAGTAGATCCTTCCTCAGAGGAATCTGCCAAGGAGGGGCTGTCACGAGGAGCATTAGTTCCGGGAACCAGGTCCGAGTGGGCCAATAAGGCGACACGAGCAGGACCTGCTCCTCATCCTCCCTGATCTTGCACAGTGTCTGTGTAAGAAGGCTCACTGTGTAAGAAGACACAACTGGCTGAGGTGCACAACTGATCCCGAGACCCCCGGAAAACTTCTTACACTATTGTGAACAAATCAAAGTAGTGATGCAAAGTCCCTCCTCAGACCTAAAGTGCTGACTTGAAAATATTTAATAAATAGTGTCATTCCTGTTAAGAAATAACTTTAAAACTCTAACTAAAAAAGTTAGTTTTGAGTTTTAAAATAAAAATAAATATATCATGTAATTTAAGGAAGTAATTCAATAAAAGGGTTACTAGACATACCGAAATATGTGACCTTGTTACATGATTTAATTTATTAATTGCCCAATTACAAATAAAATGAACAGAAAGAAACACTATCAGCCATAGCTTACACAAGGGTGTCAACTTGAGGTTAGTTTTGATGTATTTACCAATCTTTTTGACAAATTTACGTTATCATAATTTCTGTAAATGTATTATTTAATGGGATATTTAGACAAATATCACCGCGATTTATCAATTCATGGTTTATATATATATATATATATATATATATATATATATATTATATCTATATCTAGTATTATACATTTTTTTCAGATCAAACTAAAAGTGAAAGCCTCTTTATCTCTATTTCCTGTGAGCTGATCACTGCATCCTGAAAGTCTGTGCTGTCCCACCCTCTCCATCCGGACCGCTGCTCCTTCACCCTTCAGCACAATCTCACTGCCTCTGAACTTGCCTCAAAAGATATCAATCTGTATCTGTTTCTATCAATACCAAAGAGTGATATGAGTCATAATGTGATTCCTGTGCAAAGATTTATCCTTAGAGATATAGTTTGTTTTAGTCAGGTGGAGAAATAATACCTGTGGAAAATGTGTAATTTTGCTCACCTCATGTCATTCTGTATGACGTCCATCGTAAAGGAGATCTTTAGGAGTGAGCCACCCCTTGTTTCTATACAACCTTAAACAACGTTGGTGATATGACCAGTTAACCATTTACTAACCCTGTGATGGAGAGAGGCCAAGGGAATAATTTGAGAGGCCAAGGGAATAAAAAAATAAAATAAAATATGAGAAAAAATATTATAATATGAGGCTATACTGTAAGCATGATGTTAGCTCTAAACTGCTGAATGAGTCTTGGGGCTTACTTTACTGTAATCCTCTTGATATTTCTTATCTTTTAGACCAACATTTTTTAATTTTTTATTTTGTTCTTTCTTTTGATTGTTGTTTTCTGAATTTTTTATAGCCTTGTTTATAAAATTGGCATTGAAGTTTTATAAAACTGTATTTCCCCTGGCCACATTTTAACCTCTTAAGACACTGCAAAACTTTTATGAAATTTTATTTGTAATTTTTTGATGTCCATTGACATTGTTTTAGAGCTTTAAAAATAAATAATAAATAAAAATATCATATACTGATTTTCATTCATAGGTTATCTCTACGTTTCTTGGTAGAGGACATTGGTCTCGATTTCGTTAAAAAAATACAAGACAGAATGAACATGCATAGGCAAAAATAATAATTTTTTTTTTAATCACCAATACATCCCGGTGTCCTCATATGAGGACATTTATGAAATCAACCTCCTGTTTCGTAACAGAAAGTCATATTTTTATTTAAAACCCCATAACATTTTCCTGAGATGTTGATTTATGACACACAGTTTAAAATGTTTTCCCGATTTAAAATGACACTTAAACAACATATTATCCTATTTCCATCAAGATGTCACTATCAGACATGTTTGAAGACCAAGGAGAGGGAGTGATCATGGTGAAACATCCAAACATTTAGTATCTCTGAAAAGCCCTGAATGTGCTCTGTACAGGACCTCCAGACTTAATTAAAAAACTGTGCCATGTAAGTCTCAGAGAAATACACCAAAATATAATGTCCTCATATGAGGATGCAGGGTCTGGGATGTTGAGTACTATTAGCCCACTTCTTTAAGGTCAACTGCAGTTGTTTACAGCTCAGTTTGTAGCTGGTCAGTTCTTTCTTTTTTCTTTTGTTTAATTCTTCATTTTATTTTGTTCTGAAATTTTTTAAATAATAAAAAAATGGATTCAAAGTTGTGACCTATATCTCTATAAATATAAATATAACAAGGCTCAGACATTGATTTTAAGAAGTCATTTTTACTGAATTTCTCTTTTTTTGATATAGCATGATGTGAAAATGTTTAGTTTTACTTCAGCATAATCAATGGCACAGTTTAACTCCATGTGAAGACCACTTTTTTTTTTTTTTTTTTTTTTTGGAAAGCCATATTTTGAAACCAGTTTATTTTAGATCCAAAGTGATTATCCCCAAGGATGCACCACATCCTGAAATTTATGTACACATTTAAGTTGGACCCATTACTGTCATGTACTCGCTTTAAACACACCGTAAGTAAAAAACTGGCTCAACTCACTATGCTCTCCCCTGGTCCATACAATGCATATGTTATATTACAAGTCTTTATGTGAGAAATGGACTGAAATACATACCTTTAGGGTGTTTTTTTATTTCTGGAAAGAAGAAAATGTGTTTAATAAATGAGATTGAACTGTCCCTTTAACAAACAAGGAGTGGATACTTTGGGGTTGGGGGGTTGCTGTCTGGTTATGATGTTTAGACGGGCACAGTGTCTGGGAATGGAGAACTTAAGACAGCTGCTGGCTGGTATCACACTGTCAAGCAAATCAGCTAATGAATGCTTGAAGCGCCTCATTATCAAGCTCACAGCAAAGTCTGACGTTGCCAGCTCAGAATCAACCTAATCTAATGGGCATGATACATAGAGGAATTCACTTTTGGTAAAATGTGGGAGTGAGTGTGGGTGTTCGTTCCTTCGTGGCTTGCAACGACCTCCGGAGGGGCAGGTGCGAAATGGCATTATGAGGGCACAATCGCGGACGGAGGGGGGGGGGGGGGGGGGGTGGGGGGGGGGGGGGCTTTCCTGAGGGTTGGGTGGATTTGTTAATGGTTTTTTTCTCCCTCGGCTAGGGGTGGGCGATATGGCAAAAATATCAAATTTTTTTTTTAGAAATAATCACAATTTTATCACGATTCTTTGTCATGTTGGTTTTTCTATTTCACAAGTTGTTTGAGCATTACAGCCAAACTAATTTTCTTATTATTAAGACAAAGCCTTTCAAGGTAACACAATATAAAAAAGAATGGCGGATATTTAGGCCAAAGTGGGTGAAGATAAAAATCTTTGTCATTATTTTTTTTTTGTTATTAAAAAATTAGAACAAAGATAGGCATTACAACTACACATAATATACCAATAAAACAAACAGTGTTTTATTTTCAGGTAGGCTACAATAGGAAAAAAGCGCTCGTCAGAACAGCACCAAGCGGCAACCTCCCACTCTTTCTCGTGAAGTCAACAAGAAAGTGACTTAAACTGTAATTCGTCAACTGGCCGCTAGAGACTGGCTGCAAAAGGGAGTCAATCCCATAGACTCCCCATGTTAAAATGCCCAACTTTACAGCAGAAAAAAACATGTTTACAGCCTGGTTCAAAAAAGGATTTTGGTCTATATAGCTAATTTTGCCCTTCATGACAACTGAATTTTCATGACAAGGTGAATTTTTTTATAAATCATCTACTTAAATTATATTAAGCCTTAAAGTTCTGCATAATTAAGGGTGTGGCCACTTGAGTTACAGGTGGATGGCTGCTGCCGAGATGGCGACAGCCGGCTCTGCCCACTTTGAGCTTCAAAAACGCTCTTCAGGAACCTACGGGTGACGTCACGGACACAACGTCCATGTTTTTATACAGTCTATGAAACAGCACACAAATTAAACGTTTAACCAGTAAGGCTTTAAAGCAGATGCAAAAAATGTACTTTTGTGATTGTGAATAAGTGTAGTGTCCCGTGAGCGTAACTCAACTTCAGCTGATAGAATGTGCGCTGTAGCACGATACAATGATATTTTTTCAAAAGCAGATCGGGGAGACATTTTTATCGTCCACGATCAAAAATCTTCATATCGCACACCCCTACCCTCGGCAGAAATCGCGGACTGGGGACACGTAGACCGGACCGCAAGGGCACTTTAGCATCGGACCTCAAAGGGGCAGGGGCTCGAGTGCCCCGGGACACCCCCTCTCCCCCTGTACGAGGACCGATAACACATCAGCAACATGTTTTCTCAGTGACCAGGACATTTTCCATGACACCATCACAGAAGTGCTTGCAAACAATTTGGCCCCATCGTGATGTCGTACAAAGCGGTATTTACTTGTTTTGATTGATTGGTGTAAAAAACAGCTGGGTACAGCAATCAGGTTTTCGAAATTTGTTCTCTGGCATCATGCCTGGACCTCTAATGGGATCCTGGACTGGAGTGCCAAGACTCATGCTCCTATCTTGCTCTGTCTGCTTAAAAAAAAAAAAGTGGACTGTCGAATCATTCCATTCAAGTCACGCCACTGCAGGTGAGGCTCCATTATGTGTGAACTGAAAAGTGCCAAGGCACACAAACAAGATAGGTAGCCAAACTCCAAGCAAAACACCCTTGTTCACAACTCATCAGTGTCCTTTTATGGAGATCCTGAGGTGAGAGTTCACCAGACACAATGCTGGCAGTACTATAACTGAGAGCCAATGCTGACCAAGTGCCATCTTATATGATGAGTCATAATGAGATAATGTTATCTTGTCTGATTAGTGAGGCTGTGGTTTCTATTTCTCTTTATCTGTAGCCACATCTGAGTTTAGAAAGACTGCTGATGTGTAGTTGCTGTGCAACACTTATTAGGTAACTAAAAACAGTATTCTATATTTTGATACCAGGTGTCTATGTGTACATGTATAAAAAACAGTAGCAGTTTCTACTGTACCTAGAGATATATTGGGTGTTCTCAAATAAAGCAAGGGTTTCTATATTGAACTCTTAAAAGATAACCAAGGGTCATAACCTGTTGGAAAAACTGACAGTCTGTGAAGACCTGCTTTGTCAGGGTTTACTCGGCAGGCCTGCTGACCTGGTGGGAGCATGTGAAATGATAGGGAGGCAGGGAGGAAATCTCTTTTACCAGTTTTACCCGTTCCTGAGATATTTTGCAAGCAGATGATTAAAGTGCTACGTGCAATGCCTTATAGAGTTCCACACATCCTGCTACATAAGACACCTCAGCACAAGTGTGCCGTGTGGACCAGAGTTCCATAAGAGACAAGAGCTCCTCTACTGGTGATAGGGAGATACTGCGCTGAACTCTTCAGTGCTGGCACTCGTCCTATCTGTGTCAAAGCTCACAGATGAGCCTCTGTTTTCTCGAAAAATCTATTTAGCGCTGATGTACAAGGCCTCACCAGTCAAACAGCTAATATCATACACAATCTGTCTGTGGGTTTTATTTTTATCATTTGCAGTATCAGCTTTACACAAAAAATATGAATAAATATAGGTAGTTAACAAGAATCACTCAAAACTAAAATAAACAATTAAATGCTCGTAGTGAACAAGAATAACTAAAATAAAATAAAAAAGTAATAAATAAATGTACAGTATTTAACAAGAATCAAACAAACATCCAGTAGTGAACAACGATGGCATAAATAAATATATAAACAAACAGTTCAGTGGTGAACAAAAATTTATAAAAAAAATATATATTTTTTTTGTAACTTTTTCAGTTTTACTTCAGTGACTTCACATCTTATTGCAGGCGCTTTACTATGAAAAATAAATAAATGCTTAATGGATTTTTTGGACTGCCATATAAGACTGCTGATTTCATTACAGCATCTTGTTACTAGCAAAATAATACTACTAATAAAAGAGTTCACTTTTCTCTACAGAGGAAACATTGTGTGACATCCTTTCCACTTCCTGAAACAGGGCACAACCCTTACAGATGGTCAGAGTATTTTGGCACGATTACTGAGTATATTGGCATAGTTACTTAATGCAAGTTATTAGCACAATAAAAAACAACATAATTTCCAGTCAGAAGCACATTCAAATTCATACGTACAGGTTTCACTCATAGAACAATCAAAAGTGCTAAAAATATACCTACTTTGGGTTATAGAAGGGTTTCCCAAAAGGGGGTTTGTCTGCTACTTTATTTAAATTGCAGCCTTTGATTGAATAAACTTTACCGTTATTTCAGTTTTATTTCGATTTAAGGTGCAGCGAGTTAAAATGCATTTGGGAACCCAATATGCGCTAGGTTTACTTTATTCACATTTGCATAACATCCAACTTTGTGAACACAAGTTCAGGCCTACTACAGCACTTCATCAATATTCTGGCAATATAAAAGTGTTAAGATTTGACAGATTTGATCAAAGAGTAAGAGATTGAATGTTTCAAAAGGAAGAATTTTGGACCAATGATAAAGAACATTCCAGACAATAATTGTCATTGTAACTTGTAGTGTTAGCTGGTATAAACACCCTTAAAACGAACTATTTCCATTGACAGTAGAGTCATTGTTCTTTGTGTCCGACTGTCTCAGCTGTAGCAATATGCAAACTTTTCATAAGAAGTGAAATGTCACATCATAGTTGAAACAACTGAAAATCATAACAACATAATTTTGAGGCCACATCGTGCAGCCATATACATTTTAAAATAAACTATGAACATAACACACTTACTTACACTAATAATATAATAATAATACAATAATAATAATATTATAATTATTATTAAATAGTTATTTCACAATGTACTATCATGTCATTTGACATTAACTGACATCAGAGAACTGGAACTGAAAATGGTGTCATTAAATGATTTACATATTAACTTAAGTCTGAGGGGATATTTCATATAAATATGTTACATCTACTGACTGACACAAGGTTTGGGGACCCCTTGTTAGAGTAGAAAACAAAAAAAAAACAACTAAAATGAACTACTAACTTTCACCTTCAGGAATAGTAGTGTTACCCCTGACCATTTACAGTAGAAATATAATATATAAAAAAATAAAATATATAAATATATTCAAATAACAAAAACAAATATTGTTTGTAACTCTAAACATTGTTGAAAGCGGGGATGCTCCCGGACTTTAGAATTAGTCCCAGGTTCTCAACCCTGTTCAGGAAGCTACCGTCCTGCAGACCTTAAGTGCCAACCCTGCTCCAACACACTTTCCTGTAGGGATGTAACGTTTCACTCAACTCACGATTCGATTCATGGTTTTGATTTCATGATTCGATTCACGATTTTTTTTTTTTTAACAAAATTAGATTTAAGACTAATTATGAATTAAATTTGTCCTTTTATTATTGCTTGGACAAAAATGCTGCACATTCTTTGTGAAATTGAAATATAGCACTATAATAATATACTAATATAGCACTTGCATAATATTGCTCTTTTGTTGATTTTGATTGCTTCTATGTCCTCATTTGTAAGTCCGCTTTGGATAAAAGTGTCCGCTAAATGACAAAATTGAAATATAATGTAAATAACAAAACTAAATTTAAATTTTTAAACAAATCCCAAATCAAATAATTAAATAATATAAATCTCTTCATATAAACAAACTAATTCTTGCTGTGCTCTTTCCATTTACAATTAGAGGCAACAACTGATTGGAAGTCATGATCCAAACAAGAGCTGCAGAATGTACATTAGCAGTTTTACCTCTAAATTAGATTGTATATAATTTGTAAATTTGAAGCAAAACAAATGGTTTGACTTCTTTTTGTGAAATTATACTACATGCCTGAATGAAGCAAACAGCAGATGCTCTGAATGAGACGCATATTCACTCTCTGCCAGTAGGTGGCGCTTAAAGAATTTCCTTCGTTTCCACTGTAAACAAAGCAGCGCTGAACTTATGAACTTTAATATGCGTTGTACAGACGCAAGATGAAAAGAAAAAATACCATCTAAACTGTTTTTCTAAAGACAGTAAGTTCCCCTCATACATGCATTCATATAAACTCCTACACTTAATTGAATCGCGATTTGTTTAGCATCTTAACCGATTTGAATCATCACATATTTGAATCGATTTTTAACCAGCTCGCGGTTAATCGTTACATCACTACCTGTCTGTATTATCAGTGATCCTCAACAACTTGATTACTGGTCCGGGTGTGTCTGCTTGGGGTTGGAACTAAATATCTGCAGGACAGTAGCTCTCCAGGAGCAGGGTTAGAGACCCCGATTTAGTATGACTGTATTTTGATGGCTGTGTCCGGACTGCACACTGTACCCAGGCAGGTTTCCATGCATGTGCAGAAGTTAAGCTGGCAGGATGCAATCGTTCCAGAGGTGGGACGACTGCTGATAAGATTAGTGGGGCATCATGCTGGCACGGCAGTAAGGAGAGGGGAGAGGGGAGAGGGGGGGGCAGGAAGGAGCTTTTCCAGACTGCTGACCAGACCTTATCCGCTGACGGCAGCCGCTTGGTGGGGACGGTGTGACTCTTCCTTCCCCCTCTGATGGGAAACACAGAGCACGAACGGGAAACACCCATGGGGCTAACAGGTGCTCTTGAAAGTGTACACTACTGCCTCACAGGCACGCAGAATGATGAGTAGTGAGGTTTATAATGGCACAGCATGTCATCAAAGCAGTACCATGCAGTCTTACTGAAGCCCCCCTTCAGTGTGGAAGAACCCGGGCCTTAAACTTAATTGACCTCACTGTAGGATTAAGACCCCAGGCCAGACAGCAGGACTGGTGTGTCTGGAACAAACCGTTCATCCATTCACAATCCCCTTTGACAGCGGCCCACTCGGGTCTCCACTCCTCTGATGGGAAAATGTACAAAACGAGCGCTTAGTTCAGGAAAGCAGCAGGTAACTGCACAATGTGCCAACTCTCACATGTTAACCGGCGTGGACCCGCACATGAGCGAAAATCTTTCCAGAAATGAAAACTTACTCTAGATGTACAGCAATTCAATAATAACAACTGCAAAAGAATACATAGGTTTAAGTTACATTTAATTACCCATTCTTAAGACCGGTCCAGTCT
Organism: Sinocyclocheilus anophthalmus; assembly: GCA_018155175.1. Lineage (NCBI taxonomy): Eukaryota > Metazoa > Chordata > Actinopteri > Cypriniformes > Cyprinidae > Sinocyclocheilus > Sinocyclocheilus anophthalmus. The sequence goes on along the minus strand of JADLZN010003897.1, from coordinate 545,314 downwards.
TGGTGAACTGGATGAACCAGTTCACCAAAATTGGACTGAACCATTTGAAACAGTTCACGGATCCACTCAAGTTACTCAATCAAAACTCACTTTCAGATGTGCCTGAAAGTCAGTCTGACTCAAAATGAGCCAATATCCAGGAGTACATGATGGGTTTTGCCAACTCAGTGCTTACTGAACTGAAAACAGTACGGACATGTCCAACATCCTGAGAACTGTCTGTTTCAGAAAGGGAACACAATGTATGTTTCTGATGTATTTGCTGAAAAGCATAACGTTTAAAAATAAAATGGATTTGGAAATGTAACAGCGATGCAGTGGCAGTAGTTCGTCAGCAGTAGTACACTAATAAATGCTTCTCTCATGAGTCATGATGAGTCGGTTAATGGTTAAAGCAGTTCGAGTAACCAGCACACTGAACTGAGAAAACAGTTCAGACTGGGACAAGTTCTCTGAGAACTGATGAGCAGCTGACACGAGCATGCATGATCCGAGCAGTTGGCTGGTAAAATTAATGTTTTTTTTAATGGTTTCTAATGTAAAAAGGTGAGTTAATAAGGACTAGTTTATTCACTTTATATGATTTAGACATGCAAAACATCCAGATTTCACATCAATATGGGGTGCTTTAATAATAGAACAGTGTGCACTTGACGTCACTGTGTGATTACTTAAAGGAACTGATGAATCGTTTTTTTTTTAACCATTGCAACGAACTGTCCTAAAGAACCATATCAAAGAAAAAAACTTCACATCACTAAGATAGAGATCAGAGCTGAGATAAATTTGTAAGCATTTGAGTGCACCTTTATCATATTCACTAACTACCCACAAACTAGGCCCTAAATGAAACATTGCCATTGTTTTCAATGCAATCATGTCTACGTAAATTAGGATTGTTATAGATTGCACCATATTCAGTCAACTCAGTATTATTTGCATGCGCTATTATCACCAATGGAAAATAGGATGTAAATAAAATGATCTAAAAAGAGATTTATTAACATTTTTAACTGATAGCAATCATTCATCAAATGAGGATCAACTGAAGGAGAAGGAGGTTAAAGTTTTTGAAAAGTGGGCTTTGAGCCCAAAAATGAATACAAGCTTGCCATTGATTGTGACGTGTTTTAAGATGACTAAATTATTGAAGAAGTCCAGCATATGTCACCAGAGAGAGAAGTATGACATTTTGATTACAAACTACAAGGTCAAAAAAAGAAGTAAAATCTAAACACATACTGTACACGAGTGAGTAGTTCACAATACAATCTATAACATGCATTTACAAAAGGTGAATTTTTCATTTTATTTCATGCGAGATGTGGGTTTATACAGTGCTTAATATAATCATACTATAAATAAATATATACTATACACAGTGGTGTGAAAAGGTTTTTGCCCCCTTCCTGTTTTTTTTGTTTTTTGCATATTTGTCACACTTAAAAGATTCAGATAATCAAACTAATTTTAATATTACACAAAGATAATGCAAGTAAATGCAAAATGCAGTTTTTAAATGATGATTTCATTTATTAAGGGAAAAAAGCGGTCCAAACATGCCTGTCCCTACGTGAAAAAGTAATTGCCCCCTAAATCTAATAACTAGTTGTGCCATGTTTTGCAGCAACAACTGCAATCAAGTGTTTTTGCGATAACTGGCAATGAGTCTTTAACATCACTGTGGAGGAATTTTGTCCCACTCTTCTTAGCAGAATTGTTTTAATTCAGCCACATAGGAGGGTTTTCGAGCATGAAATGGACTGTTTAAGCATCTCAAATTGATTTAAGTCCGGACTTTTGATTTTTGGCCACTCCAAAACCTTATTTAGTTTTTCTTAAGCATTCAGAGGTGGACTTGCTGGTGGTTTTGGGATCATGCCTGCTACCATAACCAAGTGCGCTTGAGCGCTTGAGGTCACAAACTGATGGCCTTACATTCTCCTTCAGGATTTTCTGATAGAGAGCATAATTCATGGTTCCATCAGTTATGGCAAGTTGTCTAGGTCCTGAAGCTGCAGAGCAGCCCTAGATCATCACACTACCACCGCCATGTTTTACTGTTGGTATGATGTTCTTTTTATGAAATGCTGTGTTGGTTTTACGCCAAATGTAACGGGACACACACCTTCCAAAAAGTTAAACTTTTGTCTCATCAGTCCACAGAATATTTGCCCAAAAGTCAGGATAATCAAGATATTTTTGGCAATTGTGAGACGAGCCTTTGTGTTCTTTTGGTCAGCAATGGCTTTTGCCTTGGAACTCTCCCATGGATGCCGTTTTTTTGCCCAGTCTCTTTCTTATTGTTTAATCATGAACACTGACCTTAACTGAGCAAGTGAGGCCTGCAGTTCTTAGATGTTGTTCTGGGTTCTTTTATGACCTCTTGGATTAGTCGTCGTTGTGCTCTTGGAGTAATTTTTGGTTGGCCAGCAACTCCTGGGAAGGTTCACCACTGTTCCAAGTTTTCTCAATTTGTGGATAATGGCTCTGACCATGATTCGCTGGAGTCCCAAAGCCTTAGAAATGGCTTTATAATCCTTTCCAGACTGATACATGTCAAATGTTTTGTTTCTCATCTGTTCTTGAATTTATTTAGATCGTGGCATAATGTTTTTTTTTTTTAAGCATGCTTCACTTTGTCAGACTGGTTCTATTTAATTGATTTCTTGATTCAACAGGTCTGGCGGTAATCAGGTCTGTGTGTGGCTAGTGAAATTTAACTCAGTTTTTTTCTAAAATAATGTGGTTAATTGCAGTTTTTTTCATGATTTAACAGGAGGGGGCAAGTCATTTTTGATGTAAGGCCAGGTAGGTTTGGACAGCTTTTTTCCCTTAATAAAATGAACAATCATTTAAAAACTGCATTTTGTATTTATTGCATTATCTTTTGTGTAATATTAAAATTAGTTTGATGATCTGAATCTTTTAAAGTGTGACAGATATACAAGCAATTAAAAAAACAGGAAGGGGGCAAAAACCTTTTCACACCACTGTATATCATACTACATACAAATATATTAATTTTCATGAAACAAGCTAAATCAATGTTCAAATACCCATTTTATTTCTAATCTGCACAAGGCCTTAAGATATTTTGAGAAAAGCTGAGATAGGTCACAGGGTCATGGCTAATATGACATATTTTACATATTATATTTTTGTAGATAACCATTACATAATGTCTGACAAGGGGAAACAAATAAGCAATCAATCCTTGCTCTAAAAAACGGAGACATGTAACACTTTGCTTTTGTCTACTCCTTGCTCTCTCTCTCTTTACAGCAGGTTGAACCACCCAGGTAAAGCCACGGATAAACCACCGTGAACACATTTTATGTCTCAACAGGTCTCAGCTGCATTCCTGCTGCCAAAAGGAGGCCGTGGGGCATTTAACAGGCAATTAAACAGTCACTCATATTACTAGTGATCTGACTTTGTTCTGGGCACTTGTACACAAACTTCAGAGCATATGTGACAAGTACAAAGTGCAGTCTTGGAAATGTATGGGTGATGAATAGCTACAGTTGAAGCCCCTTTGGCAAGTTACAATGTCTCTGCAGATAATATCTTCACATTACAGTGTATACAATATAATAATATGTATATTCACTTTCTCCAGTTTCCACAGATCATTGCAGTATTCAGTGTGTATAACTTGTGGATGTCATGTTAATGCATTTTAAACTCGTTACACAATCTCTGGCCACTCTTAAAGGTGTTCCATAATTAGAAGTTTTTTGGATTTCCCGTTTTATGCTGTCATGTAGACATTTATTACTAAGATCAACAAAAATAAATTCGCCTGACCTTTTAGGTGGCACAAAACCCACAGCATGCACTTAACTCAGACTGAATCCGACACACATTTTTATAATCTTCTGAGACCTCCACTTCCTGCATGGAAGTGTTCCTTCCAATCAATCCATTCTTTGTGTTGTGAGGGTTGTGGGAATTCTTGCCTTTTGCATGACTCAAGGCCGCTGTCCTCAGTGTTGGACATCTTCTGGAACATTCAGGACAAGCCTAGAAGTTTACTACTCTCCAATTTCTGTCTGTGGTTTGGCATAACTGTTCGTAAAATTACTATCGGAAGTCTGCACGCTTGTTTTGCTTTGAGAGTTCAAGGAACATTCTGTACCCAATTACAATGTAAATAATAAAATATGTAATGTAACATTTTAATTTCCACCCTTTTGGCTTCTGCTGGTTTTATAAGAGGGAGAGCCTAAAGCTTAGTGATAGGGAGTTTGTTTTCAAATGAGGTGGAATGCCCTGACATTGTAGAAACCTCTTATTATATGTGTTATGTAACAAACCCTAAATATAACACATTTAAACCCTAAATTGAGCAATTGATTTAAACGAAATGCCCATAATTTCATAAAATGTACAGGATTAACATAAATCATTTAATAAATAATAAACAAACAAATAATTAAAAACCAGAAATTCAAGGATATAGCGAAGGTGTGCTTATCGGAGTGTGCTGGGATGATTTATTAGGGGTTTTAAATAATGAGAAAATACAGTGAACCCACAGACATCAGGGCTGTATTTTCACCATCTATGATATGTCTTGTGGTTCTGAGTGGACTCCTTCTCTTGACAGAAGGATTGTTAATTTTCTGGGAAATTTTATGTATTCCAGAAATGTGATATGCAATTCACAGACCAGCAATTCTCTCTCTCTCTCTCTCTCTCACACACACGTTTACTTAGCTATCTAAATGGGGATATTACACAGACTTCTATTGTTTTTATATACAGATAGTTATACAATTTTTAACCTTACAATGACTACCCCTACCCCTAACCCTACCCCTCACAGAAATCTTTCTGCATTTTTACAATTTCAAAAAAACCTTTGTTTACTTTTTATTTTTATACCAGTTTTACAAATGCGGACGTCCCCAAATGGAGGTTTTTGGAGATTTTGTCAGGTTAAGCTCACTTTTGGGTACACATTTGTCCCCAAAATATGGTTAAGTAGGCACACCCACACACACACACACACACACACACACACACACACACACAACACACACACACACACACACACACACACACAACACACACACACAGACCTGTTGTTCTCTTGCTAACAAGCTACGTGTCACAAACGTTTAAAAACGTAAGGGCTGTTGTAATGGAAACTGTAGTACACAGTTTTGACGCACACAACTACATATTCTCAAAGGATGGTTTACAAGTAATACATATGTTGAGAAACAGGCATTTCATAAAGCGTTTTCACATTCAGCACCCAACAGGACACAAACAACACCACAGCGTGCTTCAATATTGGCAGTTTAATTTTATCTCATTTGCTTTTATACCTCTACAGAAAGCAGAAGTACATCACATGACACTGTAAGATTTTCCCACCCCACCTAAGATGTGACAGAGAACTTTGATACCCTTGAAGTAACTACTTTGAGACCACAACTGCCCTCAGATGTCCTTAACTCAGCTGGGTGATGGCATTTCCTGTAAAACTGCATTTGTAATCATGGCGGACAATATTTAGGCCTATTTGTAACCTTGTTACAGTCAGCACTGTCAAACCTTAAAAAAACAACAGACTCACCGAGAAACAGACACACCCTTAGTACTCACAGTGACTCTTAATAAACTTATATGAATGAGTGTCTTGTTTGAAGTACTGTAGGGTAGTCTGAGATGAAAAAAAAACACTGTCCCTCAGGACTATATGTATGATTCAGTCTTCTCTTTAACTGTAAATCTATGAGAAATGAGGACTATAAAAAGTGTTTTCCACAAAGTCACGGGGTGGTCCATTCGTCCCCTTAAATACACCACAAAGAGTCAATGGTGTGACACTTTTCTTTGCAAACTGCTAACAACAAATCTCTATACTGTGGCTATCTATAAAATAATGCAGATCAATGCTTTTCTCGATATTTAAAAACATGACTCACTATGACAAAATTGGTTTTGTCATTGTCTGGGTTTAGCATTGGCTTTGTCTTGCTTTTGTTCTTATTCAGTGGGAAAGTGTGTGCATTGTTAGACTAAGCCACTCTATTTCGAAAGATGGGAAAACTCTTTGGAAAATGTCAAGTATTGGCACACACAATAAGAGTGATTTTGATTCTCAAGAAGTGTTTGAGGATTATTTGGATTATGTTTGGATATTATATTTGGATTATGTACTGTGCCAGTGACTGCTGTTTATGACAAACCCATGTATACTGCCTTCACTTAACTTTGTTTTCCCGAAAAGTGGCGATGAATTGTGGGAGAGTTGAGTTCCCAGTCACAGAGTCCGTTTAGTTGAGAGCTGGAGGACAATAGGCTACACACTGGGTCAAAATATACACACAGAGCCCCCTAGGAATCACTTGTGGTACTGCAGTTCCAGCCAAACAGCCTCACATGACCCTGCCGCTCAAAGTTTGTCTGTCTAGAACAGGGGTGCCCAAACTCGGTCCTGGAGGGCCGGTGTCCTGAAGAGTTTAGCTCCAACCCCAATTAAACACACCTGAACCAGATAATCAAGCTCTTACTAGGCATACTAGAAACTTGAAGGCAGGGGTGTGTTGAGGCAGGGGCCAGTTCGGGCTGAAAGTTGCCGGACACGGGCCCGTCCGGGAACATCACCGAGTTTGGGCACCCTGGTTGGCAGAAGAAAGTATTAAATTCAGAGAGCATACAAACAGATGCATTCACAAGACATCCTTTGATATCAATATTTCCCCCCTTTCCCTTCATGCTGGAAAGTTTGGCAGTGGCTATTAAAAAAAACATTCTCCTGCGGACTTCAATGAGTCCAGCTTCTTGTAAACAAAAGATTAGCATGCTGTTTATAGCTCTAATAATATTAAGCACTTAACCTTCCCAGCAGCAAATGAAAGCTTTCGCCCAAATGTTTAAAACCACATTTAGCGCTGTAATAAAAATGGATTTGTGTGTCGTACCAGCACTGTATTTGACTAACAATGGCTCGGTGCCAGGTTAGGTTGCGTGCAGTTTCTGTCAGAGAGATTCAAATCGGTGTTGATGGTAAATACATATATTAGAGTACTATGGCTGTGTATATACGTGCTATAGTGTACGTACGTGACAATGACAAACTGAAGCTTTCACCTGAGGTGGACACCATTATGTGTGATGACAATGCACAATGCATACACAATAAACAGACATGAATTTAAGCGTTTTATTTAAAATCCAAAAATAAAACCAAGTTTCAATTGTTTTGTCCACCAATGAAGGCTAATACGACACACACACACACACACACACACACACACACACACACATACATACACAGAGCTCATTGACTTTCATTGCATTGACTTATTTATTTTATTATCTTATGTCCTGCAGAAGAAAAAAAAAATCATACAGGCTTGGAATGACATGAGTAAATGATGACAAAATTCTCATTTTTGGATGAACTCTTTATGTACAAGAAACGCTCAGAACTTGTGTGTGAACTAACTTTTTTTTAGGGTATTCCTGGGAAAGCTACAACTTCGATTTTTGGGCCGTTGTTTTTCGTGGACATGGAATAGATCCTTGCTCTGGGGACAATGTCAGGAAATACTTTAATCCTTAAACCCCAATACACATCCTTTGCAACAAAGTGCCCTGGGGTAAACCAAGCATCTTTTCTCGGTTTTGCCTTCCTGCTTCAGTCATGGAATTACGGGCAGGAAAAGGATTGTGCTGGGCGGCCACTGGGAAAGTTAAAGAGGAAGCTTTTTGAGCATGCACAACTCATTTTCCCACCCTCATTTATTAAATAAACAAAATATTACACATTGAAAAAATGTTGTGTAATATTGCACTTAATGCAATCACAAAAGCATGCACGGTTTTCGAAAAACAGTTTGTTCTTGTACAGAGAGAAGTCTTCTCTTGTGCAACAGTGCATGGTAAATAAACACTGATGTAAAGGTCTGATAAATTTAAAAGCGTCATAACAAATGTACCGTTCATTTTTGGCACAGATAATCAAACAAGACTGCGTGAAGCATCAATGCTGCCCCTTTTCCCTCCGACTCAAGGCAGCAGAAGAGGTTAGCTAAAGGTTCCTGCCATTACACAACTTTTCATACCGTCTAGATCACATGACCTGGCTTAAAGATCACTGTGTACTTTGGAGCGGCACAAGCGTGTGTCTGTCAAAAATCACAATGCAAAAACCAGAATGTCTGTCCACACAAACAGCTATCTTGCATCCTTGCATTTGTTGCACCAGGAACAGATACATGTCCTGAAAACAAATCCTGGAGTACACTTAAGCGCAGCTTCCAAAGCTTACTGTGTTTGTGGGGTTTAATTACAGGTTAGGAAACATATCTCTGACTCCATTACAAAGTATCTTCCACTCATTTATCTTCATTACGTCCTAAAGAACAAATTGTACAAATTGCTCTTTTCAAATTTAAGCTAAGGTGGGTGTGCAATAATAATGAGCACATTCAAATGCAGACATGCAAAATTAACACAACATATCTGTCTTGGACATGACAACATGCAAAAGTCTCAATAAACAAACAAGATTTGTAATGTTATTGTAAATAGTGACTGTGAGATTAGCCTCAGGGAACGTTTAGATCTCCCTTATCATGTTCTTGTTGAATATGTAAACCCAAGGGACACAAATAATGTGGCTAATTTTACTGAAGAACATTTTTTGCAAAGCACAGCAGGTTCGTAGCAAATAGCTCTGATAAGAGAAAAAGGGATGTTAGTTTCCAATGAATCTGGTTCAGGTGATTGATGCATTCTGGTAAGGTTTGTGACATATCAAAGGTCTGGATGTAGACAGGTTCATATAAAGTTTTTTTTTTTTGCTGTCTGGTTGTGTTTGTTTGGGCTCAAAAAGAAGAATATGTGTATGTGTACATGCTACCTTTGACTAGACTCGCTTGATAATCTGAAATAAACATTGTAATCTGTACTTTTTATGACAACAGCAATGTCAACCTTCCCTTTGGGCTTTTTATGTTGACTTTATAAAACTAGTATTTACTGTTGTTCGTAATGGGAGACTGTTAACACTTCATAATAAAGTCCAGTTAGTTAACATGAGCTAATGCATTAGGTATCAAACAATGAATTTTTAACAGCATTTAGTAATCTAGATTAATGTAAATTAAATACACTAGCATTTAATAGTTTGGGGTCGGTAAGATTTTTTAATATTTTTGAAAGTCTCTTATGCTCATTAGGACGCATTTATTTACCAAAAAAAAAAACACTGTAAAAATAGTAATATTGTGAAACATTATAACAATTTAAAATAATGATTTTCTAATGTAAAATATTTTAAAATTGAATTTATTACTGTGAGGTAAAGTTTTATTTTCAGCATCATTTCTCCAGTCTTCAGTGTCCTTCAGAAATCTTTTTTTTTTTTCTTCAGAAAAAGGGTACTGACCCCAAACAAAGGTACTGTAGTTTAAATGCATAAAATACACTAGATTAGGATATTTTGATATCTGATGGCATCACCTGGAAGCAAAAAATATTCATAAATAAAGCAAATAAGTATTTGGATTAGTTATTAGCATTTCTAATTACCTTTGTTTATGCTATGTCCCACTAAGATAGCAAAAAAATATATGTGCATACGTGTGTGCAACTTACACTGTTTTTGTTGTTTTCTGGTTACTGGACTGCCAAGGTGTAAAGAGTACCTGCAAACCATACTTGAGTAAAAGCGATATACCAGATACCTTAGCGAAAATGACTCTATTAAGTTGTGTAAAAGTCTTAGAGTATCTGATTTTAACAGTACTGTTTACTCATACTGAATGTAGGCTCAAAGATGCATTAGTCCTCAAAACACCTAAGAGACCGTGCCAACTGGGTGGGGACGACACGAGAAACATTGATTTGTAAGGACAGCAATCACGTTTATTTTCTATAATCAAAATAAAACCGAACACCTCAAAATTCCAATTGTCACCCCATGCTGCCTCGTTATCACGGTCTACTCTGAGACACGCAGATTCTCGTGAGGCACAAGTGGGCTGGAACAGCCTTTCAGGAAAGTTCGGTCGTTCAATAGATTGGAGAAATAAAACGGCAGGGGTAAGTAAAATTACAAAGTCAAAGGCTTCTTGCACTAGACGTGCTTGGTGGTGTTTGGGCCCCACGCTGCGCGTAAGGTCCCTCATCTCGTACATATAAAATACTAGTAATTCACAACTACCTGCTAATGCACTCGCATTCGCATAAAGAAGCCTTGTTGACAAATTTGTGTGAGTAAGGGCACAATGCATAAGATATAGTACCTTTAATGCCCTGTAGAAGCCAATATTAATAATAAACTGCTGCAGAAAAAGTTAGGTGCCATGCAAAATGTAAGGAGTAATTGCATGACTCATTACAAATGTTGTGGAGTAAAGAGTACTCACTACAATGTAGTGAAGCAGAGCGTAAAAGTTGCTAATACCTTTGATACTCAGTAAAACTACAAAGAAGCCAACAAGATACTCAAGTCCAGTAACTAATTACATTTACTCAAATACTTTGTCAAGTCAAGTCAACTTTATTTATATAGCGCTTTTAACAATACAGATTGTGTCACAGCAACTGAACAGCATTTATTAGGAAAATAGTGTCAATAATGCATAGTGACAATAGTAAACACTCATTTTTTCAGTTAAAGTCAGTTCATCATTGATTTCAGTGATGTCGTCATCTAGCTCAGTTCAGTTTAAATAGTCTCTTTGCAATCATGTCAACGATATCAGGCTCAGTCGGGGGCCATTTCTCCTCTGGCCAGAACGAACCAACATACGGAAAAATCAATTTAATGACGTAATAAAACAGACGATGAACACTTTTAACAGCAATTATTTTATGATGCAATCAAACTTATAGCAAATGTGGTAGTTCTGTAAGTTGTTTCGGGGTTGGCATCATCTGAGGTCCTCTGAAGAGTTGCATCATCTCTTCTCAGGTGTTTCTGGATCCAGACTGAAGCTTGTTTACATCCTAGTTACCACTGGATGTCCATAATATTTTGTAACTGATACGAACTTAATAGGTAGCCAGTGCAGAGACTGTAAAATTGGAGTAATATGATCATATTTTTCTTGACCTGGTAAGGACTCTAGCCTCTGCCTTTTGGACTACCTGTAGCTTGTTTATTGAAGATGCAGGACAACCACCTAGCAGTGCATTACAATAATCCAGTCTAGAGGTCATGAATGCATGAACTATCTTTTCTGCATCAGAAACAGGTATCATGTGTCGTAACTTGGCAATGTTTCTAAGATGAAGAATGCTGTTTTTGTAACATGGGAAAAATTATTTTCAAAAGACAATTTGCTATCTAACATAACACACAGATTTTTGACTGTAGAGGAAGTAACCGTGTATCCGTCTAGTTGCAAATTGTAATCCCCGAGATTCTGTGTACTGTCTTTTGGTCCAATAAGTAATATCTCTGTCTTTTTCCGAATTTAATAGGAGAAAATTATTGTTCATCCATTCTTTTACATTTTTAACACATTCTGTTTGCTTAGATAATTTAGAAGTTTCATCTTGTCTTGTTTAGATATATAGTTGAGTATCATCAGCAAACAGTGGAAACTAATCCCGTATTTTCTAAAAATATTACCAAGGGGCAACATGTATAATCGAAAGTAGCAGAGGACCTAGGACAGATCCTTATGGCACTACATATTTTACTGGTGATAATTGAGATAACTCCCCATTTAAATGAACAAAGTGGTAGCAACCGTACAGTTAGGATCTAAACCATCTTAAAGCCTGCTCTTGAATACTTGTATAGTTTTGTAATCTATCTATGAGTATTTCATGATCTATAGTATCGAATGCAGCAAGATCAAGTAAAACTAGCAATGAGACACAGCCTTGGTCTGACGCAAAAAGCAAGTCATTTGTAATTTTAACAAGTGCAGTTTTCTGTGCTATGTTGTGCCTGAACCTGACTGAAATTCTTCATAGAGATCATTTTTTGCAGGAAGGAGCGCAATTGAGCAGACACAACTTTTTCAAAAATTTTAAACATAACAGGAAGATTTGAAATAGGTCTGTATTTTCCAGTTCACTAGGATCTAGTTGTTGTTTCTTAATAAGAGGCTTATTAACCGCCAGCTTGAATGGTTTTGGGAGGTGACCTAAAGATGACGACGAGTTAATAATATTGAGAAGTTGTTCTTCTGCTACAGGTAACAACTCTTCAGTAATTTAGTGGGTACAGGATCTAACAGGCATGTTGTTGTTTTAGATGCAGTGATAAGTTTATTTAGCTATTCCTGTTTTATAGTTGTAAAGCACTGCAGTTTATTTTTTGGTGCGATGAATGAAGCTGAAGTAGTTTATGCTGTAGAATCTACATTTGTTATTGTGTTTCTGATGTTATCTTTTTTATCTGTGAAGAAATTCATAAAGTTATTACTATTAAACTTTGAGGGAATATTTAGATTGGGTGGCGTCTGTTTATTTGTTAATCTAGCCACTGTGCTAATTAAAAACCTAGGATTGTTTTGGTTATTTTCTATGAGTTGGTGGATATGCTCGGCCCTGGCAGCTTTTTTTTCTTGTAGAGCCTGTCTATGCTGGACATACTGTTTTTCCACGCAATTCTAAAACTTCCAAGTTAGTTTTTCTCCATTGCGCTCAAGACTACGAGTTTTTTTTTCTTGAGAGAATGGGTATTACTGTTTTACCATGGCGCAGTATGTTTTTCTCTAAACTTTTTCAATTTGATGGGGGCCACAGCTTCTAATGTATTAGAGAATGTAGCATTTGGACCCAATCAACACCAACTTTTTTGTTATATTTAACAAATAATATCTAACTCCCTCTCACTTAACCAAATGGCCAATTACGAGGGTCTATTGACCCTTCCCCCGAAGTGCACCTAACAACTCAGAAAGGCAGAACAGGCCTCTGGTCACCATGACACCTAATCATGATATCACTGGTTTTATGAACCCCCAGGAATGTGAGAAGGATAGCACACTCTTTGTCCCAAGGAAAAGCAGAATAGAAATGGACTGTGTTCTAGTTAATCCATAGAAAAACCGTTATTTGAATGAACACACATATTCTTCAGCCATTGTGTATATTATTGCTGTGTTTGTATTGAATCTGTGTATATAGACCTATTTTTAATTCATGCTTACATAAACCACTCATTCATATAAGTTAACTCTACCGTCTAGTATCTATGAATTCCCCGCCTTCTTATGATCGAAACAAGTCTGTATATTATATGCTGATACCTATGCAACATATTGATGTTCTAAGAATTTTTACTAATTTGTGCCTCGACACCCAAGCGAATTACATAGGCAAAATACCATGCTTACAGACAAAGAGTCATAAAACTCCCCAGTATTTCCAACCTCCCGCTTGGTATTTCAGCCTTCCTCATTGGACAAACACATCTTGAGAGGCGTGAATCTCTGCAGGTTTTAAAAGGCCACACTCATGTGACCCGCCGCAGTCGGTGGTTCGGTCAGATGCTAAGATGATGTGAGAAAACGCTTCAGGATACCAAAGCATTGTGCCAGGCCTTTCTTCGGCCTTGTCCTTTCCATTTCAATCAAGATTCTCTGACTCAAAACTGGTTCTTTTTCATCAACTAATTTCAGCAAGATCTTGGACCTTAAGATTGCATCAGGAATCTCTTTCAGACAGACAAGACGTGCAAGTATCAAAGTTTGTTTTATTAATTGATACATTAGGTATCAGTTTTACCAAGGTGTGTTTGAACTAAGAATCTGACGTTTCCCCTCAGGTTTTAGATCTGCTGAATATGCAAAATGTTCCATAAAATTCATTCTTTATGCCTCTTTCTGTGCTGAGTTAAACTTTAACCCTTTCCTATACCAACTGTATGTGTGTGTGTGTGTATGTGTATGTTAGACCAGCTTATGTGTTTATGTAGTATGTTAGACCAGTTTATGTGTTTATGTAGTATGTTGGACTAGTTTAAGTGTTTATGTAGTTAATAAAACCTTACTTGTATCACACTTGACGTGTTCATTGTTTGCTCATAACCGGAGTCAATAATCATGCGGATTTATGCTACAAGCTTTTGTAGAATTGTACTGTAAGGAAGTTATTTCCCTTAACCAGTAAATTAACGTTTTTAGAATTGACAAGACGGTTGACCCTGATTGGTCAGCTAAATATCTACAGTGGATATAAAATAGGAATAGTTAATTATAACTAGTTATGGTTCATTATTCATATTTCCCCATGAGCTGATCCGCTACAGAGATAGTGCCCCTGTTGCTAGTTATTTCGTCTAGTTTATGTGTACTTATTGGTACACAGAGCAATTGAGATAAATCAGGCAGGTTATTTGTGAATCTGTCTCTGGTGGCTGGAACAATAGTTCTGCCCGGATGATAACGCGGAGTCATATAGTTAATATCAGTAATATGCATTATGCATGATACAAGGAAATTGTCAGTAACATCATTGCTTTGAGGTATGATATCTATATCAGTAAGATCGATTCTATTCGATATAATTAAATCTAGCGTATGATTAAAACGATGAGTTGGGCCGGTGACGTTTTGCTTGACTCCAAACGAGTTTATTAGGTCAGTAAACGCAAGTCCTAGTGCATCATTTGTATTATCAACTTGAATGTTAAAATCTCAGACAATTAGTGCTTTATCAGCAGTAACCAATAGGTCTGAGAGGAACTCTGCAAATTCTTTTAGGAAATCTGTATATGGCCCTGGTGGTCTATACACAGTATCCAGAGCAAGAGATATGATAGTTTCTTTTGCATAACTGACAGTGTAACATTAAGCAGAAGTATTTTTCGAATGAGTTAAACCTGTATCCTGTCTTCTGATTAACATTGAGAATATCACTATATATTGTTGCAATACCGCCGCCACGGCCAGTCTGACGGGGTTCATGCTTATAACAGTAGCTTGGGTTGAGTAGACTCATTTAGATCAATATAATCATTTGTTTTTAGCCAGGTTTCAGTCAAGCAGAGTACCTCAAAACGATTATCTGTGATCATTTCATTTACAATAACTGCTTTGGGTGTGAGTGATCTATTGTTTAGGAGCCCAAACTTTAAAATGTTTTTTGTTCATTTATTTTAAATTTTTATGGTTTAATCACGATCAGATTTTTTTAGATCCTGCATTAAATTTATATTTTAACCTCACTATTCGGGGAACAGATGACGCAAAGAAGTGGGCAGAAACAAACACACAGGGTCTTTATAGATTGGACAGCGCAAGTACTTCTGTCATTTAAGTGGGTAGAACAAAAGCCATCATGGCAGTTATTTGAGATTTGACTTCCTAGTCATATGGAGCGTAGCGTCCTGGAGATGTTGTCCGACATGAGCTCCGCTCCCACTCCTGCTGGGATGCAGACCATCATCGTGCACATCCGAAGACCTCCCAGAAAAGATTCGAGTTATAACAAAGAGCAGTTTCCTGTTCTTTAACCCTAACATACCCTTCATTTAAGCAAAATGCTACTGACTTTTTCCCGTGTCCTCGTCGATACGGGGACTCGTCCTGACACGATGATCGTCGTCGCGGGCGATGTGCGGCGCACCGTCTCGATCAGTCTCCTGAAGTCCCTCTTCAGTGTCTCCGTCTGCCGTAGCTTGGTGTCGTTAGCCCCCGCGTGCAGCACGACCGCTCCGATGCTTTCGTCGCCCTTCAGGATCGCGGGTATTTGTGCAGAAACATCGAGAACACGAGCACCTGGGAAACAGTGTGTGTGTGCACTTTACCTTCAGCTAATGTAGCATGGATGTGCCGGACGATGGAGTCTCCGATGACCACAGCGTCGCGTTCCGTCTCGCGGAGGGAGCGAAGCGGTTCCGGGTGGAGAACTCGAAGACCGGAGGCGGCGGAGGGGAAGAGGTCGTCGCCCGTGGCCTGGCTCGCGTCTACCGTGGCGGGTGCTGCACCCAGGGTCCGTGATGTCCCAGCGCCAGAGTGAAGGACATCTGGGAAGATCGCGTCCTGGGTGACCGGGCCTGTGCAGAGAAACGCACGGAGTAGAAGTGGTGGGAGAGTTAGCAGCGCGCTGTATACTTACCTCGGACTTGTGAGCGTCAGCCTGGGATGTTTCCAGCGTGGCTCTCCGCGCTCTCAGCTGGGTCTGCTTTGCCACCAGGCCCCAGCTCGACCACCGAATGCAGCTCGAACGTGTCCTCACCTGCACTCAAAGGTAGACACACATCCGCCATTAAAGCAAGTAACAGTGAGTAAAACATTGGTAATGTGTGTGAATAGAGTAGTAGTGTAAGCGAGATTAGCGGCAACCACGCTGGCGATGCTAGCGGGCTATATGCTAATAGCGGACTCAGAAAGTCAAAAATAGAACTAGTGATAACAAGGCGCTCTGATTGTTTTTGTTATAGAATACGATAGGGGATATATTCACACGTTATAGAACTGAAAAAGGATGGTGTATAAAATTGATTTTAAGATAAAAAATTAGACGACAAAGAATTGACTTGACGGAGCTCAAACTCAAACCACACGGCAGCAACAAACAGCAACTTTACACCACTGCTGGACTGTCAAAGCTGAACACGAACTGTAAATCTTGGCTCGTGGCTGCAACTAATTTCTTTTCAGAATTCAATTTGCAGACTGAACACACCTCACAGACACTTTAGTATGATTTCCAGTCTGCATTCAGTACTCAGGTGTGTGTGAGAGCTCTGCATTTTTGGCTGTATTTCACAACTGACCGGTCATAAACACCTCCTGTAAACACAAAGCCGTATAGGTAAAACTAAATTGTTCATCATGGAAATTTGTTTTAAGCATTTAGAAAATTACCTTGAATATCCAGCATGAAAATGATTTTCTTTCTGTACATGATTCTCACTTTAACTCAAATGCATACATGTGCAGTATATATAACAGCAAATCTCACTTGAATTCTCATTACAATCATGTGACTGCATCACCTAACATACAGTATACAAGTCAGTTGATGTTTTAGTCATACAGAGTGTGACAACGACACGCATTCTTACAGTGCCTCAAATGCATACATGTACAGTACACATAAAATCAAATCTCACACTAGAAATCCGATAACAATCATATGACTGTGCCTCCTAACATGTGCAAGGAAGATGATGTTTTAGTCACACAGAGTGTGACTGCAACACACATTTACAGATATGATACATGTCCAGACCTGACTGGACACAAATATTTCCTTATAAATCCTTAATATCATTTTTCTATGGTTCTCTCATATACACAAACACGCAACAGATATGCAACAATCGAATGAATAAATAAATTAAATGAATAAATAAGTGCGACATGTTGTGCTGCTTGGTCTGTCATGCAGAGAGCAACAGATAATTGATGCATTTATCTTTTACAACACTACACGTTTTTCCCGCTGTGAATGCAACACAAATGAATTTTTATTGCTAGACAAAATCATAAATAAAAGTAGTCATTAGCCTCTTGCCAATGGCAGTGTTTCGGGGCTGTCTGACACATTTGGTGACTGTAAAACGGCACAGAAAACCTTGAGCACATGACACGCAATGTTATTTTGATGGTGGTGAGCTACTTCCCTGATCGACAAAGCGGGGGACAAAATGTTCAGAACACTGGTAGAACACTTTCGGTTTGAAAAGCTGCACGAAAAGTGGCAAGCACAGATGTGGGCGAGCATAATACTACTGACATACAGACTCTACGTCGCTCTTCAGAAACATATTGCTCAATGCCTGATAGAAGTATACTTTTTAACCTTTAACTTATGTAGTGCATTTGTTTGTATGTTGCATAATGAGCATAATGAACTCAACAGCAGTCGTCTAAGTAAAGAATCCAAAACTCGACTAGTTCAAACTAGTTTTTAGGTTTGATAATCTGTCCTATATGGGTTTACATTTTCCTTTCTTGACAAATCAGGAATAGCCTTGTGAACGGATTGACCCCATGTTTACATACGGTGAGACGTCTGAAAGCATCAGTGCATCCCTGATGCAGACTAAACTGTATACGGGATGCCGGTGTGGCAGCGTATCACCAGATCAAGGTTTTGTTCCCATATGATTTCCATCTGCATTTCGGGGTGTTATACGCTGGACCGACTGAAGCATATTCTAACAGATAAGATGACAGCATGATTGCTGTACGAATTGTGTTTGCAGCCACATCCCTCGGTCCAACCACAAAGTTCTCAAGATAGATGGAGTTACGCACGTCGACAGACAGCAGACACATGCCTCCAACAGCCCAAACATGCCCGTAAACATCTAAGATCATCAACAGAACACAGTTTACAACTGTCATCAATCAAAACTGAACATTCACCACAACAACACTTGTAACCACGTGACTTCAAGGTGTAGTACTAAATGTTTTGTGCAATTTCACCAGCATGTACCAGGCACTGTTCCAACAAGCAATTGTTTTTTCCCCTTCTCTCTCTCTCGGATTAACCAGAGCGAAATTTCAAGAATGTGATTAAACACTTGTCTCAGCAGTTGACTGTGAACTCGGTTTTATTGTCTGACCTCATGTGAGGGAACACTGTGTTCCAGACAATGAAGTAGGTCACACCTCGTTAAACAAAGTCCTCTATCTCTCCCTACTGGATCTCTGTGGTGCTGCATGCTTTACATCTGTCACTCATAGAACAATAAAACAAAAAGAACACATCTGGCATAAAATAAAACCGAAAATTAATAATAATAATATAATAATAAACAATTAATAATAAATGTCTACTAACCTATTTTTATTGTTGATAGAAAATTGAAAAACGTATGTGATTTAGTTTATGTTGTTAGATTTGTTGAGGTTATGTGATAAATCATAAAAAAAATTTAATTACATTAACTGCCTAACTCTGTCCTTGGTAGTCACATACATTTATTTTTTTGAACATCAATTTCTTTATAGATACATTCATTAAAGGCCTGGCTACAAAATAGCTGTTTTACTTGTAAACTGTATAAACCCATTATAAAACATTTGTGCACTGGCTTTTACTCAAATGATTTTGAGTTGTTTGGAAAGAAATTTGGTGCTTATGATCATACAGCCCTGGAACTGATCCAAATTCTCAGATTGCATTTTTTATATATTTTTAAATTACATTTTAGATTTTTTTAATTAGCATATTATTCCAGTCCTCTGTACTCAGTGTATTACACACTCCGTAAGAATTCCATCGAATGTGCAAAGGCCACTTGAAACCTTTCTATTAATACAGTTAAAAAAATAGTCGTGCTACTTACAGGTATCTTGTCCCACCCAAAATTACAATGTGATGCGTATCTGCTTACCCCCAGGGCATCCAAGATGTAGGTGACTTTGTTTCTTCAGTAGAACACATTTGATGATTTTAAGTCCAACCGTTGGAGTCCATCAGTCTTATAATGCATGGCAATGGTAACAAAATCTATGAGAGTAAGATAAACATGCACAGACAAATCCAAATTATACCCTGCGGCTCGTGACGAGACTTTGATGTCCTAAGACACGAAACGATCGTTTTGTGCAAGAAACTGAACAGTATTTACAGTATATAATTTTTTACCTCTAATACACCACTATGTCCAACTGTCTTTGTGCACGCGCACGACTTCCGGTGCGTGCGATGTGTACGCGCTCTGGCGTAGTTTACGTTAATGGGTGTGTTGTCGCAGGAGGAGCAAACGACAGACACCGTTTATTAACAGAAAATAAACAAAGTGTCCAGAAAAAAGGGGATCAAGTGTCCAAAATAAACAGGGGATCTGGTGTTCTCGTCGTGCTGCAGGGTTCGCGAAGGGAAGGGTCCAGGTAAGGGGTGGAGTCCGTCTGCCTCACGCGCTCCCCTCTCCGGTCCGGGGCACGAGGGGCGGCGGCTTCTATCAGCGGCTTCGTCCTTCTCTCTGCCCACGGCGCTTGAAGGGACTAGACGGCCCGGCATCCTTGCCCGACGGCCGTGTAACGGGTGCGGTTCTTGTCCGGACTGCGGGTTCGGCAGCTCACGACTCTGGTGGCACGGGACTCCCTCTACGCACCCCTCCCGGACCCACGAGGACACCAACGTGCATGCACGGGGAAGAGACCGGTCTCCCGAGGAGAGGCGCGCTCGGCATTTAAACAGCGGCGGTGATGATGTTCCATTCGGTTCAGGTGTGCCCCATCAAACGCTGCCAGCCCTGGCTATTTCAGCTCCCCTCCTCTCTCACGCACCCACTCATGTCGGGAGCCTGGCGAAGGGCGGCGATTAAGGGACGGGGTGATGCTGATAATTAGGGGGAGGCAGCCGACTCGTCACAGTGTGTTGATATCCAGCCGAAGAGCAATCAACCATAACTTCAGGCGAGCAGGCTCAGAAGTCAGTTTGAACAATCCGGATAAGCGCAAGTAAGTACCATTTAGATTAGCCGTCGTACCTACAATGACTGTGCACTGTGTAAACAATGAATGACGTATATGCGCGAGAGATCACTTCCGGCGCTTACGTAAACTATGCCAGAGCGCGTACACACGCACCGGAAGTCGTGCGCGTGCACAAAGACAGTTGGACATAGCGCTGTATTAGAGGTAAAAAAATATATAAATACTGTTCGGTTTCTCGCACAAACCGATCGTTTCGTGTCTTAGGACATCAATGTGTCATCACGAGCCGCAGGGTTTAATTTGGATTTGTCTGTGCATGTTTTTTTTACACTCATAGACTTTGTTACCATTGCCATGCATTATAAGACTGATAGACTGCAACGGTTTGAGTTAAAAATCTGTTTGTGTTCTACTGAAGAAACAAAGTCACCTACATCTTGGATGCCCTGGGGGTAAGCAGATACGCATCACATTTTCTTTTTTGGGTGAACTATCCCTTTAATGACGTGTGAGAAATCACAATACAGTGCTTTTTTAGTTGCTCATGCATTGAAAATGTATGTCATCTGCCACAATGGAAAGCTCGATTTTGTATTTAAATATGGACAAAAACTCTTTCAAACTCATCAGTCTATTATTATTTTGAGAGATGATTATGCACTACTGTGTTGAAAGAAGAAAACACACCAGGTCAGAGAGAGAAGTGGACAGACTAGATGCACAACAACTAGAGGACAAGTGCATCTCACAGTCCTTTACTTTAGCTCAGCTGATGTGGAAGCTATTCATTAATCTTGATTCAATATAATGCATAGAATTATGCCCATTCATAAGAGAAAATGATTCTACTATTATCTATTATCTATCTGTGTGCTGTTTACACGACTGTGTGCTAAGGACTGCGGTGTACTTAGAACAGTGAACTATTTAAAGCTTGAAAAACACTTATAAGGAAAAGGACCTCGTCCAGGAGCTAAGAATAAATATGTGACAAGTTATTGATCACCCTTCAGGAGCTCATATAGGGTGAAAATTATTTGTCTAAAAATACAGAAAGACATGTATGGAACATGTTGAACAGCTTCAGAATGCAAACTGGATTTGAGAATGGTGTTTGCAAACACAACTCAGCTTTGTTACCTTGTTAATAAAGTCTTTCTGGCTTTAAAACCTCCAAGACTTCAGAGCAATTTATTCTAACTAGAAAAATGCTACAACACTGGCAGCTTCATTCACCAGTACAAACAGTACAAAACACCAGCTTCATCTCCAACAGTGAAGAGGAGACTACTGAAGATACTGCATTTTGGCAGAGTGTCAAAGAAAGAGCCACATCTGACACTGCCAAGTATCAAAGAACACCTAAAGATCAAATGGCAAATCATTGCAGATGGATAATGAATCCTGAGGGTTTACAAGGTTCCGAGTAGTTCGTAAGAAGTCAAACACACCTATGAGAAGTGCTGCAGAAAGCATGAAATGAAACAAATATCTGAATACACCAATAGCCAAAACGCTTCTGGACTGAATAGCTGTCACTGCTGCAAGCAGAGGCTTCATTGACAAACAGAAAGCTTGACGAATACAGCGTTTATGTGGAATAGAAACATTATATATAGTTGGAGTCACAGCCTTGTGGGCAGCACTCACTTTGACTGCTCTGTCTGAATACAAAGGCACAAAGACAAATACACCAAAAACATTTCTAGGGCTGTCAAATCGATTAATCACAATTAATCACACCAAAATAAAAGTTTGTGTTTACATAAATACATGTGTGTGTACTGTGTATATTTATAAATACACACACATACATGTATATATTTAAGAAATATATGTAATATATATATATATGGGGGCAGTCATGGCCTAATGGCTAGAGAGTCAGACTTGTAACCCAAAGGTTGCAGGTTCAAGTCGCAGTACTGGCAGGACTTAGGGGGGGGGGGGGATTGAATCTTCCTCTCCCCAGGCGTCGCAGTGTGTGTGTGTGTACAACTTTGTACACTTTGATGGGTTAAATGCAGAGCACAAATTCTGAGTACACCTTGACAGATTTGCTGTGTGACAACTAGCCCCGGTAATCCTTTGTGTAGAACTTCTCTTCCACTGAATGAAAAATGCTAAAAGAACTGTCTAAAGAAAAGAATCTAAAGCGCCCTTGAATCTGGCCTGAAGAGAGTGTTCCCCAAAATGACTTTTCACATACATCTGCATGGGCCAATATACATTCAAGGGTTCATAAAAAAAAAATAAAAAAATTTATATAAATAAAAAAATACACATATATAATGTCATATATGTGTGTGTTTGTGGAGACATGCTGAAATCGCGTTTGGTCTCGTTCTGTATCGTGTATCTTGTCAGTGTCTGCGCTTGCTTGGCCATTTGTTGTGGAAAAAATAAGGAAAGTGTGTTCAAGCGCCAGCAGAAAACAGTGTAAAGAAATACTCTTTGAGAGAAGCAGTCTTTATCAGCGGAAGTTAAAAGCAGCTCGTAAGTGTATTTACTTGTCTCATTAGTGTTTAGTGCCATTGTCGTTGCTAGGAAACGCTTGTTTTGTTTACTGTGTGGAGACGTGCTGATATTGCGTTTGGTCTCATTCTGTATTGCGTATCTTGTCAGTGTCTGCGCTTGCTTGGCCATTTGTTGTGGAAAAAAATAAGGAAAGTGTGTCCAGTTGAATTAATTTAGTATTTTGTTAGACGAGTATAAAAAAAGCATAGTTTACCGCGGCAGCCGTTGCGTGATGGCCTCCTCGTGTGAAGACCGAAGAGTGTAAAGACCATCGACTCTACTATCCAACACCGGGCAGGGACACCGGCAAAGGATAAGTATCGCTTTTTATTTCTCCTCTTTCCTACTACTTGTTTCACTTCTGTTTCAGTTTTTATTACCGATATTTACTATGTGAAGTAAGTTGTTGTTTTTTTAGCATGTAAGTTTGGCAGTGTTATTTTTTTAGGATTACTGATAAACTAATGTCATTTGATTTGTATTATTTGTATTTGTTATTTATTTTAATTTTAGTTAAATTATGTCTGAATATATTATGTCTGTATAGGTATTTTATTAAGTTTTAGTTTTATTTAATTTGAGTTTTTTAATACTTCAACAAACTAAATGGAAATGAAATAATATATGTATTGAATTTATAAATGTGTATGTATGTCTGTATATATATTCATCTATATATATATATATCTATATATATATATATACTGTGTGTGTATTGGTGGGGGTTATCCTACATCACATATATGTAGTTGTTTTTTTGGTGTTTGGCTTATTGTTATGTTAGAATCATTATTATACTCATACGTTTTTTTCTTTAATATTTTGAATTGTTTTTAGCTTATTTGTTTTGTTTTCATTTAAATGTTAAGTTTTGAAATTTTGTTGTATGCATTTGCCATTTTTATTTAATTTCTTTATTTTTAAAATGTGTATAAGTAATATTTATAAAGTTTTAGCTTTTAGTTTTGGATCTGTTTTTAGTTGTTTTAATACTACAATTGATTGCTTCTGTTGTCCTCATTTTTAAGTCGCTTTGGATAAAAGCGTCTTCTAAGTGACTAAATAAATAAATAAATAAATATGCAGTTGCTTATTCACCTGCATTGGCCCATTTGAGAAAATCAATGAACCTTATACATTTGGCACAGTTTTTTTTTGTCAATATTTGTTTTTATTACAAAATTAGACTGTATGGAGCCCTGGCATTAGCTATTTTTTTTAAACATTTGGATACAGGATATAACATTCACATTGTGAACATTCACAGCAAGTAACTTACTAGATAATATGTTGGTTTTAATGTAATGTAATTAGCCTATATATTCACCTCACTTTATCAGTGAGTGTAAGCAATTTAGATGTCCCAATACGAGTCCCTGTGGCACTGTCATTAAGTACTAACATATGAACAATTAAACAAATCTCTGGTGTAAGCTTAAGTGCTTGCATATTTGCAGTTATCGGTCACATAGCCTACTATTATTATAAAACCTACTGATTTTAATGAAACTCTCATTAAAATCAAGTGAACTCGGTGGTCAAATCTGTGGCATTTCCAAAATGCCATAATGACAACAGCTGTTAAAATAACATCTAAACTACAATGAAAAGTATTCCGTTTGCAGTTATATCTCCTTTAAAATCATGCTACTTCTTTCTTTGATCATCTATTTCTAGCACTTAAATAAATGAGCCAATTTGACTCGCAAACTTGCAACTGCACAACTGACATCTCTGCAGAGATAATTTTCTGTAAAGCAATTATGTAATGCATGCTTTACCTGTAATATTTTATTGTAACTAAGGATAGAACTAAAAACTAAGGAAGAATAATTGTTCTAATAACATATTATAATCATAATGTATGGGTTTGTTTGCATATGCGTGTTGCATCACTTTACTTTGTGTCCACGGGGAAAACAATGTCGTTTAAGGAGCACTGTGTCTACAATTTACATGATGCAACAAATACGCTGTAAAAAATGTAGTTGATATTATACATCAGAATTACTACCTCCGCAGTAAACAACAACAAAAACTTAAACATGAAGTTATATGTGAGGAACAGCAGATATGTATAGCTACAAGTGTGTTACCGGGCAGATGTTCTCAAACAGACTAATCAACCAACCCACTCGTTTAATTTCTCAGTCAGCAGAACGCTGTCTACATGTGTAGGCAACAGGCTCACAGACCCCTCTTTCTCCATTTAGACAGTGTTTCGCTGCTATTTTTTGTATCTCAATGTTCCACACTGCAGAAAATTAATGAGATACAGTTTCATCTATTAGCAAATCTTCAGCTGTTACATGTCCTACATGTTAGCGGAGCAATTGATCACCAATTCAAGTGCACGCTGACATTAATCCTGCTGCAAACTGTCAAGCCAGCAGCGCTAATTCAACACAAAGGCAGAGGCTATTTACATCCCCAAACAGTGAGCGAAATGATCCATGGTGGATACATGAAATCCTGTAACGTGATTAATGCGACCACCAGAAGACAGAGTGGGAAAATAAAGAGGTGAGATCAATACTGCCTTTAATGATAAGCTTTGCCGAATAAACCTGACATTTATCTGCTTAACAGATCTTTCAATACATCCATCACACTGAGAAAAATATATTTCCACGCTAACACTATTACACTTTGAAAAGGTCAAGGCGAACTCTTGAAATCTCTGTCAAATTACAGAGTGTAGAGCTCTCTATTGTGCCTTTCCATTTACCGTCTTGAAAAGTGCTCTGAATCAGGTTTGCACAACAGAAAGCCTAGTTTTTTTTTTCTTTTGAGGACAACATAGAGCCATCAAATCAGTGGCAGTTTGGCGTTTTGTCGAGAGAGTGCATGCAGCGGCCAGCGATTTGGCCTTGGACTAATATAGTGCGACTGCTCTCGGCTTTTAGTTTGTCGGAAAAGGAAGCTTTCACCTCTGGTTGCAATCATTTCATCTCTCATAAGGCAGATAATGCCCCTTTACCCCCAAGTGGGCCCGTTGAGCGCAACCAAGCTGCGATTTGAACGTCTTTCCGTGGAGGACGCACTCTGCCGTGGAGGATCAATAAGAGGATTCCATGTGCAAAGCTATAATGACAGGCAAAACTGTGAGAAAGGAGAGCGTGACCTTTGAGAATACCATTTGAAACATCTCCCAAGTACGCAGAGTTAACTCTGACACCCCACCCCGCTGTGCCTACACTTGTGGATCATTTATTTTCCTGGACAGTACCAATTGGAGAAGGGAGTTGATCCTGGCAAACAAAGTCAGATGCATCAATTTCAACACAACCTGTGCCAAAGCATGTGCTTGTTTTCCTTTTCCTTTTGTCTTTACCCATCAGCATTTGACCGAGGGTTATTCGTAAAACACTTGTACGTCTCCTCGGCTTCCAGTCTCGTCCGAAATCACTTTTGCAGAGTGCTTTCTGGCTCCTTGCATTATCTCTCTTTCAATTACAGCTGGAGACTCATCTACATAGTGCACATTGTAGGATTCACTCTCTTAGCCTGTGCTATTACACCACAACCCTGACAGGAAATCCATAGCCGTCTAGCGAAACGATTTAGCTTCCACTTTCCTAATGCAGCAGGAACTTGCGTGTCATTTCTTTTGTGAGAACCCTGATAAATATTTTAAAAGCTAAGGCCTTGTGTCTGGAGGGAAGGTTACTGTCAAAGAACTCAAAATTATAACCACATATTTGAGACGATCAATTTTTTTTTTAACACCAGACAACACGCCTAACATTTTCTCGCTGCCCCAACCCCACCCGTTGGTGACATTTGTTGCTAATGCATTTAGTCCAACACCTGTTATCTATCATGAATTCTCCATGTTTCAAGATGACTAGAGTTGCTTTCTGAAATCATCTATGTCATTTCATGAATTAGGCATTATGCACAAAGCCTGCAGGCGCGGTTCACAGTCAACAGGGGGCAGTGTGACCTGCCAAATCAACAAGCCAGCAGTCTGTGTCTGTGTCCCCCAATTGGCGCAGTCTTGTTTGAAGATAAAAATACTGCATTGCATTTAGGACAGTTGTGTAGCAACAGAAGGATAAAATGCCTGTGGATTTCACACAGTCACTGGCAGTCTGTGTTGTGCGCCTCAATTTTGTTTGGACAACCTCTTCTCCATGTATAATTAACATTGATACAATTACTATTCTTTATGTCTGGAGACATGCATAAATATAAACTGGAATGCACAGCGAGTTTAAAGTGCATTTGTGCAGGAGGTCTGCATTCATACTACACTGTAATGAACCGCTCTCATTGTGCACTTCAAGAATGATCAAATTTACATTCATGCTTATTTTTGCTTCCTAAAATTGCCTACTTGAGACACCACATAATTAGCGCTCTGAAGAGTTCTGGTTGGCTGCTCAGTTTCCACACGCTCATGTGCTGAATTATCAGTATGAGCAACACAAAGAGGATTTAACAGATTATCACTTACCATTACTTGGCAAAGTAACACTTCTACTGCGGGTTTCTACCCAAAAGAGAGATGGTTTTTGCAGTGATAATGCTAAAATATGATAGTGTTATATATCATTTTTGTATTTATATTATTATTAGTATTGTTATTATTGATTATATTTTATATTGTTGTTATTAGTTTATTATTAGATTTTTCTAAATTGCAGGCATAAATAAATACATGTTTTTCCCATGTGATGTTGTCCACTTTTATAGACATACCGACAATCTTAGTGAAAAGCATAAGACTTCAGTTTTTCTCGCCTGAAAATGTGACCTGAACTGGCTAGACCTAACTTTTATATATCCGCTGTTCCGCATTTCCTCAGAGGCCTCCTCCTCTATGCGGAGTCTAACTACTCACCGGGGGTCCGGGCTCCCGCTCCTTCATGCTCCTCCTAGTCGCAGCTCCGGGCGTCGCCGGGCGACTCCGCTTCACTCCCTGCTAACCCTGCGGGGTGGCGCGGTCACCTCCACTGTGGCAGAGCTCGCGCTCCAGTACTCTCCTCCTCACCTGTACAACGGGACCTAATTCAGCACAACCCTAACCAAACCGTATGTAGCTTTCCTCTTCTTCCCCAGAAAGATCAGACCCGAATGGACCTCGGCCGAGGCCCCGCATGTGAACACCCATATGCATGAGCCGGTTTGAGCTCCCGTCAACGCCCCCTTCTGTGTTACAATTTACAAAGCCCATTGTCCACATTAGCCTCTCTAGCGCCTTCGGTGTCGGACAGCCACACTGAAACCGACACATTTCTCCCCTGTCAGTAGTCTCTCTAACATTCTCAGCGCACGGCAGCCCGATTACAAAGGACACCATTTGATCCTCTTTGAGGCAAAAGGCACTTAGGCACTAATTTTCTGCATGCAAATTGAATTAAACTTTGTTTCTATGGGACCTTAAACACTCAAAGACATATTCCCTCTTGTCCCGAAGCAATGTGGGGTCTGGCAGCAATTCCATTTGACATAAGAAGGGTCGTTTAACACCTCCCAAGCCTGCGAGACTCCAGACAGTGACCTTACTCAAAACGCACTGTAATTTCAGACCTTTAAGATTTGTGGCCGCTCTTGTCTGGACAAATCAGAACCATTATCCTTTCTCCACACGAACGCAACCCTTTTATTGCTTTAACAGGGGTCATATGATGTTGCTAAAATGCACATTCGTTTGTGTATTTTTTGGTGTATGACAATGTGTTTATTTAATGCGTTTAAGGTTAAAAAAAACACAGTTATTTTTCCACTACTGTACATTATTTTTTTCGCTCTATGCCCCCGGCCCTTCTGAACCGGTTGTCGATTTTACAAAGCCTCATCGGTCTAGAAAAAGCCGAGTTTAGTGCTGTGTATTCTGTGGCCAGCCTCCTTCATACCAGTGTCATTGTGATTGTTGGCTATCTCCTTATACCTCTCAGCGTTGTGTCACTTGGCCACTTTCCGTGACCATTTTTCCAGCGCCTATACCTACCCTGTGATGGCGTCTACGTCCCCCGGCCGAGAGCGTCCGAGATACAGAAAAATCGTGTCACGACCAGAAATTGGCCACTACTTCTGCCTAAAACGAGCCCACTCTTGTTTGTTGCATCCAGTGGGGACATAATTATAATCACGGATTATAATGACTTATACTGTCCTTTTTACATGTTGCGTTGCATCGCGCCACATAAAAATAAAACCATGTCTGCATTTGTGTGATCAGAGAAATGACAAACAACTAGTGCTACTCTACACTGCCCAAAACTTGATTCGCGTTTGAATCATCAGTGGCAAATCCTTTAAAAATTAAAATGTACTTACAGTCTGTGAGTCAGAACTGCTGGCATTTTAGTCTAACGTTTCTCTCCCAGGATCAGTAAACAGTCTTTCATAAAATGTGCTGCACACATCTGATATTTGGGTTAAACTGTTCTGGAACACTGTTGTAAATACAACATAACCACTGATTTCTAGTCATGTCCAATTTTGGAAGGCCAAACAAAGTAGTTTTTGCTATCACAACGAACAACAGCGTCAACAAATTACACATGCAAAGGCTATTGTGAGGAACGGCCGCGGTCTGAGTGAGCGAGGGGCCGGGGGCGGGGCAGAGTGAGGAATGGGCCTGTCAGGCCCTGAGTGAGCGGGCTGTGTTGGCTCTGTGCGTCTACGTGAGGAATGGTCCGTGGGCCGTGCTGTGAGCGGGAGTCCGTGGTCTTGGACGAACGGCGTTGGCCGGCGGATGTCTGAGCTTAAGGAGTGGGCTGTCCTGTGCTGGCTTGCGGGCAACCATATGTGACCGACGGTCCGGGCCCCCCCTGGTGTGTGCTCCGCTTTGTCCAGGGTGAAAGCTGATCCAGCGATAGACAGTGCTAAGTTGATGTATTTCCTCAGCGACCAGCATGGATCAGCTCCAGGCATGACGAAGCGATATCGTCCTCTTTTGGAAGACCAAACAAAGTAGTTTCGCCTTTGCACATACAAAACACTACCGACGCATAAACGACTGTGGCTGCGGCGGCAGCAACAATATTACAGCGAGAATAAAAGTTACGCCTTCTTTCTTTGCGTGACCATATTGGGTTGGCGTTTTCCACAAATCTTCCCCACATACAGGGCTTAGAAATATTGTGGGGGTCGTTTCTATAAAACGCAGCCTGATTGTAGAGGTAGGACGAGCATGTGGTTGGACTCTTAATAACTTTTCATAAGATAGCTCTTTTGGATTTGACGACTTTGTTCTTTGCAACTTTACAGATCTTCTTTATGCACTAAGAGCTTGTAACACTCCAAAGAGAAAGGAAAAATTGAAATCGCATGACCCCTTTAAATAACTTGCAGCATAACATTAATTCTTCAACTTGCAATGGCTATTATTCATGAGCTATATGATGCATTTGGTAGAATGCTATTAGGTTACAGTTTGGGCCAACGTACGGTTCCTAGTTTCTTGTTGCCAGGGAATCCATCTTTTGCATGTAAAGCATCACCTGGCATCTACAAAGCAACATTAGCTAGGATATTGTGGTGATTGATTTCATAACAATACAGTTGTATATCATCCTCTGGTGAAATCTATTTAATCTAATTTGAGTGCATTGTAAAATGCTCTGCCCAGAGAGAGCAAGTGACAGGGAATAACAATCAGCTTCTTCCCAGGAGTGGGGGGCATCCAGGGAATTTGTTCTGAACAAGGCAGAAATTTGAGTAATATAATGTTAGCATATACACATTCATCATTGCTTTACATTATGTTTGACTTACAAAGACTACAACTGGTTGTATATTGCCATTGGGCGCGAGGACAGTGATAGACTCAAACAGCAAGATAACACAATTTATAGGGTGAGGTGTTTGTTGCCATAGGAAGAATGATAGATAAATCATATCAAATAAATAAATAAATGCTGCAGATGGCTGAGAATGTCTTTGGATA
Organism: Sinocyclocheilus anophthalmus; assembly: GCA_018155175.1. Taxonomy (NCBI): domain Eukaryota; kingdom Metazoa; phylum Chordata; class Actinopteri; order Cypriniformes; family Cyprinidae; genus Sinocyclocheilus; species Sinocyclocheilus anophthalmus. Next base: position 514,558 of record JADLZN010003897.1, on the reverse strand, counting down.
TACTTCCTATCCGTTTGATAAGGAAATTACTGATGCTGAACCGCTTTGCCTCATGTGCTCAGAAACCAGAATGACATGTTTATTTTCCTGTGAAACCAAATGTTAAGAGGATACGTGAGAATTACACTGAAGTACAGTCTTAAAGTAGTGCATCTTCAGCTTCTTCACACAAAGGATCAATTGCAATTCATCATGATGCTGCTTCCGAAGAAAACTTTGATTCTACTTGCTCTGTTCTCTGGCATGACCTCTGAACAGAATCAATGTGAAAATAGTGGAAAGTCTTGAAGCTGATCGACTGAATTTCACACGCACACAGAGCATCAAAACCAGAACATCCTGCTCATGGCATCTTGTCTGCTTCTCTCTAACTATGAGAGTTCAGAGCCGAGATTCTGACTGTATTTTCACACCCTCATTTATTTGGAATCTCCACCAATATTCTTCACTGGTCTCATAAAACCGCACTTACAGCTTTGAATTTCACATCTCGTTCTGCAGATTTTATTTGTACTTGGCTTGAACAAATGGAAGCCTTTATGTTTTCAGAAGCTTCCTTCTGTCCTTATGTTCTTTTTCTTTCTTCATTCTTTCATTCCCTGCTCCTTCTCCATTTATTACTTTTTTCTTCCTTACATCCTATTTTCCTATATTCTTCCTTCTTTCCCTCATTTCCCTCACTTCCTTTACTTTCCTTGCCTCCTTTATTTCATCCTTCTTGATCTCCTTCCTTCATTCTTTTCCACTTTCCTTTTTCCATTCCTTTCTTCTTTCTTGCTGTTCTCTCCATTCATCACTTCATTCTTTTTTCAACCTACTCTTTTTTTAATCTTTCCTTCTTTTCTTCCCTCATGCCTTTGAATTTCCCTTCCATTCTTTTTCATTTATTATTTCATTAATTTCATCCTTCCTTCCCTTTATCAATCATTCATTTTTTTCTCCATGTCATCCATTTTGGATCTTTTCCTCTTCCATAATTCGTCCCACTTTTTTTTTTCTATGCCACTTTTAATTTTTAATTGCTCCTTTCTTCCTTCATCCTGTCGTTCCCTCCATTCTTGCCTTTTTTCTTCCTCCATCCATGCTTTGCTTTGTTCTTTCTGTTGCTTCATTGATCTCTAATTTTTGCTTTCTTCCTACCCATATTCCATTCAATTTTTCCATTCCATTCTTCTCATCTTTGTTGCAAACTCTCCTTCCTTGATTAGTTCCTTTATTTTGTCCTCGCTTCCTTCTTTTCGGTCTCCCTTGCCTTTTCCTTCCTTCTCTCCTTACGTCATTCATGCATTTCTTAGTTCCTTCATTTTTTCTTCTTTTTGTCTCCTTTCTTCTTTAATTTCTTTATTTCTTCTCACTTTCCTACCCTTTCATTTCTTCCTTTCTTTGTCTTTACACATTTATCATTCTTGCGGCATGGTGATTTTTACCTTGTTTGATGCCAGACTCACTCATTACAGCGAAATCCTAGAGGAACGACACAGGTTTGCTGCCAAGCAAATGACTGTTCCCACAGCACACAGTATTTGCTTGTTCCCTCTCTCTTGCCTGTGGTGGTGTTATTGGAGTAGGTACCACAAGGACACAGTAAAAATCAAAGGATTGGTCCAACAAGCTTCAAAACACAGTCTGCCATGGCTCTGCAGCAGTTACACAGAGAAGTCAATTCTAGACCTATATTTCACAAAAAACATGAACATCAATGTCCAAGTCCAATAAATAAATAAATAAATCACAAGGACAGCATGGGGACCTAAAGTCCAAACACTAAATTGGACATTGATATGCAGTACATCACTAAGGACCAGCAAAAAAATAAGTTAAATGGGAAAGAAGCATGTATACTTTGTATTTGATGATTTAAATCAATAGCCTTTGTATAAAACAGGAAATCCCCAGTTTAAAATGCTACAAAACATCAGTTTGGTACAACTAGGAATGAGCAGCCTTCAAAAGCAATGGAGATAAGACTAATGGGAATTGTATGATGTTTGAGAGTTGAAAGGTGTGATGAAGGGGATTTGAAAAGGATATGGCTAGATAGTGATCCTACATAATCTTTTTCCCTTCATATCGAACATTTAGCCTAGTGTGATGGGCATGGTGCTCAGGGACCAGCACACACTGAAGATCAGAAATCCAGCTGTGAAACTGCTGTGTACTGCAGGCCTGTCTGTTTTACTCTGTAGCACTCTGACATAGTGTAATCAGCGTTTTATCAGGCAGTAAAAAGGAGGAGTGAAGCAGTCTTCAGTTGAGCGCTCAGCCCGCTGTAGCCTATGCTAATAAGCTTTGTGCGTCCTGTTTGCTGCAAGGCAAATTACATATAACAGGATGGCGAGAACGGAGGTAGAAAAAACGTTTTTAATGTCACTGCCGGGGTTGAAGGTATTTCTTCAACATTTCCACTGTGGAATCTCGGCAAATTTGCCATGCATACACTCACTTTCTGGTGAGATCAGGTGGCTGTCGGAACCGTCCCCGTCTAATGACACCGCTTTAATGAGGGGGTCATTTCTCCCTGGCTGCTCACCGTTGGGGGGAGTGAATGAGCTTGCGTGCGAGAGGTGGATGCGGTGGTGGCTGTTAACGGCCCCCGGGAATAGACTGGAACTGGCTCTCTGAAATATACCCTGCTGGAGGAGGAACGGATGTTCAGATACAGCTCCCTGGGCAACAGCACTAGATCAAGCGCACAGAGGGGGTCGGTTCTCAGCTTCTACAAGCGGGGTGAGGTTGTGCGGCAGCGCCGTGCTCCGACTTGAAATTTCTGTTCCGTCGCCGGGTGGTGAGGAGGGCAGTGAGCCACATTAGGTTGCGCTGTTGAACAAGAGAGGAGCACCATTTATTCTACACCTCGCACACTCAACCACCGCAATTGGACCTCCTGCACGTCACCCCCGCATTATTCTCCGCCTGGCTCCCCAGCCTCTGTGACAAGCCTAGGCGCAAACGCTTGGAAGTCACGGCAGCCCTACTTCTTATGAGCTTTCAGTGAGTCTGGCGTCCAAAGCGAGACACGCAAGGACTCGCTGAGTGTCTGGGCTAAATAGGCCCATGACAATAAAGCAAGCAAGGGAGTGCCATACGTACAGGATAAAGGAAACGCTGGGAAAAGACAGTGCTGGTTTCTCGTTGCGTCCTACTAGCAGAACATGCCTCATTCAGATTCACATAATTGCTTACTCTCCGTCAAGGCACAATGCAGGCCGAGGCATCTGTAATGCAAATGATTAAAGGGGTCATATGATGCCATTTCAAATTTTCCTTTCTCTTTGGAGTGTACAAGCTCTTGGTGGTTGTTGTATAATAGATACGATCCCTGAAGTTGCAAAGACTAAAAAGTCTCAAAAGTCTCAAAACCAAAGAGAAATTCTTTATAAAAGTTAAGACTCATCCACGCCCTCCTAAAATGCCTCGTTCTAACACGCCCTCACATGTCTATGTCACTGTGTGGGAATATTTGCATAACACCACCCAAATGTATACGCAAAGAAAGAAGGCGTAACTTTGATTCTCGCTGTAGTATTGTTGCAGCCGCCATGTCGTGGAGACGCTGTGTGTTTCGTTGTGAAAGCGAAACTACTTTGTTTGGTCTTCCAAAAGAGGACACACTAGAATCAGGGTTAGTTGGTTTACAACATGGTTCCCGAACGTTCAAACAGCAACCCAAATATTCAGATGTGTGCAGCACATCTTATGGAGGAATAGAAAAACAAAAAACCCTGTTTCCGGAGATAGCCTATGCCGGTGTTCCGGTGAATTCAGTTCCCCCGTTTCCCCTTCGGCGCGCATGCTGGCCCTATACAGTCTATGAAGCTGACAAATAATGCTGACTCTCGGCCTGTAAGTACATTTTCATATTTAAAGGATTTGCCACTGACGATTGAAATGCGAGTTTTGAGCAGTGTAGAGTAGCGCTTGTTGTTTGTCGTTTCTCCGATCACAAATGCAGACATGGTTTTATGTTTATGCAGTGCGGTGCGGTGCGATGCAAAAAGTATACTGTAAAAAGACAGTATAAGTAATTATAATCAGTAATTATGTCCCCACTGGATGCAACAAATGCCTCGTTTATAATGAGTTTATGTTTTTGTCTCATCACGTGGGACAAAACTCCGTGCATCACAGCGTGTGGTAAGGGCGTACATTTTCGTCACAAGGGGATAGCTTCGGACAAAACGCTTGAGGAATTCGGCCAGTCACAACGCACTAGATCAGAACACACCTCGCTTTTCAGACCGATGAGCTTTGTAAAAATCGACGCGTTTCAGAAAGGCGGGGCATAGAGGAGAAACAATAATGTACAGTATGTGGAAAATAATGTGTTTTTTTAACCTTAAACCGCATAAACACATTTCATTACAGCAAATACACAAAATAATGTTCTTTTTAGCAATTTCATATGACCCCTTTAAAGGTAAGAATCGCCAGTAGTGTTTTCAGCCATTAGCGCAGCATTATGCAGGTGGATTCAAAAAACACCTTAAAGGCTGTCCTTCGGATGAACTGCAAACAAAAAATGCACTGAAAGAGCTCATGATATGCCTCATCCAAGATGGCACATTTCACCGTGGCAATTGTAAGTCACCACAGGAGCTTCTACAACCTTGCGCTGGGAGTTACATCTGCCGTTGGCGCCGGCTCCCCATAGTCACCCTATCTTCAACCGAGTCATACAAGTAGACAGCTGAGGGGCTGGAATCAGAGGCCTCCTGTGAGGAGCTTTCTTGGGGAAATGTAAAACAGCTTGTTAATACAAGACGAATCCCTGCGAATCAATCAGACGCATTACATAGATATAACTTGATGGTAAGTAGCGAACGGAGTGATGGCAAGCAATTAGTTTGTGGCTTAGTACTCGGATCCTGAGAGATTTCACCTTGGCCTCCTCTGAAGAACTCCTGTAGCTTCTTTCATATGTTCAGTTCAAACTCCGCTTCAAAACAAAATTTGTTTCTCCTTTAGATAGAGGTATTGATGAAAAATAAAGCCAGACTCCGTGAGAGGGTTTCCAACAGTGGTGCAGAATAAGATACTCCTCAATTCACAGTGACCTTTGAGCTTTAAGTCTTTGATTTTTTTCTCTTTTTAGACAGTCAAGGATCCACTCTGTTGGTGATATTACTAGGGAGGCTTGACGATAATAAAGGAAATTTTGATGGGGCTCACAACCTGCTTTCTTCCCTCTTGTGACACCGTAAAAAAAAAAAGTTCTGTGACTGAGCAATTCACTCCTTTCATCTTGGTCTGACACATCTTGCTAGATTTTAGTTTATTCACTCAGGAATCGTCTTCTGGCCGCCAAGGGACGTAGCTGGACTCCGCCGCTCCATGGAAGCAAACCGCGCTCTCTCTCATGTCTTTGACCTGTCTGAGCGGTTATTCTTTTGAAATACTTTTCGAAATAGCATGGCACTCTGTCCACTGACTCAAACCCTGAAACCCAATCATTGACAGCAGAGTACAACAAAATGTTCCCGGGGCTGTCATTTACAATGGACACACAACCACAGGAGCTTGTTTTACAGCTCTGTTGAGATAATCAATGAGTGACTTGGCAGCACCGAGGTCCTATTGAGGCACATTTGCCACTCGCTCCCTTTCTCTTTCTCCTTTTCTCTGCCTCAGTCCTGTCCTCACGCCGCCTCTCGAGAGATTGTTCTCAAATAAATTGATTTGACGGTATTGCTGTGTTTGATAACATGAGAAAGCCAATGTCATCTGTCAACACAAGCTCCGTCATCCAGCGAGCCTTCGCCACATTCATTCACAACCCGGTCTGCCCTGCTTAAATGATTGTTTATTACTAAGACTAATTCAGTTCAACAGGCAACTACACATGCTGTAACAGTTCCCGCTGATGCCAGGAGATGGAAGACAGTCGAGCCAAGATTGCGCTGGAAGACGGATAGCTTTTAACGCTTAGATAAGAGAGACATGCTGAAATAAGTCACAGCCATCTAGCAGACATAAAATCGAGTGGCACTGCCCAGTCCTGTCACACAGCGACTCAAGATAAATTGATGCGTGGCCTGTCCACTGGGGCTTCTAATTATATTTTCTTTTACATGGTAGGTTTTGTCAGGGTGCATCTGTCATGAATGACATCTGGAAAATGACAGCCTTTCTCAAGTGCGGAAAGGAGGCTGCTGGGTCTGGGAGATCATGATACCCATGATTTTTTATTTATTTTTGCTCAGATATCACTTCAGTGGTTTTTAACCATGATGAAACACCCCACGGATGTTTTTTAAAAGGATAAAGTGTCATGTTTTCTCTTTGGCCATCTACATCCTTGCCACTGGAGTTTATAACGGCATTTGAGTACTGTTTCTAATGCATTTGCTTTTATTTTTCATTGTCATGATATAAACGTCACGTAATTTTGACATGCTTTTGAATGAACATCCTACATTCTGAAGTAGCCTTTTAAAATACTATCAATTTTCTATAGTGACATTTGATGACAAGGTACGTACTTAACGTCAATAGAAAACCGAGGCTTACGTCTGTTTCAACGGATGTGAATTATAGAATATTACCAACACCAAAGCTATGAAATGACATACTTTCACAGCCATTACAGTACCTAGCACTTTTCTGTGATCTTTTATGTTCTACATTCATATTTTACTGACACAGCAAGCTATAAAAAAGGCACCAAACAACCATAACCCTAGCTGTGACTGGAACGTAAATGCAATCTTTTCAACCAAAGGTCTTACAACAAGAGGTCTTGTGCAGTATTTAGAGGTTCAACTGTACAATAGAGACACAATTATTCAATACAGTAGACCTGCAAAGTTATCTACATCTCTTAGTGCCCCACCAGCCATTTGAAGTGGCACTCTTCCAATAGTCCAAACACAGAGCGCTAAACCTCTGAACTACGTCTGAATACATCTGACTTTCATCTCTGGGGTGCATGAGCAACACCACACTTTCAAGAAACATGCCACAAAAAGAAGCATAAGACTTTTGGAAGAAAAGAACAAGCAGAATTTTATGCCGTCTGCAACACGGTCACAGCTTGAGAGCTGGCTGGTGTTCGCTTTTCATTTGACATGTTTTCTTTTATTTAATAATTTGTGGATTTAAAAGTTACAGCGTAGTGTAAACTTTCATGCATGCCTAATTCTATTGATTTTTTTCCTTTCTTTAAAACCTATTCAGAGATGTGATGCATTCCAGATGAGATGTATTGATGGGATGCATTTCACCCTTGGTCATGTGTATTCTGTCATTCTTCTAATAATAAATTCTTTGTATCATTTATTTAATATTTGGATGATTTGAAATGCAGTAAAAACAGCTATGCAGTCACTACATTCACGGTATACGAGACCAGAGCGTGAGGAATATAACACAGAGGAGTGCTTTTCACATTATCAGAGGCGGACAAAGTACTCAACTCCATTACTTGAGTGAAAGTACAGATACTGCTGGTCAAATATTATTCCATTACAAGTAAAAGTTGTAAAGAAAGATTTTTACTTAAGTAAAAGTACAGAAATACTTGCTTTTAAAACTACTTACGGTCCAACTGACCGCTAAATTTCATTTTTTTATGTCAATGCACTGTTTTATTGTTGTATGTAATACTTGCAATATTTCTGAAGCAACTTAGAATACATTACACTGACTAGCTTGTAGTATCTTTTGGAATAAAGAGCTTTTAGAATGTTAAAAACCTATGGGGGAAAAAACAAAACATAAATAAATAAATATTTAACACACCCACCCCTAACCGCACGCCCCCCAAAAGCAGATGGTAGTGCTCGCACACAGCTCTGACCATGTGGGCACATATCAATGGGCAATCATCAACCACATTTGAACATAGTGGACATGAAATCCTGTATCCTACAGAGTGATAGGAGAAATACAACAATCCAACATGCCTTTAAAAAAACAAAACCCAGCACACACTGTATCTGCATAGCCGATGTAGCTCTGAACAGAAACACTGCTTTAAAAAAACGAAAAAAAAAAACAGGAACAGCAAAGGCCTTATTTGCCATCAAACATAAAAAAGCTCTCTAATTCGCTCCTCACAGCTGTATTGATGTCACACCGAGAACGGTCTGTGCAGTTCTGCTTCCAGTACCAACACCTATTGTGTTTTTTATTAGGAGCGCACACGTTTCTTCCCTCCCTGTCGGCTGTTTCATAGGTAAAATTTCTCTCACCGTACACAAGCTTTTACGCAAAATCAGAACATATTGTTCTAATATATACCGCTATACCACAATATTAATTTCTTTTTATTGAATTGTTGTAAATAAATATCACATTTGGAACTGGTCAGTGTTCAAAAAATGCTGGGACATCATTTCATGTAGCCCTTACAAGAGTGATTACTGATAAACTGTCGTTTGAAAGAGAAAAAAAAAACGCCACGTTTAAGAGAAGAAAAAATCACCCACTGACTTTCAAAGCTGCCACATAGTAACGACTTTCTACTTCGAGGATCTTGATAGAAATGTAGTGGAGTGAAAAGTACAATATTTGTCTTTCAAATGTAGTGAAGTTAAAGTCATAAGTTCCCCGAAAAAATAATACTCAAGTAAAGTAACCGATACTCAAAAAGATGTACTTAAGTACAATACTCAAGGAAATGTACTTAGTTACTGTCCGCCTCTGCACATTATTTATGGACACTTTTAATTTAATAATCATAATTGTCATAATTCTAATTGACAAGGAATAACGTAGTTACAGTAATAATAAACTCCAAAAAACAGATGACACTTACTACTTGGCTGCTCACCAAATGAATACATACATGGATATGAGACATTGTTTTTTTTTTATTTCCTTCTGCAAATTATCTAAAAGGTTCAGTCAAGAATAAAATATACAATATACAATACAAACTGTCTAGCAATTAGAAAAACACTGCAACAATATTACAAGTGTATTAACGGACATTAAACTACTTGGGGAAAAAATAAATACATAAAGAAAGAAAGAAGTCCTCCTTGATCTTTTGCAAAGTCCTCTGTCCAGTAATGGGCTGTGAACATTTGCTATAATTACAAAGCTCAATGTCATTATCCTAAATTATTACATGGCCCTCTGGAATACTTCATTCTTATTGGTCAGCCTCATAAACTGTTTTTCTGCACACTGACCACTAAACTGACCGTCCCAAGCAACTGATTTCCTACACAGCTGTGGTGGTTTCATGTCTCACATATCACCCTGCGGTCTCTTTCTCCTCACATAATAAAATAATTTTAACTCAAATCAATATTTAATGTCTAATTATTTATTTATTTGACAGGTAGCCATGTAATATGCGGGATAATGTAGAGCCAGCCGGTCATTTAAGCAAAATAAACCCTATTCATTATCAATGTGATACAAGACCCCTGTTTATCTTACAATAATGACCTTCACATGGAAACTACATAAGTGCATGCAAAAGCACTACAGTTTAGGGACTGAGAGCTTTGCAAACATCCACAAGCTTCTGGGGTAAATAGAAGGGGAAGAGGAGAGATGGAGAGGTTAAAAGAGAGAGAGGGAAGAGAGAGAGAGAGAGAGAGAGAGAGATTTATGTAGGAAGAAAAATTGCCTTTGTCGCCCAGAAGGACAGTGGTAAATGGTGCGTCATTCTGCAGTAATTTACAAATCGCGGAGTGGAAACAAAATTAGATTAAGAGGGTACGTTGAAATGGACCTGCTAAACATCACTATTAATTACACTGTTGTCAAGGGTCGAAAATTATTTATTTTCATGGCAAAGGGGAAAACAAAGGCTGCTGGTGGGTTTAAATGGGTTTACAGGCATTTTTCACTTGAGCAACCTTAGAAAAAAAACAAGGAAAACATAGATTTTCAATTAAAGGACACTAAAAAAAGAAAAAAAAAACTAATGTCTACATTACCTACTGTGAGCATAAACTTCTTCTGACTTATGGTAGAACAGCAAGATAACAAGCAAGCAACGCGAGCTTTAACGCCTCATTGCAGAATTACTTGAGCAAGAAAATGTAGATTTTCGTGGCTCCAAAGATCAACCATTTTGGATGTTTCCCATTAAATTAGTATCTTCAGATGTTTCGATTCTATCATGCATAGCAAAGGCCAAAGATCCCACCCACACTCAAAGAAAAAAAGTCACATCTGGTAAAAAAAAAAAATATATATATATATCGCCTCTCAGACTTGATGTCATCTTCACATTCTTTTGTTTTCTAATTGTAAAAGCAGAAAAGAAACTCTGGGAAGCTGTCAAAGCGATGAAGTTCTCATGCTGACAGTGCGGTGAACTTCTTTGCGTTTGCAGAGGAGGTTAGCCGGTCTATCCAATTCCAGTCTGAGCGCCGCTCATTAGGGCACGTCTGCGCAGGCAGCCGGGGGGACGCGGCAGCACCCGGTCCACCCTGACTCAGGCATCCAGCGGGGCATCTGGCAGGGCTACACTTCAGGTCAGTCTATCTGAGAAGGGAGCGCATCAGCGGCCACTTCATGGATGGCACGCTGTCTGCGGCTGACAGCTTGTCATTTATCACAGCTGAGCAGTGGCGTCAGGTGGGATCATGATTAATTTCACTTTACCACTTTCAGAAATAAGCCCTATAAATCATCTTAAGCTCAGTGCGCAAGTTTTGTTGTAGCCACATGACAAATCTTTACCACATCCCGCTCCGCCTCAGCGACCTACAATGGGTCATGCCACACAGCTCACAAAAACCAGCCAGCGATGGCCAAGAACGAGAGTGACATTTCGTAAATACCCAAAAGGATTATTAAAGCAAGACAGCTCTGGTTAGAGCCCACGGCGACAACTAATGAAACCACATCATCCATTTGTAAAGATACATGCCTAGAAGTTTTTCTTCACTGTCCATCTGTTTGTCGCTTAGCTTTAGCTTTATTTGGCATCCTTACACATGCTAATGATATAGATGTGTCATTGAGATGTAAAACAGACTGTTAACAAACAGTATGTTTATTAACAGTTTTTATATCACTTTAATCGGATGTCTTGGACTATAAGCTAAACTTGTACTCTGCTTTCACAGGGTGAGTGCTCGAGCCATTTTAAAAGCAAGTAATTGATGCCCATGTCACATCTGGGGTTATCATCTTCTGCTGAGATGCTGTTTTTATTTCCAGCTTTGGATGCCAGGCTGCTGAATTAAGTGATGACTTCCAAATTTAAATCAGATCGTTTGGAATGCACTGCATTTTTTTCCCCTTTAAAAAGTTCCTTGTCAAGGAACCGCTTCACTCAGGAATATATTTGGTAGCCAAGCATGATGCTATCCCTTAATCTATTGTCCACTGCCTCCATATCTCTTTTCCGGATGGCGGGTAATACTTCAGGACGGATGCCCTACATGCTAGAGTAATGTGACACTTAAACGATTTCCTCATAAGGCACGGTGACAGATAGCGGTAGGTAAACAGCTGCTGCATGTTACATTTTCTGTCCACTCTGTCTGCATTTCAATGGCCGCACTTTGCTCCAATTTATTCCCATCTCGGAGATATAGACCATTTCCAACTGTGCCTAAATCCATATTCCCCAACAAAACAGTATGCACTTCCCTGGTGAACTCGACACATGTCACACAATCAGGGCTCCCCAGCTGCTAAGCTCTGCCCCACAACACTTTGCTCAGGCACAGAGGCAAGTGAAGCTAATCGATTCCAAGGCTGTGCCTCTCAACAAAATTTAGTCCTGTTTCTAGGACGTAGTCCCTGAAAAGGAACTCGAAAAATCTAAATTACATTAATCGCATGAAAAGAAGGGGAAAATAACAATGCTAGATGAGAAAGGAAAAAAATAAACGTTGTTTTTTTTTTTGCCCGAGAATAAGGGCAGAAAACATTTTGTATGCAACAGCTGTGTGTGTTTTTTTTTTAGCACTTTGTATAATTTCCTATTGAAGTGAAAATGTTTGCATGGCTAAATACTATATGGTTGCTAGTGTTGTCATGACACTGCGATTTCTAACTTGCAATACCTTGAAAAATCAATATGTTATAACATTTTCAATACCATGAGAAAAAACTGCCACAACATAAAATGTGGCACAAAAATGAAATTAAATGAATAAAATGTTCTTATCAACTTCTTATCTGAGATTCATCAAGCATGATAGTCCTCAATAAAAACTGCAGGGAGACATTTAAGTGTCTGTGACAATGCTTATTTCAGTTCTGCATAAAATGCGTGAAATGTGTGATCATCCATCCACAGAAATGTTGGAAATTTTGCAAAAGTGAAAAAGTATAACTGAAAGAATGTTGCATTCCCAAATGCATGCTAAACTCACAGCATATATACAGAAATAGAGTTGCATTTAATGTGAACCGAGTTGTTCTGAGATGCTGAAAACACCGCATCATAAGCCACACGTGTGCAAATGAGCACAGTGATGCGCTTTGCTCTGAAAAACTCAGAACAACAGACTAGTGTTGTCAAAAGACCCAGTACTTCGGTACCAGGTCGGTACTAAAAAAATTAAAACGTTACGGTACCTGGTCAACCTGGTTCTTGATGCGACCTGAGGTGATCACTGAAGGTGTTGCAGAGGTACGTTTCTCTCTTTATAAAAGCATAAACGAGACGTGGCTACCTCAAAATGAGTAGAACCCCCAAACTAAAAAAACACTTTAAAGACACCCAGATCAATTGAAAGAGTTCAAGCAGGGAAGTTTCATTTTGATTTTTAATATTTAATCTTCTCAGTGTTTCCCATACATTGATTTATTTGTGGCGGCCCGCCACAATATCAACACTCACCGCCACAAATAGATTTTCCAAAAGGCTTTGACTTCGTTGAATACCGGTGCGGGTTTTTTATATCACTGTATTTCTGAAGGAAACCGACTGTCTTCAGAAAATTATGGTAGTCATTTTCATTTCATCTTGCCTGTAATGCCTGATAAAGCAGCGTTTGTAAGCGAAGTGCTGCTTTGTGTAAAACAAAGGGCCCCCCCTTTAGTGGGGAAACCTCTATCTCTCCTGCTCTACAAGCGCCTCCTGCTGGCAGAAAATGAATTTGCATATATATGCCGCCACAAATAGAGTGCAAGTCTGTGGGAAACACCACTTCTCTAATGAATATTATTCAACATTTTTATTTGAATGTCGGATTGAAATTAATGCTGTTATTAGAGTAGTTAGTCGTTAGCATAAACGCGGCTAACGCTAATATGAGCATTAGAATGAATTTTGTTCAAAATTATTTCTGTTAACTATTTAATGCTCCTGTAACTTTTATTACTGTAAAAAACAGGAGAACATAATGGTATTTACTATTTTTTTACACACCAGAGGCTTTTGAATGTATTGTGAATCTAAAATATGTGTGTTAGAGAATGTATAAATGGTTAACATTGTTTGTGTCATATCAGTCAGAAAAGCAGGTCTGGGCTTTTTTTTTTTTTAACTAACTTAGTTGTTATTTTTGGCTGAATAACTCTAGAAGGTTTTCAAAAGTCCTTTAAAATTAAATATGTACACAGTTTGGATTAAATGAAGGTATAGTCACATTTTTTTAATTAGCATGTTTTTGTGTTTTGCTTTGGTACCGAAATTGGTACAGAGAACCGTGGATTTTCACTGGTATTGGTAACGAATACTGAAATTTTGGTACCGTGACAACACTACAACAGACCATATAATTAATTAAAATACACACTGCGATATATGAAAACTCATGGAGAGAAGAGAGAGAGTGCAGATGCCACCAGTGTATCGATTGCCGTGCAGGTATATGGTAGGTGTCAGCAATGGTACTTCTCAAAGTCTCCCTGAAAGAAGTAAACAAATACACAATGAAAAAAATAAATATTTCAGAACTTCATCATTGTGACCTGTTTTCTATATTGCACAAACTCCTCTCCTCACAGAAGCTCCCGAGACGCCATCATTTATAGAATTGAGCTACAGTAACTGCGAGATATGATTGCTTTGAGCACATCTCATGCACAGAACTTTCAGCTGGTGCAAATGAAACTAATTTGACTGGGGAAAGAGCGCTTTAATGCATTTTGAGTGCTTTTTGCAGGCTCTGCATTTGTATGGGAGTTTCACACATGCGCACGCCACCGTTGTTCAGTTGGGAGGGCCAGGCACAAATTGCCATCACCACAGGCAGAGGGCCAACTGCGGTATCAGGGTTCTGGGAGGGTATCCCATAAAAATGCATGGCCACATGCTGCTTCCAAAGGCTTTTCATCTTCCCTCTGTCTGCTGAGCCCCAAACACCTGGAGCACAAGGGGAGTCCGGAGTGCATGTGTGTGCACAAGGAGGGATTTGCACACACACAGGGATACGTGGGCTTTGTCCGCCCATCTGCTGGTCAGCTCCCTGACTGCTTATTAATTTAGAAGCGTTTGCGGTCTCTAGGGACAGAGAGATAAATGCCAGTAGCAGAGGCAGGCCGGCGGTGAACTCATAAAACCTATTAAAGGAAGCTGTTCATCACCTCCATCAGCAGGCCTGATTATGGCCAGGGCCAGCTGTAAACCTCCACAGCCTTCAGCAGAGCCCCAGGCACACCACTCACTCTGCTAGCAGCCCTCCGAAGCTGCGCTGCCCACCCAGCGGCTCCCATTACGGTGAAGCATGAGACCGCTATCCTGACTACATACGGGATTTATCGACAGACGCAAACATGGCGGCATAGCTTTAAATGCCAGTCAATGCGGTATTAGCGTTTCGCCTCACAGTTGCATTTTGTGCACGTGTCAACAGTGTTGTATTATCATACAAATACTTGCATGAGAAAAATGTATTAAAAAAGATGCTTGCTGCCTCTTGTGGTTGCCACAAATACAAGATAAAGATAAACTCATCACCCTCCATCAGATTTCCTCTCTGTTTTGCTTGTATCAGCAAGCGAGAGCACCAGCCAGGACGCTTCGCTCCTACTGTATTTTGTTCTATTAGGAGGTTATATTAGTAGCGCCCCCTCCCCTCGTGTGATGTATTTCGCTTATTTGTGTCTTTACGCATCACAAGTGCCGTTTAGAAGCTCTTGCCCGCAGAGAGCAGCGAAACGGCATGCCAAGGCATCAGTCAAAGACCGAACCTACTTTACAATCAAACATTATGAACTGCTGTTGGAATTGGGACAGCTTCCAGGGAACTAGGGTCACAAAATTATCCAAATCCCATTAATCTTTTTTTGAGAGAGATGCTGACATTTTGTAGTCTAATTAAAAATGCCACACAATGAATTTTCAAATGGTAACAATAATTAGCAACCGCTTGGTGTAATCCTGTGTTTTTTCGCAGTCGCGCCTGCGCGTTATCCCGCCTACACACTCAGATGGGGAAACGGTGGTGAAAAAAAACGAGATATCTTTGTGATTGCAACTTGTATATCCCGCATGAGTTATTTATGTGTGGGCACCACATTCCTGAAACTACAATTAATTAAGTAGCGCAAAATGTCACTGCAAATGCTGGCGATATTTAGATTTAATTGCATCCATCATCTCTCCAGGCCGCCGCCATCGGAATTATCTGTAGCTATCATAATCAGCCATTTCCAAGGAAAATTTCCCTAGTGATTACTATAATATCATATTTATTATATTACATGTGACCTTGCCATTGCCAGCACCATGCAGTACTGTTTATGTAACATGCTGAATGCATAAATGTCCAGTTGCAAATATAATGTAACATAACATTATAAACTCAGTTCCAATAATTATTTTTTGGAATAGGGCCTAAATCTATATTATGTTAGGTAACACTTTATTTTACAGCGTGCTTGTTACACATTACATATACTATATACCAATATGTACCATAGTTATAACAGTAGATTATACATTATATTTTACATGATACATTACATGATAATTAATATAACTCAGTACTTAAATGCTTATAACTCAATACTTAAACGTACATAGTATATTGTATTGTATTGTATTGCTTTGCACAATGACCTTGCCATTTGAAGCATCATGCTGTAATGTTTAAATAACACAACATTGGGAATGTTGTAAATAAAGATTATTGGAATATGTTTTACAAGAAAATACCATTTCAGTTTTTCTATTTCACAATTTCACATTTAATTCAATGTGCTACTTGCCGTTTCTTTGTAACTGTTTGTGAAATTTATATCCATTTTCCCAAACTTCTTATTCTTTTTATTTTATTTTATGACCTTGCCAATGCATTCAAATACATTTAATCATATATATTGTTTAAAAAGTAGAGCATGGTGCCAGCAACGTTGCTTTAGATAAAAGTGTCTGCCAAATGCATAAATATTTAGTGCCAAATATAATGTAATGTAATATGAAATATAAGTGCAATTGTCTATGTATACAGTGACCCAGTGTAAACTCATTTGCATTTCCTCATTACATTATCTACTGGAGAATGGAAGGGCCAAAATTACATCTCCAATCCAGATGCTGGGGCCAATCATGATTGGAAAACTGACAAGTGATGCACTCCTTAAGATCCATCCATCTGTCACTCCAATTCCCTGGTCAGCAAATCATTTCTTTTCCAAAGACACATGTGAAGCAGACTTCTACCCACTTTAATCATCACTCCGTGCTCGAAATAACAGAGGCTGTCCCGTGGACCGCTGTCGTTTCTGGTGATCATAACAGATAATTACCCGCCTCCCAGGACAGCCATACTGCACATCTCTCCCAGCAGCACTATCTCCTAGTGAATGTGCTGTACTCGTGAAAGCTCAGTGTGTGAGTAACGAGCTAGAAGTGGCAGTGATCCAGTCCCTTATGTCACCCAGATAGTCTTCAGATGGCACGCAAAGGTAAGTCAAACTTCACCCACAAAAAATTACTTTTTATCTTGAGGAGGAGGATGAATTAATCAATAAAAAGGATGACCAGTAAAAAATGGTCCGCTCATAATTCCTCACATGTGGCAGGTCTGGATCTGAGCGCGTGTTCTAGCAACAGGGGGCACTGTTGCTGTTCTGAAGGAGAGAGCTGGCAGCTTGCCGCAGTGAGTGAGTGAGTGACCAAAGGAAAATCATTGCTCAGTGACCGACGGGGAAGCTACACTGATCGCCATTGATCCTTTAGTGCTCTCCCCTAGCTTGACCACTGCCCTTGTGCCCGTGCAAGGCTAGCATAGTTTTATCAGCCTGGACCACTGCATTACAGCCAATACACAATAACCCCAGTACTGTACGGATACCTGTGTTTGCAATGAGGGGATAATCAAACGAGAGACCTCAGATGCACCGAGGATATTCTGCTTATTACCTGGATATTCTACATGCTCCTTATCGGCTTGTATTAGTGGGAATGTGAGATATGACATGCAAGGTATTAGAGAGATTTATTTGGTCTTACATTGTAAAACTGCTTAATTTGTTAAGGAAAATTAATTATGAGGGAAGCTATGACTGTAGTTTTCCCTAATCTAAAAGAGTCAACTGTAAATTCAAACACACTATAAGAATATTCAAGAAAACTAAGACTGCAAATAAATTACTGTACATTAGATACATGCATTATTTGTTAATTAATTAACTATTGCAATTACTAAATTAAAAGGAAACAATTCTGTTATGACTTGTAGACAAAATCAAATATTCACATTACATGTTACTGAATGTTTGGTGAAAAAAAAAGTTTGTGTCAACGGAAACATTTATAGTTTCAATGAAAGCATAACATTTTGATTTAATGATAGCTGTGTTACAAATATGATCAAGTAGGAGAAAGAAAACAATTTATAATTTATGAAAATAACACAATTTTTATTATATAAAAAAAATCTTATTGGTAATATATTTATTTTATTACTCACAATTTAGTTCAGGACCAATTCTCACTATTAACTCACTATTACTATCGACTTTGCCTCAAACCTGCCCTAGTGCTCCTTCTTATGTTAGTAAGGTATGTTTTTAATTTAGGCGTCAAGGATCTAGAATAGGTCATGCAGAATAAGGCATTAAATGTGCTTTATAGTACTATAACCGACAGAAGCTAGTAAGATGCTGCTATAACTATTAATATGAAATTGAGAAATCACATTGGTTTTTTTGTGTACTCTGTCTTCTTATTTTTTTATTCTCTTGTTTGTCCACATGATTCCCTTGCCCGCATGTATTCTGCCATTGATTCATTAGTCAATGGGCATGTTACTATTGGTTTGTTTTATTCATTTTCTGTTTCTCATTGGTGGATTGACGTGACCCCCTGTTTGATATATAAATTAGCTTATTTGCTAGCAGGACCACTGGCATTAATTTTTAGAAATACTGTACAAAATAACTATAATAATAAATAAATAAATAAATAAGAAAAAATAGTAATAAAACATCACTAGGTGTTTCAAATATAGTACAAATGATACTAACCATGGACAAAATCAACATCAAAAAAGATATATCAGTAATAAAACACTGTAACAGAGTGATAAGTTAATGATAAAACGGTATACAGACAATAGATCGAAGCGAAGAACGATATAATGATAGAATGAACGATATAATGTTAGAGATAGTTAGATAGAGAGAGAGAGAGAGAAAGAGAGAGAGAGAGACAGACAGACAGACAGACAGACAGACAGATATATAGACAGACAGACAGACAGACAGATATATAGACAGACAGATAGATAGATTCAGCTAGTTGCTTGGTTGACTGATCAGTTTATTTGCTAGACACATCCACAGGCACAAACTCCTATAAACAAAACCAAGCATTAACCATGCATATGCACATCCACATTCTCAAACGTCTCTAACAAAATCTATAATCAAGATCCTGTGCTCCACCCCCTCCAGTGAGGCCATTTGGTATTCCGGGAGATCCTCAGACCCCTGTTGCGTTCCCAATCTCCAACCAGGAAAGAGAGAAAAGAGGTCACTAAGCCCTATGATGGAAGATGCCTGGCGATGGATTAATGGCTGGGAGAACAAATGAAGTCTTGGAGAGAGTTTATATTTTTCAATACAAAGCAGAAAAGTGGATGGCTATTTTATTTTATATTGGTCCTCCGCACAGTTTGCTTGCATTAGCACACCTCTGAAACAGCACTGACTTTCACTGTACATGAGAAGGAGAATAGGATCAAATCTACTTACTGCATTGAAATGAGGTAACGCACATCTTTCAAGTGAAATTGAGTGTTGTTGGCAGTACAGTGGAGTGGGGTTTAGATTGAAATTGGATCGCGGTGTAGGATGATAGTTATTTTTAACACAACATGCACAAGGTATGGCTGTAAATAGTGTAGCATAGGGGTTGAAATAAGAAAAGGATATGGTCATTCTTAATAGGGGAAAACAATATATATATATACATATATAGTATTTTAACAGTCAGCAAAAGAGTTTGTACTTACTAATTTAACAAGCAACACATGCCCTAGTTTGCCTAAAAAAATATGAACGGCAACTCTGAATGGATACAACTACTACAATAAGTATTAAGCAACAATAAACAGAAATGCAAATTCTATTCAATTTAACGAAGAGCTTTTTCTATGTGCATATTCGATGCAACACAGTCCAGGTTTGACTGGCATGTTCAAATATACCACCATAGAGATTTCTGGGTACAGCCTCAAGGGCACTGCTCACTGGCAGATGCTACAAATACTGTAACAGACAAAAGCTCTGTAGATGTTGTGTAACGTGAATAACAAAGCAGTAGGTTATGCTGGGGCTAAAGGCCTCTGGGGTAGAAAATGTCCTTTTGATTTACTTTCTTTCACAACTCAAAACCACACACAGCTAACCATCACAGCACTTTCCTAAATACTTTGTTCATCTATATGCTCTGCAAAACAGTCCTGATCCACAAGGTCATTGCAAGATGCCTGAAACCACACAGGCATTTTGAGACCAAAAAATTTATGGTTTTACGGTAACACTTTACAATAAGGCTCCACTTGCTAACATTAGTTAACTACATTAGTTAACAAACTAACAATGAAAAAGACTACTGAAGCATTTATTAATCTTAGTTAATTTCAGTATTTACTATTACAACATTAAAATTTAAAGTTGCAACTGTTAATATTTAATGAACATGAGCTAACAATGAATAGTTATGAATAAATACTGTAACAAATGTATTGCTTATTCTTACTTAACTAATGGAACCTTTTTGTAAAGTGTTACCAATGAACTAAGAGGGGAATAAAGCCATATTGTTGAAAGGGCCCCACTGTTGTCATAAAGGCCATCAAAAATGCTGTTTCAGAGGGAGGAAAATGCAGAATACCTGTAGTGCAATAAAATTGTTTTCCATAACTGGGAGCAAATACATTTGTTGTGAAGTATGTGCAAAGTGGGCTTACATTGACTGCTCCATTCACAGAGATTCAAGTGTGAAATATACCTTCCCTGTACTACACTACAGGTCCAGGATCAACAACACCATGCTGCACTAAACGCAAAAGGCAAACACTTCACAATGTCATACATGTCAGATTCACCCACAAAAAAATGACTTTTTATCTTGAGGAGGAGGATGAATTAATCAATAAAAAGGATGACCAGTAAAAAACGGTCTGCTCCTAATTCCTCACATGTGGCAGGTCTGGATCTAAGCGCGTGTTCTGGCAAGATTATGTAAGATCATGTAAGATTTTCTACAGCATTTATTACGTTAGGTATTACAAATATAAATATTCTATATACTGCTGTTCATTTTTTATGCACATTTGTTCATAATACAGTAAACATACTTACAGTGCACATATTGTTAATATATACAACTCAAAATGCTAAAAGTGTATTAATGTACACTACTGTTAAAAAAAAAATGTTCCCCAAGGTTACATTTATTTGATCAAAAATACAAAAAAGACAGCAATTGCGAAATATTTTTTTCTATTTTAATGTTTTTTAAAATGTAATTTATTCCTGTGATTCAAAGCTGAATTATCAGCATAATTACTCCAGTCTTCAGTGTCACATGATCCTTCAGAAATCATTCCAATATGATGATTTGCTGCTCCGCCAGAACATGGTCCTTAGTATTATGTTGAAAACTGTTGTGTCGCTTAATATTTTTGTGGAAGCCGTAATGGAAAGAAAGGCATTTATTTAAAATATAAACTTTTTTTTTGACAAAACAAATGTCACTTTTGATCAATTAAATGTGTCCTAATTAATTTCTTACTCCTTTCTGTATGTATGTCTGTCTGTCTATCTATCATCTGACTATCTATCTATCTATCTATCTATCTATCTATCTATCTATATATATATAGATCTACAGAAAGGGTTACCAGCAAATACAGAGTATTTTGCACTATTTGGAGCACTATTTGGCATTTAATAACCTCACAAATAAACTAAATTGTTACATAAATTGACAAATTAGTATGTACTTAAAACATTACTCAATTAAATATAATCACGCTTGTAAACGTGCATCATACTCCACCCTCGCATTTGCTCTCCGTCTCGGATTCACGTCAATCTATGTTACTTTTGCATACTTTTCGCTAAAACAAGGAACGCCAGCACATCTATTCAAGGCAACTTTTAAAAAACATACAATCAATACATCAGGGTGATGAACTCCTAATCAATAGCATTCGCTGGTGTGGAATGGAATTGAAAAAGCAGGTATTGGGAGATGTTTTATTATCTGTGCTGGAAGCTCAAAGATACGCTGGCCAATGAGACCCAGATAAGAATACAATAGGAGCTCGGCTGTCAGCAGAGGTCATACTCCAGTGAGTTGAATTCTGCCCGTAACTCCTAAACTAAAGTTTCCTCATAACCACATGTTTGTGCTCGCCGAACTCCTGTTGAGAATCTTTCAAAAAGCCGGCTACTTTTGTAGAAGCTGCACATATATGTTGAGTGGTGCTTCAGATGAGTGTTCTAGTTTCTCCTGCACAAGCTGATAAAGCCTTTAGTCCATGAGTAGTTGTGAGGGAGGGAGTGAAAGACGAAGGCTAGCTACAGCGGTAGCCTTGACTCCTGAGGATACCCACGCAAGAACCCATAGAGAGAGCCTCGGGACTAAGGCTGCAAATCCAGCCTGATCCATGTGACCTATCCAAGCTTCATAGATCTCTCTCATCTGACCATGGAGGGAAAGGGAGGGCCTCTGGCATGGTGCTGCATGTGGCCCACTTGCATTTACTTGTTTAATTGCCTCAGTGTCTTTCCCACACGCTCTATGCGGCCTCTGCCCTGTGCACGGAGATGTGTTCGCTGTGATGGTGCAGCGAAAACCGAGCGAGGTAATGTCATTATCTGCAGGACTTTTTAGCAACTGTCAAAAGCCAAAAATACTGTATCTATCTGGCAGGATTTCCTGGAGTGCAGCTGATTATTTGTTCTTCTATTCGGCTCATGTTGGCCTAGGAGCCAGAAGCTGAGAAAAGAGGCAAATCAGGCGTAATTTATTTGTGCTTGCTGAACTACGCAGCAGAGAGCGTTTTCACTGAATGTTGGGTCAACGATCTTTAGAGCTAATCGGATGGGATTCGTTTTCTAAATGATTTTTTGAGTTGCATTGAGTTAATGAAGAATGTCTGTGATTTTGTGCGCTAATTCAGATGGGATCGGGATCTCTAGTTACTCTTAAAGTGGGAGTTTGTGTCTGGATGTAAGCGTTAAGGAAGGTTGTGCGCATATGTGAATATTGTATAATCATATCATTATAATCAAGAGGAGGAATTAATTAAGGTGAGGATCATACCTGATGTTGCTATATCACTGGCTGTTAATTATTAAATAAAATGGTAACACTTTACAATAAGGTCTCATTTGTTAAGTAAGGGATACTGTACATCCCGCCGGTTGTTAGAGCAGAATAACCCCCGACAGGGTGATCGTGGAGGGGTCTTTTATCACCCTGAAGGGGGTTATTCTGCGATAACAACCAGCTGGATGTACATTATCCTGCTTATTTCGTGGCTACTTGCCACATAAGTAAATAATTAGACACAAAATATTGATTTGAGTTGAAATATTTGAACGCAAAGCTTCCGCGAAGACAGCAGTTCCGTGAAGACAGCATTTAAGGGACACTGTGCAGTCAAACCACTTAATACACAAAACTTCACCACATAAATAAATACTTGAAAATAAATAACTAAAATAATTAAGGTGATAAAACATTGATTTAAGATGAAAATGGTTTAAAATACGACCAGTTTGTTAGTTATCTTATAATCATTCCAAAACAATCGATGCAAAATGGCAGCAGCTGCGTTTGTATGAAATGAGAGAGTGAGTCAGCGATACCAGGATGACATAATTGAATAATTGTACACATAATATTGAATTTAAGTTTCATATTTTATTAGCTAACCGAACACAAAGCTTCTCGAATACGAAACTGTTCCTACAAGAGGATAAAGCCTGACTTCATTACCCCTGATAGCCTGTGTTATCAGCTGAGGTATGTTATCGAGGAATAACATACCTCCGAATGTGGGGACTGACCAATCTGTATCAAGTATTCCACAAGCGTTAATCATTTTTGTTAATTAATTAGTTAATGTGAATTAACAATGAGCAATATATTTTTTTTACAGATTTTTTTTAACCTTTGTTATTGTTAGTTAATAAAACTTTGGATTTTAAAAAATCATGCATTCTTCATTCAAAATTTATAAATAATGTACATTATGTAGATACAAACAGGCGCTAATAATGCATAGAAGTATGGTTCATTGTTAGTTCATAACTAATTTAGTTACTAATGCTAACAAATAAAAACTTATTGTAAAGTGTTACAGTAAAATAATATACAATACTAATAAAAATCATAACAATAGAAATGACCATACAAACAAATATCTTACCTTAACCACACCTGAAAAAAATAAAACAAACAAACAAACAAATAAACAAAACAAACAAATACTGGCATATGTCAACTAATATCATTATTGAGAAGAAAACTAAAATTCCAAAACGTTTACATTTTCAAAACAACATTAAATGTATTTTTAATACTACTACTACTACTACTATTTTTTTTAAAAAGAGAGAAATAAAAATTCTGCACACTACCATAGCTTGCAAAACACTTTTTTATACAATGTTTTGGTAATCTAACCTTCACTAGGCCTTTTTTAATGCCTGACGAATATTGTATGACCAAAACATTGCATTAAATATTGTAAATAGAGTTTTTCTCATGTTTTTCTTGTTTAAAAAAAAAAGTTGCATGACAGAAACGTTATATTAAATATTTTATGTTTTTGAAAACTATGTGCAGTAGTGTGCAGTTATTAATAAAAATAAATAAAATATTACTACAATTCCAACTATACCCCAAATTATTATTATTTTTTAAATATTGCCAGTTGTACAAAACATATTCGATTTGTATGAGATTAAAATCACAAAGTACGTAGGTGAAGCACAGACGCACCAAACTCCTCAGAGAAAACTAGTCCTGTCAGAATATAGCTTCTTTCTTCTCTACTTTACTGCGAGAAGAGTTAGTGAAGGAGGAGCAACAGAGGAGGGGGTTTAGACTCACTGTGTCATATTAGCCCAGTCTAGGTGAGCCAGCCCTCACTCTCGTTTGCCAGCGAAGAAGCAGATGGCTTGGACACCACACATCCCACAGGAGGCGAGCTTGGTTGCGTTTGTATCCCTTCCTTCAGTTCATAAGGTCATTCAGGTGGATCGAAGTGTAATTGGCAACATGTTGGCAAATGAGGACGCTAAGCTAGCGGGGTAACATTCATCCATACTTGTAAATATCAAATGAAAGTGAAGAGTGAAATTACCTGTCAAGGGGCTTCTCTTCATTAAATACCATCTGAAACGTAACACAGATACTTATGGGTGCTGCAGCTATGCCGGATGATATCAGAGAGAGGCATACATCAAGAAACAGATTGTTAATATCAACCGTTTCATCTGGCTGATGGTGAAATAAAGGCCAATGGAGCTTGCAGTAACACGGCACGACATGGAGCGGTGTCTAATGGGATGAGCAGACTGCGTGGCACAAACGTAATGGAGTGAGACGTAATTTTTCACCAGGGAGCATGACGAATGTCAAGGTGCTGCAACATGCTATTTGTAAACGCAGTGCTGAGACATACCCTGATTAGCCAAGGTAGGCAGGAAAATCAACCCCCCCCCCCCCCCCCCCCCCCCCCCCCCCCCCCCCCCCCCCCCCCCCCCCCCCCCCCCCCCCCCCCCCCCCCCCCCCCCCCCCCCCCCCCCCCCCCCCCCCCCCCCCCCCCCACCCCCCCCCCCCCCCCCCCCCCCCCCCCCCCCCCCCCCCCCCCCCACCCCCCCCCCCCCCCCCCCCCCCCCCCCCCCCCCCCCCCCCCCCCCCCCCCCCCCCCTTCCCCCCCGACGAATGCTCGCTAAATTGAAAGATTCGACCTAAAGGTGCACAACGGAACTGCAACCGTTTTCAAAAAGCAAACGATTTCTGGCGACATTGCTGATGTGATGTGGGTGTCCAGTGATGCAACAAGGCTGAGAAAGTTAAAGACGAAAGTTGTGATAAAAAGTTGGGGTTGAAAAGCAGGGGGTGGAGCTCCTCCGTCGGCTCACACCGTCCGTGGCTTTCTCCATCATGACGGGCATTATCGCCGGCTCTCGCACCTGGTCTGATGGATACAGCTCTACGTCCGGGGCGATCCTTTGCTCAGTCGCTCGGCTTTGCGCTGGCTCGCTGTTCGCGGCGGGAATTGGCTCTCCGTCATCGGTGGGCTCGTGCTTTAGCTCCACACAGCGGGGAGATGGTGGGATGGGCTCTGGAGTGGAACTGGCGAGATTCTCCTGGGAACAGGCGGGGGACCGAGATCCATTTCTCGCCAGACTCCACTCCACGAAGGCAGCGAATTCTTCCCGAGGACCATCTTCGGACGACACGTCGTCCTGGTAGCTGTAAAGTTCGGCGAGGGCCAGAAACAGTCTGGTATGGTCCCCGAGCGAGCGCTCCCCCTGCTCCAGCAGGAGGAGGAGGAATTCGGGGTGAAGGAGGGGATCCATTAGGGCACACCACGGAAACAAAAACACTGAGAGAAAACTGGAAAACAAAACGGAGGGTAGACAAATGGAGGTTACTGTTTTTGGTTGGGTCTTCTGTCACGATTCGCTGGGGCGAACGAGAGAGAAACGTGGAGTACAAGCAAATGTATTTAACCCAGGAATCACAGGGGATAATCCACAACAGGAACACGGGAAACACACAACATCCAACAAGTAGACCCGACAGAGGAGAAATGCACAGACAAGAACTTATAAAACACAGGGCAATAACTTAACACAGGTGCACAGAATGACTAATTAAACTAAACGAGGACAGGAACGAGACCAAATAAGGGAACACAGGAACAGAAACAGGGGCAAAACATAACAAAACAGGTCCATGATCCTGACAGTTAGAAGTATATATATACTGTATATATATATATCGTTAGAATATATAATATAATATAATTATAATATAATCAGACTTATTTTTACTGGTAAGACATCTAATTTGTGATCTGTCTGATTTGTAATTTAACTTCTGAGGTTACTTATTTTTTCCAGAAAAAAAAAAACAAATTCAATAATTTTAAGAAAAATATGCTATCTTCACTTCAGCTCAGATACATTTTATCATTAACAACTACACTGCAAAACTACAAACAACTACAAAACTGAATTGCTAATCATCTTGTTTTCGTGAATTATGCACTGCTGCCATTTATATACAGTACAACTCCTGCTGCCAAAAAACAGATTCCTTGTTAAAGTAGAATAAAGTATTATTGCCAGTACATCTTATTCGTGACCAGACAATAAAAGCTATGCCCACTGGTGCAGCCCACCAATAACTTTCAGCAGTACAAACGACTAACAACCAACAACCTTCAGTTATAAGATCCCTTTATGTCCAAACGGGGTGTAAGGTTTCCCTTACGAATGTTCTCACAGAAACTTGCCTCTCCAGTACGACATCTTTAATGGTGGGCCGCTGGTGAGTACTATGGAATTGATTGCAGCATCTAAGCTGTGTTTTCACCACACATGCTTACTGCACAAACATGATCTGTGAGGATGCGGCACTGCGGTTTTATAGGTCAGCAGGCACGAGCGGATTCTAACGGAGCTATTTTGAGTGATGATGGAGAAAGTTGCTGGCGTGGAGAGCCGTGATTTACTGGCTCGTCCGGTTTGGTAATGAGGAGTAATTCTGCCTTGACACCCCTCTCCCCTCCTCTCCACTCTGCACCTCAACACCCACCCACCCCCTTCTGATGAGTGGTGTCAGAGAAACAGCGGGACGGTCAGTGCTTCTTCACTATGTCTTCTGCAGGAAAGGAGAACCTGACACCTTGGTCTTATAACACAGGAGCCAGCATGTATCTTCATAATAGCCTATTAAAGCGACAGGGAAAATATGAGAAACTGACCTCTTTTACACAATTTCCGTCAAAGAAATGGGGGGGGGGGGGCTTACATGATTTATGCTTCCAGGAGAAAAAAAATAAGTTATTTAGCTGAAGTTCAAAGGCTAAATAAATCATCCTTAGGCCGGCAAAGAAAAAAAACACAACAAATCTTTAAGCTACCACATCAGACCAAAGCAGAGTTCATCCCAAAAGGCATTCCGGATGAAACCAAACCATTGTTTTCTGGTCTGACTCATGACTCAAGCTGGGCTAGAACCCACAATAGCCTCGAGGTCACACAGGGAGTAAAACTAGTGTTCCAGAGCCCTTTTACCACACTCCACAAAACATTCAATACATCCTGCGGGAAGGGACGCTGGGAATTGAGGTACAGGTGATAAATGTCAGTGTACATTTATATCAAAAGATCTCCCATGAATTCCCTTCATCTAGCTGTGTGGTGAATAAGAACAAATTAACCTCGATCACCTCGAATAACTTGAAATTGAATGCGCCTCTGCCGCTCCAATGCCTGAGGTTTTCAAACGGCAAACATGACGATGTAATCAGCCATTAGGACATACAGTACAGAACAGCTCGAGCAGGTCTGTAACATGATTATTAATTAATTTTAATTTAATTTAAGTTCATGCAGTGTAAACCCGGAAATCGAAAAATACTAAAAGCAGCCAATCAAAGCCATGTTGTTTTATTTCCAGTATTAGTTTGGTGTCCCTTCAGAGAACGAGTCAAATGCAATCTCACTCACACAGAAAGACCAGCACTGAATCGAAGAGGACGGCCTCTTTTCCTTCTTAAGTCTTAATTAGTTGTTACAAAGCCAGATACACTCTGCTCCTTTGAATAGATTCACTCTGGAAGGACCGAAGAGCATCAAAGATGTAATTTTCCCCCGTGTCAGTTTGGTGGAAGAACAAGAGAAAATCTTACCTCCTTCTCTTTTGCCTCAGAATGATTTTCATTCAGTGTCCACACACTCAGTTATTATCTTTATGACACCACTCCATCCAAGCTCACACACCTCATGGATCTCTCCTCATTAACAATTTATTCGTCGATTCGCAATTAAACATTGGGGCTTATTAGATCTAGGTGAGAAAAAGCGTGATGGTTGTGCTCAGCTGGCAACGTACTGTATCTCCACTATGAGAGGGCATATTGCTGAAAGAAAGGTCAAATTGCTGAGCCTGGAGACATTTTGGTTGACTAAACTGCAATGGAGGGCTCATGGTCCACAGTGGAGGTGGAGGTGTACAGAAATATATATAGTGGATGTATGGATGGATGGGTAAATAAATAAATAAATATTCCCCTCCTTGTAGTCGGTTTCGGAGGAGATGCGCGTAAAATACCCTGGAGGTGAATCTTGACAGTGATGGTCTGCCACCTGAGTTTATTTGTAACATTACTTACCTTCAAAGGATCCTGGTGTTGGATATTGCCATTAAATTGGCTTTCCACTGGCTGATCTTATCATAGCAGTACACTCTTCAATCCATCAACCTTCACATCTGAAACATTTCAAGAGGTAAAATCTAACGTTTGCTTTATGAAAAGGAATTTGAAGAGTTCATGGAGCAGTGTCGGTGCTTTTCTTGGACTGACCTGCTAGCCATATTCCTTGTATTTATGTTTTCATAATCGATTTAAAAATATATACTACACAATAAATCTGTATATATAAAATTATTTAATTTACAGGTGTCGTGTTTGTGATCTTTATTCATGTAAGCTTCTGACCTATAAAAAACAAAACAGACTTGTGATTTTATGACATCAGTCAATGCTTTATTTATTCAGAAACACAACTTTCTTAATGTTATTTGAGTATTCTACTTTAATTGTATTACAAGTAGGCATTCAGCGCCCCCTAATAAATAAAAGGTCTTAATGGACGGGCATAAGGACTCGGGGAAGGCTGTTGCGGCTGCACACACAGGTGACAGTTAACTCTATCACACACTGGAAGCATCATTCTGTTTGTGCATTCTCAGATTAAATGAAGTGATCCAAAACAGTGAATCTAATCAACATACAGGCAAGACTTTGCTTCAAGAATGACCACACTGCTTACTTGATCTTATCGCTAGCACACCCTGAGCACTGTGAGTTATTCATCTTATCGGCAAGGC
The DNA here is from genome assembly GCA_018155175.1 of Sinocyclocheilus anophthalmus. Lineage (NCBI taxonomy): Eukaryota > Metazoa > Chordata > Actinopteri > Cypriniformes > Cyprinidae > Sinocyclocheilus > Sinocyclocheilus anophthalmus. The sequence continues at coordinate 485,082 of JADLZN010003897.1, read as the reverse complement.
ATATCGCCATCATTTTTCATATCGGGCCATTGCCCATTTTTATATTTTAAGCCTTTATCGGCCAATTCCGATAACGTTACAATGATATTGCACCCTATGCACAATCATAATAAATGCTTTACAACCATGTTAAATCATTACCATTTGATCAGTCTATAAATTCACCATTCTACGATCCTATTATGAGACCACTCTAGTTCTGAAGCTTTTACAGGATGATTTTTTTGTAACTGACCAATATCAGAAAGACCTCATCATAATCCTCGAACCAAGTTCGTCCTCTTGTCTCTAAACAGCCACTCATTTGTGGCAAGGTTTTTTTCCACCACTATATTCATATCCAAATGGATTCAACATTACATTATCATTATGAACTGAAATCAAACATACAAATCCTTCACCGAATGTATGTAGGATGGAGAGCAAAAGAAAGTAGCTCAATGATATTTTTGACTGTATGTGTGTTCCTGCAGAACACTCTACCACTTAATTTGTGTTTTTGTTGCGATTTATTATCTCTAATTTAGTCATTTTACCCTGTCCGGCTGCTTTCAAACTTTGTTTCTTTCTTGTGATGTTAAAAGTGCTCTTTATAATTTTGTGTTTATTTATTTATTTTTTACATTTTTGCCACACAATGTAGAGCATACAACTATACATTTCAAAATAAATGTAATACATTGGCCTTGAATGTAGAATAAAGATGTTGGAGTGTTTGTTACCAATTAGTAGAGCACTCTTATGTAAATTCCTAATTCAACATTAATAATACCTTCAACACTGCAATATGAGTCGAACTGATGATAGATAGATATTCTATCTGAAAACCCTGTCATTTCAACATTTCATATGCCATATATGCATTAACGATTTTACATGAAGTAGATCCTTAAAACTTTATATTATATAAAATAGCATAGGATATCATTATTTTAAGGACCAATTCTCACTATTAACTAGTTACTTATCAGCATGCATATTACTAGCATATTGGCTGTTTATTAGTACTTAAAGCACATATTAATGCCTTATTCTGCATGACCATATTTTAGATCATTCTAGATTCTTAACTTTACCCCATAACTAAACTTAACAGCTACCTAACTAACTAATAATAAGCAGCATAAAAAGAGTTTATTGAGGGACAAATCCTAGTTAACAGTGAATATGTGCTCTCTAATCTAACATGCTATGGAAAACGTTTCATAACTACACCAGGTTTGCTTGTACATTTTCTCAAGACTATAGGTTACTCAACAATGCTCTGAACTGCGTGTGTTATAAATATATCTTAAAGAAAATGTCCACAGCTTGCCCTTTCGTCTTTACACTGAGTTGCTAGGCTGTTGTGTGGTTTTCTCTGTGTGTGTATTAGATCTCCAGGAGATAATCCCTCTGGCCACATATGCAGACTGTACTTGTTTCATTACAGTTAGCAGCACACAAGGCGAAAAGACAGCTTGCCGAACAATTCATCTGCGTTATGTCTATGTTCCCGGGTTCATCAGGAGCAGAGGAAGGTCACTGTCAACCTATGAGGGAATATCAAAGCCGCTCTCGCTCAGAGAGCCTCTCAGAGTCTTTGAGTCTGCCTCTCTCAAACTTGCCCCCCGCCCCTCGGCCCAGTCAAGATGCTGCCTGCCGATTCCACATTCAATAGAAGCCTTAGCCCAGCAAATAAAATACAGCTCTCTTCCTCTCACAGCACTCCCGCATGCAGAATCAAAAGCAATGTCTATGCAAAAGAGAAACTGCAAGACATTTAACTAACAGCCATTTTTTAACAATGAGGAGGGAAATTGCCTTCATGCAGAATTCTAAGTAAAAGTATGTCATACAAAAAAGGAGGACATGGGAACAAGGCCGAGAGTTGTGTCTACACTCACTCCTTGCACCTTGAATAGGAAAACGATTATTTTGGACTCAACATGAAAGCAGGGTTTTCATGCATCAGTTGAACATAATCCTCTTTTACTGGGTGGAAAAACCTTCAGTTTCACGTTTTGACTACACTGATTGCAGGCAACTATTAGATATTTTCAGTGCTAAGCATTGCTGAATGAACTGAGGGGTTGATTCCCTGTGCTTGACTGCTTAACTGAAATACACCTTGGGATAATTGCAGTGGAAGTGTAGGGGAGTAGCATACTGAGGTTGTGAGGTGCCCTACAGCCTATTTATAGATGTGCAGCGAACTGCGATATGAGAGAGAGGTGAACGTGTGGTTACTTGTGTACCCATGTGGATGTTCGCATACAGCAATGGAGTAGAGGGGGAGTATGTGTGGGAATGTGTGAAAGCATCTTTGTGTGTTTGTGAATAAACGAGTGCCTGGTCTGTTCACGCACAAGGTCACATCATGTTTTCATTCTTTCTGTTTTGTTGCTGTGGTCTTAAAAGACAAGTACGAATACGACTGATATGAATGACATCTACAGCTCTCTTATTTTGTGTTTAAAAAGTCGATGCAATCAGTTTATTTCTGTAATAGCTTTAAGGCCATCTATATGCTGTACTCCTCAAAGCAATATATATGCAGTTAAATTTACTTTATAGTGTTTCTCTTACACAAATTTGGACCTATAATTGTCACGAATCCGGTCCATGAACTTTCCATTTCTTTGACTCTCGCACCACACAAACTGTTGCATAGCACCCCGGACTACATTTCCCATCATGCATTGCACTGATTGCACTCAGCACGAATTGCACACACCTGTTTACACTTATTGCACCCAGCTGTTTCATATCACTCCTCACTATATAAACACTCCACTATATTATCCCTTCCCTCTGCCGAGATTGTTCCGCATTATAACCTATCCCTAGAGATAGCTACCTTACGGAGCCCTTGTCATTGCCTTAGCCCTAGTCATTTGCCTTAGCCTTAGCCCTAGTCATTAGCCTTAGCCTTAGCCCTAGTCATTAGCCTTAGTCTTAGCCTTAGTCATTAGCCTTAGCCTTCTCGGTTTCTGATTTTCGCCTGGTTCCCTGGATTCACCCCTTTTGTCTTGCCCCTTTTGATTCTGTCTGCCGATCGTCGACCTGTGCTAGCCCTAGGACTACTCTTGTGTTTTGCCCACCATATACCTGTCTGACATCATCTGACCCATGCCTGCTGTATGACCACGTCTCTGTCTTTTCCAATAAAAAGCTCTGCGAATGGATCAGCAAGTCTCACGTCTCGTCAGCCCCGTAAAAGAATACTCGGCCACACAAGGATCCAGAAGCTTTCTCAGTGGACTCTGGCCTGGTATGGACCCAGTCACCCAGCTACTACATCTTTGGCAAGGAGGCCTTTCTATTGAGGAGTATGTTCGCCGGTTCTGTGAACTATCTTATCAGGTACCACTTTATGATGAGATTTTATTTAAGGACTTGTTTCGTTTTGGACTTAATGAACCCACGAAATCTCGTATGCCAAGGAGTGAATGCAACTGGAGCTTAAAAGACTTTATTGACTATGCCTTGCTGACTACTGGTTCACGGTGGGTGTCGCGGAGGAAGGAAGCGACACCATGTCTGTGACTGAGGTGATGGCTGAACCAGAGCAAGCTCACAAAACGGCGGCAGCTGCGGAAGAATGATACAAGATGGCGGACAACAACCGAACTAGTCAAGCATCAGTTGTTCTTCCTGAGTCTAGTCAATCCACAGTTGTTCTTCCTGAGTCTAGTCAAGCCACAGTTGTTCTTCCTGAGTCTAGTCAAGCCACAGTTGTTCTTCCTGAGTCTAGTCAAGCCACAGTTGTTCTTCCTGAGTCTAGTCTAGTCACAGTTGATCGTCAGGAGTCCGTCTATTCCAACGATATTCATGGGCTAGTCAAGTACACAGTCATTATCAGAGCACGGTTGGCAAGCTGATCTTCAGGGAGTCGAGTCAAGTCACAGTGATCTTAAGGAGTAGTCAAGTCACAGATGAGCTTCACGAGTCAGGTCAAGTTTACGCATTTCATGAGGTATCGTCAAGTCACAGCTGATGGTTATGAGTCAAGTCTAGTCACAGTTGATATTCAGGGGCAGATAAAGTCAAGTTCTGTTCAGGGTCTAGTCAAGTAACAGTGATAGTTATGAGTAGTCAAGTCACAGTGATAGTTGTGATTCTAGTTCAAGTCACAGTGTAATAGTATGATTCTAGTCAAATCACCAGGTGATCGTTATGATTTAGTCAAACAAAGTTGATGTATGGGGTGCAAATCACGTCACAGCATGTATGATCATGCTTTAGTCAAGTCACAGCGATAGTTAGGATTCTAGTCAAGTCACAGCTGATAGGTTATGATTCTAGTCAAAGCACAGTTGATCATCACGAGTCAAAAACCCATTCACAGTATATCACGAGTCCTAGTCAAGTCACCGTTCCTTTGCCAGAGTCTAGTCAAGTCGGCAGATGATCTGCATGAGTCAGGTCAAGTAGCAGCTGATCTTCTCGAGTCCAGTCACTGTCTCAGCTGTTCATCAAGAGCCTCGTACGTCTCAGCTGTTCATCCAGACCTCGTCAGCTCAGTGTTTCATCCAGAGCCTCGTCACGTCTCAGCCGTTCATCCAGAGCCTCGTCACATCACAGCTGATCATCCAGAGTCATGTCAAGTCCTGTCTGTTGCATCCAGATTGTCAGGGTCTGTCCGCCGGTATCCCAGTCTGGTGTCCAGTGTGAGGGATGCACCGCTGATGTCTGCACGCGCAGCTGGTATCCCCAAACCAACTCACTTTAGCCCTCCTGTTCCTGAACTCATCCCCCTGTCTGCCGCACTCCCCATATGGGGGGTTGCTTTATGGTGTGTCTGGGCCGTGTACTCCACTGCCGATTTGCTAGAGGCAGCGGCACCAGCTACACCATCTCCAGAGAGGGAGGTTATGCTGCAGAAACCTCCCGAGGTAGCTGTTGTCAACTGCGGTGTACAGAGGCCATGGTGTACATCGGAAGTCTCTTCAGAGTGGCGCGCAGGAGCGAAACTCCGAGATGGCGAACTTGTCTCAGTTCTGCGTGGTGGTGGCGCCAGCACGCAATTTTTCCCCCTGTCCGTTCCGGCCAGGAGGCCGTCTAGAACTTCCGCCTGGCTGTTCGCAAGGAGGCCGTCTATGAATTCATGCCGTCCGGTTCCGGCAAGGAGGCCGTCTATGAAACTTCCCGCTGTCCGGTTCCGGCCAAGGAGGCAGTACTATGAATTCCGCCGTCCTGTTCGGCCAAGGAGGCTGTCTGTGAACTCTCTGCCTGTCCTGTTCCAGCCAAAGTGGCCGCCTATAAACTCTCTGTCTGTTCTGTCCCGGCCAAGAAGGCCGTCTATGAACTCTCTGCTTGTCCTGTCACGGCTAAGGAGGCCGCCTATGAACTCTTTGTCTATCCTGTCACGGCTAAGGAGGCCGTTGCGAACTCCCTGCTCGTCCTGTCCCAGCTATAGAGGCCGTTTGCGAAACTCCCTGCTCGTCCTGTCACCGCTATAGAGGCCGTTTGCGAGCTCCCTGATCGTCCTGTCACAGCTATAGAGGCCGATTGCGAGCTCCCTGCTCGTCCTGTCACAGCGATAGAGGCCGATTGCGAGCTCCCTGCTCGTCCTGTCACAGCTATGGAGGCCGTTTGCGAACTCTCTGCTCGTCTTGTCACAGCTATAGAGGCCGTTTGCAAACTCCCAGCTCGTCCTGTCACAGCTATAGAGGCCGTCGGGGAATCCTCATCCTGTCCTGTCATGGCTATGGAGGCCGTTTGTGAATTCTTTGTGTCTGCCAGGGAGGTTGCCCGTGAATGCTCAGTCTTGTCTATCAACCCCAATTTTCTGTCTGTGTTGTCTGTCTCTGCTCTATCGTTGTTACAGTCTCCGCCATGGTATCCTGATCGGTGTGGTTCACCGGGGGCGTTTCCTGTTCCCTCTGCTCCGCCGTGGTGGTCTACTGTCTGGCTTTGGTGGTCCTCTGCTCCGTCGTGGTGGTTCTGTCTGGCTTTGGTGGTCCTCTGCTCCGTCGTGGTGGTCCTCTGCTCCGCCGTGGTGGTACTCTGCTCCGCCGTGGTGGTCTACTGTCAGGCTCTGGTGGTATTCTGCTCCACCGTGGTGGTCCTCTGTCTGTTGGGGTGGTCTCAGCTCCGCCGACTATGCCTCAGTCCCTGGTCTCTCCTATCCTTGGAACTGGCCCTCCGTCCCTCCCCCTGTTCCACCTCCGCTCCACCTCCCTCCTGGATTGTGTAATGTTTAGAGTGTCTGGAAGCCGCTCCTTGGAGGGGGGGGCTCTGTCACGAATCCGGTCCATGAACTTCCAATTTTATTTTTCATTGACTCTCGCACCACACAAACTGTTGCACATCACCCCGGACTACATTTCCATCATGCATTGCACTGATTGCACTCAGCACGAATTGCACACACCGGTTTACACTGATTGCACCCAGCTGTTTCATATCACACCCTCACTATATAACACTCACTCTTATCCCTTCCCTCTGACGAGTATTGTTTCAGCATTTATCACTCCCCCAGAGATAGCTACCTTACGGAGCCCTAATCATTAGCCTTAGCCTTAGCCCTAGTCATTTGCCTTAGCCTTAGCCCTAGTCATTAGCCTTACCCTTAGCCCTAGCCTTAGCCTTAGCCCTAGCATTCCCGGTTTTGCTCTTAGACTGCGTTCCGGATTCACCCTTTTGTCTTGCCCTTTGATTCTGTTGCCGATCGTAGACCTGTGCAGCCCTAGGACTACTCTTGTGGTTGCCCCACCATATCCATGTTGCTCTCATTATGACCATGAGCTGTATGACACGTCTCTGCCTTTGTCTAATAAAGCTCTGCGAATGGATCCGCAAGTCTCACGTCTCGTCAGACCCGTAACAATAATACTGATGACTCATCCTGCACTGCACATATTCTTGTCCAATCAAATGCTCTGTAGAATGAGAATGTCCTGCCACTGACTAGCAATAACAAGTTGAAAAACATCAAAACATGATGCAAACAAAAGGCTATAGAGTGCTATGACTGCCTACTTTTTTACCTGCCTTAGTTTCGGAAGCATTTGTCCCATTACACACACTCACAGTAGAGATCAAAATTAGGGAACAACTTTCAATTTCAAGGTCACTGCTTAGTCCTGTTTGAAGTTATCCTAACAGGAGTAGAAGGGCAGTTTTTAAAGCATATTTCATAAATGCATTGTATTCTGAAGCACAGTATAAAAAAAACTTAAATTAGATATTTGAAAAAGAACTCAAATTAGAGAAAACTTACAGATACCTACAAGTTATTGGTGTTAATCTGGCACCTGGTGCTTATTTCCTTAATTATATGACACCCTATTTAACTGGCAGCATTCCTCTAGTTTTCACTGAGATTGCAAGATGGCAGGCTGCTCTAAGGTGACTGAAACCCTGCGACAGCAGATTGTCCAGATGAAGGCTAAAGGGACGACCCTTTCAGCCATTGCAAGATAAATTTGTCGTTCCAAATCTGTTATTTCTAAGAATATTGCCACTTTACAATGACAATAATTAATTCAAGTCCTCCAAAAAGGCTGGTCATCCACGTAAGACAAACGTAGGAGAAGACAGGATAATGCGGAGACTTTCAACAGGGAATCGGTTCAACACTGCAGCTGGAATTGCTCGCCAGTTCAGCGCTGAACAGGGTAAGGATCTGTCTCGGCACATTTAAGAGAAGTCGGACTGAAAGCACACTCAGCAGTGACCAAGCCACTCATCATCAGAAAGAATCAAAAGGCTAAGCTCAACTTTGCCGAGGAGCATGTTGTGTGGAGAGAGAAAAACTGGCCCAAAGTTCACTTTAGTGATGAGAGAAAGGGTAATTTATTTGGGTCTGATGGGAAACATTTTGTTCGGCGTCAAACTGGGGAAAGACTGAACCCCAAGTGCATAAAGAAGTCGTAAAGAAAGGTGGAGGAGGAAGTGTCATGATTTGGGGGGTGTTTTCTGCAGCAAGAGTTGGGCCTCTTATACAGATACAAGGTGAATGCAAATGTTTATCAGAAACCCACTAAGCAACATGAAGTTTCTCCCTTTGATCACTGTTTTCTACAAAATAAAGTTTTTTGTTGAAATGCCTTGGTTATTTTGTGAAACATGTTAGTATAACTGTGATATACCTACAGCTAATATTCCTTCAAATTTTGAGTGATGAAGATTAACATTAAATTAATATTTCTGAAAAAAAAAATCAAGAATTAATAGTAGGGATGCACCGATACCACTTTTTCCAGTACTCGCCCGATACCGATACTTTTATTTTTGGTACTTGACGATACCGAGTACCGATACCAATATTTTTATTGCATTTGTACATTTTTTAAATATTGGGTACAGAAACCAAAAGGGTATGTATAATGTTAGTTGGTTAACTTCATTTATCAAATAGATGCAGTCAAACCAAAATTTATTCAGACACATTCAACATTTATCACATTATATTCGCTATAGTTTAGAAAATGGTAATAAAATATGACAAGACCTCAGAGTTAAACTGAGTCAGAACAAATTCAACTTGATAATGTCAGATAACTTTGATAGAAATGTATGTAATAGATTACAATAAACCAAAAATAATTCAGACAGCTGTTAGCATGACAGTATTTACACAACTATCAATACTTAGTCGGGCAACCCTTAGCCTTAATGACAGCCTGTATTCTCCTGGGCATGCTGTCAACCAGGTTCATGCAAACCTCAACTTCAGTTTTTTCCCAGACTCAGTCAGAATAATTTTTGGACCCAAATTTGTATCAGTTTTACTGGTAGTCCACTGTATGAATAATTTTTGGGTATGATTTGTCACAATTTACTTTATTTTGCTATCCTCACTTACACAAATTAACTATAGTGTCCTGCACCCAATAGTAAAAAAAAAAATCAAAAATGATATCTGGTCTCTGAATAATTGTTGGTTTCACTGTATATCCTTCTGTTATTTTCACACTTAATTATGCCCATTAAAATGTATTTTACAAGCTTTTGTTACTTTCAGTGTTCGTTTTTTTGCTCTATGGTACATCATCTTTAATTTAATAGCATTAGAGCTGCTCCATTGCAGCGGCTTAGTACTGTAATCACGCGCTTTGCTGTAATAATGCAAGGAACCACTCAATATAAATCTCCTGTGATATTTTCAGAAATAAGAGTCATGTTTTTTTTCATCTGAAACGTGCTGAGATTTATATTCCAAAACCACTCATATAATACAGAAACGCTCATGAAGCAAGCAAAACACGCACAACACGCACACGTATTTGTACTGGTGCAGAATAGTACAGACTAGCGCATTTCACACAAGCTGCTAGATTCACTTTCGCCAGAAAGTCGTGTATGCCTAAGGTTGAAAATAAATGATGTTTATAGTGAATGCCCCTATGAATGGTTTTATTTTTACGATTTAGTTTTAATCCAAATGATGCGTATGCTAAGTGAGTGAACATCAAAGCTCACACAACAGAATTGCGAAGCGCTCTCTCTCTCTCTCTCGCTCTCCTCCCTTTTTTTTTTCTTTTTTTTTTTTTTTTTTTTTTGGCCCCTTTTTTTTTTTTGTTTCTCTCTTTTTTCGTCCCGTTAAGTACTTGTGCATGTTTACTTACTGTTTTGACTTATCCGAGAAACTACAAACTTGCCAGGATGTCTGTGAGAAAGCTAATTCCTCGATAAGCTGAGAATTACAGCGTTAATACTGAATGTTTAACATTGTTCATTGCATACATATACTTCGTAGTATACATCCTTAACTCCTTTCTGCTGTCTTTTGTTCTGTTGTTGGTGTTTCTTTGTTTGAATATGGCGCTTATCACATGCTGTGTGGTTTCGGCGTTTGGTATCGGGGCATTTTAACGAGTACGAGTACAGGAGCTCAGTATCGGTATCGGTGCATCCCTAATTAATAGATTATTCTCTAATTTTGATCTACACTGTATACACACACACACACACACAGGTTGTTTTTATGGTTTATGGGGACTCTCCATATGCGTAATGGTTTTTATACTGTACAGACCATATATTCTATTGCCCTACACCAATCCTACCCCTTACAGGAAACTTTGTGCTATTTCAGATTTTCAATACACTCCATTCTGTGATTTATAAGCGTTTTGAAAAGTGGGGACATGGGGTAATGTCCTGAAAGTCACCTTCTCCTTGTAATACCTATGTCATACCTTTGTCATTATACAAATTTATGTCCTCATTTGTCACAAAAACGCACACACACACACACACACACACACACACAATAATTTTGCTCACCAAACTTTGGTATCTAAATAAAAAATAAAAGGAAGAAAAATTATTTTATTACAAGTAAATTAATTTATTTGAGAACTGGAAATTCAAAGCATCTTTTTAGAAAGAATATCTGCTTGAATAAATGAAAGATTCCTGAAGCATGTCCGAAAATTATATTGCACCATGGAAGATAAATCAAATGTAGGTGAGCAAACACACATTTCTCTGCTGCCAAGGTGATGGCAGATAAAGCAATGCATTCAATAATTTTCAGGCTGACAGCTACGCAATGGTGTTTAAACCACTGATTAGCAATACCTTGAATTTTCTAGGATAAACAGACAATCTGAGTGAACAGAGATGAAGTGATTCATCTAAGCCTTTAATTTCCTCATCATGCAGATCAACTGTGCTCTTACAAACTGCACTTATCTTATGAGAAACACTTTCAGAAATTGAAATTCAGAGATATATAGGACCAGATCTCCATAAGCCACCTATAAAATCTGAAGGAATAATGGAATAAACTAACAGCAGTTTCAGTGCTTAACATCCACACTGTGAGGCTGAACAAAAGTTAAGAAACCAGCAACACATTATCACCAGCCCTCCATATCTCCATTTTGCAATATACTGTAGTCAACACCCAATTATTTAATGCCTTACAACCTTAATTACATTCTATGGTTATAGCTCTTCCCCCCCCCCCCCCCCCCCCCCCCACCCCGATGAATCATGATGCATAGTTACCTATGACTCATTCACAAGCACAAATCTGGATATTAGCAAGGGTCTTAATCTACTGAACACTGGGACACTGAGGACTCAATTACCAGCAACTCCGATTACTAGGATGTGCATTAAAACGCAGGTGGTATTTATCAACAACATCACTGTATAACCCCATCGTCCATCTTCATTTCAGCTGTTAAAAAGTACAGTGCCATTATATAATATGCATTTGTCCTACTTTTTTGCATTAAGCTAAACTCATAATGTACAAACATAATGGCAAAAAAAGCAAGGCAAGGCAAAAACTAAATATAAATATTATATTTACTGCTTACAATATACATATAAAATAGCTAGTATAAAATGTCAGAACATGCATAAACATAAATAAAAGTGAGCAATTATTAATCAAGTGCTAATTCATATGTAATACCTATAAAAATGCAGAATTGTTTTTCTAAAGTTTACAGACGGAAGACTCCAAACAAAATCTCACCCATACAATCATCAACTTTGTCGTTATCCGTGTTTTATATTATACTATTATTCATATTTTATGTTAGCTTTTATTTCACTATTCATTTGTAGTTTTAGTAATTTTGTTGTGCTTTTGTCATTATTATTATAATTTGTTAAATTTCCATTTAACCCCCTTTTTTTCTTTTTAGTTTTCCAAAGTTCAACTCAATGAAATTTTTACTTCAGATTTGACTTCTGAAAAGACTTTTATAGCATTTGTTAGTTAACATAAACACTGTCTTTTTTTTTTTTTATTTATTTTTATTTATTTATTATTTCTTTTATTTGTTTTTTGCTTTTTGCAGGGTGTTCTGGAAATTTAGCACATGCAAGTGCACTGGACTGATTTTGGAAACGGGACAGACTTAAAAATAACTGAATCCCGGTGCAGTGCGCATATTATTAAACTAGCTTTGTGACTGAGAAACACCTTATAATTTTGACATTTTAGCAACAAGTAAAATGCTCATAGAAAGGGTTCACTTATAAGTAACTGCAGACTTCTTTGACTTAAAGGGGTCATATGATGCTGCTAAAAAGAACAGTATTTTGTGTATTTGGTGTAAATTGTGTAATGAAATGTGTTTATGAGGTTTAAGGTCCAAAAAACACATTATTCTCCACATACTGTACATTATTTTTCCTCTATGCCCCGCCTTAATGAAACACGTCAATTTTTACAAAGCTCATCATTCTAAAAAAACGAGGTGTTCTCTGATTGGCCAGCTATACAGTGCGTTGTGATTGGCTGAATACCTCAAGCGTGAGATGGAAATGTTATGCCCCTCACCGTATTGTGATGATGCCCTGTCTGGCCGGAGCGATGATTCAAAAACATGAAAACCCATTATAAACGAGGCATTCGTTGCATCATGGGGGACATAATTATGGCTTATAATGACTTATACTGTCTTTTTTTACAGAATACATAAAACCATGTCTGCATTTGTGAATGGAGAAATGACAAACAACAAGCCCTACTCTACAATGCCCTAAAAACCTCTTTAAATATAAAAAACGTACTTAAAATCTGTGAGTCAGAACAGCCGGCATTATAGTCTACTGTCCCAGGATCAGGAAAAAGTCCTCCATAAAATGTGCTGCACACAAAATAATATTTGGGTTGAACTGTTCTGGAAAAATTTTGTAAATACAACTTAACCACTGATCTAGTCGTGTCCTCTTTTGGAAGACCAAAACAAAGTAGTTTCACTTTCACAACAAAAACACAGCGTCTTCACGACATGGCAGCATACAGTGAGCAGAGGCTGGGGTCTGGCGTGAGGAACGGCGGGTGGGCTAGAGTGAGCAGAGGCGGGTGGGCTTGGGAACAGCGCGGCTGGCGATTTCGACGAAGGAGCATCCGGAAAGACATGTGACGACTCCGGCCTGGACTCCATTTCGTCCACGGTGAAAGCCGATCCGAAGAACCACAGCGCGAAGTTGATGTATTTACCAGCAAACCGCAGGATCAGCCTCCAACTGAAGAGGGGAAGCGATATCGCCTCTGTTGGCCGACAAACAAAGTAGTTTGGCTTTCACAATGAAGCACACAACATCTTTACGACATGGCGGCGGAAACAACAATACTACAGCGAGAATAAAAGTTACGCCTTCTTTCTTTGCGTGAACATTTGGGCGGCGTTATGCAAATCTTCCCACATAGTGATGTAGACATGTGGGTGCTTGTTAGAACGAGCCGTTTTAGGTGGGCGTTGTTGACTCTTAACTTTTATAAGGAATATCTATTTGGATTTGAGACTTTAGTCTTTGCAACTTTACATATCTTCTTTATGCACCAAGAGCTTGTAACACTCCAAAGAGAAAGGAAAATGAAATCGCATTTTTTAATATTTAAAAAATACCCAAAAAAAATTTAAAAAAAAAAATTTTTTTGTAATTTTTTTTGCATCATATGACCATTTAATTGACTCTCCTTCAAGGTATATGCTGAGTGAAATTAAATGAAAGCAACTGTTCATGCAATGTTAATACTTAACTTTCACCCATGGGTACAATTAGTTCATGAACAAAAGAAACAACTGCATTATTAAAATGGTCTGAAAGGGTGAAACAATTAATGAGATATCAGACCCTGTGTTCACAGCCAAACAAAAGTAAAGACAATCCTTGATGCCAGATATGGTCTGTGTGAAAACGAAGACCCTGTGCAAGATAAGAGAGCTCCATAGTCTGAAAATAACTGAGTATTTCAATGCAATGCAGAACGCAATAATTTGAGTCATAGCACTACTGTGGCTATTGATAATTTTGTTTACAGTACTGAAATACACTTGTGTTTGTGGCAATCAAAACTAGTACAAAATGTTTTTATACCCTGTTTGAACAAAAAAACTAAAATCATGATAAATAAAATAACCCACATGAGGGTTTAGAAAGTTAAGGAGAAAGTTTGCAAATACACAGGTAAAAATAAAATTAATTAATTAATAAATGAATACAAATAAATAAGTAATTTTTTTAAGTTGTAAATAACACAAATATTATTAGAGCACATACAAGAAAATACTATTTCAGTCTTCAAAATTCTCACATTTTATGTAGTGTGTTAATTGTGATAGTTACAAATCATTTATTATTATTACACCTTTTTTGGTGTACTTGATGTTTTTTTTAGCATGTGAGAATAGATGTTTTTATTTCAAATCTAAACGCCTACAAACATTAGAGCTGTTTGTTAAACGACTGGCACACACAGGGACATCATGGTTATTGTGTGAATATTAAATTGGACACGGCTGTCAATTTAGATTTGTTTAAAATTTTGTTTTATACGAATGCAGATCAAGCTTATGCCTTCCATTGGCTGCTGTGTAGATGCAGTGGCTCATTTACCTACAGCAGGCGATAGGTGCGTGCCAGTGTAGAGATAAGCAATAATCGACGGGAACAGATTGGAGAGGCTTATTAATGTGCAGGAGGTGGTCAGATCCATCCATTTTTCATTAGGCCCACTACATGAGTGACATTTTCAAGTTAAGAATTTGAGTCATTGCGAGGAGTGACATTTCATCCCTACATCCACAGTTCATTGGCTAAGTTCAGGCACTACAAAAATATACCCACAATGCACCGCTTCATGCTAGGATCTCTGACAGACCTTGCAAATGAAAAAAAAAAAAAACGGGAAAAAAAAACTATTACTTGACATCGCCTGACGCACTGCATATTTAAACAAATCATTCCCAGTCTGTTTCACAAAAGTAACAAGAGCTATGAATACATGCACAATATGGTATTTTTAGTTACAAATATGATTGAGCGATAGCTGTCTGTGAATGTGATTTCTGTAATATATAAAACTCTACTTTGCCTATTAATGCTAGAAATAATCTAATCAGATTTCCCTGTTTTGAAATAAAAAGCTTTTTTTTTTTAAAGTACATTAGGTTTACTGTTCCCTCCTTAAATCAAAAGTGCATCTGCAATATTTATTTACTGGGTTTTCTAGGGCATGCAAGGTAATGCGTATTGTATTGTATCGCAAATTCTTTGAATTAACTAGGCTCAGCTGTGGATGCCCTGTATTGACATGCTTAATGTTCATGTATTGGCTCTGATCTATGGACTTCTCCTGAGAGAAAAAAGCTTTCTCTATCTGTGTTAGTGAAGGTGCTCTGGGTAAGAGGCACAAATTATCTTAATGTTCTTGTGAAGCCATAACAATGTTATCAAAGCCACACAAGAATAAAACGGTGATCCTTCAGTTGGACATTTCCAATCTTTTTTCATTTGTTCAGTTTATATCCAAGTTTGCTTTGTTATATTATGATAAGCACAGACCATAGCTGGCCATTTAAATGCATACAGCTAATCTGCCTCTGACACAGGTTAAAAACACCAGTTCTGTCCCAAGCTGGAGAAGATGCAGAGGCAGAAGAAGAAGACGATGCAGAAGCAGCAGCAGAAGGAATGTCAAAAGGTAAAAGCTATGTAAAGACATTTTTTGGCTCAGGTACGTATGACTTTTCTACAATTTTTCTACAATTTCTAAAACTATAACTGAAGGCTTATTTTTTTTTATAATAAACTGCAAAAGAAAAAAAAATGCATACATACATTGCTCTAATATAGATTGTATGGTGATAGTGTATGTGTTTCTATGTATATTTTCAGCTTGCATATGAAAAGTGGTACTGGCAAGTTACTGGATTACATGTTATGTTAAAGTCATTACTACTATGCAAGTTACCATATTAGATGTGGAATGAGGAAAATCAACCTCTGGGCAATGCAGTTTGAACCAACAAAATGTTTAATGTTATATACAGTATGCTCTAAACAGACCGATCTGAGGTAGATACTATTCTGGGCCATGTAATGAATGCAAAAAAAATGACAGCCAAAATTAAGATCCCTGTAGGTTACTCATTGTATCACAATCTATTGTGTTAACTCTGAAGTCAATGTTTCATAATCCAGTAGATGGATGACAGTATGAATGACTGTTCAAATCATTATGAAAGAGCAATGCACATCTGGTCACGATGAAGATCACAGTGTTATATTACTAATGATTATGTGACTACATTATGTGCAACATGAAACTAAATGTTACAGTGAAGTTGCATCACAGCTCTGTCAGTCAAGAGCCTACAGTTTCTAAGCCACCCCAAAGTTTCATGCTGAGTTTGACAGCCAATCTGCTGCAATTATTTGGCAGACGGTCTTTAAGTTGGACAGATAATTCAATTTAAAACAAGTGATTCTAAAATACGCTCAATCTGGAGATAAAAATATTACTGATACTTTATATTCATGATTTTAAGCAAAATTTAAAGCCTTGGCATTAGAGTGTGAACATCATGAGTCTCAAAATAATTAACAAAATAAACACATGATTGTTTATGATTAAATAATAGGGGTAGTTTATGAAAATAAAATAATATGTGTGTCTGTATGAAAAATAGATACATTTGAAAATTACACAATATATTGATTCACTGCTTTATTTAATTATTTAAAAAGTTTTGCTGCAGTTTAATTATTTGCATGCACTTCTAGTCAAATGTTTTTAAATGTTTTTGTAAGAAATCTCTGATGGATTTTTTAAAACGTATTTAATCAAAAATACAGTAAAAACATATATATTTTAAAATGTAATTTATTCCTGTGATGCAAAGCTAATTTTTCATAACTGATTTACTGATTTTGTACTCTGTTTTTATCAAGTATTATTAGTTCTCAATTGTTAATAATGGCTTGTCTTGTTTTTGCTGCTATTTTTGTGGAAAACGTGACTTTTACAGGATCCTTTGAAGTTTTTTTAGAATTATAAACATCTTTACAGTCACTTTTGATCAATTGAATGCAGCCTCGCTAAATAAAAGGGTTTATATATATACCTCTAATGGAAAAAAATATGTTAAAACAAAAATAAACATCAAAATCAGTGTCTCTCAGTGTAATTAAAGAACAAAGATTAATAAAAGAGTTGGAAAGACGTGCGGGTAAATAAATAACCACATATTCTTTGAGTGAACTATCCTTTCAATGTGATAACAGGCATCTAACATTACAGAAGTATACATAACTTCATTCAGTTCATTTCTGTTGTATCTTGTTGTCATGGACAAACCAAGAACAGATAAAGAAAATGTTGGGGAAGCAGAGATGGTGCTGCTTGACTGAACACATCTCCTCCAGCAGTGCCGTGTAAGCTAACCGAGATCATGCGATTCACACAATCCACTACAATGCCATCCAGCGCTTTCGCCCAGTGGTATCATAACACCGTCTGGTACCACAAGATGGTGAATATTCCACCAAAAAACGTGCACAGATTGCTCCACCAGACCACGGAGCAGGCCTTGTCACCTTGTGCAGGGTGCAGAAAGCAGAATTGGGAGGGTAAAAATGAGAAGCGACAGGATATTGATTTGCTTATCGCCACACTGCAGACACACAGGAGTGGAGGGTGAGTGGGAGGTTGGTTATCAATCATCCACGTCTGATAGAAAGAGAGAAAGAGAGTGAGAGAAGAGAAAGAAAGATTTCTCAACTGATTGGTTTGCCTCATTTTGGACTTGACTTTCAGTGTGTGTGTAGTGCTGACAGGCGTGCACTTTTACAGTAAATGAAAGTAAGCTTTCTGATGTGATAGGATTATGTGCTTATATAGAGCAGACTGAAAATAAAAGAATACTATCAGCTTCTTTTGTGGATTTGGCAGAATTGCCTGCAATTAGGTGGTTTTTGTGAAAAAAAAGTGGATGGCTTTCAAGAATACTTCGAAACCTGCTGAATAAGGTACAAAAGAAGAATATAATTTCAGCAACGAAAGAGGGCAATCGCAGTCCATCTAGGTCAGATGCTCTTTATTCAAGCCAAGCTTAATCTGCATACTTCAAAACGCCTTTAGCCTATCGCATTTTGGATCTAACAGAAACTTGGCATAACAATGAGGCCGAGAAAAGAGACCCGGGCGATCGCTCTAGGTATTTTCTGCAATTGACACGAAATGAAAAAAAAGAAAAAGTATTAGATCAATATTTCGCCTGCTCATTGACTGCTGCACGGACATCAAGCTGTTTTGCATGTGCTGTTCATGAATTCAGCCAAAACAAGCCATATGTCGAGAACACGAGGAACGCGGTATTACCTCCACAGATTCTACGTTGATGAGAATGAGGTAGATTATGTATGGCGGCCTGCTTAAAATGCAGCTCAATGTCAATAGGTACAGCATGTGAATGGCGTACAACGGGAACTCATTTCCCAGTCTTTTCCACATGGAGTCCCTGGGCCCCTCACGTTCATTTTCACTTCCCATTTGTTTGATAACAAATATAGGTTCAAAGCCCAAATGGGAAATGGCACCATTAATGAAATCTCTCCTGCATGAGACTTGGTTCGTCTCTGAAGGTGCTTGCGGTCAGGTCATGATAGATCTCGGCATTGGTATGCTACAGGAGCTCCTGGCCCTTCCCAGCACTTGTCAAAATAAAGTTGGATTTTTGTGAAAGGAAAAGGAGCCCTCTTCCATAAAGCGAGGCGATTAACTGACAGAGGTTGCCTTTATCACTAGGATCATTATGATGAAAGTGCATTCGTTAATGATTCTTACAAATCCCGTGATTTTCAGGGGAGAAATGGACAAGTCAGCTATATATGTGAATATATATGAATCTGATCAGAAGTGAAGCAGGCCTTGAGGTTTCTTTCCTACAATCCTAGTTCTGCAAGGATAATTTCATTCCATCTACACTAGTACATTGAAATTACAGTTCAGTGTTCACGGTCTGAAAACAAAGCTAAAAAGCTCCATAAAAGCAAGGAAAGCGCCATTTCATCCTCTTCGTGTCCGAGTTTAAATAGAAAAGCATGCTCCTGCTGGAGAATGTTGTAACTACACCTCATGGTTCTAAAAAGCAACTTTCCTCATTGACAGCCACTTAAAATTAGCTGTGTATAATGACTACTTCTTTAGGCGTAGGCAACATAGGCTATGTTCACACTGCAGCTTAAATGTGGCCCAAATCCAATTTTTCCCCCTATCAAGTGACTCATTCTTTTCCCCTCGAAAGAAACTAAATCTGACTGCTGCTTACAATCCCCTGCTTACAATCTGACATTAAAATTCTGATTTGGCCCACTTTCATACTATGCGTGTATGACCAATGTGACTTCAGTGTGAAGTGCTCATGTGCTTTATACATCAGTCATTCATTTCCATTAGTGTAACAGGTGCTTCCACAATAAGTTCATAAAATGCCAATACTATAATTTTGCAGCCTCTTCGTTCTCATTATCTGATGTGTAATTTGATGCTGGACTCCAATGAACATCAGGTTTGCAACAATAGCATTTGTTTAACCACATGCAGATCAGTTTGAAAGTGAATTCAGCTGAGTATAATGCAGTCATATAAATCACAAATATGAAATTTTATAATAGTACATGTTTTACTACTGCTTGATTTTTTTTAGGGCTCTTAAAAGCATTAAAAAATGTATACATTTTCCTATGTCTGCTGCCTCTGACGTCACTGCTCAGAATAGTCTCTAGTGGAGTGTTTAGGGCTATGAACGTTCTTGTGGCGCCATTAGCCAACCAGTAACATTAATGGTGATTAAATTCAAAACGGTCAGCTGCCACTGAATTGAAGGGCAATGTTGACTAATAGCTCTCTTCATGTAGTACAGACCTCCCTGGACGTACCACACACAGTTTGATATTAGAAACATTCCATTTAACGGAGGTATTTAAAAGCATAATCAAGGCAAATTCCCAAACCACATATTTTTTTTCTCTCGAAATCCTCGTCAAACAGAACATAAATACTCTTCATGTCATGTGGGCCCTTAACCTTGGAGACTGTATGCGAGTACCTGTATTTAGAGCGCTCTAAATTTTGCTCACTATGAACACTAAGTACTTCACATTATGGATTAGCAACATTGATTAAGCTAAATATTTATATGCATATCAAATATACACAGTGCGATCTTCAACACATCTTACGCATTTCCTGCTAATTATAGAAAATACTTTGCAAGGCCTCTGAACTACAGCTGCAAAGTTTGTGTTCTTACAAGGTTAATCTTCAGTATCTTTGTCATTGAGACAATAGAGTTGTCAGCCTATTTAAAAAAAAGCCTAAACTGATCCCTTAACAATTCTGTTAATAGAAAGATCTCAGGGACACAAGGGAGAGATAGAGGGAAAAAGAGGGCTGATTAAATCGTCTTCATTTACTTAACTTGCAGCTAATAATACAATTAGAACATCTCCAGGCAAGAGTATTGTAGGGTTAAAATGGGTGCTGTGGAAAATGAGTCCCTCAGATTAATGGCAGGAAATGAAGACACCCACACATGAATGCTGTCCATTCCACCAATTCATCACTTCCATCCTCATTGAAGCCACTCGGTTATTACAGAGGAAGTCTTTATCACCACGCTACTTATTTCATTTCACCCTTCATGGGGGGCATTTGCTCACCGACGCGGACCTCTTCGGATCTGACAAAAAAGCCATTTGAACTGTCCCGTGCCCCCCTTCTGCCGCCCATCCCCATTACCATAAACCCACTCAGTCATGATAACCATTAATGCAGCGTCTTATTAAAAACCTATCAATACACACACTGCCATTGCGCTAATGGGCAGGAATTCCTCTCCGTTAGGTCCAGGCTTGCGTTTCCTCTCCGGGCTAATGAGAGCCATCCCTCAGCATCTCTTTGAGCTAAATCACCTTTATTTGTATCTGCCTACTCGTATGGCTGGTAATTTATAGAAGTGTGCACAATGGGAGATGCATTAGTGCTGGCCTGGGTGGGGGGGTTGGGGGGCATGCTTACAGTGTGATTCAGCTCGACACTGGACTCATGGTGAGCTGTTAATTGTTCATCGTCGGAGCTTCAGTGATAACAGAGAAGATGTGACCGCTGATGAGATTTTGTCCTCATCATTTTTTTTCAAATTTGCCCTCTAACTCAAGGGAGGAATTGAATATTGCTCTATCCGTTTGAGCATTTTATGGGTTCTGCTCGCTAGCCGTGATAAATGTGGGGGAGTATTTACACAGGCGTTTACAGTGCGAGTCAGAAGCGAGCCTCATCCTCCATAAACTTTGCCAGGAGTCAGCGAGGCTAAATGGTGAAGTCTAAAAGATGCTGGCTATATATTGAAAGCAACATTAGGGAGCCTTGGGACATAGCTAAACTGCACATTCTGCCTTAAAGGTTGGATTATTGACTGAGTTCAATGTGATGTTTAGGAGAAAGAGTCATATCCATTGTTGTCACGGACATGTGGGTTTGGCATCGGGGGCGACGTAGGTAAATAGTATTGTATTCCGTCTTGCAACATTTTTCAAAAATAACTACGACTTGTCGCCCTTAATATTGTGATTTCACAAAATAACAACAAAAGCACTTGTCCATGTAAGTGGTTGCAGTGATGGCAAATAAGTGGAGCTCTCACTTAAACTGTCAACAATGGGCAACTAAATAGCACTGCAATCTGAAAAAGAGCCTGACAACAGTTGGCAGCCAAAAGGAGCCATGCACAAACAAGACGCATTTCAATTCAACTACTCAGCTTGATTGCTGCTTGAGCGTCGGACCCCGTAGATAGTGATGTATATATCCAGGAGGATCCGTGTACACCGTCCCATGAGATCCTTATAATGGCCATCGCAAAACAAGGCAATAATGTATCATGCAATCATAATCATGATCCACCTCGGGACTGCTACGAGCCGGCGGTGAGGAAAAGCTCCTGCCAAGCATGAACACTATATAAATACACTTTGAGGAGTTGTAGGGAAGGTGTAGATCTGGAGCGGTGCCAGTCACATATCCAAGGCAACAAAAATTATTGGCATGCTGAGTCAGGTGCCAACACGCATACATTATACATCTGCTCTGTCTGTGTCAGGGCTCTGCACACTGCATTTTAGATTACGTTTACTCAGACGCTTGTGCAATGCATGAAAAAAAATGCTCTTAGGTCTGCTTCTGAGGGAAAACATGAAAATGCTTTAAATAGATGCTAATTTGACGTCTTAACAAATGGAAGGATTTGGGATGGTTAGTCCTAAAGCTAAGAGACCGTGTGGAAGGTGGGGGCAGTGGGTGTATACACTGGGGGGCAGCATTGTAACACAGAGGCTGCAAACTATAAAATCTGAGTAAGAGATAGGTGGGCCATCCGCTGGGGCTAAATTAGCCATCTATCAGTCGGGACACATTGGGATAGCAATCCATAGATGCAGAAAAACAGGTTATGATGACATTGTAAGGAAGATTGGGGGGATGTGGTTTCCAAAAAAAACATCCCTAGTTTGTCCTCTCCGTTGTACTTTTCTCACACAAAATGCATTTATTACTGTTTTCATACATGTGCAGGAAGAGGAAAGCAGATTCGTTAAGCAATGGGTCATAATTTTAGAAAAAAATAAAATGATATGTGTATATATAGGGTGTTAATGGCTGCAACAAAAAGTAGCTGCTGATTTTAATGTTTATCCATCTGAATTGCTTAGTAAAAAAAGCCCGCAAGGCTACTTTAAACCTCTGCAGTGTCATGCCCATACAGAGAAACATATTATTTTAAACCTGAGAGTTGCCATATAGATTACTAGCAGCTGACATATCACAATTTCCACACAGAGGTAGTTCAGAATATTTTATGCCAACATATGCAATCGTCAGTCCCTTGGCACAATTGGTGGGGATTTTATTGCTAATGTATGGAAGGCAGTTAATGCTCACAGATGAGAAAATTCCTGGGTGATGGGCTGTAAAATCCCAAATAGTGTAAAACAAGCCCCAAATGGATATTTTGGGAGTGCAAACCCACTAGGCAGATCACAATGTCTCCTCTGAGCCTCACTACCCCCCCATAAATGTCACACAAATCATCTAATATATCGCCAGAGTAAACACATGCTGCATATTAAGACACCTGCTCAAATTTACTGGACATCAGTATCAAATTAACTTTCATATTATCATTGTCGTTTACCAGTGTTGTGTCTATAAATCGCCTCACTTCATTTGCATCGGTGGGCAAGAGTATCATGCCCATTTAAATCCAGGGCAAGCACCCCATCATATTTCTCAGCCAGGTGGATGTAAGGGAAACAGGTCAATAATTTAGCTCAAAGGGAATCATTTAAGATTTTAAAGGGAACTCCACCATTAATATGCAAGGGAATTAGGACAGAATCACTGTTTTACGGCGGATCACTGAGACGGCCAGCGATTCAGCGAACGAGCCGTATGACAGCAATTCTGCAATGGATATCTATATCCAAAATATAGTGAAAACACTATTAATTAGCATAGTAACAAGATCATCAGTTTAAGACATTAACTTGTAAGCAAACAACACAAGATACTTCTCTTTTCAATACAAATAAGGCTTTATTGGATAAATCTAAGACATATAAACTAATCTAACACATGAACACACGCATTCACACAAGTTTTCAGAAAGAGAGAGAGAGGAAATAATTAAAGAGAATGAAAATGTGAAATCCCAAGTTTACAGCAATATGTGCCATTGTATAGATCTGAACAACCATCAATCACTTAATTAACTCTCGCACTGAGTTCCTCAATGAGGTTAAAATTCATATTAAATGCACCAGTTCAGCTAAAATCTGGAGGTACTTGCATTGCCTGTGTAAAGGGTTCCCTTCCTTGTCTGGTTGCCGAAAAAGGGTTTCCCGAGGTTGCTGATTGGCTTGAGGTTCAGTCTTGGGAAGCCAGTGAATGGGCGTTGGCTGGCGACGCGGAGCTGTGGTCGGCAGTTGAAGGGTAGACAGCACTCTTGGAGATGCGGCGTTAGGCTTAACTCAGAACACGAAACTCTCAACGGAAAATAAAACAAACTAAAGAAATAGAAATAGATGTAAAGTTTGATGAGACCAGGTGGCGTTTCTTCTCATGGTTTTGGAGGAGCTGGCGTGTAAGCCAGAGCACGCTCAAACTAAAGAAGCATGACTAGGAGTGAAAAGCTAAAAGCCGCATGGCTAAAAGCTAGACACAAAAAGTCAGACCAAAAAGGCAAAAGGCAAAGACCAAAAAAGCGCGCTTTGATGGTGTCTGAGTATTAAACAGGCGTTAAACACACCCAAATGGTGTTTCGACAATTGTAGCTGGGGTGTTGCAAGGTTTCTCCTCCCATTTAATAAAAAACTGTTATTCATCATTCACATGACCTGAGTTTTCCCGCTCTGGTAGAGATGATCTGGACATGATTCTTCACGAGGAATGATCATGACCAAGAATGGACTGTGGAGAAACGTGTTTCAAGCATGAAGATTCAAACTCACACATACCAAGCATGAATATGACCCCTTAAGCTCTTCAATAGTTATTAACAATACATACACAATAAATGATTAAAACATGATGGTTAAACATGTGGGTTAGATACATAATATGGAGTTATGCATAGCAATTATTAGCTGGTCACCAGTCCTTTTAGTGTCATTTAGGTGCATGGAAAGGCAGTTTCCGTGCCATTCTGTGAATGTATGAAGACCAGAGATTAAAATGTCTGTAAGGAATTTTAGTCTCTCTGTTCTTGTCGTAAAGTGGGGGAAGTCAATTTACGAGGAGCTTGTGACTGTAGTTACTATCGTGTGATAGTCATGCGGTCATCTCTTTTGACCATTATTCTTGATAACTTGCCCCAAAATTTTACAATCTCCTTGGACTTGTCAATGTGTTCTTTTGTGTTAATGTTGAAAACTGTTCTGTGACAGGGTCTTAGGTTTAGGCTTGCTTCAGAGAGGCTGGGGTCTGATTTATGACATCCTGTTGCCTTGGGCCTCTTGTGGAATTTTGGACTCCTCGTGTCTCAACCATGTTTTGACCAAATCTTAGGTTGTCTGATTCGGTCTGATATCCTACATACCCCCTTTCGATCGGCGATGTGTTGAGTTGAATACATCGGCGAGCGCTGGAGAAACAAAGGCAAAAGAAGCAGAAAACCACAGCAAACAACAAGACACCTCCATGACAGTTACTGTACTGGTGCAGGCAACAGGTTATTTAGGTACAGGTGGTAAAGTTCAATTAGTCAAAATAGTTTAGTAAATTGAATATGTTTAATTCAATCTGGAAATTGTTCTAATTTGGTTCCGTACGTTGATTCGTCAATCAAATTTTGCGGATAACTTTGCTTGGTTCTTCTAGGAGTCGGAATTAAAACGTTTTACGTTAATTTCCTAGAACATCATTGCAATGAATGAAGTGACCTATCGTTTGTGTTTTTTTTCTATTGTTTGTGCATGGAGTTTGCTCATCAGCTTTAGAATTACTGGCGGATAGTAGGTGTGGTGAGTCAATCCTAATATCAGACTTTTGACCCTTGCAGGGTGTCTAGGTTTTTCACCTACTAAGGAAAGAGAGGAAGGAATCAGGATAGGTAAAAGAAGAACAAACAAACCTAAGCTGCTGTGGATTTTCCTAGCATGGCTTACAACTACTGTTGAGCTAGGATGTCGTGTGCAGCTAGTGTGTCATGTACTTTAAATTAGTGTCAGGTGTTCTACCTATTGTGAGGATGGCTGCATTTTTCTTCATGGTGGGTATATGTAACTTTGTTACGCTAAAATTTGGATATTCTACTTGTGGGAAGAAAATGTTAGTTGAATGTGTTATCAGTAGATGTGGTTACCTCTGGGTATAGGTAAGGTTGTGTGTGTGTTAATGGTGTAGTGTATGTGTGGTCAGATCTGTTTCAGTCTGCGTTGTCTCCCCCCTTTTCTTGTATGTCAGTGAAGACGGGCTCTCTGCATCCTTGGCTTGGATGAGGGCGTGTCCATGATCTAATGGGGGTCAGTCCAGCAATGCAGGAAGTTCTTTAGCAGACAGTCGGAGATAGTTCGGCATGGCTGTGTGAAGCTGGGGTGCAAACTTTGTCTCCTATGTTGCATTTCCCTTGTGATGCCTTCTGGTTGTGGCAGACTTTCTGACGTTCTGTGCTTGGGTGGTTGCTGTTGCTCAGACAGGAATGTGGTTCTTGGAGTTGGTTTGACAGTTTGTTATTGAGCGATGGGTGACTGAGGTGATGTTCTTTGGTACCTCAAAGTTTCATCAACAGTTGGCCGTGAGAGACTTGCTCGTTCTGGGTGGTTGTTGAACAGGTGCTTGTCATCTCTGATGTGGTGTACCAGGTGATCACCGGCCTTCCGTTCTGTCGCTGGTCACAGCGAGCATGACTCAACTTTGTGGTCATCCATGTTCAGCTTTTCTTGAAGGAACTCTTTCATTTGTCTCATGACTTGTTCCATGTCTTCTGACGGTAAGCTGTCTTGTTCTTTTGCATGCTCAGCACTGTGCATGTCTGAGTGGTTCTGAGGTGGGTTTTGCTGTCGCTTACTCTCACGAGTTGCTCTTGGATGAGTCAGGTGATTACTTTTGGATGTCTGGTTAGGTTTCCAGTTGTTCCTATCTTTTGGGTTTCTTGAGAAACGTGGCTGTTCCCATGGATTTTCCAGCGGCTGGGCTGAAAGCTGTCGTGGACTTGGGGGTCACGTTCTCTGTGCTCTTGGTGTAGGACTCTGGTGTTGTGATGCCACTGGGTGTCATCCAGTGCAACGCTTGAGTCTTTGGTGACGGAGTTCAAGAGTGTGGATGTTTTCTTTGAGGCCATCTTCTGCTTGTTGTAGGCATTCTGTGTTAGGTCACGTAACTGTTGGATGGTCATGGAGTGCGGACAGGCCATGACGCCTAGATGGTTGCTGACTCCAGGGTGCAGATTTCTTAGAAAGTGGCTTTTGAAGTTCACATCCTCTTCAAGGTCAGGTTCGTTGTGTGCACCAAAGTAGGCTTGCGGAGTCGGTTGTAGTAAGCTTGTGGAACCTCTTGTCGACCTTGTTTGATCTCCAAGGCAGTTAACAGTCCATGTTCAGACTCAGGGTCTGTAAACTCTTTAATCAGGACCTCACGAAGTAGCTGGTAGCTTGACTTTGTTTGACTGGGCTGTCGATCTAGGAAGTTTCGTACCTCAGGACTTGATGTGGCTCTTAGGAGGTATAACCTGTCTCTGTCAGTCACACGAGGTCTCATTTCCAAATGAAACTCGATATCTTGCAGGTAGGCCTAGATGTCGTGACCCTCTGTGGAGTTCGGGTTGAACTTGCTGATGTTTTTAGACAGCTAGTTGAGATCTTTGATGGTCATCCCATGTGCAGCTCCAAGGTCTGCTTGGATGGGAGGTATTCTTTCGTTGGCAGGAAAGGCTTGTGTGGCGAAGGCAGGTGAGGTTTTGGGTTGTGGCCCTTCGCGCCTTTCGTCATATGCCGGTTCTTGGATATGGGACTCTGCTCTGCTCAGCAAGGGTGAGGCTGAGAGATGCTTCTCCTTTCTTGGCTCTTGTTTCAGCCCATAAGCATCTTTGAGTTATTTTCTGACCATGTAGAGCTCATCATTGGCATCGTCTAGTTGTTGGGTCAGATTGTCAATTTCAGTTCTATACCTTTCAAGGTGGTCTTTCAGGGTACTGATTTCAACATTCTTGTCTCTGATGTGATTCTTGGCTTTCTCTAGTAGCTGTTCGGCATACTGGAGTCTGTTTACCAGGTCTTTCTGGACAGCCTGTGAATGTTGCTGGTCGAGCTGCGCTGCTGCCAGGGCTGCTTGGAGTTTCATAACTTGTTCCGTTGTTTCCTGCTCCCTCTCGTTGGGTGCTTTGAGTTGATCTTGAACCTTCACTTCCAGCTTGTCTATACAGCGATGAACACATGTCAGCTCCTCTTAAAGGTGGGTGATGTGCTTGTCGCTCAATTTCAGCTGGGTTGTGAAGGCGTAGCATAGGGAGCTGGTGATTTTGACTAGCTACTCGTGGTTGTTGTTCTGGCTTGAATCTTATGTCAGGAATCTTCTCAGGATTAGGATTATTATAAAAAATAATAACAGTTCAAATGTCTTAGGGGTGAGGCTGTCTGTCATGCCTCTCAGCCAAGTATTCACATCTTCCCCATAGGCAATGGGGTCTGCAGTCTGCGGCATTTTGGCACGCCAGGGAGAAGAGAGACTGACACAGATCTGTGTAGAGTAGAAGCCTATGTGTGGTGGTACAACTAAGTGTGGTATCAGTGACTGTGACCCACTAGGTTTTTTGGAAAGGGGGTGTTTGGTGCACTGATTGTGTTGGTCCAGGTGTCTAAGTGATTCGGATGCAAAGACTTCGTCACTTCAACGAGATAGGAAAAAAAGGGAGAAAAAGGTAAAAACAATTCAGTAAAAAAAAACCAATTCCTTTTTGGTTGAGAATTTTTTTTCAATTTAATGTGGTTATCAAAAAGGTAAACAATATTATTAAATCTCTTTTTTAAACAAAAGAATGCAATAATAATGTTGATATATCTATCCTTAGTCTGACAGGATTGACACCGTACACCTTACAGTTGTGCCGCTCACCAGGGAGGCTGCGAAGGCGGACAGTTTGTTCAAACTTATCTCGATTAAATCGTCAGCGTGGATGAGAGGCCGAAAATTTGGATTGCGTTTCCAATGTAGGAGGTAGAGAACAAGGAGGGGTTTGATTACAATCAAAGTCATAAGGAGGCTTGTCTTTCAACCAAGATATGTATGGTATTCACATAGGATGATGGTTCTTACAGGTCCCTACGAATGTGAAGAGTAAAGAGGAAAGAAAGCAGGAGGTGACAGGAGAAAAGGGAAGAAGAGCTCAGGAGTTTACTCAGTAACCTGAGTGGATCATGTCCACTAGCAGGCTCTGATGCTGTTATACCCACCTACGAGTAGAGTGTTCTTCTTAGTTGCTGCACAACTAATCAAAAAAAATAAAATTTGAGGGAAAGAACATTGTCTTTCTAATTTATTTGAACTCGTAGGGAGGGATAACACTGTCTCATATTAGGGCTCGGGTCTGTCGTTCCCAAGCTAGGATCTCCAGAGGAAAAGAATGGTAAGTAAAGTAAAATTAAAAAGTAATAAATTGGCAAAATAAGTAAAATGAAATTAAATAAAGAAGGAAATCAATAAATAAAACAATAATGGCTAAGTGTAAAACCACAGGAAGAAAAGGGGTAAAACGCAATAAAAGAATGAGTAAGTATAAGTCTGAATAGAATATATTGATAGGGGTAACAGATCAGTTAGGTAGAATAAGTTTACTTAAACTTCCAAAGTTCAAGGCTTATTCGTACCTAAGATGATTAGGCATAAGAGGGAATACTAGAAATAATGATCATATGAAATGATCTGAGGGGGAAATTTGAATGATTCCAAATAAATTTAATGTTTTAATTAAATTTGAATTTGGCACAATTAATAATTGTGAGTCAATATTTCCCTTTCTAGTAGAATAGGATAAAGTGGTAAGAAGTGAGAGAAGGGAGGAATAAGAGAGAGAAAGAGTCCAACAGGTGTATTAGTTTAGATGTTTAAAGGGTTAAATCACTTTATCGTTGCCCAACAGACACTGAATTCAACCACTGGATGTTAATGCTAACTGCTAACCTTTGAGGCTAAAGGCTTTAGCATAGACTTCAATGTAAACAACTGTTTCGTTAGCTTAGCCACCCGTGGGGTTTGTTTACAATAGCGTCGCTGTGCTGCGCGTGCGCAGTTCAGAGTTGCTTCGGAAGTAGGTTCAGACTTCCGTGTCACGATCGTAACTATGGCAACCAAAACAAGCTCTAGTGGCTAGCATGTGAATAGTTGCATTACAAGTACAGTTAAGCGTATTACACGAAATGTCGGCGCATTTCAACACTGTACAAATAACAACACCACTTCTGGTTGGTTTTGCGATGTGGCGCTTAAACTCTCGTTCGTTCGGAGGAAGATTTAACTTTATTCAAATAGCAGCTTTGTGCTGCAGTTAGGCGAACAGTGATAACGATCTCAGCAGATCTTTAAATCTCTGTGCCAGTTTCTGTGGACAAATAAACACAACAGGTTTTCTTCGCTGTTGATGCAAAGTTAATATCCACTTACACGCAGTGTTAAGCGAAATTAAATTTACTTTGTGAACAGACACAGGCAGGCAAGCATTATCTCGTAATGTTTAACCCAGGAAATCGAATAGCATGGCATAACAATGGGACACGCATTGAAAGCAAACTATGAATAATAAGGCGTTGATAAGAAAATTGAGGAACACGCTCAAACTATTCTTTATCCACCTATTTATTTCTCTTTTAACTACTGCAGTTTAGCTCCGTTCGGCTAACGGTGACTGAGATTCAGGGAGTAGGCCTATTGCGATTGAAAACACTGGAACACGCAATTAATCAATTCAGCTATAAAACAAGGCATTACAAAATGAGGAACACGCTCAATTTCTACCTAATTGTATGATCTCAGATGTTAACTAAGTTCACTTACCGCAGTTTAACAATGAAGAGGCGGACTCAAGTTACAGCCTTCTCTGCATTCATTCAAGCGGTCGCGCGCTGCTTACGTCACACACGCGACACACACACACACACACACCAGTCTCAACAGACGCTTCTCATATTTCATCCGCAGCAATGGAAATATGAAATAACTTGGCTTTTTGCTCACAATTTAGGTTAATCTGCCCCGCAATTCTCCACCAATTACTGTAATTGAAACAGGTCAATAATTTAGCTCAAAGTGAATCATTTAAGATTTTAAAGGGAATGCCACCAATAATATGTAAGGGATTTAGGACAGAATCACTGTTTTACGGCGATCACTGAGACGGCCAGCGATTCAGCGAACAAGCCGTATGACAGCAATTCTGCAATGTATATCTATATCCAAAATATAGTGAAAACACCATTAATTAGCATAGTAACAAGATCGGCAGTTTAAGACATTGACTTGTAAGTACAAAACACAATATACTTATCTTTTCAATATAAATAAGGCTTTATTGGATAAATCTAAGACATATAAACTAATCTAACACATGAACACACGCATTCACACAAGTTTTCAGAAAGAGAGAGAGAGGAAATAATTAAAGAGAATGAAAATGTGAAATCCCAAGTTTACAGAAATATATGAAAATGCATAGACATGAACAACCATCAATAACTTAATTAACCCTCACATTGAGTTCCTCAATGAGGTTAAAATTTAGATTAACTGCACCAGTTCAGTTTAGAAATCTGGAGGTACTTGCTTTCTGTGTTGCGGGATTCCCTTTCTTGTCTGGTTGCTGAAAGGGGTTTCCCGAGGTTGCTGATTGGCTGGAGGTTCAGTCTTGGGAAGCCAGTGATTGGGCGTTGGCTGGCGACGCGGAGCTGTGGTCTGCAGTTGAAGGGTAGACAGCACTCTTCTGGGAGATGCGGCGTTAGGCTTAACTCAGAACACGAAACTCTCAACGGAAAATAAAACAAACGAAAGAAATAGAAATAGATGTAAAGTTTGACGAGAACAGGTGGCGTTTCTTCTCATGGTTTTGGAGGAGATGGTGTGTAAGCCAGAGCACGCTCAAAACTAAAGAAGCATGACTAGGAGGGAAAAGCTAAAAGCCGCATGGCTAAAAGCTAGACACAAAAAGTCAGACCCGCAAAAAGGCAAAAGGCAAAAGACCAAAAAGCGCGCTTTGATGGTGTCCTGAGTATTTAAACCAGGCTGTTTAACACACCCAAATGGTGTTTCGACCAATTGTAGCTTGGGGTGTTGCAATGTTTCTCCTTCCCATTCATAAATCAACTGTTATCTCATCATTCACATGACCTGCGTTTTCCCCGCTCTGGTAGAGTATACATTTTGAACATGATTTCTATAATGAGGATATGATACATTTGACCAAGAATTAATTGGAAGAAACGTTTCAAGCAAGAAAATTCAAACACACATACTAAACATGAATATGACCCCTTAAGCTCTTCAATAGTTATTAACAATACATACACAATAAATGATTAAAACATGATGGTTAAACATGTGGGTTAGATACATAATATGGAGTTATGCATAGCAATTATTAGCTGGTCACCAGTCCTTTTAGTGTCATTTAGGTGCATGGAAAGGCAGTTTCCGTGCCATTCTGTGAATGTATGAAGACCAGAGATTAAAATGTCTGTAAGGAATACAGACATGTCGTAAAGTGGGGGAAGTCAATTTACAAGGAGCTTGTGACTGTAGTTACTATCGTCTGATGGTCATGCGGTCATCTCTTTGACCATTTAATCTTGATAACTTGCCCCAAAATTGACAATCTCCTTGGATTGTCAATGTGTTCTTTTGTGTTAATGTTGAAAACTGTTCTGTGACAGGGTCTTAGGTTTAGGCTTGCTTCAGAGAGGCTGGGGTCTGATTTATGACATCCTGTTGTCTTGGGCCTCAGTGGAATTTTTGTGACTCCTCGTGCCTCAACTCGGTTTTGACCAAATCTTAGATTGTCTGATATGGTCTGATACCCTACATAGGAGTTTGAATGAAACTTACAAAAAAAGTGTTTGTGCCTTGGAAAATTAAAGGGATAGTTTACCCAACAATGACAATTCTGTCATTTCGAAGATATTTTTCGAATAATGTTGGTAACCAGACAGTTGCCCGTAGCCACTGACTTCCACAGTATTTGTTTCCATACTATAGAAGTCAACGGTTTTTTGCTTGTCAACATTCTTCAAAATATCTTCTTTAAATATGAAAGAAACTCATACAGGTTTGAAACAAACTGAGGGTGAGTAACTATGGTGGGTTGAAATATCCCTTAAGTAAAAAAAAAGTAATATTAATAGTAATATTTAATAACTATCATATTTATAATTTTACAATGTAATATGCATAATAAATTAAATAAATACTTAATGCATTTGTTGGTGGGGGATGGTTGGAGGTTGTAAATCATCATCACAGCATTAATGGAGGTCACGGTGTGACCTTGTTCTGAGCCGATAACTCTGCTTAGTGTTTTCCACATCATCCTCAGAATGACTAAATCCTCTCGTCAGGGTCTCTAACCCTCTGCGTCCCTGCTAGTGGTGTGCATTCACACCCTTTGAAGTGGCCTCACTCTGACCTAGTCACTCGGCTTGTCTCCAGATTGATCTGTCTGCACGACCCCCCTAAAGGTCTCAATGCTCTCTTTGTTGCTTGACTCACCAAGGTTGCACATCATGAGAGAATGACCCCTAACACCTCAAACCTCTCAGATTATTTCACGGAAAAGATTGCAACAGAAATGGTAAAAATCACACTGAAAAGCCCTATAATACAGCACTCATTTTTGAGACATGGGACAAATTACGCCATGTAAAATTACCTGAAATGAATCAGACCTGATCACTGATTATTAAAACACATTATAACATGATCACGATCACAAGGTATAACCAAAATCCATTTAAGAATCTACACTGTAACGACACTTGTTAAAAAACAAAACATTATATAGATATAGTATATATATATATATATATATATATAATATTAATATTATTTCACCAAGTCATGTAACATATTGAGTTCCATCCATTATCAACAAAAATAATTTAAATTTCAACTTCAATTTTTAAGCTTCAACTCAATTTTTTTTTAAAGTCAGCTTAATATAATTTAAGTTGAAATGTCTTGTACAGCAGATTCAAGTTTTTAATTGAAGTAGGTGGAAATTGGTTACAAGGTATAAACAGCTAATTGATATTGTCTTTATTTATGTCTTAATTCTGAAATTATCACTCATTATAACGATCATGATTTTTATGGGTTTTATTACACACTAGCAACACCACAAAACAATGGCAAATATATTTAATTATAACAAAATGTCCACTGAATGTGAGTCAAGTGAGAACCCAAGTGCAGTTTATTCAAATCCAAATGAGCAGATACACAAACAAACAAACACATGGCTTGACTTGACTTGACTAAACAAGAACTTGAACACAACTCACCAACAGCGGGTTACACAAACAAAGCTAGGCAATGGTGAGAAAAGTATTGTGAGGATGTAGCACAAGGCTGCACCAAAACAAAATGAATACCTCTAAATGTATCCAAAATAATTCCATAATATTGCTCTATGTCTTAAGAATCAGTGACAAATGCGTGCAACATACAATGCCAGGAAATCCCTACACACAGAGACTACTGCAATTTGCTTCCTATTGTTTTAGTGCTGCTGTGTTGTCATAAATACATTAGCAGATCTCAGAGGAGGGGGCAGGGCCAGTCTTTCACCAGCTAATTGAAAGAGATAGACAAGCTTGTTTAATAGTACTAGGGGAGGGGAGGGTGCTGACATTCCTTATATTAAATTACAGTCCAGTGAGTGATTGAGGATTCTAATCCCGTCTAATGCACTCCTTGATACTTTCATGCTGAAATCTCTCGGCTTGAACACCGTCTCCCGCCCTGCACTTAATATCGTTTGAGGAATCAAGGAATCAATTCCTTTAAGGAATCAAGGGCAATAAATAATATCACGTGAATAAAATGCTCGAAGATTTAGTGGGAGGAGTGTTGCATGTATTGCTTTTTTTCTCTATTATTTCATTTTGTCACACAATTACATTTAATTATTCAGTTCCATCTCTAATCTGCACTCCTCATTTCCCCCTAAAATTAATAATATGGATGCTTTTTCTTTCTTGCGCAATTCACATATCAGTTGTTATCTCTAAAGTGGGATATTAAACACGAAAGGGGTAAAAAGGGAAGCTTGAAGGTATTTTGGATGCACCGATTTATATGCATTAACCATGCAAAATAATCTAATTAAACGCAAAAAGCATTCTTTGATTCATTTATTTGTGTAGACTAAGGCATTCTGTAAATATGCCCTCCAACTTAAATACTAACATGGAAATAAGACTAATTGCTGGAGACAAAGGTTAGAAATTAATAAATAAACCGAAAAAAAAAATCGTGTAAGAACCGCTATAAATTTCCTCTTGAATCATTCAACAGAACTTTAACAGCCCAAGGGGACGTTATAACAAGCTGTTTCCCTTGAAGGTTGCCATGGCCTTCAGCGTGGTAGCTCTAGGGATATCCTAATATATAAAAGATAATGAGAAATTCATATACCTATGGCATCAGTCACCAGATTCGGACCAACGCACCGGTGTCACCACTTAATTCCAGGGAGGTGCTATGTTTAAAACACTAATTTAAAATCTCCACTGGATACAGGATAATTAGATCTTAATCAATATATTTTGTTATCTGTGGGAGGCGTAAGCAGGGATTTGTGAAAACGCTGCCTGTACTTGGGATTTAAGCGTAATTATATAGCCCAATGTTGGCTGAGGGGTGTAATACACCGTTTCATAAGATTCCAGCAAGCCTTCTGCGTTTCACTCGTGAACCCTCCGTTCGGCCCATCTTTAGTTTAGCGTCTCTGAACTCCGTACCTTTCACCGAATCCCTTACTAATTGTTTCCGTCTCCTAGGTAGCAAGCCAGGGCTTTGATGTTCAAAACCCTCCTTCCTTACAAAGGAGGCTGGCTGTGGGAGAAGAGGAGGAGGCAGATGGGCCGCGACAGGATGCGGTGAACCTGACGTCTCTCTTCCCCTTTCAAGTGCTCTGGTTCAATCAGTCCTCACCACACAAGCTGTTGTGGAGCACCTTTGAAATCAGAACATCTGCACAATAGTCTTGACTGCTAATTACTTCTTGTAAAGTTCCATAGCTGCTCTGATTACCCACCCAAACAAGCGTAGATGAGCGTACATATGCCTGTGAGCGAGCGCACATGCCACTCGTCTCTCTAGCAATGCTTATAAAGCCAACATGAGGATGCTAGTAAACAATTAATATGTTAATTCCAGTGGTCAATATCAGGCAACGGAGCAGGTGTGGGGTTGAGTGCAAAATAGAGTTTTATAAAACGCACCCTCCCTTTCCACGCTCTAGTGAAAACTGCAGTTTCGCGATGGCTCCTATGCGAAGCCCCCCCCATCCCCCACACTTAGCAGCTGACAGGAAAAGCCAGAGTGAATATATTCTATAACCTCGAGCTACTGACCCAACGAACAAGTCTGCCAAATTAGCTTTTTACACAAAGAAAGCTGCTATACCAGTGCAGCAATTTGACTCCTTCCCCGTTATAATAGGTATGACCTGTTTTCCATAAGTCTAAGTGCAGCAGCTTGACATATTTGATCTCTCTGATTTGTGTGAAATGTGGTTCGGCTGCTGGAGCAGAACATTTTCGCCCAGTTAATCAAACGTTAGAAGATTCTCAAGTGATTCATTAAAATTGGCCATTCAATTGGACCACAGCCATGTCAAACTGATACAGATAGAGGCCTAGTAAATTTGGCACAATATGCGCAGGGATACCAAGAAAGGAGGAGACGAAACTTCCTTGTTTACATGGAGCTCTACACAAATGTTTCCTTGTATATTTTTTGGCTGACATTTGGGGCCAGTTCTGTGTATGCCGATTAACACATCCAAGATAACATTACAAAAATATTCCCTTCCAGCTCAAGTGGCACCTCTAAATTAGTAAAATAGCCTCTGCTCATTATTTTTAGAATTAAAAAGAGTATCCTTCCATCCATTTTCAAACCACTTATCATATTGTAGGCTTGCAGGGATGCTGGAGCCTATCCCAACGTCTCAAGCCGAAGTAATGGGTGGATGTCCTATCCTTCACGTCTTTAGAATGTAGGGAAATGGGAAGCACCCCAATGCTAAAACGGAGAGAACATGTAAACTCTCCACAGAAAGGCCTCCTGGCTTTAAACCGGGGACCTACTTACTTTGAGGCAACAGTGTTACTTACTGAGACACTGTGCAACCCCCACATAAAATATTATATTTAAAAATATTATTAATAACAGAAAGTGTCCTCGACACAATGTAAACTTGTGCTTACAGGCGACCTGAGTGTTTGGACCCGGGGTGTGGTACTCTAATCCTGCCTCTTCTTGCTCTCTTCCACACTGATTCCCCTGTCACACACTGTTCTATAAAATTAAAGGGGCAATTCCAAAAATAAATCTTAATAAATAAATAAATAAAATCAGCGACAGTAGAAGTAGTTGTTATTTTTTTTAATTGCCATGTCAGCATCTAAGGCTATCTTCATGGCAAAAACTGAGTTGGAATAACACACGAGTTATATAAAAACAAAATAAACACAAAAATACAGCAGTTAAAATTTACAAGATTTTTTTTTTTTTTTTTAAATCTAAATAATTTTTAGTTAAAGCGTACTAAAGCTCTGAGGTGACGACAAAAAGTTTTCTACTTGCATTAAAACTGGGACAGTCCAATAAAATATGTTTACTGGAAATGGGGTTCTTGCAGAACATGCATAGAGTTGGGTCTTCGCTTTAAGCAAAAAGGCATGGGTAAATCTCGTATGACCTATACGACATCTCGTAAACACCACTTGATCAAATCTTGCTTTAAGGGAGATACAAAGTCTCTTTGAGATTTCAGGATGAATTTCATGTAATTTATTGTATCCCACTCTTCTTGGCACTTATTTAAAATAAAATAATTGATCGTAGGTTTAAGGTCTAAAATCAGCGACAGACTCACAATATCACTTCTGCTTGTAATGCAACATTCATTTGTATTATGGTAAATAAACTTCTCCAGACTCCAGAGCAAGTTTTAGCTCACAGACCTGTTGCTATAACAACTCTATGTTTTTATGGGATAATTCATTTAAGTCCGTAAACAAAAATGTGAGCTTCATCTTTACTTTCATTGGAAGTGCTTTACTCAAACCACATTTTCACACATTTCCTTAAAACTAGAAGGGACTAGTTGAAATGATTTTATGTGGTAATCAACATTATACAACATTTCCTTACTTGAAAATGTGCAAAGAGTCTGCAAGACTCATACAGAAGAAAATCACAAAGAAATGGCTAATACATGTGACAGTGAATGTGAAAAGTAAGATATCACTTTGGAGATCTGGAGGCAGCAGAGAGCAAATCAAACATGCAGATAGAAGGGCATAGTGTGATGCCTCAAACTGAGTGCCTTGAAAGTAGACTAATGCGTCAGGCTGCCTTGAAAGGGGAAGAGTTCAGTTCTTTCCATTCCTGAGCTGCAATGACTCTCCTAAATTGGTTGGTGGGGCAAAGAAAGCAGATATGTGTGTGCGTGTGTGTGTGTGCGTGTGTGTGTGTGAGAGAGAGAGAGAGAGAGAGAGAGAGATATGGGTAAAGGAGGAGAATAAAATATAGAGAGAGAGTTACCTGCTGTACTCAGCTCTTGAGAGGTTCAAAATTCCAGTCTTAAGCTGATAACAGTGCCAACTGAAAGTGCTAGTCAAAAGGTTGAAAGTCTCCCTTGTCAGGAGGTAGCAGAACTGCACAAGGAGATCTGGGCCACAGGAAATCCAGCAGCTGTTTCCATCAAAGCCATCTCTCATCTGAGTGGCCATCTTCCTCCTTCACGTGGTCCAATAATTCCGGTATTCAAGCGTCTCCACCTCTACAATTGAGAAGTACTCTCTGCACTTCAGACGTGGTGATGGGAAAGGTAAAAGATCCTCCATCTCTTGCTGGTTGTTCAACACTTGTGAAAAGGGCTGGTGATACCCGATACATGTAATAATAGAACCTGACAACGTTTAACAAGCAATTATCCAGCTTTTGTTACCAAGATTGTTTTCAGAATGAGCCAAAACCTGACATTTTAATGAAATTGATTTAAAAAAAAAAGATTCAAGACAAACAAACAAATTGCAGCTGTTTATCTATCAACTTCAGTAAGCAAACAATTATTTGAGCAAGTGTGATGCAGGTTCCATAAAACTTTTGTGACTAATTGTGAGAAAATGCAGTAACCCAATTAAAATTTTAGCTGAAATATGTAAACTTGCTGCTAAGCAGGAAGGATCTCATAACTAAAATCAAATATAATTTCTTGTTTAAAATTCTTGGTGCCCTGACAACTAATTAAAGGTAACAACTACAACAACAGCAGCAGCAACTAAAGCTAATTTGTTGAAAGTAGCTTTAAATTAATGAATACTTTCTGACCAGATAAGTCAATACTTAACTATAGAGCCAAGTAACACTTTATCTTATGGTGCTTTTCCACTGCGTGGTACGACTCGGCTCGGCACGGCTCGGCACGGTTTGCGTTTCCACTGCAGTTTAGTATCGCTTTAGAGTGGGCGGGATTATTCACATGTCGTTATAGTTGCGCCGCCTCTACTGCTAAAAACTTTTTCATTCCGCTTTGCCCCATTAAGCTCGCTGGATCCGCTCCTCTGCTATCAACGAGAGGGACGTCTGTACTTCCTCAACAGACAATGAAACGGTTCTGTTGTGTTTGTGTAGCAAGTTCAGTGGAAGTGCAGGTAGGACGATTCCTCCGGGCGCACCCTCCCAACCGTGATTGCAGAGTTACACGTCAGTTTTCGTTACTGGTCAGTCACTTGGAAACTAAACGAGGGTGGTACTAAAAAAAGTACAGTGTACTGTACCCAGTGGAAAACCCCCCAAAAGTGAACTGTACCGAAACCGCGCACCTTTACCGTGCCGTAACATGCAGGGGAAAAGCGTCATTAATGACCAGTGCTCAAATATTAAATGGCGTGCATAAATTACTAGCAATGGACGTTTCATTAGCACATACACTAAGCCTCATATCTGCTGACAATGAATTTTAGACTCCCGTATACTATACTTAACAGCTACCTTACTAAAATATAATAGCAGCAATTAGGAGTGTTATTAAAGGGGTGGCATATGATGCTTTTTAAAGAGGCACTTACTTTTTGGTAAATTTGGTAAACGACTAGTGTTGTAAACATGCTTTAATGTTTCAAAAAACACATTTTATTTTTCAAATACTGTACATTATTGGAGGTCCTCTATGCCCCACCTCTCTCAAAAGCTTAGTTTCCTACAAAGTCCCTCCTTCCGACAAGCAAAGTCTGCTCTGATTGGCCAGCTGACCAGTGCATTGTGATTAGCCGAACACAGCAAGCACGCGTCGGAAATGTAGCGCCCCTTACCATAATCACGAGCTTCACCTTTCAAAATAAATGTAAAGACAGAGCCCAAAAGGGGAACAAGGTACAAGTGGACAGACACAGGGATGAAGATCGGGATATGTGTGCAGTAACACAACGCCACGGTTAAACAGCTGACCAACTGTGATGTGGCCCCGCCCCACCCCCCCTCTCTCTGGTTCTCTCGTCTTACTCTCCTGTCTCTCGCTATCTGTGCTCTCATTCTCCGCAATTCTCTCTCTCTCTCTCTGCTCTCACACGAGCTCTCTCTTCTCGCTCGTGCACACACAACACACCGATGTGCGCCCAAAACTCTGCAAATTGAACAGGCATATGAAGCAAAGATACGTTAAGCTATATAACACAAAACAGTAGCTGATTCAGAAGCGCCAGAGTGTCATAGCAAAGTCAGAATTACCTCATCTCCTAGTTTCACGAAACGGTCGTCCATAAAATGCATAGCTATTCTGTTGTAAGTAGATCTTAAAGATTTCTAAATGCATCTACTTTCGGAAGGCCAAATAAAGTGCTTTTGCTTTCACTTGAAACAAACAGCGTCTCCCTCACATGGCTGCTTCAACACTAACTGCTGTTACTGAAACCACGCCTTCTTTCTTTGAGTGCACATTTGGGCAGCATTATGCAAATATTTCCACATAGTGAGGTGGATATGTGGAGGCGTGGCAGAGTCTTAACTTTGATATTCTTTAAAAAAAATCTCTTTGGTTTTGAGACTTTAGTCATTCCAACTTCAGGGATCTTATCTATGTGGGAGGGGCTCAACACACACTCAGCTTGTAACCACTCCAAAGAAGAATAGGGACCCACACTTGAAATTCGCATCATATGACCCCTTTAAGGCAAACATCATAGTTAATAGTGAGAATTGGACCTTAAAATAAAGAGTGACTCATTTGGGATCCCTTCACTTTTGGGAAAAATTAATCCAGTGTCTTCATAACGTGGAATTATACTTGTATACCCTAATTTTATTCTGTGCAAACACTGCTGTTCAAGAAGTTCATTGTCTTCTTTAGCACTAGCACATCTAATACTTTCACCTGCAATCACACTTGCTGCACCATTTTGCACCATGCATTTTAATAAATATTTTCTGAGTTAGTCTACGGTAATTTTTTTTTACAATTTCACAGTAATTTTCAGCATGCTCAAACATAAAAATTATAAAAAATAAAAATTGTGTTCTAAAATGTCTGCTTTTCTGCTAGTAGCAATTACCCTGTGTTAGGGCTGCACGATTAATCAAAATTAAATCGCGATTAGGCAGAAGCTGCAATTGTCATGCGTATCTTTCAGTGAAGCACGGTTCTGTGATCAGCAGTAAATCTCCATCCGAAAGCCAGAGGGCGCTCTCGTGCTGAAACTCCATATATGCTTTGCAGAAGAAACCCAGGAAATTCCTATAGCGGGTGCTGAATAAACAGAAGATTTAACTGTTTTCATTAATTCAACGTGACTAATAAACACACGACTACAACAATATATGGTTTATCCGAGTTCATCTTATTATCATTTTTATTATAATAAAGTATATAATAATAATAATGCAATGCTAATCGACATAGTCTTTATCACTGCTAGAATACTATGAAATATGTGGAAGTGCGTATCTTGTGTAAGAAGCCACATAATCTCACAGAAGGATTTATTTAAAACGCTCGTATAATGTTATGAAGTGAGTTTGGAGTAAAAAAAAAGTTAAGTGTGGTATTTTCACGTGCTTTCAAGTGGAGCAGCATTTACTACACAGAGCCGTAGTTCACTGACAAGCTACTCAAACAGCTTTTATAATTGCAGAACAATTTCTTCGATTTCATAATCGCGCGATTAAATTGTCCGCGATTATGAACATGATTTTGCATAGCTTGTCAGTGAACTAAGGCTCTGTGTAGTAAACGATGCTCCACCTGAAAGCACGTGATGAAGATTTCTAAAATCTATAATCACAGAAGCCGGTTCTGACAAGATGCGCATGACAATCACATTGGATTAATCGTGCAGCCCTATCCTGTGTTGGTTGAACACAGCGAGCAGTCTTAAAAGTGCCTATTCCTTTCACATATAAAAGTTAAAAGTCAGTCAGTTTGTGGAGGCTATTTCCGAATAGTAAACAGATGCTCATGAGCAGAAATTATGTTTTCAAAAGATAGTATCTGTAAAGACAGTATTCTGCTTGAGCACTTTCATTAGCATTATTATCAGTTGGAACACTGACGTAAAAAGCACAGGCATTATTTATAACTCTGTAATAATATATAATAGTATATGTATATAAATTTCTTTTAAAA
Source organism: Sinocyclocheilus anophthalmus (assembly GCA_018155175.1). NCBI lineage: Eukaryota > Metazoa > Chordata > Actinopteri > Cypriniformes > Cyprinidae > Sinocyclocheilus > Sinocyclocheilus anophthalmus. The sequence goes on along the minus strand of JADLZN010003897.1, from coordinate 442,945 downwards.
AGTCAATCCGCTTGTAAGTCATTGTATAAATCGTGCATGAATGGTCATATGGAAACCTCTGCAGTATGATTTTGAAATCCATCTATAGATATTTAATTAAATGACTTGATTCTTTACCTGTGCAGATACACATATGGCGCTTTTTCACTGCATGGTACGGCACTGTACGGCTCTGTACAGTTCACTTTTGGGGGGTTTTCCACTGGGTACAGTACCTGGTACTTTTATCAGTACCACCCCATTTGAGGTTCCAAGTGAACCGTACCATTACCAAAACGTGATGTGTAAACTCTGCTGATCACTGATTGGCCGGAGAGAATCGTCACTACCTACGTCACTGAACTTGCAACACAAACACAACAGAACCGCTAGATTTAAATCAGTACAGCCAGGAAGAGCGATACAACGGTTTGAACGACGCAATAGGACTGTTTTTTTTTAACAACCAAAAAAGGCTGTTTCGTTGTCTGTCGAGGAAGTACAGACATTCCTCTCATTGATAGCAGAAGAGCGGATCCAGCGAGAGCTTGATGGGATGACGCGGAATGAAAAGTCGCGGCAGTAGAGGGGGCAGTTATAGAAATATAACGACATGTGAATAATCCCGCCCACTCTAAAGCAATACTAAACTGCAGTGGAAACGCAAACCGAGCCGAGCCGTGCCGTACTGAGCCATGCCGTGCCGTACCACGCAGTGGAAAAGCGCCGCGCACACAGAGGGAGTGATTAAAATCTAATTATTTTCTGTCATTATCTTTAGAAAGATGGTGTCCAGAAGTCACAGAAAACCATAATTCCTTTTTGCCATTTTATATTTGCATAGCAGGAGAAAAACAATTAGATGCATGGGGATTAGACATATTAGCACTGTCCCTTGGAAATTAATTTATTTCCTGGCAGCCCACTTAATTGATTTCGTGCCACTGCATCTTCGTTCTTGTCATAAATCCTGATGCAGTCTGAATGTAAATACTCCCAAATTTGAGTCACTACCCAGAACAAAAAGCAAAGATCATTTTTGGTCTGCACGACTGAATCAATATCTTCTCTGGCATGTTTCAATTGACACCAACAAGTAGTTAGCAGTGAACCAGAGGGTGCATGAAGCCGCTCAGAGAGTCTTTAATGGAGTCTCGGCGGGATATAACGAGGAGCTCCTCGTACCTGTTTACTAAGTACGAACATGCACAACGAACAAAAGCCTTTGATAACGGAATCATCCCCGAGCCCCTATTTCCAGAGAAGAGTCTGTCTCACTAACAACAACATGAGGTTAACAGCAAATTCAGAAATAATGTGCTATTTCCCTGAGGACCTCCCCCTGTCCTTTTCATTTTCTTTGTGCCTGAGGAAAGCTGTGGATGAGGGGGACAGATTCCTCACTAAGTCAACATGATGTGACTGCACTGCTGCCAGTGTTTGTGGCGGAGGATGGCCGGGGCTGCCCAGGGAAATTAAGTCTCTCATAGGTGCTGTTCTGATTCGTAATGGCCATTGGTGTGTGCCTGGAAAAACAAGAACTATGCGGCGCCTCATGCTGACCACTGTTTTGAGGAACTGAGAGGTTGTTTGTTTGTATTGTTTCCCGAGAAGACAGGACAAGACTGTTATAAGTCATATGTACTTAAGCAATCATTTCACAAAGCTCAGTATAATCAATGGGGCATAGTCTCAACTATACATTGATCAGTTTGTATTGACTTGTTCTCTAAACCACAACCACATTTACTTGTTAAAAGTCATGCTAGTGGGGGCCAAAATTAACATTTTTCCTAATTCAGTCTTTTCAAAGAAAGAAAAAAAAAAACATTTTATTTTATTTAATCTGTAGTCTCTGGGCAGGAGAGACAAAACCACACAGCATAAAGCAAAACATTCATCCACAATAACATATGCAATAAAAATACCTCACCTAGCATTTTATTAGATACAAATGTTATCAAAAACTATTGCCATCAATAAATACAAATAACTTAAAATAATAATAGAAAATTAAAATAAATTAAAATAGTAATATCAAATTTGGTTATGCAACTCACAGATCTTTTACCAACTCCATGTGACAACACAAATGTATAATATTCCCCCTGTTAAGCCTCCACAAGAAAAATATAAGAAACAAAAATCACAATGTGTCTTCATGACTGACCCATCACAAGTGAGGATTTTGAAGTGGACCGTTAGAATATCCAACTGTCATAAGGCTAATATATGTTGTTAATATCCATGTATTTTTTTTATTCTTTCCTAATTCATTCAATATCACTGTAGCCTACACTGCACTTGACCAAAAGAGCAGTTTGCTTTCAGCTAGTTTAGGCTGTGAAAGAATGACTCATGTCAAGTCATGAAGTCCAAGGCAATTCACCAGGAAGTGTGAGAAAGTCAAAATCAGGTCTCGTATACTTACCAATTCAGTTTTTCAAAATTGAGACTGGGGTCTGACTCTAGTTTAATTCACAAGTCTGAAGTCCACGTGGCTGGAAATAAATACCCTAGACATTTAGAAAAAGTGCATGTGGTGCCTGTGCCGAAAATGTGAACATTGGCTTTGTCATTTCCAGCCGATTAAAACCAGATTCATATGGCGAAGAATTGCATTAGTGATTCTGCCTAATTATCCTGTGACTTGTCTGAATTAACACAATTAAGCACCGTTTTCAGCAGGACCTCTGGATGAGATACACAAGTCATACTCCAAGACCAATTACGCCATTAGTGCCAACAGATGTTCACACAGCTGTATTCACACTGACAACAGCACAGAGGGTTAAATTAACTAGAGTAATTGAACAATAAAACTGGGCTGATGGAGTTCTTTGGAACAAATTAAAACATGGCTTTCAGGGAGATAATATCTCAGATGAGAATATGAGGAACACATCAGTTTTGCTCAGAATCGAATTTAGTGGTGTGACTCAAGTATGCATACACCACCGTATCTGATATTTAAACCCGACAGTAGTATTTAATATGTCTAAATTATGAATGCTGTAATTATCACATAAAAATGTGGAACTGTGACACTGTACAAAGTTTAAATTGTTTTGTCTCATCTTCTCCACGTGGGGCTGAAAATCTCAAAGCATGCAGCTGGTCACTCTTACAATCACAGACAAGAACAACATACCATTTAAAATAGTACAACTAGATTTACCACACACACACACACACACACACACATCATGCTATCCTCTGTGGTTTTCCGGTAAGAAAGCTCAGAGGTTAATTGGGAATAAGTCACAGCGCATCAAGTTGCCACTTCATGTCAATTGCAGCGCAGTAGTTAAACCTTCTCTACTAAATAAGTTTTCATCTTTCATCGAGCAGAAATGACTCTTTCCATCAATTAGCAAGAACAATCCCTCTGGAGGTGCAATCTGTAATAGATATGCACTTTTACACACTAAAGGAAACACAGTTTTTAAAACATTTAATTGAGAAGGATTGGGTCATCCAATTAACCCAAACACACATGGGCTTAAACCATTTGGCAAATTTTCTGCTTCAAGACTTTAGAGTGCTAAATACAGCTACATCAGTCCCTTCTAAACGCAGATGGGCTTGCTGCATACTAAGGTCCTAACATTTGGTACCAATTATTGACCATACTAGAGTTAATTAATAAACACAGACCACACCATGGATATTAGATATTCGACTGTGTTAATAGATTACTGAAATACCATACTGTTATTTATGGTGATTGCAGTTGTGACTGAAAACAAGTACTGAATAAGTATTGTTTGTATAATATTTTTAATAATAAAATTACAATAAAGTATTTACTGTAATTAACATAAACTGCACATTTTACAGCCTCAAAATGCTGACTTTTATTTACAATGATTTCACAAACTGCATTTAAACATGCAAAATGCATATATTCTTTGACTACAATAAAAATGTGTAAAAAACAACAACAACTACAATATGTATTCGATGGATGTATTATCTCTTTTTATTCAAAAAGTAGTGGACACATACTTTCCAATCAAGTACAGCTAAGCTGACATGGGCAATTTCAATGTGTATGCAAAACATGCATCTGTATATTTAGATTTTTTAACTGGTGTAGGATATCAGACCGAATCAGACAATCTAAGATTTGGTCAAAACCGAGTTGAGGCACGAGGAGTCACAAAAATTCCACTGAGGCCCAAGACAACAGGATGTCATAAATCAGACCCCAGCCTCTCTGAAGCAAGCCTAAACCTAAGACCCTGTCACAGAACAGTTTTCAACATTAACACAAAAGAACACATTGACAAGTCCAAGGCGATTGCAAATTTTGGGCAAGTTATCAAGAATAATGGTCAAAAGAGAGGCACAGCATACTATCACACGAGAGTTATCAGTCACAAGCTCCTCTAAATGACTTCCCCCACTTTACGACACAAGAAAGAACAGACTAAAATTCCTTACAGACATTTTAATCTCTGGTCTTCATACATTCACAGAATGGCACGGAAACTGCCTTTCCATGCACCTAAATGACACTAAAAGGACTGGTGACCAGCTAATAATTGCTATGCATAACTCCATATTATGTATCTAAACCACACATTAGACTATCATGTTTTAATCATTTATTGTGTATGTATTGTTAATAACTATTGAAGAGCTTAAGGGGTCATATTCATGCTTGGTATGTGTGAGTTTGAATTTTCATGCTTGAAACGTTTCTCCCAGTCAATTCTTGGTCAAATGTATCATATCCTCGTGATAGAAATCATGTCCAAAATCATACTCTACCAGAGCGGGAAAAACGCAGGTCATGTGAATGATGAGATAACAGTTGATTTATGAATGGGAAGGAGAAACATTGCAACACCCCGAGCTACAATTGGTCGAAACACCATTTAGGGTGTGCAAAACAGCCTGGGTTAAATACTCAGGACACCATCAAACCGGGCTTTTTGGTCTTTTGCCTTTTGCGGGTCTGACTTTTTGTGTCTAGCTTTTAGCCATGCGGCTTTTAGCTTTTCACTCCTAGTCATGCTTCTTTAGTTTGAGCGTGCTCTGGCTTACACGCCAGCTCCTCCAAAACCATGAGGAGAAACAACACCTGGCCTCGTCAAACTTTACTCTATTTCTATTTCTTTAGTGTGTTTTATTTCAGTGGAGTTTCGTGTTCTGAGTTAAGCCTAACGCCGCATCTTCCAGAAGAGTGCTGTCTACCCTTCAACTGCAGACCACAGCTCCGCGTCGCCAGCCAACGCCCAATCACTGGCTTCCCAAGACTGAACCTCCAGCAAATCAGCAACCTCGGGAAACCCCCTTTTCAGACAACAAAGGGAACTACCGCACATAGGCAAGGCAAGTACCTCCATATTCTAGCTGAACTGGTGCATTTAATATAAATTTTAACCTCATTGAGGAAATCAGTGCGAGGGTTAATTAAGTGATTGTTGGTTGTTCAGATCTATGCAATTGCACTTATTGCTGTAAATTTGGGATTTCACATTTTCATTCTCTTTAATTATTTCCTCTCTCTCTCTTTCTGAAAACTTGTGTGAATGCGTGTGTTCATGTGTTAGATTAGTTTATATGTCTTAGATTTATCCAATAAAGCCTTATTTATATGGAAAAGAGAAGTATCTTGTTTTTTGTGCTTACAATTTAATGTCTTAAACTGCCGATCTTGTTATTGTGCTAATTAATAGTGTTTTCACTATTTTTTTGGATTTTAATATCCATTGCAGAGTTTATGTTATACGGCTCGTTTAATGAATCGCTGGCCGTCTCAGTGATCCGCCGTAAAACAGTGATTCTGTCCTAATTCCCTTGCATATTAATGGTGGAGTTCCCTTTAAAATCTTAAATGATTCCCTTTGAGCTAAATTATTATCACTGTTTCCCTTACACTGGTTTGTAATGCATGTACAATATCTGAAGCAATCTATAATTTAATTGGATAAGCATGTACTTTCCTAATGATTGCCAGAAGTCTTAGGGAGAAAATCCTATTTGTTGCTGTCTAATATGAGATATGTACCATATGGAAGGCATGCCAGGTATAAAGTTAGACAAGTGTAAGGCAAGACGGATCCGGTTCACATTTTCTGCAGCCTGAATTTTGACTCTTTACCTTTCACTACATGTAGTTAAATGTATCAGTCAGTTCCCCTGAAATTCACACAGGTATGCTAGCAGAGTAACCCAAGTTTAATCATGACATTAACAATAAACGTGATCCACCAACATCTGATAGCCAGAAACCGTCCAGGTACTATTTCTAAGTTTTGAAAAACATATCTATCATAAAACCTGGGAAACGTTTTTATGAAGTGTTTTGCTTAAAATGCTTGTGCTACTGTACAATTCTCTAAAATACATTTTGTTATGTAATGCATAAACATCAACACATTTTTAAGCATAGTGTTTGGTGCATTTGAGGGCTACTATACAACTTCAGCAACTTTTTTGAAGGCCTGTTATATAAACAAGGCTAGTTTTAATTACCATGAAGATGGCTGTGAATGCATAAGGAATAGAGTGGAAATGCATTAGGAAAAGAGTGGCTCATGGGTAATGCCATCCTGCATCTATCACTCAAGTAAACCTCTGTTTACGACCACATAAGTAGGCTATATCTGGCAAAAATTAATTTGGATGCATTTGAGTCCATCCTCTCAGACATTCTGCATTTTACTGAAGGAAATGTGATTTAACAGGATGATAGAGGTGTCTTGTATCTTCCAGATCTTCCTGTAATGAAGCAGGCTTATTCTATATTTCCCCATTTTACATTGAGCTAGAGTTGAGCTTTCAACCCAATGCTGTAACCAAGCGGCAACCTTCCGGTCTCTCGTGAAACCAACACGGAAGTGACTAAATGTCAAGTCAGCAACTGGCCAGCTACGGCTGGCTAGTCCCAAGGGATCAGTCCAGATTCCCACCATGTTAAAATCCCCAACTTTACAGCAAAATTTTAATTTTGCTCTTCATGACAACTGTGAGGGGGGTACATTTTTTTTTATAACTCATCCGTTTAAATTATATTAAGCCTTAAAGTTCTGCATAATTAAGGGTGTGGCCACTTGAGTGACAGATGGATTGCCGCTGCTGTCACCACCGTCGAGCTACGTGGGCAACCAGCTTCCACCTCTTTGCCCATTTTCGATGATCCGGGAGTGAATCGCGGTGATGCGAATTAATATTCAGAATCTACGGACGACGTCATGGACACTACATCCATGTTTTTATACAGTCTATGGCGTATGAACACACTCACAAATTTCCTTCCATTCATCAACCACGCAAGTGGGTTCTGGTGGCACGTAGAAAACAGATGACCCCCAGATGGACAGAAAATAATGCAAATATGGTGTCAAATACCCTGGAAATGATGGGTGCAGTTTAGGGCCATTTCGAGAAAAGTAGAGAATATAGATAGTCTTTGAAAATAACTTGGAAATGATGGCCTGAAATCAAAAGATTACACCCTCAACACATCAAACATCGTAACAAAATATGAACTGACATGAGGAGAAGTATTCACTTTGCCTGACCTTTCATCTATGAAACCTGCAGCAGAATTATTTATGCAGTTGTATCTGATGTGTGTTTTGGACAGGGATGCCATGCAGCTGCTTTTGAAGGAAGCACATGTGACTTCTAAATATATCTACAGATGTAAAGTGTCTGAAATTATGGTCTCAAATAAAGTTGTGACCGCCTCTACCTAACAACATTTGATACATGACAATTTAAATAAACATCTCAATTCTGTATATGAGTCATTTATACTAATAATTCTAAATAATACTTAAAAAACAATAAATATTAGCTATACATATTAGCATTTTCTTTTCAAAAATCATGAATTATTCATATTTGTCAGTATAATTAGATTTTTTGGGGAGACACTCCAAATGACATACAACTTAAACTATCTTTGTCATGACACAAAGCGTCAAATTAAAATATAATTTAAAAGTCTTATTGACTTTGACACAGGTCTTATCTTTTGCTAGATATTTATCCTATCAAGACATTTAAAAAAAAAAATCAGAAATCAAAAAGATGAATTCATAAATTAAAAACATGCTTATCACAGAAGAGATGTATTCAATGCACTGAATTGATTTAATGTATTTTTAAATAAATTAATACATCTGGACCAAAATTTTTTTTTAAATGTAACGTGTAACATTTTGGATAAAACCATCAGGAATGTTGTCTAAACAGCTTTCCATTGCAAAACCCTTAAATCTCAACTTGGTGTATTGGCTTGTGTTTACATTGCATGGTGGGCTTCACTGTGCGTTTTTGGACCCATCCCTCACTGTCTTTTCAGTCTGACAACGATAACACCAGCACATGAGTATGAACGTGTCATTTTTCAAGGCACACAAAACATATGGCACTCAAGCCTTTAATTTCTCCTGACTCAAAGGCAGGCAAGGAAGGCCCTGTTTGATAACAGCAATTCTAGAAAGGTAACAGGCGTCAAGAAAATAGGAAGAATGAGCCAGGAGGTTTTAAATTTGTATTAATGAGAACCCCTTGCTGGCACATGCCTCTGAGGTCAGATAAATGATAAAGATGTATCATGGGAAGGCAAGCTGGTCAAAGCTTCCTCTTATCTTATGCCATCCCTTTAAGAAAGCAGCCACTGTCAGGACCCTTGGTGGATGAAAGCTTCTCCTACACTGCTGCAGACCTCACAGTAAAAAAAAAGAAACATCCAATAAGTCTGTAAATATTTGATGCAATACATTTAGTACTCTTTGAGGATTTTTAAGGCGAGTCAGCACATTATGCTGGACTTTGAAGATCCACTCTGAAGAGGTGATGTATATAAAACAGAAAACATACAGCAGATAACAAACAAATGAACTTCCTTGTTGGGTTTCAGTTTTGAATGTTATAAAACTAGTTTTATAAGCTCTTTGGATATTTTCTATAAATCTAACTGTTTGAGGTATACGTATGACCACCCTATGACCACCATATGAGAGCGCAAATACTCTCTTTATTTAGAGAAAAAAAAAATACATTGACGCTTTTGAATCACTCAAGAAACTTTTGCAATACCCCGATACACTTGACAAATGCTTGCAAAAATGTGGGTTCTCTACTGGCAAAAAACATTTGTGAGTGAAGGCACAGTTTCTCAGGGGAGCGCAAAACTCTTGCAAGAGAATGCAAAATTGGTGATGGAAATTATATGAGGTGGCTGGGAAAACTATATTGAATGCAAAAGCATTGAAATATAATAATGTTTTTGGGGGTGTTGTCTTTTTTTATGTACCTTGAAATACAACAGAATTCCTTCCTCATTGTGTGGATTAATTTGTATGTCAAAATGATGAAGGAAAAAAATGACAAGCATTGATGCGGTGTGTGAGAGAGGATTTATGGAAATATCTACAATACAAGTGGCTTTCCTCACACGACAGGAGAGCCGTTGCATGGATTGATTTGATCTTTAATCTGCTGCCGTGTGGAGACCATGATAATCTGATCAGTCTCTAATACACATGTTGCTACATCTGATTTCAGTAATAGAAACAATATTAATATTAAACATCGTTTTATGTACTTAGTCAAAAGGTTAAAGCAACATAAATGAATTTTGCCAAATAAATTAATGTCTAATTTAAAATGATTAACTAAATCAAAAGGTTAAAATATCAAATGATTATTATTTTTTTTTTTGCAAATAAATTAATGTCTAATTTAAAGGTTAATTACTCAGGGGCAAAACATTAAAGATATGTTTTTACTTTCACGCTTAGTTACATATTCAACCTTATTCTTAAGTGATATTTATTTTGTTTAAGGCGGGCACCCCTGGGGGCAGGAACAAAACCATAAATCCATTGTTGACATGGCAACCATGAAACCTGAATTTCAGGATTTCAGCATGAGGCCGTTTGGCAGTGTGATAAAATGTGTGAGAACAGAGCAATTGAAACAGCAACTGTTGTGTCTATAGACTGTGGTTTCTCACAGGGAATCTAAGAGTCATTCTTACAAGAACTGCTCTCCTGCTGAAAACTGAATCTACAGAGAAGAAAGCACACTGCACAAGGTTTTTGAAACCGAGAAGCAAATCTTTGTGGTATTGTGATGCATTAGCTTTGTTACTGGAAATGTATGATTAAAGGACAAAGGTGTTGTTCGTATTTATATTCACACTGGGTATCTTGAACCCAAACATAATACTGAGAGTGCTTTGGCAAAGTATGCAAAGACATGCTGTGGTAAACTGATATGAGTACAGTCTTGGGATTGGTGTAATATTAACACATTCTGGCTAGTGTGCAGCGATACAAAGCCAGTCTTGTAATCCTTAAGCATTTGAAACAGCATCGAGTCATCATCCACAAAATAGGCCCTGAATTATCAGCACAGTCTACACCAAAAATTAGTAATTAGAACACAACGCACACACTGCCATTTCAACTAACTCAACACATTAGTTAAACCTCATGTTCTGTTGAGGTATTGTTGCTGCTATTAGCCACTTATTTTGCCTTAAAATTATTTTAAGTACATTTAACCTAATCAAAATCCATTAGGCAGAAATTATTAGCTTTTTTTGTTCTGTTTTGCCACAAAGTACTTGCACAATTTATAAATCTGACTTATCCATTTTAGTAATTTTCTTTTATGAGGGGGTCAATTTGACATCCCAAAAATACACTGCAGCATGCATGTGAGTGAGTTCATCAAAAGAATCCTGAAAAAATATGCTCAACTGTTTTAAATATTAATAATAATAATAATAGGTTTTTACAGCAAATCAGAATCTTAGAATGATTTCTGAAGGATCATGTGACACTGAAGACTGGAGTAATGATGCTGAAAAATCAGCCTTGAAATCACAGGAATAAATTACATTTTAAAATATATTCAAAAAGAAAGCAGTTATTTTAAGTTGTTAAAATATTTCACAATATTACTGTATTTTGGACTGTGTTTTTCTTTTTTCTCTCTTGTATATTTTGAGATACCCCAAACAGAACATGAGGGCTAAGAAAGTTCAATGGAATTCACACACACAAAAAAAAAATATAATAATAATAAAAAAGAGAATGAAATCCATGGTTAATGATTCAGCTGGCATTGGGTAGCGAAAAAACAAACAAACAAACAAACTCGAAAGAAAAGTAAAAGTTGGCCACTAGGTGGTTTTCAAATAGTATGTTCAGACAGCAGGGTGAGTAAGAGCAGCCTGAGGAATGGAGGTGAACTTGACATTGTGAAGAACAGATGGTGCAATCCAGAACGTATGACTGTTAAAGCACAAGTTTGCAACCTGAAAGTACATCTACATTAGAAAGTACATCATGTTATAATATTGTTTTGCCAGTATTGTGTACTGTATGTCCCAACCACTGCAGACACAACATTCACAGCACATGCAAAACATGTGGTCCTCACCAAAAATGTAAGGGACCAAAAAAAAAAGAAAATTCTGCAATTATTTACTGACAATCATATAATTTCAAATCTGTATGATCTAATTTACTTCTGTGAAAACAAAAGAAAAGTAAAAAACGTCTCTAGGTTACGTATGTAACCATGGTTCCCCGAGGGAATGAGATGCTGCGTCGAGATCGCTTTGGGAACGCCCCTGCGTGACCGCGTTCTGTGTAAAATCAGTCCAATGGAGAAGCGAGACGTCACGAGCGGGGTTACGTGAGCGCCAGGAAGTATAAAAGCGCATCCGATAGCGCCATTTTAGCAGCTTGATGAAGTAGCGCCTGTAGGGATGCAAGGAGTATGCAAAGAGACTGCAGCTTCTCGTTCCCTCGGGAACCATGGTTTACATACGTACCTAGAGACGGTCCCCTTCAGGAACTCGAGCTGCGTCGAGATCGCTTTGGGAACGAGAATACCCACTGCGCCAAACTACCAAGTCCCTGCCTGTGTGTGTATTTTACCGAGTCCCCTCCCGAAGAGCGGACCAAATTGTGCGGCGAGTGGGGGGACAAAAAACCCCCCCAAAAAAAAAAACCACCGCAGCACAAATTTCCTTCAAGCCACACCCAAGTTGAATCCTTGGCGGCGCCATCTCCTGGTCGGTTGCGTCTGGACCCCCTAGATACGGTAGGCCATAGGTCCTCTTAAGCTAGTGATATGGCCTCTACCACCAACTACTCTTGTCCTGCTTGGTTGCCGACGATCTCTTTCTTTGGCGGACCACACAAACAAAAAAAAAAAAAAAAAAAAAAAAACGCTGATCTCTTCTGCCACGGGGCACTCTGTGTGCGTAAGTGTCCCAGTGCTTGAGCTGGAAGAGGCAGATTAAGCTTTCTTGGGCCTACTTCCTGGCATGGATGAGGCCAGATTCCTGAAGTACTATGGCCCTGGTAATAAGTGGAAAAAAACATTTAAACCCTTTTTAAAAGGGGACATACCCGGCCCTCTGGTAAAGGAATGCCTTAACCATGCCTGGAGCAAATTCCAGGAACGAAACTGAAAGTGCCTGAAGATCCCCGATCCTTTTTAGTGCGGAAATAGCGAGGAGAAAGATGGTCTTGAACCTGAGCAACTTGACCGAACTTCTTCTAGGGGTTCAAAGGGGGCATTGCATAAGCCCTCCAGAACCACGGCTAGGTCCCATGAGGGCACCTTAGTGCTCTGTACCGGCCTCAGCCTCAGGGTGCCTCGGAGGAAACGAGTGATAAGTTGGTGTCTTCCCAATGATTGACCACCCAAAAGGGCATGGTAAGCAGCTAAGGCCGCAACGTATACCTTCAGAGTGGAGGGAGAAAACCCTGCGGAGAATCACTCCTGCAGAAACTCCAGAACTGTACCAATTGTGCAGTTGACTGGGTCCTGCAGTCGCTATCCACACCATGAAGCGAAAAGTTTCCACTTAAAGGCGTACTGTTTCCTAGTGGCGGGAGATCTGGACTGGAGTATAGTCTCAACAACCTCATTTGAGAGACCAGATGCTAGGAGCTGTGCCCCCCAGGGGCCATGCCCACAGCTTACATAACCCCGGGCGGGGGTGAAGAATGGCGCCCCCTGTCGGAATCTCAGCGCGAGACCTTCGTGATGACACACGTCCGAGAACTATCCATATCCCGGCGTACTCTCTCCAGAACTCCTGGGAGCAGAGTGATTGGGGAAAGGTGTACAGACGAAGCCTCTGCCACGTCTGCACCATGGCATCCAGCCCGAGTGGAGCTGGATGTGTGAGGGAGAACCAGAGGGGACAGTGTGTCGTTTCCTGCTACGCAAATAGATCCACTTCTGCCTGGTCAAATTCCCTCCAAATGAGCTCCACCCCGAGGGTCCTCCATCCCCCGGGCCTCAGCCCCTATCTCGACAGGATAGCTGCCCCCTGATTTAGAAACTCAGGGATATAAACTGCTCTTAGAGAGAAGAGCTTCCCCAGAGCCCACAGAAGGATCTGACGCGCCAGCTTGTACAAGGGGCGCGAATGCAGACCCCCTGCCGATTGATGTAGGAGACCACCGATGTGTTGTTTGCGGACAAGCACATGATGCCCCCTTAGTTCTGGAAGGAATTGTGTCAGAGCTCGAAACACGGCCAGCATTTCCAGGCAGTTGATGTGCCAAAAGAGATGATGGCCTTCCCACAGACCCTGGGCAGAGCAGCCACTCATGACCGCTCCCCAGCCCGTGAGAGAGGCATCCGTCATTAGCATTCCGTTACGACAAGTAGCCCCTAACATCGGGCCTTGAACCAAGAAACAACGTTTCTTCCACATGTCTAATTCACGTAAGCATCGCCGCATGACCTTGATAATGCGAAGCGGATTCCCCCTCGGGGAAAATCCCTGGGTATTGAGCCACCACTGTAGGGGTCTCATGTACAGCAGGCCAAGCGTTATCACGTTGGACGCAGCTGACATGAGCCCAAGCAGTCTGGAACTGCTTGACATTGAGTGACCGGCCTTCTCTTACTCTCGTGACTGTCGTGAGTATTGACTCGATTCGAGCAGGAGACAGAAGTGCCTGCATCATTTTGAGTGCCCACCCACACCTAAATATGTTGTGTTATCTGTAGGGAGAAAGAACAACTCTACTTCTTGGCGTTTTAGTCTTAACCCAGCTCTCGCTATGGCGGGACAACATCTCTAGGCTGACGCCACTGCTCCTTTGAGCTAAGTATTACAATTGTCAATGTAATGAGTATGCGGAATGCTCTGGTCGCAGATGAGACAAGCAGCATCCCAAACCTTTGGTGAAAGGCGGTGAGAGTGACAGGCCCCGAGGTAAGACTCGGATATTTGGTATGGAGGGCTTCGACCCCGCGAAAATCACACTAAGGAACTTCCATGTTGGAGGGAAGGATGGAGACATGAAATAAGCATCTTTTAGATCTATCGTAACGAACCAGTCCTCGGACTGGATTTGATATACTATCTGCTTGATAGTGAGCATCATGAACCGAAGCCGTTTGATAGCGCGGATCAGAAGACGGAGATCTAAGATCCGACGCAACCCCCCATCCTTCTTCGTAACGATGTAGTAACGGCTGTAGAACCCGGACGCTCTCTCGAGAGGCGGGACATGTTCTATGGCCCCCTTCCTCAAGATAGTATCTACTTCTTGTTCCATTACCATAGCCTGCTCGGGGCCCACTAGTGTGGGGGTGACCCCGTTGAATCGAGGTGGACGAGAACCAAACTGGATTCTGTAACCTTACTCTACAATCTGCAGGACCCATTTTGATATATTTGGTAGAAGTTTCCACGCTACCACAAATCTCCTCGGGTCCTCTGTATTATTAGAGAGATCCGTTCGGTGGTCCTGAAATCGGATGACCGCAGGAACGACCGACCTGACGCTTGTAGCACCCTCACTTGAGGGGGCTTGCTCTCCCGTGCTGTACCTTTGCCGGGCGGCAGCTGGGAATTTCGGTCGTCGGAGCTCACTGAGCCCTGGAGCACCGAGGGTGGCAGGGGTATCAATAAACCTCTTTGAGGGCACTGAGGAGGATTGGGCACCTTATACTGAGGTGTTATCCTTTCCTCTTCAGGTGGGCTGCCCTCAGGGACCTGATAATGGTATGACCGTTTAGCCGAAGTCCTCTTAGACAAATTAATGGTCCGCAGATCCGTTTTTCGGTCTAGAAGACCCCGACTGAGGGTGTCGCCCCGATCCCCGATCTTTCTGTGGAGGGGTGCGGGTTGCAACGCTCTGAGACTGGCGATATAAGGAGATTTATGACTTGGGCTGCTGCTCGCTCATCAGCCCCACCCCTGAGCAGGTCAGCCTGGTATGCTTGTAACACCGCCATGGTGTGCAAACATGTGCCAGCCTGACCTGATGCTGTATAAGCTTTCCCAACCAGACTTGATGTAAGCCTAACGGGCCTGGTGGGAAGCTTTGGGGCCTTCAGGGACGATGCTGAGGATGGGTAGAGATAGCTCGCGAGCGTCTGCTCCACCACTGGCATCGCACCATATCCCATATCATTCAGCCCCACGATGTTCTTTTTGAATAATTCGAGACTGTGGGGCTGTATTACGGGATGAGTACGGTTTCTCCCACGTTCTTGACACCTCAGCATGGAGATCGGTGAAAAACGGAAGGCCCCGTTGTGAAAGCTGTTATCTGGATTTCAGATAACGCTTGTCTAATTACTTTCAGGACGAGCGTCCTATTTCTCGGCTGGCCAAACAATATTTTATTCTGGGGACTACACGAATCACACCCCATATTACTTTTAGGACAAGTGTCCTGTTTCTCGGCTGGCCAAACGATATTTTATTTTGGTGACTGCACGAATCACACCCCATAAGCACTTTTAGAACGAGCGTCCTGTTTCGACTTTGATATATTCGTTTGAATGCTTGTGCCTGACAGACAACATAAATAGACGAACACATACCAGACACTACTGAAGAGCAACAAGCTTAACTACCTTGCCGAAGCGCTTTCTACTTTCCTGGCGAGCCCGTCACCCCGCTCGGGACTTCTCGCGCTCATGACTGATTTTACACTTGCTTTCAGACTCTGTCACGACAGGACGTTCCCAAAGCGATCTCCATACAGCTCGTGTTCCTGAAGGGGAACCAATACTTTCTGTAGGATATCAGAGTGAATCAGACAATTTAAGATTTGATCAGAACAGTCTTGAAACAACAAAAAGAGCCACATTCCACAAAGAGGCCCAGGATTACATGGATGACTGTAAATCAATCCAGGATCCTGGTGCCACAACTCTGAAGCAGGTCTAACTATCTAACAGCTTTAACGCTTGCAGCTTAAAACAAAGAGCTCTTATTGATAATTCCAGCTCAGGAAGGAGATTAGCATTTTTGGGGCAAGCAACCCAAGATTAATGGTCAAAGAGACCACACATCATGACCATAACGAATAAAATCATGTAGGAAAATCATGAGTTAAGACTTCCGGGGATTGGTTTTCCCACATTTAGGACAGAGACCAGACGCTGACTCTCTCTTGACCTTTTGTTCCTCACAGAACACAAAATGATGCTAAAAGGACTTAGCTGTTTCCCTTATACTTCTCAAAATATCTTTTATTTTTCACAGAAGGAAGTCATACAGGTTTGACTTTCGAATGAGTGAATAGGCCTAAATGACGACAATTTTCTTTTTTGGTCAATTTTCTCTCTTTTTAACTTTGCGTCCCATTACGTTCTATATGCATTTTCTAAACACAAAACTCAAAAATGGCTTTAAACTCAAAACAACTATCAATGAAAGGCACCTAAGCACATTCATTTTGTGGGAAATTTAATGGTTCACCTCCAACCCTCATTAACTTCTCTCAAAGTCGAGGTGTGTGAAATGCCAACATCAAGGTGGCATTTAACTCTGTTGCGTTGCTTCCGAAGGCAGATCAGACCACCACTTATAGTGCACACCATTTCTATATTCAAACTCATCATCATCTAGAGGACTGTCATTAACAAAATCCTAAGCTGCAGACAAATTAATTTGAAAGAGCTTTGGGTAGCATACAGGCGACATTTGGCAACAAAAAACTTCATGCACTGTGCCAGTACCAAAGATAGGCTGCCCCAGCATCCTTAGGGCCTAAAGAGCAGTGTATCTTCTCACATCATGAAGACCTTTAAAAGGGTGGTCCTGAAGCAGGTCTCAAACCATATGCATTAGAAGGCATACATAGATGTGGACGACACAATGATTTGGATGCATCACCATGGTTAGAATTATCTTTTTAATTGGGAAAAGTAAAAGAAGAGAAAACAAATCATTGGTTTTGTAGCTGCAGACCCTAAAATAAGCAGCAGGTTTGATCAGACACACTGCTGATTTATTGGTGGTTCAAAAAGGTCCTTCCCTCTTCTCTACTCACTTGAAACAGGTCTCACTCTACAGGCTGGCTAATCACTGTGTAATGCATGCAAAATTGACTGGGTTTATCAAGAGGCAAACTGAACCGCAAACCTTGAACCAGTGGCCCCTGCGAGCAAAGTTTCAGCTGAGCGCTGTGAGGTGGCAAGAGTTTGGCGTAGCAGTTGAGTCATTCACGGCGCACAGACAGAGCTTTTTTCACTGTTGACAGTCAACTCCCAGACTATGAAAGCCTTGTTTGTCTTAGAAATGGGTTTTGGCTGGGAGAAACACAGCTGGTTTGGGCGATCAGATCTCTAAATGTTCCAACTTTCCAACAGGAGGCATTCAAAAGCAAGGAACGGGAGCTGCCTATTGGGAAATAGTCCTGGATTAAAGGAGCCAAAAGATTGAACAAGTAATTTAAAAAATAATGGGCTTTTTAATGACTAAACCTAAGGGACACCCAGATGTGCTCTTTGTTAATTTTCACTTGTGTAATGTAAAATTCCAACTGCTTAATTACTCTAGTATACACAAAGCAAATGCTTTTAACGAAGCAATTATGGGAGCCAATTTCGTCATGGCACCACAGCTTTCACAAACACCCCCTGCCACTTGGACAGACTGTTGTTGTCAGAGAAAAAAAACATTGGTTTCTCATGTGTTGGATGACAAATTAAAACATATTAGTGTTTATTAATGGTAACCTTTTCACCCGGTTTTCCATGTTACTCTCTAAATGTTAGGGGTTGTTTCAAAGCAAGTAAGTATACAACTGTTGAGATCAGCTATTTGCATTTAAGGTTCAGCAAAAAGAATCTTCACAGCAATTAGGATTTTTTTCCTGTTGTCTTTGTAGGACTAGTATTACTTCCCCTGCAAATAGCCCCACAGGCCACACCACAAAATAAATGAATTTTTACTTTTAGCAATTTGCCAAGAATATTCATTTTTCAGTGTCAGTGCAGCACTGGGTCCGAAGGGAAAAAAAAAAAAAAAAAAAAAAACAAGATACCGTTCAACTAGCACAAAACTTACTCACGCTGGCTTTGGGCCAGCAGTTCATCCTTATTGTTGTTCCCTTTTTCAGCTAGTAGAATAATGCACCAGGTACTGGTATCAGACCCTGTAATATTGCTAGACAGGTAATCCCTGGAATACATAAGGTAGGCAATAAAAACAAGCAACCTTCAAAATAATACATAAAAATAATATAACTATAAAACAGCAAAACAAATGCAAACAAAAAGGAGAACATCTTTCAATATTTAATGGTTTCTTTCCTTTGAGAACAAGGCTGCACTGGGGCAGAGTTCTGAGATTTTCTCTTATTGAGTATTACAGTACAATAACAGAAAGCTCAGACCCTCTGCAAATCAGGCAGTGAAAGTCCAAGTGCTGATGTTTTTCTTCTTTTGCCAGTGGAGATTTTGTTGTGTGCTTGTTAGTGCCTGTGTATGAAGAGAAGATATATCATGCACTGAAGGGGGCAATGTTGGCATTGTTATTGCCCTTTTAGATCAAAAACATCATTAGGGAGCATGTCTCTTGACATTCTGTGTTGATTTTTTTGTTCTTGCTGGAGGATCAATAGATTTCCAGTGCCAAGGAACATAAAGGGTGGCGATTTCTGCCTATTGTAAAAGCAGCCGAACAGCTGTTGGTAAATATCATTACAATATTACATGTTTTATTGCTGGTTTAATAGTGACATATTTGATGGCCAAGCTCAGAGGACATTAACATTTAGAACGATCAATAGAACTTCTGGTTGCAGATTTTTATGAGAAGCATTTCCCTGTGATAGAAGAATTTGCAAAATACCTATAGTCATTTGCAGTGTTGGGCAAGTTACTTCCAAAATGTAATACATTATATATTACTAGTTACTGTCTTTTAAAAGTAATTAGTTACATTACAATATTACTGTCTCTGAATTGTAATGCGTTACAATACTTTTGAGTTACTTTTGAGTTACTTTCACCAAAATATCCACAGAAGTATTATAAAATGCCAAAATGTAGTTTATTGCTGCTCATTCTACACCCAGTGGAGGGTAATGTGGTAGGTCTATATAGCATACAATTATAAAATCATATTTAGATGCCGGTATGTAGGTCTACATTAATGTTACGTTGTAGTTTAGGTTAAACACAGATAAGCAGAAACCACATTATTACATTCATAAATAACACCGGTAAATAAAGCAAAATGTTATAATGTACAAACAATAAACACAATACCTAGCATATATGCAAATTTGAATGGTTTCAGAAGAAAACAAGAATGAAAAATATAAGTTGCTAAACAAGCAAAAACGAATTAGGCTAATCAGTGGCGGCGCTAGGGCGGGTCTTGACGGGGCCCATCAGAAACTTGCTTAGCCCCGGCACAGCCCCCCCAAGGATTTCCTAATGATGTTCCCTTATTTTTGGTGTCACTTTCATTAACATTAAAAAAATAAACATACAAAAACTGCCTAATATGTGGCCTATAAACTATGTATTATTGGGGGGGCAGTCAAGCAACACAAGCAACGTGCAAATTTTGTGCAAGAGTTATGCCGGTGAACGTCAGTCAGTTATAGAGAAAGTAAAAAAAACTGACGGAGCTTTCTAACACTGCATTAACGGCGCATATACAACAAGAGACAAAATTACTTCAATATAGGCTGATGATGGTATATAACTGTCTTAAATTATTCCCTTAATATTTCTGTTGTGGCACATATCCTATTGTGAAAAACATGAGAAGAAACGTTTTTCACGTTAAACAGGTTGTTTTTGAAAATCTGCACTCTAAAAAATGCTGGGCTGTTTTACTCCAATTTTGGGTCAAATATGGACTAAACCAACCATTGAGTTAAATTTATGTACATTTCAATTACATTTTTAACCACCAGTTGGGTTTATACCATCTTTGACCCAATATTGGGTTGAAACAACGCAGCATTTTTTAGAGTGTGTGCACGAAATAAAGCTGCTCTTAATTTTCATAGATGACTGCAGTGTTAATAATTTTGATTTAGGTCTCTAATTCAATTGTTAATTATATACCTGTTAAAAAAAACATTCTCAATGAGATAGCCTAAGCTAATATCCTAAATTTTTAATTATCCTCATGAGCTCCTAAAGGGATGTCGCACCCAAATAAAAATGTTATGTTTATCTGCTACCCCAGGACATCACATAGATTTAGGTGACTTTGTTTCTGGGCAGTAGCACACAAAACAAAGCTTGTTAACTCAAACGTTTCAGTCGTCGTCTTATAATGGCAGTGAAGGGAATCTCGCTTTCAAAAAAAAACATACACAAACAAACCAAATTAAACCCTGCAGCTCGTGATGATACATTGATGTGTAAAGACACGAAGCGATCGGTCTGAAGAAACCGAACAGTATTTATATCGTTTTTTACCTCTAATGCACTGCAAATTTCTTACTGTCCTGGGGGGGGGGGGGGGGTGTGTCCTGAGCGCATCCTTGACAGCTGGTGCGTGATGCGTCTTCCTATTCTTCTTGCTTTACGGCAGATCGCAGACTTAAAAGTGCATTACCACCACCTATCTCCCAAATGGACCATTGACACTCCTAATTAAGATCGTAGATAGAGTGTCAATGGTCCATTTAAGAGATAGGCACTTATAAGTCTGCGATCCGCCGTAAAGCAAGAAAAACACGCCCCAACGCACCGCTGTTGGGACGTGCTCAGGACAGTTTCAGACATTGCAGTGGCATCATAAGTAAAAAACATTTAAATAATGTTCAGTTTCTTGCACAGTCTGATCGTTTCGTGTCTTTACACATCAAATGTGTCGTCACGAGCCGCATGGTTTAATTTGTGTATGTTTTTTTTTTTACTCTCAAAGCTGTGATTCCCATTCACTTCCCTTTATATGACTGACAGACTGCAACGGTTTTAGTTAAAAATCTTCGTTTGTGTTCTAACGAAGAAACAAAGTCACCTACATCTTGTATGCCCTGAGGGTAAGCAGATCGGCCAGGCTACCCGCCACCCACACCCATCCCGCCTGTCTCTCCCCGCTATTCTGAGCACCTGCCCCTGTCACCAATCAAGCACCTCATTACCAGCCTGTATAAAAGCACACCTCAGACACCCTCACTGTCTGGTCTCGTGTACACGTAGAGGACTCAATGACTTTGCTACTGATTTCCTTTGAATACTTCTTGCATTACTTACCTCCTGTGGTCCTCCTAGTGTCTCCTGGTCTCCTGGTCTCCTGTATCTCCTAGTTCCCGGATTGCTGAGGTGTGTGCCTCCCTCCCCCGGATACCTTCCAGCCTCAATTCAATCCAAATCATCGGATTACTCACCCTCCTTTCCTCCCGTCACGCTCTCAACGGACCTTCCTCACCATCACTTTCTCCGGACTCGACACCAGTACTCACTGTGACCTAATAAACTGTTTTGTATATAGCTAACCTGTTGTGTCAGACCTCTTCCCTAACAGAAGACTGGACCAACACCGACGGCACAGATGAGTCACTCCGATCCATTCCAGGAGCTCATAAACTCACTACGACGAGTGCTACGCAATCCATCGGCACCGCTGCCATCACCACCCATCACCTCCTCCATCTCAACCAGCACTTCTTCGCCTACCATCATTGCTAGTCCCATGGCCCGACCGGCGCCCTACTCTGGTTCGGCGGAGGAGTGCAACAGATTTCTCCTCCAGTGCAATCTCACCTTTAAGATGCAACCACATTCATATCCCATCGACACCTCTAAAATTGCTTTTATTATCTCCCTGCTAACAGGACCTGCACTGCAATGGGTGGAAACGATCTGGACTCAGGCCAGCCCCGTCATTCAAGATCTGCAGAACTTCCTTGTGCATTTTCGTGAGGTGTTTGGAAGGACAGACGGAGATGCCGCTGTGGGAAAGCAACTCTATCACTTACAACAGGGGACCACGTCAATTGCGAATACTCGCTGAAGTTTAGGACTCCTGCTGCGGCGAGTGGATGGAATGAGAGATCACTAATGACCACCTACAGACAGGGGCTGGAACCACAGCTTCGGTTACAGCTCGCTGCCTAAGATGACTCGTTGGGATTGGAAAAGTTAATCCAACTGTCCATCCGATGCTCGAGCCACATGCAGTCCTGTCTAGCAGCAACACCCGTCCATGCCACAACCTCCTACCTCCACCCGGTTATCCTCCAGAACCAGCACCAGAACCCATGATCGTGGAAAAGCAATGATTATCTTCCACCGAGTGGCAGAGAAGGCTGACCCGGGGTCTCTGTTTATATTGTGGAGCTCCAGGGCATATGATCTTGGCATGCCCCCTGCGCCCTCCACGTCCCGTGGTGAGTGTGATCCAACCTGATATTATTAAGATGGAGCCCCTCACTACCTGTGTAATGGCTTTCTGCAGCTGAGTGTCTCTATTCAGTATCATCCCTTATCGACTCCTTGGTCAGCTAGAACCTCATCTCCCTGGAACTCTGCGGCCAGCCAGCTCAATTACAGTCTACCGCCACTGAAACAGTTTACCAAGTCCAGTCGATAACTGGAACACCACTATGCTGTAGACATGTTCGCTATTGCGTGGGACCCATCACTCTTCGTCTGGGCCTCCTTCACTCGGAGGACATTCATCTTCTGGTTCTGGAAGGGTCTACTGCGGACATCATCCTAGGGCGCCCGTGGTTGGTAAAGCACAATCCCATCCTGTCCTGGAAGATGGGAGAAGTCCTGAGGTGGGGCAAGGATTGCTTCCCAGACTGCTTCCCCAGGACTCCATCACCATCTAAGAAACGCCCAGAGGCCCTTCCCATGAATTCAACCTTCATTGAGAGTCCCATCGAGAAGCAATCCTTAAAAATTCCAGCCTGCTATGCCCCCTTCAGAGACGTGTTTTGCCCCAAACAAGCCTCCCACTTACCACATCGGTCATGGGACAGCGCCATAGATCTCATTCCGGGTGAGCAAGTGCCTCGGAAAATCTATTCACTGTCGCTTCCTGAAAAGAAGGCCATGGAGGACTACATCAAGAAGGTGCTGGGTCAAGGTTACATCCGTCCATCTAACTCACCTGCTGCATCAAGTTTCTTCTTTGTGGCCAAGAAGAACGGAGGCTTGAGGCCCTGTATAGATTACAGAGCATTAAACAATATCACCATCAAATTCCGATATCCTCGGGTCCCAATTGCCCTTGAGCATCTCCGTGGGGCCACCATCTTCACTAAGTTGGACCTCCGCAGGACTTCATGCATGAGGTGCTCCGGGAGTTTCTCCATCGGTTCGTCATTGTATACATAGATGACATCCTCATCTACTCCCGGAGCCAGGCCGAACATCGCCAGCATGTTGAGGAGGTCCTAAAATGCCTGAGAAAGTACCATTTGTTCCTCAAAGCTGAGAAGTGTTCCTTCCATCAGTCCTCGGTTCGGTTTCTTGGCTATGTCATCGATGATGGTGGTATCCAGATGGACGAGGGGAAGGTGGACGCTATAACCTCCTGGCCAGAACCCACCACGATTAAAGAGCTCCAACAATTCCTAGGATTTGCCAATTTTTACCGTCGCTTCATTCTTGGCTACAGCAGGATCACCAGCCCCCTCACCAACTTACTCCGAGGGAAACCCAAGTCTCTGTCCTGGACTCCCACGGCCTTAGAAGCTTTCTCCTCCCTCAAGAGAGCCTTCACTAGTGCCCCACTCCTAGTGCATCCAGATCCTGACCTCCCATTCGTCGTGGAAGTTGACGCCTCCACTACAGGAGTGGGGGCAGTGCTGTCCCAGCAGCAGGGGAACCCAGCCAGACTCCACCCATGTGCCTTCTTCTCGAGGAAGCTCAGCCCGGCGGAAAATAATTATGACATCGGTAACAGAGAACTGCTTGCCATCAAGCTGGCCCTAGAGGTGTGGAGGCATTGGCTGGAGGGGGCAGCCCATCCATTCACCGTACTGACCGACCATAAAAACCTCTAATATCTCCGTGAGGCGAAACGTCTAAATCCCAGCCAAGCACGATGGGCCTTATTCTTTACCAGGTTCAATTTTACCATTACTTATAGCCCTGGTCCCAGAACTTAAAAGACTAATTGGCCCACAGAGATCAGCGGTATTGTTAGTTCTGCCTTGCTTCCAAACCCAGACCTGCCATATGAGTGGTTAATTACCTGTGAGCCTCACACCTGACTTAACAGACACTTTCATATCCAAAGAGAAGATTTTACGAGTCAAAGGTGCCTTGAGCCCCAATTTGCCCCAATGCGAGACTCGACCTGAGTTCAGGAGGAGAAGATGGTCTGCTGTAGCACAGCAGACGCATGTAGGTATGGAGCCAGATCAGCCTCAAAAATAATACATTTACAAAACAAAATTCATAAATGCACAGCACAATTTACATTTATAAAATCCTATTCGTAAATTCAAAACAATTCATAAATACACAAGTAAAAGCATAAATATTTCCCCAAATGCTCACACAAATTCATCTTACGTAAATGTTTACACAAATATGTATATATCAAGTTCTTGAATTAATTTCCACACACAGTTTTTTTTTTTTTTGTTTTAAAATGAATACGTTACATGTATTTATGGATTGTTGAATCTGCATTTGCAAATCGTCACACGTGCATGGACTGCTTTGAATTTGTGTGCGGTATTTTTGAGACCTTCCTGACAGGTTAAGATTCACAAATATCTTTTTTTGGAGGATGTTCCGTTCAGCCAATTGCGGTGAGCTTTTAATCCACCAATCAAAAACGCTCTTTACTGAACAGACTCAATAAGCTCAATGCTGCGCTTGTACTGTGCATTGTTCCATGATCGGGTCCTTGATGTGAATTAGTGATGCGCGGATGAGATAAAACGTCCCCCGCTTCAATTAAATTATCAACCGCCACCGCCCGCACCTGTATTTTTGGTCCTGATTTTAGATAACCTCAACCCGACCCACACCCCGATTATCACATTAGGTTCTAACGTCAGGAAACCTGGAAAGTCCTTTAACACAATTTCAGCCTAAAAAGTTTTTGTAAAATAATAAACTCAATGTCAAAAGTCATGAAAATCTATTTCACAATTCTCAGTATGGTAGAATTATGTCTGTTTAATACTGTTTAATCAGATCCTGAATTTCGTCTGAATTTGCACAACATTTGCAGTACCATCCCGCACTTTCGCTTTCAAAGTAGAGAACTTACGGCAAAACCTTTATATTCAATATAGTGTGTGGTTAGTGAGTAATAATCCACACAAACCATCAGATGTAAACAGCGTGAGTGATTCAGCTGTACAGTGTCTTCTCTCTTTGACTTTCTCTTCACATCGACGCGTCTAGAGCTGCTGCACGCTGCGATAGAAGAATTTAGCTCGCGTTTCGGGACAGGTGACAGAATTGCAATTGAAATAATCGGTCATTGTTGCATCGTCACAAAAAAATGTATTATTTTCACGTCTTTTTAAGACATTCGGTACTGGCGCTCTCCAGAGGCGCGTGCGCTCAGTCACATCCAAAGCGCGTACTGAGAGTACCAAATTGAGAAAGTACTGTCGGGTTTGTCTTAAGTTAATGTAAACAGTTGCAAAATAAAACGCATGAGTATCAGTATTGGTATCCGTTAACTAGGTCTTGTGACAGCATCCTAATAAGCTGTGCAGTCTTTTAGTAATGTTTCTCAAACAACAAAAGACAGAGAAAAATCTCTAACTGCTCTTGACTAAATAATGTTTTGTTGAATAACTTTTAATGTTAATTTACAGTTTATTCAGTTTCTGTAGCCTATTTAAAACACGTTCATATTTTATAAAATGTAGTTAATATTTGCATCATTAATTATTTATGTTATCCACCTGCGACTCACCTGCAAATAATCAGAATGCATTTTTTTTTTTATTACCCGACCCACCCGATCCGCGGATTATCCGCAGCGCCCGCGGATATAACTGCCATTCGTGCATCACTAATGTGAATACATTTTAATGGCCATTTTTTTTTAGCACCCGATTACAATTTCTACAAAATCACATTATGATTTACATCGTTCCCAAAATACAGCTACCCGGTTAGCCTGCTGACTTATACACCAAAGTTGCACATACTCTGTTTATTCAGATCAATCTGTAATGTTATCAAATATGTGTTAAATGTCCAGATATTTCATTTAACAACAATTAATTCAAAATTTAATATACATATGTGTGTACACATTTTACTTATTTAGGTAAGATGCCTTTGTGTGAGCATTTGGGAAAAATATTTATGCCCTTTTCCCTTGTGTTAGTTATGAATGGTTTTTGCATGTTATGATCGGATTTTGTCAGTGTAAATTGTGCTGTGCATTTATGAATGTTGTTTCGGAAATTTATTATTTTTGAGGCTGATCTGCTCCATATGTAGGCCGAAAAAGACAACATTTTTCAGCCAGTACATTCAAACTGATACTTCATTTGACAAGATCATTATATCAGTGGAAAAAAAACGTCATCGAATGAATGAATCATTATGAATCTTTCTTTTTTTCAACCTTATAATATACATGTTTCTTGAGCACCAAACTATTCATATTAGAAGGATTTGCGGAATGATCATGTGACACAAAACTAGAGTAATGCTGCTGAAAACTCACAGGCAATAAATAAAAAAATAAATCGTTTATTAATAAAATGTAGCTTTGGTGATCACTGAAATATATCTCCAGATTGTAGTATAAATACAAATAGGCACCTTTGTATTGACATTGTTCACATTTTCATGCAGTGTCTCTCCAACGTGAGAAATCTCGTTTAAATTCACCTGATAATAAGGACTGCAGGAGAAGTGCGAGAGTATAAGACACTCGGAACAGTTGAACTGGGGAGTGCTAGTAAAAAAATAAAATAATATAAATATATATATATATTACAGTATATATATATATAGAATATATATATATATATATATATCGAAAGTACAATAGTTATAAAGCTTTCATTTTATAATTTCTTTTTGTATGCTTATTTTCTATATGTATTTTTCCTACAACTGGAGTACCTAATTTTTGTTGTTTTCCAATGAGGATTTACACTATATTTTACACATACACATTTCCACATATACAGCCCTGAAGCGGAGACCATGTCAACTAGACAAACCCTAGAGACAGATCCACTGTGAAGACCTCGTCGGCCACTGGCACAAGACCACGAGAACCAGACGAGTTCTCTGCTCAATCTGACTTGTGTTGCAGCTTGGAATTTAAACCACACCATGCTGGTTTCATCTGACCAGAGGAGTACTCCCCCCCCCCCCCCCATCTGGTTAATGTTAGTTGATAAAAGACATTGTTTTCAGTGTTTTGTTCATGTTTTTGTGGCTGGTTCCATGAAGTAAGCGGTCTGACTAGGGGCCGAGACGTGTTACTGATGACTTTCAGACATATCCTGATTCGCTGTCCACACCAAACGCAGGGTGAACGTTTTCAGATTTATCCACTCTGGGACCGCGTTTTCCAAAATAGTGGTTTCACTCCTCCACACGCGGATCTGTGTGGACGAAATTCCTATCTATACAAATGTATGCATATACAGCTAAAATGCGTCTCCCGTGTGGAACCGGACCTCATCTTGTTTCTCCCAAGTTTTTTTTTGTTTTTTCTCCACTTCCTGTCACTGATGGAGTTTTGGGTTGCTTGCCCCTGTCCCCTTTGGCTTGCTTAGTTTGGGACCACTATCTCCTGTAACCATGTGTTGACTTCCACTTGCCAGCACACTATTTGAGAGAACTTAACTGAGCTGGACGATGACATCACTGAATCAACGATGAACCGAATTTAACTGAGAAACTGATTGTCATCTTGCACTGACAAACTTTTTTCCTGTTTAACACTGTAAAATATCTTTGAAACACAGTCTGTTTTGGGGTAAAAAAGCCGCTATTTAAAATAAGGTGCACATTTTTGCACATTACTGGACTACCTTCTTGCTGTTGTGATGCCATAATATTACCATCTCATGGGTGTCCTTGATTTTTTTTTTTTTTTCAATAATTATTATCTTTACACTTTTTTTGGTTTTGAATGTCCAAATTGAGGGACAGGTTAATAAAAATGTACCTGCTTGTATAAAAATAGGTACATATTATTGATCAATAAATCGATATACTCCTGAATCGAATCGTATCAGAATTTTTTTTGAGATATCGGCAAATATCGTATCGCTGGGTATGAGAATCGATATCATATCGTATTGTGATGAAGCGTCCAATTTACACTCCTAAAAGATATTAACTGTTCACCAAGTATGCATTTATTTAATGAAAAACACAGTAAATTACATTTTAAAATAGATTTAAAATTTACATAGAACTAGAACATTTAGAGCATTTTAGGACAATCCTGGGAGAATATATACGGTCACATACTTGTGGAACTTAATGTAATGCATTGGCAGGGATCTTCCCTGAGGAGCAGTCAAAACCCTGCAAACTACATTGTCACAAAATCAAAGGTTGCTCAAATGTCACTGGTTTTTGCACTCCCTGTCTGTCAATTCAATTTTAATACACATCTGACTCCAGATAAGAGAGACAAGAGATGTTCTGTTGTGTGCTTTCTTCTGTAACACAGCACGTATGATGTATGGTAAATATAAAAGAGGCACCTAACATCATACCTAAGACCCAGAGCCATTTTAAACACCATGCTGCTATTCTACTTACACATGATATTGATCTTTTGTTGTACCTTGAGGAAAAAATTGACTTCTTATTACCTAAATTAATATTGTGCATGCACCAAAGGGAGTGAAACACAGGATAAATAGCATGAGTGAAAATAAATTAAAATGTCACTTGATAGAAGAACACTAATATTTCAGTTCTCAGTTAACACATCAATCATTGTATAAATGTTTGCTCCTAAGTCCTCCTATGCAATCATGGATCCAATAAACAAAGGACAATATTATTTAGTGATTAAAAATACAATAATTCCCAATTACACATCCTTTATTAATCCATCTGACCTATAAAAATCCCTCACTGACAGTGGTAAATGTAAGGAATAAGTTATCAAACAAAACAGGAAAAAAAAAAAATAAATAAATAAATACAAAAAATGTCCAAAAATAATTATAGCAAGACCTTAGGCTGGAATAGCTACACTACACTACTTTTAAGATCAGAACAATTTTTTTCGATCACAACAAACTCACGCAGAAACGTGCGTCTTGTTGCTAGGAAACCAATACGCGTTATAAAATCGGCTCATGTTTGATATCCTCAGACTGGATGGAATCATAGTCTGAAGCAGGCATGGCGACAGAATTTTTTCTCTACCGGTGCTAAGAGGGGGCTAGACCAATATGTGGGGGGTGCTAAGAAAATAAATGATATTGATGACGTCAGAGTTACCTCATAAAGAAATGGGGCTAAACCGGGGCTATTAAAAATTCTGTAAAAAAGACTTTTAAAAACGTGCACTGACGAGGGAGAGAGCCCGTCCATCAGTCCGCAAGTAACAGTAAGACTTTCACTTCCACGCGCGAACCGGTTCATTCTGTGAAGCCGGGAAACACTACTGTCAGGCCGATTATGAATGTCATTTGAGCTCAGTCAGTGTTTTCAGTCGGTGTTCAAAGTCGTTTGGTGTGCGGTGTCTAAAGAATTTAAGACCAGCTGTTGCCAGTCGTCCTCACAAAGATTAGCCTATTTTTTTTATATATGCCTTTATAAATTTTGTGACTGACGCCGGCGATTAACTGCACCTGTTTCCTAATTTTAGGCCTATTAATTTAAATAATGAATTGACAAATAATAATAAAAAAAAATCACAAACATGACATTTCTGAATCAAATTATTTTATACATTTTTGTTATATCTAATTTGACATTTTCAATTAAGGTAGGCCTGTTACATTCTTCTGATTATTAGGCTTATTCATATTATTAAGTTACTTTTATTATTAAATTAATTACAATTAATTTGCCCAGCAAAAATGTAATAGCGCATCAACGCATAACTGACGTGCTGCGAGGATAAAAAAAGATTAGGCTATTTACTCCTCGATTAAAATGTTTTTAAAAAGGTCTTTCAAAACAGGTTTATTATACAATGAATTATAGGCCTATAATTACAATTATTAACACTGCAATCATCAATAAAAAAGCTTTATTTCAAGCACAGACTTTAAAAAAAAAGAAAAAACAACCCGTTTAACACGAAATACGTTTTTCCCAATATGTTCGGGCTACAAGATAAATATTAAGGGAGTAAATTAAAACACCATTATCAGCATATGAAGGAGATTCGTCTCTCGTCGTCTCTGAGAGAATATGTGCTGTTAATGCAGCGTCAGATGCTGAAAGCGCCGTCAGTTTTTACTTTCACGTTCTAGTGAATCGACTGAGAATCGGTGGCGGCTCGTTGGGGGAGGCAGGGGAGGCACAGCTTCTCCAAAATTTTGAGGTAAAAATGGGAGGAGGATGATTTGTGATGATGAATGTGTATTTTTTGTTTGTGATTTGACAGCTGTGTAGCGACTCAGCTCATGAGGAAATATGAATAATTAACCATAACTAGTTATAATTAATTATTCATATTTTAGATCCGCTGTAGATATTTAGCTGACCTCTCAGGGTCAACTGTCTTGTCAATTCTAAGAACGTTAATTTCCTGGTTAAGGGAAATATCTTTCTTACTGTACAATTCTACAAAAGCTTGTAGCATAAATCTGCATGATTAAGTTACTCAGTTATGAGCAAACAATGAACAACATCAAGTGTGATACAAGTAAGGTTTTAATAACTACATAAACACTTAAACTAGTCTAAAACATACCCATAACACTAAACTGCTCCTAACATACCACACACACACACACACACACACACAACACACACACACACACATACAGTAGGTATAGGAAAGGGTTAAAGCTTAACTCAGTACAGAAAGAGAAATAAGGACTATGAAAGTTATAGAACCATTTGCATATTCAGCAGATCTACACCTGAGGGAAGCGTCAGATTCTTAGTTCAAACACACCTTTGTAAAAAGGTGTAACTGATACTTAATGTATTAATTAATAAGACTAAGTTTGATACTTGCAATTCTCGTCTGTCTGAAAATAGATTCCTGTTGCAATCTTAAGGCCCAAGCTCTTGCTGAAGTTGGTTGATGAGAAAAAAACAGTTTGAGTCAGAGAATCTTGTTGAAATGGAAAGGTCGAGGCCGAAGCCTGACACGAGCTTAGGGTTTCCGGGAGCGTTTTTCTCACACCCTCTCAGAATGCCAACAAACCACACGACTGGGAGGGTCCCTGGAGCCGGTCCTTTAAGGTCGGAGAAGATCTCCGCTTTTCAAGATGGGCTTGTCCAATGAGCAAATTGGAATTTCCGAGCGGGAGGTGGCAAGTGCTGGAGGGTTTACGACCCTTTGTCTCTAAGCATGGTAATTTGCAAATGGACTTGAATCTAAATTATTAAAGGTTCTCAGGACCCTAATATATATTGCTTATGTACCCATATATAATATACACGCTTGTTTCGATCATAAGAAGGCGAATTCATAGATACTAAGCATGGTAGGGTTATATATATGTAAGCTGACAGGATTGTGTTTCGTTTATAAGTCTGGCTAACAGTATACATTCAAAGACCAAATACACATGACAATAGATCCCCAAATGACCTAAGGATCAGTGTGTCATTCAATAAAGGTTGTCCTATGATTAATTCGTAGAAAAGTCCATTCTACTCTGCCTCTTGCCTGGGACATGCAGGGATTTTCCCTCTTTGCATTCTTTTGGCCAATAAAAACCCAGTGATTCCACGTTGGTTGCCGATGTCAACCCGGGTCCTTTTTCGGCTTCCTGGGGTGTTACGCTTTCTGGGGTGAAGGTTTCATGGGTCCTCATACTTCTGTTAACTGAGGGGGGTCAGAGTAGTTGTTAAATATAAAACAAAAGATATATGTGTGTTCGATTGGTCGCGACCTACAACTGTGATACCATAACATGTTAGTGAAGTTGGAAAGCGCCGCTTTTCTATTGCGAATGTGCCGAATCTGCTGATGTAATACAACCGCTAGGTGATAGAGAAGGGCAGGGGGAGGCCGGGGGAGAGCTGAGCCCTCGTGCCTCCGTTGGTAAAAAAAAAAAAAATTAGCCAATCAGCATCGAGTGTTCCCTTTCAGCACTGAGGAGTGTTGAGAAAAGAAACCTCGTAGGGGAGGCTAGCATCCCTTCTGATATTAACCAATCATCACAGAGATGTAAATTATGTGATATTCGTTTGAACGTCTCCCGCTGCGCTGATAATGTACCAAGTACTTATGATGAGTAGCGATATTGAATATTTGATCGCCAACAGATTTACCAAGTCATTCAAACAGTATATATACAAATTAAAAATAAAAGGAGAACACGTCTAAGCTGGATATAGGCTGCAGCTCTCTTTTAACACAGACTTTTAGAAGGGATGGATGTTTGCTTCAAGTCATAGACCATGTAAGTGAAGTTATATTATCTTGCTGTATGCGTGTCTTTTTCTTTACGTTTTCTGACTAAAAGCAACCAAAAAAGCCATTTCAAAGTGGTTAAGCAAATAATAATAATCGGCAGGGATCCCAGACCAATACAATTAGTGTGCCTCCTCTATTTTAAAACCCACGAGCTGCCACTGGCTGGATATAGGCTAACGTTACAGCAGTCAGCTCTTTTAACACATACTTTTAAGAAGGGATGGTTGTTTGCTTCAAGTGATAGGCCAGGTAAGTGAAATTATTTTATCTTGCTGTATGTATGTCGTTTTGTTTACGTTTTCTGACTAACAGCAACCAAAAAGCCATTTTAAAGTGATTAAGCAAATAATAATAATAATCATATAATAATCATCATCATCATCATCATAATAATCGGCAGGGATCCCCAGACAAATACAATTTAGTGTGCCTCTATTTTAAAACCCACGACTGAGATTCAAACGCATAAACTCTTGCGCAAGTTTTGCAACGTTGTTATTTTTTTTTTTTTTGTGCTTGTGTGATATCCATGCTCGCCTTCCTGGTTTAAAACAAATATTCATATTGCGAATATACCATCCCCCCAACCCACCCCCCCTTGATTTCACGTTGGGGGCTGCGGATTTGCGGCAATCCACTGGACTCCGTCCGTTAGTTTTGCCTAGTTCCTCTCACTTTTGCCCAGCCCCCCCCAAAAATAATTCTGGCTAGGACGCAAAGTATCTGTCATCTGTCACCAGCTCTGGACTCCATATCCCAGAATCCTCCTAGGCTCACACCAGTTCACATTCACAATCACCAATCTCACCAGATCTCACTCACCTGGATTCTGATCACCTGCACCTGCTGCCACGAATCAAGCCACCTTCAAAAGCACGCTCCTTTCAGTCACTCACCGTCCAATCTCGTCATCACGTGAGCCCGATCCCTTCCATTCCTTAGACTCTTACTTTAACCTGTTGGCCCTCCATATCTCTCTCCCTCTCCCAGCACCTGCTCAATAATGCTCCGTTTACTTTACCTCTCCGTCCCTGGTCTCCTTCTGTACTGTGACAGAGGATCAGACCCTACCTAAAGATGACGTTGGCCTCCATTAATGTGTGCCCCAGGAAGGAGGATGAGTTCTCTGGAGGAGGTACTGTTTTTATCTTCCAGGATGGCAGGTGTCTAGAGGACTATGTGGAGGAGTTTACAGACACCTGCCACCTGCAGTGACCTCACTTTGATGGAGGGATTCAGGGTTGGGCTGGATATGGGGATCCAATCTGTAATGCCACGAGGAGATCCCAGCTGGTCATTTGCACAATACCTGAACTTTGCATTATGGATTTCAGGATCCACATATGAAGTTGGCAAAGTGGAGGCTGTGCCAGCTCAGGAGTTCAACCCCAAATACCCCTGTATCCTCCAAAGCTCCACCCTTGTCCTCAGCCCAGGAACGCCGGCAGTTTCCAAGTTAAGTCAGCCGGCAGATAATATGGCAAGCCCGGCCAGAGTTAAACTCACTCCAGTGCCAGCTCCTCCAAAGCGTTTTGCTGTGCCTGCTCATCCAGAGCACCCTCCAGTGCCAGCACCCCGTGAGGGCTCCTGATCCCCAGTTAAGCCCGGGAAGGGCTCCTGATCCCCAGTTAAGCCCGGGGAAGGGCTACAGCCCCAGAGCTCGGTCCAGGGTCGGCTCCAGCCCCAGAGCTCGCTCCAGCGTGTCAGGCGGCGATAACGGACATGGCGCTGCCCCCGGGGTTCTCAGCACCTGTCCTCACCCCAGAAACCGCGCTAACTCGTCTCTTAGCCTTCCTTTGTCTCCGCAGGTCCCGTTCAGCCCTCAAGAGCCCGCTCCTCCAGAGCGCCCACCAGAGCCCGCTCCTCCAGAGCGACACACAGGATTCCTATATTTCCGTAAGAATTTTTTGGGGGGGCATATACCCGTGGCCGAGCCAGCCAAGGCCACGGAGGATCCACCATGGCCTCCCGGGTCCCCTGCTCTGCCGTGGCCTCCCGGGGTCCATGCTCTGCCATGGCGACCCGAACTGCCTGCTCCAACTTGGCTCCCTGATCTGCCCTGGAGGCTCTCCTTGTCTCTGCCCTGTTCCTGTCCTGCACCAGCTTCCAGGGCGTCCATCCCCCCTCCCCGATGTTACTGTTACGGTGTGGGACGCGCCTTCCGGGAGGGGGAGGTAATGTCAGGGAGTATCTGTCACCAGCTCTGGACTCCATATCCCAGAATCCTCCTCAGCTCACAATCACCAATCTCACTCGCCTGGATTTTGATCACCTGCACCTGCTGCCACCTTCAAAAGCACGCTCCTTTCAGTCACTCACCGTCCGATCTACGGTTCACTACGCTACTCCTTACCTGACTCACTGAACCCGGACTCCATCCTGATACCTTCCTGTCTCTGTGCCATCCTCTTCAGCCTGATCCACAAAGGAACCCGTCATCCCGTGAGCCCGATCCTTTCCTTAGACTGTTGCTCTAACCCGTTTGCTCTCCATCTCTCTCTCAGCACCTGTTCAATAAAGCTCTGTTTACTTTACCTCTCCATCTCTGGTCTCCTTCTATACTGTGACAACTGCCACACATAAGACCATATTTTCATGGTTTTGGTATTGTCTCGAGCTCCGATAACGTGAACCGATCATCTCTTTCTCTGTACTACTAATTATAGCACAAAATAAACAAATGGACATCAGAAGGTATGCTGAAAGAAAGTGCAAGTTACTGAAATGAATCAGCTTTCATGTTATAGACAAATGTCTTTTCATTCGTGTAAAGACATCAGCTTGTGAATACCCAAGTAAAAACTCATAGTTTAATTAAAAAAAAAAAAACAACTCCATAGCAGAGCATTTTGCTAAACATATGCACTGTATCTGCATTATACATTTATTTAACATGTGGTGTCTATTTATGTTTAAATACATCATGAAAAAAGCTTACATGAAAACTCTTATGTGCAATTTTAATGTCTGTAGACTAGTTCAATTTTATTTGAGGGCTGATTATTAGCCTGTATCTGAAGCATATCAATTTAATTTAAATAGCTCTGTTGAATTTAAAGGCTCAGTTGTTAAAGGGACAGTTCACCCAAAAATGAAAATTAAACCATCCTAGGTGTATTTGACTTTCTTCTTTTGGACGGATACTATCGGAGTTATATTAAACAATGTTCTGACTCTCCCAAGCTTTATAAAGCTATAAGCTTTTTGTTTTTAATAAGTGTGAATGTAGATGGATATAGTTGCATTTCCATGAGAGACATGACATGTCGTTGTATGCTACATGCAATGACAATAAAGGTATTCAATAATGGCATTGAATGGGCTTTGAGATTTTGAAATCCAATAAAGTGCATCCATGCATCATAAAAAGTGATCCACACGGCTCCAGGGGGTTAATAAAGGCCTTCTGAAGCGTATTGATGAGTTTGAGTATGAATAATATCCATATTTAAAACTTTATAAACCATAATCTCTAGCCTCTGCTAACTGGTCCACGCATGAACAAGAGAGTGGCATTCCAGCAGATGACGTATGACGTAGGTGTAGTGTGAATCTTTAACAATCTATAACAATGTTAATTTGAATCTTTAACAATGCAGTAATGTACCAAACAGGACAGATTCCAGTATCATTTATAATATTAGTTGGGTGAGATTTTATTAATTTTAATAATCTTATGTTGTGAAGCTTGAAGCAGCTGAACCAAGGAGTTTTAATGTAGTCCACATAAGAACTTGTCATCTTGGTTTACAACAAGCTGGAGACAATTGGAAACAACAACACCTGGAGTCATTCAATTGTGAAATTCAAATGAAAAATCTGGTGAAGCAGATCTTACCTAGGAGAATGAGTTTCAGGTGAAGAGTAGCCATCCAGTACAATATGACAAAGGCTCGTGCAATGATATACCCTGAGATTGCAGATGCAGAGGGAGGAATGAGATGTACCATTGAGAGTCATCAGCATTGTAGTGGTAGAGAAGCTCGGCGATTGGATGATGGTTTTGAGCAATCCGGTGCTGACGGAGAAGAGAAGGACTTCAAGTACTGATTCCTGTCGTACTTCGGTGAAGGGTGTGAGCCTTTCCAGATGACTTGGTAGGACATAATATCCAGGTTAGATATAAACCAGGAAAGGGTGGCTGCACATTATTTGGTGAGAAGCTGGAGTATGTTCTTGTCCGGGTCTCAAATGAGGTTAGTAACAGAGAAGGTGAAGCGATCATGTGGTGGGGAATGTCAGAGGTGTTAGAGAATGAGTTTTTTAAAACTGGGTCATGAAGTCCTTATGCAGTGAGTGTGAATGGCGGAGAAGTTAGGGGAGGATAGAAAAGGTACGAGAAGATGACAGAAACTGCGTGTGCTAATTTAATTTCTCTTTTGTCTGGTGCAGCTGACAAAAATAAAAGCCTACGCAATGAAAAGACACATGCTTGCTAAATATCTTTAGTCAGTGCATGATTTCATTGTAAAGTCACATTATTTTACATCCTTCCTTGTCATCCTGGATGCGTTAATACTGCCCACATAAATCTTGTCAAGGAGCCTTGGTCAACTAATGGCTATTAGAAAAAAAATGTCTTGCAGGGTGAATGTGGTCAACATTACATTTGAGACTAAAGCGACAGAGCTGATCCTGCCCATATTGTGCAAAACTCATTATATCTGCAAGAAATGTTGTGTAAAGTGAGCCGTGTATGTTATTAGTACCCATGAGGTCATTGCATAACTCTCCAGAGGGTTACAAGCAAATCAGTTCATACATTTACTGGTGCTCTTGCAGTTCACGGGACCTATAATTTGTGAATTCTATTAATTTAACAATGCTAAACTATAATAAAACACCTGCTGTAAAGCATTTAAAGCAAGACTGCTTTAAACAAGTTTTACATGAGGGCTAATTGTCATATGGCCATAAATATAACACATCATTTACTGCTCAACACCACTCATTTCAGGTACAGTATGTCCACAATTCATCCTTGACTTCCTCTCAAACTAATGGTCAGTTTCAGTAATGATCGACAGAAATATGTCTTCCTCATTTTCAGTTATAGGATCACAAATTTATTTACAATAAATCAAATCATGCATCATTCTACAGATGTTTTCACATTTACATATGATTTTCTGTTGCTTAAGACGACAACTGTTTGAATAAAATAATTTCGGGAACACTTTATTTTAAGGACCAATTCTTGCTATTGACTAGATGCTTATTAGCATATTTTAATATATAAAGCATATATAAAGCACATATTAATGCCTTATTCTGCATGATCATAATTTAGATCCCTTAATCTTAAGCTTAACAACTACCTTACTAATAAGCAGCAAATGAGGAGTTTGAGGCAAAAGTAATAGTTAATAATTAGCAGTGCTTGAAGTGGGACGGTACACACAGTACCAGCACTTCTATATTTTAGGGGCCGTTTACATATTTTTGAAAACGGGTTTCAAAGTGCAAGTTTTTGAAAACGTCACCATTATAATTTCCGTGTAAACACCCAATACGGGAATCTTTGAAAATGGTGACGTCATGCACGTGCGTAGTACATGTTAGGTATGTATACATGCGCAGTACATGTCGATTTTAAAGGCAAGCATGAACAAACATACACAACAATGGAGGAGTACATGGTACTGTTGCTGCTGCTCAAGAGTTTGCTAACGCTTCTTAACCAAAGTGTGGATTTACTTCACCAATATTACAACCAACAGTGGAAACGCATCATATACAACATATAGTCGTCACTTCTCTACAGGTACTGTTTACTAACAAGGTGACAGCGCCAACTACTGGCCTGGCATACGTAATACAGCGTTTTTGGCCGTTTTTGCGGATGTGTGTAAATGTGAATCGTTTTGAAAACGTTGTTGTGTATATGTGAAACTTTTTAAAAACACAAGGGAAAAAACTTTTCAGTTTTTTACTACATCGCTGTCGTGTAAACGTAGCCTTAGTCTTTAGCGCACCGGTACTTTTTCGAGATAAAGCGTCAGTGTCTGGGTGATTAGAAATTACACTATAAAGTACACTACCCAGAGGTCATTTGAAACCGGTAAAGTTCTGGAAAGTTCAAGGATCCAGTAAGGGAATGGATTAGTGATAAGTAATAAGTAGTAATGCAGAGAAAACACGGATGATTTCATCAGAGATGGCGGAGAGAATAGTGACTCGGGTCCAGATGGCAGTAAATTATTATTTTCAGCGTGTATTTGGCTTAAAAGCAAGTGTTTTTATAATGGATGCTGGCTGAAGGTGTTTTAGATTATGCTGGTCAGTGATTTCGTTATTCTGAATGGGTAACCTGACTGTAGCATGTACAGTCAGGTTAAGGCAGCAGGTTTAGTGGTCTTTTGGCGTCTCCCTGTGGTCCTGTTTGGTATCGCAGCTTAACTGGTCCTTATCTATATAAAAAATGCTCTAAACAATTCTTTCTTTCGGCATTATATACATACATTGGGAATTTATTATAAATTGTGACCTGTGCTGGCAAAATGAGTCACAATGAGCAACATTTAAAAAATGAGTTGTTTATTTTCACATTCTCCATTAAAAGACTTTCAAGATGATGTATGATTTTTGAATCGGACAAAAATGACTGAGCTACACCTGTTTGAAGTCGACAGAGTCAGCAAAGTCAATTTTGAGAAAAATAGTTAAAGTTTTCTGAAGGTTCCAAAGCAAAATCACCTGCAACATTGCATTTTCTCCTTCAGTTCTTTTTAATAAGGATTATATTAATAATCACAATACAGCTATTTTTATTTTATCTTCTTTGTTATTATAAATGAGAACATACGCAAAAAAAAACAAAAACGGTAAAACAAATATAAGAAATATAATGCATTACCTTTTTCATTTTACATATAAACAAAAGCATTCAAGTAAGAAAAAAATTTCAAAGGTAAAAATCCCTTTAGTGTGTTCATTACAAATAAATTGATTATTAAAACTACAAAAGCAGATCAATCAAGAGCAGCAAGTAATTCCCTCTTTTCTTTTATTGTTAGATTAACCTTAATGAGGCGGCCTATATTAAGACCTACTGTAATGCACGGATCTAATATAATGTTACAAATCAACCAACAGTTTGCCACAACAGTATGTGAAATATTTTAAGTTTGTGGCATAGAATCTTTAAGATAAATATAAAAGAGTTTTACACACTGGTCTATTATTCTGGGGACATTTCCACGCCCCTAAACATGACGCGGTACAAAACGAAATGTGATTGGTTGCTTTATCTGTCAGTCATATGGCCTCTTGGGCGGTCCTTGGCCATTAAAAGCGGCCAAGGTTCCCAGACCTTCTGCTGTCAGTCTGAAGGTCTGGCTACGCGAGACTAGTATTTATAGCTTATATATATTTATAGCTCTTATAGCTTGACTGGTAGATTTAGTAGATGTGTTTCTAGATCTTGATTGGTAGAAAATGGAACTATCAATACCAAAAACATGCCTTTGAGTCTCCAATCCTTGAATGTGGAATAAATCGTAGAATAAAAACCTGTGCCAAAGGCATAATTGTAACCTTTATGGTCTTTATTGTCTGTGCAGATAAGTCTCCATAATCTGTACACTGGCTGCTGCAGTTTTTTCCCCATTATTTCTTGCAACTCTGCTCAAGCTCAGTCAGTTTACATGGAGATCCACCCATAAATTCTAATTTGGATTGAGATCTGGAGTCCAGGACATTAAAATTTTTGTTTTTAAGCCATTCTTGTCTAGCTTTGTTCTCTATGCTTGGGGGTCATTGGCGTGCAGGAACACAAATCAAGTTTTCCTCCAGGATTTCCCTGTATTTTACTGCATTCATTCATTTATTTACCCTAACAAGTCTTCCAGGCCCTGCTGCAGAAAAGCATCCACCACCATGCTTCACTGTGGGGATGTTGTGTTTCTGATGATGTGGGGTGTCTAACGTTTATAATGATGGCCAAAAAGCTCAATTTTGGTCTCATCGGGTTTCCAGAGAATCTTCCTCCAGCTGGTCTCCTACATACCTTCTGGCGAAACTGTACATGAGATGTCATCTGACATTATTTTTACAGTGGATTCTCATTGCCACTCTCCCATAAAGCTGTAACTGGTGAAGAACCAAGACAGCAGCATTGTCAAGTCAAGTCAAGTCACCTTTAATCGTTTAGCGCTTTATACAAAACTGGTTGTGTCAAAGCAGCTTTACAAAGTCAAACAAGAAAATAGACTGTCAATGATGCAAGAAGACAATAACAAAGAGTCATTTTTCAGTTAAAGTCAGTTCATCATTGAATTCAATGATGTCAACATCCAGCTCAGTTTAAATATATCTTTGCAATCATGTCAACGCTACCTGGAATGAAGTGTCCCAACAAGCAGGCCCAGAAGCGAGACAGCGGCAAGGAACCAAACTCATCGTGACCGAATGGCGAAGACAAACCTTGGTAGAAACCAGGCTCAGTTGGGGGGCCATTTCTCCTCTGACCAGACGAACCAGCAGTGTGGAAAAATCAATTTAAGACGTAATAATACAGACGATGAATAATATTAACAGCATTTATTATATGATGCAATCAAACTTATAGCAAAATGTGGTAGTTCTGTATGTTGTTTCGGTGTTGGCATCATCTGAGGTCCTCTGAGGGGTTGCATCATCTCTTCTCAGGTGTTCTGGATCCAGACTGAAGCTTGTGTAAATCCTAGTTACCACGGGAAGTTAATCCCGTGGCAAAAGACAGAGAAACAAATACAAACATAATTAGCGGAGCTGCTGTTCCAACCAAGCACATTAATTTGTTTAACCCAACTAAAGATATATGTGCCATTTGATTAGTATAACTGCAGTAAAGATTATGACTGCAGTTAACAGATTATGAGGCATTATTTTGAATCTTGGCCAAAGAGATGTGTGCCTTTAATCTAGATTTAAACGAGCCAGAGTGTGTCCTGACCCCCACGTAATCAGAAGGCTATTCCATAGTTTTGGGAGGCAATGCGAAAAAGCTTCTACCTCCTTTAGTGGACTTGATATCCTAGTCCTACCAAAGTCCCAGAATTTGCGACCTAGGGAGCGTGATGGATTGTAGCGTGATATAAGACTAGTTAGGTATTCACATTGTATTCACATTCTCTCCAGTCTCAGGCACTGAATATTGTAACTCCTTCAGAGTTGTCTAATGGTGGTGCCCCTAGTCTCCTTCTTCAGTTTTTGAGGAAGGTCTACTCTACACTCTTAAAATAAAAGGTGCTCCCGATGCCATAGAAGAACCTTTTTGTCTAAATGGTTACATAAAGAACCTTTAACATCTGAAGAAGCTTTCTTTTTCACAAAAGGTTCTTTGTGGTGAAAAAGGTTCTTCAGATTATAAAAAGGTAAGAAAAGATGGTTCTTTAAAGAACTTTTGACTGATTGGTTCTTTGTGGAACCAAAAATGGTTTTTCTGTGGCATCGCTTGAAGAACCTTTTAAGTACCTTTATTTTTAAGAGTGTAGATAGATTTACAGCTGTGCCATACTTTCATTTTGCAATTTCTTTATTGATCTAACTGTTCTCCAAGGGATACCCAATGCCTTGGAAATGTTTTTGTATCCATCCCTTGCCTTATGCTTTTCAATTGCTTTTTTTTTTTTTTTTTTTTTTTTTTTATCCCTTCATGATCCGTGCCACATAGTGACTACCAGAAGTTGGACCTTCCAGATAAAACTGTATTTATACTACAATAAACAGAAACCCTTTGAAAACACACAACTGATCTCCTATTTATTTATGTGATTTCTAAAACCATCCGGCACCAGTGATGATGCACGCAACTATATTAAGCTGGGTGAATACTTCCAACACTTTGGATTTTACTTAAAAGTAAATATGGTAACACTTTAGTTTGGGGACCAATTCTCACTATTAACTTGTTGTTTATAAGCATGCCTATTATTAACATATTGTCTGTTTATTAGTACTTATAAAGCATTTATTCTGCATGACCATATTCTACATCTCTTAATCCTAGCCAATACCTAAACTTAACAACTACCTTACTTACTATTAATAAGCATCAAATTAGGAGATTATTGAGGCAAAAGTCATAGTTATGGTTGTTAAAGTGCCCCTATTATGCCATTTTACGGTTTCTAATATTGTTTTGGGAGTCTCCAACAATAGGATTACATGCATGCAAAGTCAAAAAAACACTTTAGTTTTTCTCAAATATTAATTTAATATCACTCTCATTTTCCATCAATTCTCAAAAGATTATTTTGAAGCAGTTCAAGATTCAGTCTCCCTAACCCTCCCTTTCCGTGCCCTGCTGTGCTCTGATTGGTCAGATGGCCTAGTCTGTTGTGATTGGTCTACGGCGTACAGCACATGTCGGAAACGATACGCCTATGTCAATAGTTCTGTATTTTGAATGCTCTATAGAAAATAAAAACATCTATTATTTATCATACTTACAGGTTGATTCAGTGGAGCAGCTGGTCCAAATAAACAGGATACTGATCCATCTTTCAACACCAAGCGTTTTGTGAATCCCACGTTGAACTTCCCGAGATTAGAGAAGCAGTCTTCAGTAGAATGACATGTTTGTGGGCGGGTGCAAGTTGTTCGCGGCCAGCCAACGTAGAACATAGGCGCGCATTATGCAAATGTGTTACTGTGATGTGTAGCCATCACGGAAGTGGTATTTGAATTACTAACGACTCCTTTCAGCTGTTCAGAGTCAATTCTTTATTTTGGGAGACAATAACTTTATTTATCGTGAACTTTCAGCTTAACAACTTTGCAGATCGTTTACATTCACATACAGCTACATTACACACTGCATGAAAGGCAATATTGGAAATGCCATAATAGGGGCACATTAATAGCGATAATTGGACCTTAAAATAAAGTGTGACCAAAACAATTTTAGATCACTTTGTAGTCTATGATCCACTATCAAAGCTCTAAAATAACAAAACATGTCCAAGTCCAAGATTGAACAGTATACGTTTTATTTTTTTGAATAGACCTTGCTGTAAAGTGTCTTTCTGGGTTTCAAAGGTACCATTTCAGCCATAATTTTAACTTCAACTACAGGTTGTAACTCAAAAACCCAGCTTGCGTCAGCCTACCATATTTCTGCTAGGTATCTGATTGGCCTAAAAAATTCTGTTTACAAAGCTTAGGTCTGTCAAAGACAAATGTTATTTCTCAGGACACTTATTTTGGTGATATCTGTCATGTGGTAGGGAGATACATTATATTATGTGGGAAACAATAAATAAATAACAATAAAAAACACCTTTAGAGTTTGTTATATTGAGAGATGTATTTTCATCATGTCATCATGTAATTTCCATAGATCATCTTTAATTTGTTTGCTTT
This sequence comes from Sinocyclocheilus anophthalmus, assembly GCA_018155175.1. Lineage (NCBI taxonomy): Eukaryota > Metazoa > Chordata > Actinopteri > Cypriniformes > Cyprinidae > Sinocyclocheilus > Sinocyclocheilus anophthalmus. Next base: position 398,853 of record JADLZN010003897.1, on the reverse strand, counting down.
GTGTCATATAGTCTGCTGTCTCTGTTAAAGCCTGCCTTTCATAATCTGAGAAAAAATGTGTTTTACATGTATGTGATATATATTTGTATCTGATTCAATTAAATAATACATTTTATTTGCATGTTTTAACCCCAATAAGATATCTGAGGCAAAGTTTCATAGCTTTAAGCTAAACATTTCCCATTTTCTAATTGTTACAATTATACCTGATCTGCCCTACCAATTATATTTCAAGAATACAGGCACAAAATTGCATTAGCTGCTGAATTTAAATGTCTGAACAAAAGAAAGACAGTGAAATGCTGGAAAATAGAAGACTTAATTAGAACATTCTAACTAGTGAACTCAGCTATAAAAACTAGCAGTCAAAGGTATGCTGTGCACATAGTCCAAACTGGTGTTTCAATAATGCAGAAATATGCACAATTTAACTGTAATGTATAATACTGAATCGCAATAAAATGGGAAAAAGTCATGTTGAAATATATTCAATTAACATTCATTACATCAAGCTTTCTTCACAAATAATTTAGAGCTTAAACATGCTTTTCTGGGAAAATTGCTTTCAGATGTACCACGGCCACTAATTAATACTTTATGAGTGCAAAATGATCTCTAAATTAATTTATTAGCATGGACGTATGCAGTGAATATATTTTTAATGCTTTGAGTTGACATTTCATTAATTCATGTTGTGTGCACACTCACATAGGTGTTTACTGTGGGCACAGCATTTCAACGATTCACACAAACACAAGAGAATGCATTCCCACACACACGCACCCACAAGGAGCAACTTGGCATACACTGATTTAATGAGATATCTTTCAGTCTCTGTGAAAATTCTGCCAGTATATAGAGTGCTGAGACGTTAAATAAACATTCAATTCTCAATTTCACATATGCCTCGCCTTTCAAATATTTAGAAATGCCAGGGCACACTAGAAACTATCTTGGGATGCTTCACAGTGAGTGACTGCTACGCAATATGTGAAAATCACTTCAGATGACAACCCTCTACGCACACCTTGGCAATATAATCGACATTGGCTAGTAAATTGCTTTGTTTACTTGCCAGACTGATATACTATTTTACACACACACACACACACACACACGTGTTTACTTAGCTATCTAAACGGGGACATTACATAGACTTATATTGTTTTTATATACAGATAGTTATACTTTTTATAAAATAATCCCAACCCACACCCTAACCCTACCCCTCACAGAAAACTTTCTGCATTTTGCAATCTGGTCTCATGGCAAAAACGTACCCGGGGGCACGTTTTCGCGAGACGCGAAATTACGTACCAATAAGTACATATCACTGCAGTTTCCAAAAGAAATTAACACTAGAGCCGTGAAATTCCAAACTGTATCCTTTCACACATACAGACGTCGATTATAAAGCGTAATTTTCACACAATTAGGCAGTTATCATGCTTATGACTGATGGGCTTTGAACATTAGCACCACACTATTCCAGCTTCGTACAATGGGTTTTCATCAAAACAGGTAGGTTGGTTGGTAAGTCACGAGTACAGAGACGTACTGGGAGCGGCCGATGAGCTAGGGTTCACGAATATGGTCTCACTCCGGTCGACAAAATGTTCAAAATATGAATGAGTAAGTTCAAATGACACCCGGTTTCGCATCAACAACATGTGGCTTTCTAATCAGTTGCATGTGTAACACTATCGGCGTAGGTTTAGGGTTGGGTTTGTGCGGTAGACACGATAGAACATTAACTTTTAGCGACAGTCCCCGGATATTTGAATTCTGAACCGCCGCAATACATACCAGAAGCAGCATAATAAAAACACAGCAATACGTACATATATCAAGATAATAAAAACGTGCCAGGGTTCACGTACTGAACCCGTGTTTTAGCGCCACTCAGTGGACATTCCTCTTTGAAACTGCGGCGAAACGTGCAGTAAGGTACATAAAAACAGTGTTGCACAAAAAGTACACAGAGGTACAGTATTCTTGCATTTTTACCACTTTCGCAAGTAAAAAAAAACGTTGTTTACTTTATTTTTTTATAAAAGTTTTAGAAATGAGGACATCCACAAATTGAAAAAAACGATTTTGTCAGGTTGTGCTCACTTTTGGGTACAAATTTCTCCCCAAAATATGGTTAAGTAGGTACACACACACACACACATTATGATTCACCAATCAGCTTATCTTTGTAATAGAAACGCTTCTAATACTGAATGTGCCTAAGGTCAGCCAAAAGCATGATATACGTTAATTAGCACTATTTATGATATACTAGGTGATTAGAACTAAAACTGGTAACCATGAAGGAAGGAATATTGTTATTTAACTGATTAGGACTGGGGGTGTGTTGAAGCATATTGTGGTCATAGGTAATAGTAATTATCTATTAAAAGATAGATACTCTACTACTACTACTAATACTACTAGCTATATATCTGCTGGGGTCAGAATATAATCACGTTGTCAGCTGTCGCTTCGATGGCAATTGGGCTGTCTGCTCCTGTTTGCCAGATTTGGGCCACGAGCAAGCCAAAAGGCGGCCCAGTGTCAGACATGAATAAACCAAATAAAGCAGAACTGGCCCAAATCAGTGCCACATTGATTTTAATTCTGGCCCAGATCCAGCCCATATCCAACACCTTGCTTCAGCCCACATACTGTGAAGAATGATGGCACTTGGGCGGTCCACTCCTGTTTGCCAAATTTGGGCCACAAGCAAGCCATAAGAAGGCCACATGTCAGCCATGACAATAAATAAATAAAATAAACCAGAACTGGCCCAAATCTGGGCCACATTTATTTTAATTCTGGCACAGATAAAGCCCAGATCTAACACCTTGTTCTGGCCCACATACTATGTCGAATGATGGCATTTGGGTGGACTACTCCTGTTTGCCAGATTTGGGCCACAAGCAAGCCATAGGAAGGCCGCATGTCAGCCATGACAATAAATACATAAAATAAAAGTAGAACCAGCCCAAATCTGGGTCACATTTATTTTAACTCTGGCCCAGATCCGGCACAGATCCAACACCTTGCTCCGGCCCACATACTGCGTGGAATAATGGCATTTGGGCAGTCCAGTTCTGCCAGATTTGGGCCTCAAGTAAGCCTTAGCATTTCTGCATGTAAGCCAACCAAATAAATGAAAACTGGCCATAATGTGGGTCACAGTTGATTTTTATTCTAACCCTGCTTCCCCACATTCCTCATGTGGCCAACATGCTGCATGGAATGGTGGCATTTTTCGCAGGTCCATAAGCAGGCCACTACACAGCCACATTTGAGCTAATAATGAACTAAATAAACCATAAATATACATTATCTGGGCCACACTAAGCCCTAAGTGAGTTATGCATCAATAATACTCAACATTGTAAAGAGAAATTTAATAATGTCCTCCATAAATGTTCAAATAAGTTGCAGAAATGTGTCCTACTTGATAAAATAATCCTGACCCAAGTTTTGCACAAGCAGCGATTAAAATGTCACAGATAAACATTCAAAGACACATTCCAATACTTTAAAAACAGTTCTCCACAAGTTTGAACCTAAATGCTTCTCACACAGACTCTACCTGCACAGTAAGTCTGTGAGTGTCATAGCTACACTGTGTAAAAGAGCGCACAACGAAGATTAAATGTTATATAGCATAAGTCTTTAACCCAACAAGGGTAAATCCAAACACAATGTAGCACAGCAACATGTAGACGTAAGACCAAGCAAACTCAAATTGAACATGCAGAAACTTAAGTACTCAGAACAAACAAGGATAATTAACTAGGCACATCTGAATAGAATAATGCAATCAACACAACAAGGGAAATGGTGCAAAAAGAAAACAAAGTCCAAATGAACAGAAACAGTGACAGTAAGAGGGACACTCCTGTATAAGGGCAACTTAGGCTCACAGCCACAGAGCCAGTGCTTAGGTCATATATTGCAACAATGGCCCATATAGCTTAGGTGAAAACTGGGCCCAGTTGAGCGCATCATATGCATGGAACTTTTAGAATCACATTCACATAGACAGGGACTTACATGCCATATCTTTGCCAAAACGGTACCGTCGATAGGATAAACTTGGCACATTGTGGAATCATATGTGGACCACGTTAGGCTGCCCTGCTATATAGCCAGTGCTCACTGTGCCATAATTTGCCAAAAATGGCCAGATATAGCCAGCCTACCATGCCATAGCTTTGAAAAACGGCCCAGATACGACTTATGGTAAACTGGCCACAATTTTTGGATCATATGTGGGCCACTTGAGGCCCCGCTACATTAGCCAGTGTCCTGTGCATACTTGCCAAAAAGGTCCCCAGATGCTTTAGGATAACTGGGCAATTTGGATCATTATATAGGGTGCCCTTAGCTCACAGCCCATTTAGCCCGTGCTATTGTGCCAATAATTCCAAAATGGCCCAGATACGATTAGGATAACTGGGCAAAGTTGTGGCATCACTATGCGGCCATTTAGATCACAGCACATTAGCCGGGCTTACCATGCCATATATTGCCAAAACTGGACAGATACGGTTTAGGAAACTGGCCACATTCTGGCATCATCTGGGGCCACTTTCGCTCCCTGTACATAGCCAGTTGTACTGTGCATTAACCTTTGCCAAAACTGGCCTAGATATGCTTTAGGATAACTGGGCCACATTTGTATCATTATAAGCGGGCCACCTTAGGCTCACAGCCACATTAGCCAGTGCTCACTGTGCCATATATTTGCCAAAACTGGCCCAGATACATTTGAGAATAACTGGGCAACATTTGTGGCATCATATGTGGGCCACTTTAGGCTCACAGCCAGATTAGCCAGGGCTTACCATGCCATATATTTGCCAAAACTGGACCAGATACGGTTTAGGATAACTTGGCCACATTTCTGGCATCATATGTGGGCCACTTTAGGCTAAAAGCCACATTAGCCAGTGCTCACTGTGCCCAACTTTTGCAAAAATGTCCCGATCGCTTAGGATACTGGGACTATTGTATCATTATAAGCGTGGCCACCTAGGCTCACAGAACATTAGCCAGTGCCACTGCTGATGGCATTATAATTCCCAACATGGCCAGATACGATTAGGATAACTGGGCAAAAATTTGTGGAAGCAGATGCAGGCCACTTAGACTCACAGCCACCACATTAGCCAGGGGCTTACCATGCCATATTGCAAAAACTGAAACAGGTTACGGTTCCGGATAACTGGCCCCAATTTTGGCATCTAGTGGGCGACCACTTAGTCAATGCACTTAGCCAGTATCACTGTGCCATATCTTTGCCAAACTGGCCAGATGCGCTTTTAGAGAAACTGGGCCCACATTGTTCGGATATGCGGGCCCTTAGGTTTCACAGCACATAGCCAGTGATACTGGGCCATATCGTTGCCAAAACGGGCCCAGATTGATTAGGAGAACCTGTTGCCAACCATGGGGATCAGTACTATGATGGGCACTTTAGATTCAAAGCACAGTAGCCAGAGGCTTACCGCGGCCTATACTTTGGCAAACTGGCCCAGCTAAGTTTGAGGGACTGCGGCCACATTTGCAATCATCTGTGGGCCACGTCGGCTCCCCAGCCAAATAGCCAATGATCACTGTGATATCTTGCAAAATGGCCCAGATATGTTTTAATGTAACCTGGGCCACATTTGCTGAACATATGTGGACCACATGAGTTACTACCCTGATTAGCCTTTGCGAAAGCCCACATTTGGGGCACTATTGGGCCAATAAACACGTTTACCACATGGGCCCACTGTTAGGGTACATTCAGATTTACACAATGCACAGTTCATGTGCCACAACAGCACGGGCTTTATGAATTTCACATACAGTACTACTGTAGCTTCTTCCATCATACTGTAACCTTACACAATTAACCAACTGCTGAGTGTTTAAACTCGACTTATTTTGCAATGTTTCTCAATGTAGCTGGTGCTTAGGCGCTGGGCATTCTTACTGTAATATAAACGGAAAGGGTAATTTAGATTGTAAGATAAGGCTTATTTGTCGAGTTCGGGGTTTTCAACTTTTGAGCAGGACCCTACCAGGGGAGAGGATTTTTCCGAGACCCCTCATATTCTCACAGGTTAAGGCTAAGTAATGGGAGGAGGAATGACACTAATATGAAGTTTTGATTGGGCAAATGGACCAATTGTATATGTACTTATATACTACAGCATAATTAATTAAATTTACTTATTTTCGGACAAGTTGACCAGGTCAGGGGAAGGGGAAAAAAACAAAACATAAGTTGCATGGTGTGTAAGTCGCATTTTACTATTACTTATAGAAATAATTTAAATACTGAATAGGTCTAAATAAAACAAATGTTAGGAAAAACACATTATAAACCCTAACATGAATTTTACTTCCCCTCACTCCAAATCATTTAAATTTTGTGACATTCATAACAGAACAAAAATAAATGAATATATATGTATATAAAAAAAAATAATTATAGTGCCGATCATTACAAACAACATTTATTTTAAATGTGTAGCGTCTGGACCAATCAAACACATAATATATATTTTGTTAGCTAGATTTAAAAAATACTCTGTAACACGCTCAGTATTACAAGCCAATTGGGACCTATGACCCCTTCCCCCAGAATGCGTAAACACCCCAGGAGAGAACAGGCCATTGTTCCAGGACACCCAACGCTGATATCAGGGTATGGCTTAAGCAATGCGAAGCAGGGGAAATCACTGCATGTTCCATAGCAAGAGGTACAATGCACAGTAGAAATTGACTTTTTTTACTAATTAATTCATAGGAAAACACATATTAGAAATGAACACACATGATCCTTCAGGCCATTGGGTATGTTATTGTCATCGTGTATTTTGTCTTTAAAATTGTATACTGTTATGCAGACTTATAATCAAAACACACTCCTGTCATCCTTTCACTATAAGTAACCCTACCTTGTTTAGTATCTATGAATTCGCCTACTTATGATCGAAACAAGCGTGTATATTATATATGGGTACATAAGCAATATATATTAGGGTCCTGAGAACCTTTAATAATTTAGATTCAAGTCCATTTGCAAATTACCAAGCTTAGAGAACAAAGGGTCGTAAACCATCCAGCAATTGCCACCTCCCGCTCGGAATTTCCACCTTTTCTCATTGGACAAGTCCATCTTGAGAGGTGGGGATCTTCTCCGACCTTAAAGGCCGTGCTCCAGGGACCCTCCCAGTTGGTGGTCCTGCTAGGTTTCGATAAGATATGAATTCCAACGCTCCAGTACATCCCAAGTTACGTGCCAGGTTTCGACCTTGTCCTTTCCATTCATCAAGTTACTCTGATGCAAACTGGTTCTTTTCATCAACCAAACTTCAGCAAAGATCTTGGGACAGATGCATCAGGAATTCTCTTTTCGACAGACGAGACTCGCAAGTTTCAAACTTAGTCTTATTAATTGATACAATAAGTATCAGTTACACTTTTTTACAAAGGTGTGTTTGAACTAAGTATCTGACGTTTCCCTCAGGTGTAGATGTGCTGAATATGCAAATGGTTCCATAAATTTCATTCCTTATGTCTTTTCTCTGTACTGAGTTAAGCTTTAACCCTTCCTATACCAACTGTATGTGTGTGTATATATGTGTATGTTAGACCAGTTATGTGTGTATGTAGGATGTTAGACCGGTTTATGTGTGTATGTAGTATGTTAGACTAGTTTAAGGTTTATGTAGTTAATAAAACCTTACTTGTATCACAATTGACGTGTTCATGTGTGCTTATGGAGTCACTTAATCATGCAGATTTACGCTACAAACGCTACAATTTTGTAGAATTGTACAGTAAGAAAGTTATTTCTTTTAACCAGGAAATTAACGTTCTTAGAACAGTTCTTAGACAGTTGACCCTGAGAGGTCAAGTCAATATCTACAGCGGATCTAAAATATTCATAATTAATTATAACTAGTTATGGTTAATTATTCATATTTCCCCATGAGGGTCGGTGACAAATGCTCATGGAGGCGCCGATTCCCGTGGGTGCTTGTGAAAAACACAAGATAGTCTTCGTTCCTTTTAACCAATAAGAAATGGATTGCAGCTTTTACAACTTTATTCTCGTATTTATAGTTCAGTTGAGGCAGTTTTTGGCATTATTTTAATGGCAAATGTCGAGAGTGCATTATTGTAATACGAGAGGGCACCAGCACAAATCTCTCGGCTTACAGCGGGCTTGCTCTCCAATATAGTGATTATAGCTCTGCGCTCCCTCAGATATTACGTGTAACTCAAACTTGCAGTGTACGTGCGAATAAGTGCTTTTTGTAAACAGGTATTAATTAAATAATTTTATTTAGTGAAGCGCAACCCTAATAGAAATAATGTGTGTATTATTTGGTTGATAATTGCATGCATTTCACTTCGCACGATCACTTGTGTAGTGAAATCATCCAACACACCCTTGAACGGAGTAAAGCCTAATATAGAAAAAAACTGACACCAGATAAGAATTATGAGTAATGAGAAATGTTTAATATGTTAAGCATTTGTTGTGATGTTGTCTGAAAATATGCCGGTTATCAGACTTGTGTAAACAGCGGTTGCAAATTGGTTTAAAAAAAAATAATGCTCGTTTTTGCACCACTGGACCGAACATAATATCGGCTCTAGCATGTCCATAGCAAACTAAAACTAGTACTGAAATTAACCACATAGGGGCTCGCAACGCATCGGCGATGAATAAGTTGCCATGAGTGAAAAGTTACGATGTAACATTGGTGCAAATATTAGGCTAATTATTATGTAAAGAAGGCTTTGTATTCCGGTCATGTCGGAATATTACTAACAGCGTCCGCATATGCAAAAACGTTTGGAAAAACACCAGGGATGCTCCGTGACGGCAAAAACTACTTGTAAACAGACAAGTTATGAGTCACCAGATACTTTTGTAGGTTAGCTGTCTCATTTAGTCTGCTGATGATGAGGATGTGAGTCAGAGGTGCATATGCTTAGAACGATTGTTGTGATGAATGTACAAAACCCCGATGTCCAAAAATAGTTGGGATTACTGTAAAATTGTGAATAAAAACAGCCATGCAATGATTGTGGAAAGTTTCAAATGATTAAATTTTTTATCAGAAACCACCGAGATGACAAAGTCAAAGTTTAAACTGAGATAAATGTATCGTTTAGAGAAACATAAGTTGATTAATTTGGCATGCATCAACAACATCTCAAAAAAGTGGGACAAGGCCTGGTTACCATTGTGGCCATACCCAGCTTTTTTTAAACAGTAGGCAAACATCTGGCGGATTGAGGAGACAAGTGATCAGGTTAGGAAAGAAGGTGTCATTCTTGTCTAATACAGGCTTCTATTTGTTCAACTGTCTTAGGTCTTCTTTGTCGGATCTTCCTCTTTATGATGCGTCAAATGTTTTCTATGGGTAAAAGATCTGGCCGCAGGCTGGCCATTTCAGTACCCGGATTTTTCTTCTACGCAGCCATGATGTTGTATTTGATGCAGTATGTGGTCTGGCATTGTAATGTTGGGGAAAATGCAGGTCTTCCCTGAAAGAGACGACGTCTGGAGGGGAGCATATGTTGTTCTAGAACTTGGATATACCTTTCAGCATTGCTGGTGCCTTTCCAGATGTGTAAGCTGCCCTTGCCACACGCACTCATGCAACCCCATAACATCAGAGATACAGGCTTCTGAACTGAGCACTGATAACAAATTGGGTTGTCCTTGTCCTCTTTAGTCAGGATGACATGGCGTCCCAATTTTCCAAAAAGAACTTAAAATTTTGATTAGTCTGACCACAGAACAGTTTTCCACTTTGCCACAGTCCATTTTAAATGAGCCTTGGCCCAGAGAAATCGCCTGCGCTTCTGGATCATGTTTAGAAATGGCTTATTTTTTGACCTATAGAGTTTTAGCCGACAACGGCGAACGGCACGGTGGATTGTGTTCACCGACAATGTTTCTGGAAGTGTTCTGGGCAGTTGATTTCCATTACAGAGCATTCCTGTATGTGATGGAGTGCCGTCTAAGGGCCCGAAGATCAAGGGCATCCAGTATGGTTTTCCGGCCTAGACCCTTACGCACAGAGATTGTTCCAAATTCTCTGAATCTTTGGATGATATTAAGCACTGTAGATGATGATAACTTCAAAAACTCTTTGCAATTTTTCTCTGAGAAACTCCTTTCTGATATTGCTCCACTATTTTCGCCGCAGCATTGGGGGAATTGACTTGGCGATCCTATGCCATCTGACTTCTGCAGGACACGCCACTTGAGAGGCTCTTTTTATACCCAATCATGTTGCCAATTGTCCTAATAAGTTGCAAATTGGTCCTCCGGCTTTTCCTTATATGTACATTTAACTTTTCCGGCCTTTTATTGCTACCTGTCCCAACTTTTTTTTGGAATGTGTAGCTCTCATGAAATCCGAAATGAGCCAATATTTGGCATGACATTCAAAATGTCTCACTTTCAACATTTGATATGTTATCTATATTCTATTGTGAATAAAATATAAGTTTATGAGATTTGTAAATTATTCCATTCCTTTTTTACTCACAATTTGTACAGTGTCCCAACTTTTTTGGAATTGGGTTTGTACTCTCACTCAAGCCATCCAAGATGTAGATGAGTTGGTTTCTTCATTGGACAATTGTGAGAAAGGTATGCTTTACATCCCCTCGTTAATGCTTTGCAGTGAATGGGTGCCGTCAGAATGAGAGTCCAAACAGCTGATGAAAACATCACAGGTGATGAAAACACCACTCCAGTCCATTAATTAACGTCTTGTGAAGTGAAAAGCTGTGTTTTAATAACAAATTCATATTAAGACATAATTAAGACCATTTTAACTTCTATTTGTTGATCCCGCTTAAAACATGAGTCTCTGCAGGTTTTAAAGTAACTTTGCAAGTACATGTCAACTTATTCTACTAACCATAACCTAACCTGTCAGTTTACTAATCAGAGTTAGCTGACATGTACTTGCAGAGTTACTTATAGTTAGCTATATGGATATTTACAGTGTCTAATATGTCTAAAGTGGACTATCTAAATAAAGTTCAAAGGTCAATCTGTTATAAACATTATGTCCTGGCATTAACAAATGAGAAATAAACTGTAGGCTATGTCACGGCAACACACTAAACAAGGGAGGCTCACTTTTTCCCAATTCTTTGTAGAACACTCAAAAACAATTTCACCAAAATACATATGCCATTTTTATGTTTCTCTGTATCTTTACTGTCAAACCACTCTGCAAATATTTGCCATGCAGTAACAATAGTTGCTCTCTTCTTTGCTCTTTTCTCATCTCTGCGTACTGCATGACTTGGCTGTCAAGGAGACTGGTTATTAAAAGATATTCCTCTGCTTCCCATTTCCTAGCAAATCAAAGGATTATGAATCTTATTTCCTTCCCATAAAGATTAAATGAAAAATCAGTGCTCTAATGGATGGGCCTATTTTAATCTAGCACATTAATACTTTAGTATGCAGGATATTATTGTTCTATTACAATGACCGTAATCATTTTTGTTTCATAATCTCTGTCAGTCCTGAAATTGTTCACTTCATTTAATGCTGGTTCTTGCTACGAGGATCATTAATTACAGACTGATCTCAATGTCTGTTTGGGAGAACTCCATGTTTGATGGCACTTTGTGTCAAATAAGTCATGTTGGACTAATACAAGGATGTAAGAGTGTTTATTTTCCAAACACTATTAAAATATTTTTCCAAATGTTGCAACATTTTTTGAATGAAACATACTTCAGTTTAATATTCACTATATTAATATTGAAGACATACGAATAATTTCCTATTTAATTAGCAATAAAAGTCGTAGAAAATTGAATATAAATAAAAAGTAAATACAGATAATAAGAGAATGTAGATGTATTAAATAAAAATAGAAATAGAAAAAAGAACAGCTCTGATTCATTTGGACTATCTTAAATGGTCTTAAGATGGGTAATGAGCTGACACTTAACAAGTTCTTTTAAAATGAAAAACATATGCCTATTGTCATACTGTCATGTCACACATTCACTGCGCCAGACCTGAAAGTAAAATTCAATTATGTTTAATGCTGTTCTCAATATACTGCAAAGTCAAAGCATTAAATGTTCTGATTAATTTTAGTTTGGAAATGGAAGGCTCTGCATTGGAAAACATTGTAATCAAAAACTCTTCCCATGCCTTTACATATTATTCACTGTGGTAAATTTGAGAATTTCTTCAGTTCTTTATTTTAAGGACCAATTATCACTATTAACTAGTTGCTTATTAGCATGCATATTACTAGTATGGCTGTTTATTAGTACTTATAAAGCACACACTAATGCCTTATTCTGGATGTTAGATCCCTTAAACCTATACTTAACGGAACAACAGGAGACAGGAAATGTAGTATTAATATTATTATTAAGTTATATTCCCTTGGCAGAGCTTTCAGAGTTGATGCTGATTTCTTGATGAGTCAGAGGATGTACATTGGGATTGTTTTTCTGGATATTACCCACAAGTGACTGATTTTGGCATTAAGTCCCAGGCATATTTACTGCATGGTGAGTGTTAAACCATGAACCATATCAACTTAGAATTTCTGGCCTATTTAATGATGGTTTTTAATCGTCTTTTATGCTCTGTGCGCTTCTTGCAATCCAACATTTTTGCATCATGATAATATGGTTTACTCTGTTGTAAAATAGCTGGGCATTGGGTTCTGGAAAGACGATGCTGGAAAATGACCGAATGAAGATGATCAGTAAATGATGATGAAGATGACTGAGGCCCAGGAGCAATTTGACCCACTATTGCCCTGGAAGTGAAAAAAATCACAATCATGACATTTTTGCAATAGCAAGTCTGTTAGGAATGATAAATTACTGCATAAGTTGCATAATTGACTGTAAGTAATCCCAAGGACTGTCACAAAATGTGTTAAAGGAACAGTTCACCCAAACCATTTTTGGATTTGTTTCTTATAAAACAAGCAGCTTTTCACTTGACAAGGTAATGGATGGAAAGAGTCATGTGGATTTCTTGTGGATTATTGTGACGTTTTTTATCAGCTGTTTGGACTCTCATTCTGATGGCACCCATTCACTGCAAAGGTTAAGCAAGTGAATTCATGCTAAATTCTCCAAATCTGTTCTAATGAAGACAGGAAACAAACTCATCTACATCTTGGATGGCCTGATGGTGAGTACATTGTCATCAAATATTCATTTTTTGGGGTGAACAGTTCCTTTAAATATGGAAGGAACTGTTCAGTGACCAAGGATGAATTTTAGGTAATCATCACCAATTAATATAGACATTCATTTGTTGTACCTTTTCAGAACACGAATGATTCATTTTCCACGCTTGTAGTTTCATAGAGATTTTGGCAATTTTAGCAGTGAGGAAAACAAGTAATACGCATATTTAAAAATTTAAAAATATGCACAGCATAACATGAGAATACAACAGTCCACGATTTAATGACAAATGATTGTGTCAAATCACCCTCTTGCTCATAACCACTCAATGAGGCTCAGTAAAGTCAAATGGTTGTTCTCTCTGAAAATATTTCAGAACATTAGAATATTTTAATGATAATATATGAGTCACAAGCATAAAATAGGAAAGCGGACAAGCGTATCAAGCTGTGAGTTTACAGAGTTTTCCCTAGTTAGCGGACAGAGCATTAATTGCACACTTGCTAGCAGGTACCAACGTAAATATCTCTTTTAATGGAATAGGAGATTATTTTGAGCCAGTGAGGGGTCATATACAGACGGGCTGGGGTTATCTGGGTGCGGCGAAGCCAGGTGTTTTGGGTTAAAGGACCAGGAAATAGACGAGGCGATTATTGAACGGTGGTCAGTCTGCTCGGAGGTACGACAGCTGGCGAGCAAACATCGCCTGGCAAACACTGTTAACGCAGTTGAGCACAAGAGAAGTGCATTGTCTGAAGGATTCAAACATAGTCAAAAAATCTCGAAGTGAATAAGCTAAATTGAGGTGGAAGTGAGGGGGTACACTCCAGTCAATGTTGAGGTCATATGGAGTATTATATGTGTCACATCGGTCCTCAGACATCATTAATAGGGATTGCGGCTCAAGAAATATATCATTTTCCTGCTGAAAAACTTGTGCTGACTTAATAATTTGGGAAACAGTGATCTATTTTCATGGATCTTTTGATGGAATAGAAAAGTACAAGAATAGAAAACGTGTAACCTTATAATGTTTGTGATGATTGTGATAATGTTCCTAATAAATAAATACTTTGACACCTGTAGTATAGTGTGTGTTGTGTATCAATGGGGTCTGTGTGTTTGTTCTATTATCAATTTTTACCTTGTAATGTGTATTATTTATTAGCTCTAAAAAGGGGAAAATTTATGACGAATTATAACTGGTTATGATTAATAATAAATACTTAGATTATATCTTCGAATTAACTGTAACAGAATCAATATTACAATTACTTGATCTGTCCGTCCACCAAGCAGACAAAATAATAATTTATCAATTCAAGGAAAGATTATTTTTCTGGCCACGGAACAATAAACTGTTCTTCTTTGTGCAGTGCTCGCATTAATTTAGCAAATGTAGCAAGGGTTCACACATTCATTGAATTCGAATTGTGAGCAACAAACAGAGACAATCCGTTGTGATTATAAGGGATTTAATAAATGAAACTATGTCTAACATATAACTAAGCAAAACACTTTTATATACACAGAATGAAACAAAGTAAGTAAAAGAGAGAGAATAGAAAAGAATGGCAGTATATCACATCACTTAACCACAACCTCTGAAAAACCATCAAAGAATCCAATAATCGCCTTAAAATGGACTGAGATTTAAACACGCATCTGAAGAATTTCAAGCGGTTACTTGCATTGGTTTTTCGATCGCTGAAGAAGAGTCGGGATGCGGTAGATAACGGAGGTCTTTGATGAGTTCGTTGGGAGTGAGCTGGAAGTTTACTTCTGGTTCTTCTGAAGATAGGAAAGTCCACAGTGAATCGAAGTTACTTGAAGATAAAAAACTGCCGGAAAATAAAAACTCAAAAGGAAGATCTTGAGAGTCTTGAAAGGTGTTGTCTCAAACGAAGAACGAGTTTCTGAGCAAAGTTTATTCCGGGCTAATCTCTTTTGAGAATTCCTATTCTGTGTGTACTGGCCAATAAGAGTCATGAATTTTGAGCGGGAGAAAATTTCTATGTCTCTTGTTTATGGCTCATTTGCATGCTTTCGGGCGGTCTGGAATTTCTGTAGTTTTAACCCAAAATATCGTACAAATCATATGATGCGTTTCACAATCACATACTGTACCTCATTGTCCGAGGAATGAAAAACAGGTAACATTGATACCAAGAAACAACCATTTGGAATAGATTAAACCAAAGATACATACATACACCTGCATATCAGTGTTTTATTGCTTTAACTAATACAAATAACGAGTGATAACTCATCTAATCTAACAAAGGGAATGTACACACCACATGCATATAACAGATACAATTATAACTGATTAATTAAAGTCTAAAATAAAGAAATGTCTTTATGTGTGTGTGTGTGTGTGTTAGTTTGTGTGTGTGTGTGTTAGTTTGGCCATTTACAGCTCTTTGGGAATGTGTTTGAAATCAGATTGGGGGTAGATGATAGTGGGGGCTGGTTCGAATCTTCTTGACGGCGAAGAACCATCTGGCAATTTAAAACCCCTATACGAACGTAAAGTCTCTGACCAGAACTGTAATTTATATGCAAATGTCAAAAGCTTAAAAGGGGTTCTCTAACCATCAAACAGTCAACGCTAATGCTGTATCCTACGCAGACGCTACACCTTTAAGAACTAATTTTAACACATTCCTATAGTAAATCGTGGTGCTAGCTGCTAGCAATGCAAGTCAGCGGTCAGTCCACAGGGAGTGTGAACATATGAAGGTCGAATTTACAGGCCTAATGCAAGCACTTTTGGAAAAAAAGAAAAAAAGCATCTGCTAAATGCATAAATGTAAGTACAAGAACATATTCTCAGATGTATGATACCCAAGAGGCATCTCTCTTAACATGCATGGTGAGTGGCCAGTCAGCAACAATGAAGCTCATCGCATTAACCTCCAAGTCTTGCCATTGATCTGTTTTGCTAAACTCCAGGGATCCACATTGTTGCCAATGGATCAATGTCTTATCGAAATAAATAATGCTTAAAACCAACATGAAATGTGCCTTTGCCTTTTCAAATATGTATCTTTTTATCCCAAGCCCTGCCATATTGCCATTACCCAACAACAATTCACATATATATTCTGGATGTTAACATACAACATTTCCTCGACTTGAAATTGTAAAATGACTGGATGTGTAAAAACATGGGGCTCCAATGATACCCAAATGCGCAACACTACTTTCATCTACATGTATTTCTCTTGCAGCGTCTAAGCTTACACAAATCAAATAATTCCACTGATCTGGCCCAGAGGCCTCTCCAGGGGTCACAGTAATTATTCCTCTTTGAGGTGCTGAATATGTATTTATGTCTAATCAGGCCTCACTCTCTCACAAACCAACCCAGCAATTAACCTTCTCCATTGGTCATGTATTTTGGACACAGTAAATGAAGTGTTACTGGGGTCCAGCTCTCTCTGTGTTTACTGGTCTCAATTAGTCACTGATAGTGCATGCAAGAAACAGCTGGCCAGCTTTGTCTGTATAATCTCTTTCTGCAGCTGGAGCGGGCAGGCAGCATGTTTCTCTAATAAGTTGTGCTGCCTCTATTGGGAAACACAGTCAAGAGGCTCTGGATCAATGCCGACTCTGACACTCGTGGCTTTTTTTTTCTATTATGCATGTCCAGAGCAGATCCCCAAACTCTAATGAATAGAGAGCACAGCATCTTTTCATAAATAAATAAAAAAGGAGAAGAAAAGACCACAAACAACCATGCACGGCACTGCATGAGGGCTTTATGGAGATAAATAAATGAATGAATATATGTAATGAATTAATGCATAATGCAATAGATATACTAGGGAAAGATTAATAGGTGAAATAAGTGGTGCACTCAATCTTTTTATTTTTATGTTATTTATTTTTAATTAGTATTTAGTTCATCACAGTGTAAAAATTGAACACCTAGCACCAGAGTTTTTTTGTTTTTTTTCCATGTTTAAGTTTGCTTTGTGCCAAGTCAAGTCAAGCCAAGTCGTTGCTTATTTTTGTATCTGCTCACGTTTGGATGTAATAAAGCTGCACTTGGGTTTTCACAAAACTCACCTTCAGTGGACTCTCATTACACTTATATATTCAGTCACAAAACAATTGACTGTCTTTATGAATGAGTCATTGATTCATTCCCTCAACTGTTTCATTCAAAAACACTTATTTTTCTTATGGTTATATGGTAGGAGGCACTATTACACATCTTCTGAGAGAGTTTTGAACGTCTGGATCAAAACACGGCAAAGAAGAAGCAGAAACAAATGATTGCGTATATAAACAGATGCATATGTAAAAGAAATGATCATCAAGCATTAAACAGCATATAAATCAAATTGTTACAGAATGAAATGGCGATCTATTCCATCAATGTTTTGATCATCATTCTGAATCTGATCCAGAAGTAGTCTTTTAAAAAAATATGATTTTCTCAGCTTTTTGTTCAAAATGTTGCTTTTTTCATAAAACTTATCCACATTCAAGTGCTGGTCATAAAAGAGTGCATGATGCTTGAATAAAAGGTTTATTTATTTATATTGTTTTAAAAAAACAAAGGCTTTGTTCTTTGCTTTGACAAAAATATTATCTTCTACTGTCACACCGTCAACATGCAAACATAAATTAAACTGAATTTAATTTTAAATGAATTTTCAAATAAAACCTAAGCCACTGAGATGAACAAAACAAATAAAAAAAATACACTTTATCAATGATGTAAATGAGCAGACATGCAGATGTATAACCATACACATGCATTTAGAATTACAGTTGGAAAACAACTCAAGGTCTATTTAAATATGCATTGCATATTCAGGGGCCCAGAGAGGAAACCCCGAGGCAGAGTTTAACAACTGGCCTGAAATTCTGGAAACACACACAGGCACATGCACAAAGAGTAATTTCTTAGTATCACAGCCATACATTTTATGCATATTAATTAGACATTATACAACTTTCCAGGTGCCTGCAGTTTAAGGGATTCATTTATTTTTTTTTGTTTAGATTTTCTTTGAAAAGAGAATTCATTTGAAATAATGTTTGCAGGTTAGAAATGCAAATATTCATAGAAATGGCCCCAGCAGTCATTTACAAAGGTACATTTGTTATTCGCTCGTAGGTAATGCCAAGTGCAAGGATTTTCCTCCGGGACAAACACTCACTCAATGTCTTTGAAGCGTGTTTTGTTTCAAATGGAGACGGTGGTGTCATTGGTATAACCCCTGTGAGCTTCATGCCCCCTCTTAGCAGCAGGCTCCAATGTGGGTCAGAAACCTGTAATAAAGCAAGGGAGGCTGGGCTCCGTTTGGCCAGTCGGCGCGTTTTCCCCATGTCTTGAAATGTCCAAAGCAGTGTGCTAAATTATTGGGGTCAGCGACTTTGCCTGCTCCCTTGATTTGTTTGAAGACACACAAGGCCCATTTGACACTGAAGGACATTTTTCTAGCACAGGGGTCATAAATTTATGAAGAAAAAAAAAAGAGAATATGTTACTGGATCAACAGACACGAAGGCTTGTGTGATTGAACGTCCTTGATATCGAAGGAACGTTTGAACATTTAATACCGGCATTGAAACATCTACCGTGAGAGTTTTACAGACATTCACCAGGGCAACATGGCGTGAATTTTTTTTTTTTAATTATTTGCGTGTTAAGAGAGACAGCTGGGTAGCTTTATAAGGTTAAAAGTGCATTTATGTATTTCCCCTCTCTGCAAGGTGTCTACCTTGCTGGATGTTATTAAACAGACATACTCTCCGTTACAGCATTTCAGCTAATCAGCTTAATGAGGCAAAGATTGCTGCAGTAATCAGGCATCATTAGGCTCATGAGTATTTATTATCAACAGCATGGATGGAGCACAGAGGTGCCACTTCATGATGGCACACAAAGGAAGGGATTGCACAATCTGTTTATTAATCGCCTGCTGTCAGAGGGCCAGTACACTTCAGGGATCCGGGTCATTCATCAACGCTACATCCTGGCACGGTTAAGATAGATTTACTCTCCTTGTTCTGACCTAAACGTTATACATTTCAAACCCAGCAAAGGATGCAAATAAAAGTTCAGGGTGTCACGTAGGGACCCTGAGGCGAGCTCATTTAGAGTGGGTGTTTGTGTGTGCAAGCGCAAGTGTACATATGTATGCGAGCGTGAGAGCCGAACTCTATTTGCGTGTCCCTGTGATGGATTCCAACCGTGTCTCATCATGTTTGCCTTTAAGCTCAGTTTCATGCTGTTTGCAACCAGTTTTGCCACAAGTCGAGAATCATACGCTTTCATAGAAGTCTCCTTGATGTTTTCTTGCTGTTTGTTTGCCTGCGATGCTATGCTTGTTAAGAGGCACATTTTTATTGTGCATTAACGTTTTCTGCTGCAGCACAATAGAGGACCACCAGCGCTCGGCTCAGGAAACAGTCGGCTTTAGAGCTGATTTTGTGCTGCTGAATAACATGTTGTGTAACGTTAGCAAACGGGGCTTTTGCCACACTGAATATCAAAACGATTTTTCAAACCTTTTGTTTGTGGGAGACAAAAAGCGACCCATAACAGGCGCCGGCACTCATTTAAATAGAGAACAAGTCAATAAACACTATGATATTATTCTTTGTTACAGGAGATGTGTTATTGCTTAACTGTGCTGATGCATTTTTAAGGCATTTCCTATTTACTCTTTAAACTATAGAACTGTAGAAACTCTTTTTTCACAGTATAGGAATTTTTTTTTTTTTTTTGCAGTTCCACATACTGACCTTTCGTGACAACATACCCCAGTAGTAGGGCATATTGTCATACACAATGGGGTAAGTTGTCACAATGGAACCTGCCAATAAATAGCTTTTTATAGGCTTTTCAGCTCAATTTAAGATTAAACTTCATCTCCCTTACTTAATAATTCAGGTAAGCTTTACAAAACATCAGACAGAAATGCACTGAAAATTTAATGTGCAAAAATTTGATGTAGAAATATGTTCACTCAGAAATTGCTATTAAATTTCACAATTAATTACAAAAGAAATGGCAAGTAACACATTGGACTAAAAGTACAGTACAAAGACTGAAATAGAATACTTTTGAAAACGTACTCCAGTAATCGTTGTTCTTTTGAATATATATATATATATATATAATATATATAATATATATATATTTTTTATTTTTTTTTTACCACCAGGTGTGCTTATAAAGTGATACAAAGCCGATAATCAATAGCTTATGTAGACTAAAATGAAGGTGACATTACAAATAATTTAATCATACAAATCCTCAAAATAGAAAACAATTTAAACATACAATTAAAAAAACTGTCTATTATTTAATTTAAAGTGAAGGACACAACTTGCCATGAAATCTTAACTCTATCATCTATCTATATATATAACCCGTATGTTGCTGATGTCGTGTGTGTTGTGGGTGGTATATATATATATAAGATATACAGATCTACTGTAGCTTAATAATATTGACTCCTGTCTGAATTTATGCAAGTAGTTTAATTGTGTTCATTTGTTATACAACAGCCACTGCAAAAATATGATGATATTGAAATTTTAGTTTAGAGGACAATATTCATAACCTTTCAACAACCTCACTGTGTTACAACTAGCCTTATTTTCCTATACTGAGAGGGAAACAAATCTTTACTGGGATGTTTGATGCAAAAATAATGCAAGACCGACGTATAGACGAACAACAGTGCGCATTCATGAAACATGAGATCCATCAGTTCCTCTGCTCTATGACATTATATTGATGCATCTGTGGCTGAACCACAAATCCTTCGCTTTTATCCTTTTGAAAAAGAAAACGTGGCAAATTTCAGATTGGATTGCAATGTCCTGATATGTTAACGGAGCCTAACATCACCTATTTAAAAAGCATTTAGTTCAGAGAGCAAAAATAGGCATTGCTGGTTAGATTTATGATATATGCAAATAATTAAATGTGCATTTAAATATGATATATGCAGATAATTAAATGTGCATTCTCTAATAATCAATATTAATGTTTAACTCATGCCTGTGCATGATTTTAGCTCTTTAACAGCAGCCTCTTCACATTAAGTCTGTCATTACATTTAATGTCTAGGAAACAGAGAATATACATAATCCATAATCAAAAATTAAACTATATATTTCACACGTTACCTAATGATTCCGCTCATCTGTGAAAACACAGCTAAAAAAAACTACGTTTTTCATGGCCAGATCATTTTTATAAGCTTTGCTAGCTTCGAAATACCAATTGAAAGTGAAGTAGAGTGGGATGTAGACAATAAATCATATTAAGTGAATTTCATCATTTCTGCCTGAACAGCGTGATGTGGTAACTACATCCTGTGGCACATGCCACCCGTTTGGATGTGCCTTTGAATCTGCCTTTGAAATTGTGAACCCCCCTAATCTTTCCTCTGGGAAAGGAACGGTTAAACCAGAAAGCTCACTCTTTCATTTTCCCTGACAAATTAAAGCCAACAAATTCATCTTTTACAAAAAGTAAGGCTCGAAAATGCCATCCCCTCTTCCCAAGTGAGTGCTGCAAGTCTCGGCCCTCTCTGTCACACGGCGGCCCCGAGCCCGCAGTGGCGAAATGAAAAAGTAATTGAGATGTA
This sequence comes from Sinocyclocheilus anophthalmus, assembly GCA_018155175.1. Lineage (NCBI taxonomy): Eukaryota > Metazoa > Chordata > Actinopteri > Cypriniformes > Cyprinidae > Sinocyclocheilus > Sinocyclocheilus anophthalmus. The sequence continues at coordinate 377,008 of JADLZN010003897.1, read as the reverse complement.
AATAAAGGAGCCGGGTTGTCTCCGCTAAATTGATTTTTTTGTCTGCTCGAGTAACATTCTCTCCTTGGCAGGATACTATGTTTTACACTCCTTTGCATCGGTCACAATATCAGGTTTCCGGACCTGGCGACAGTCCTCTGTTTTAGAGATGATTTCCGCCTATTAATACATCTGCTATCTGAAATCAATATTGATACTGTGTACATATAAAAACTTAAATTAGTGCCCAGTGTGCTTTGTAATTTAATCGTTGGATTTACAACTAGTGCAGGCGCCTGTCAGGAACAGGTTCAAATCAAATATTCAGGTTACATCCTCGACTTTTGTCTCATTCTGGTTCTTGTCTCTTTGGTATGGAAACAGAGGACTCAACGGCTGTGTATCAGTGGTAAGTCTTTTTAAAGGGATAGTTTAACAAAAAAGACAGTTCTGTGATCATTAATTTGCTCTCATGTCATTCTTATGTCTATCTTGCATTGAACACAAAACAAGAGAAAATTTGACATTTCTGAAAAAAAATAAAAAAATGCATTATTGAATGAGAGTCACTATCCTCATTATCCTCATGGACATTGCTTTTGTGTTCCAGGCAAGAAAGAGAGTCATACAGGTTTGGGGATTTTTTTTTTTTAGGATGAAGGGGAGGCTGAGTAAATATTAGTTTTGAGTGAACTTTCTCTTTAATGGATGTACTGTAGTGCAGCATTGTTAAAGTTTTCATTCAAATCCACCCATTCTTTTTCCCTGCAAACACTTCAAACAGTATTTTATAAGAAAAAAAAACAAGTAAGAAAGTAATTCAAAAGGTCACTTATTGAGAAAGTTCAACAAACTGAAGATCTGAAGTTAATTTGATACATTGAATTAATTGATGCTAAAGGCAAGGCTGGTTCAGACAGCCTCAAATTCGGAATCCAACTAAAAGAAAGTAACAATGTGCTGTTCTAAAGACGCTAAGTGAGGTCAGCTCGTCTGAATAAACCATGATGACTCATATGTAGCTTAAAGAGTCCAGCAATACAACAAAGTCAATAGAGTATAAGTGATCTGTTTGCAAGTAGATATTAGTGAAAAACCCACAGGTTGGTTCAAGTTTTTTTTTTCCATCAATTAAGTTCTGTCGTAAGTTTATGTACATTTTTCTCCAGTATAAAGAGTATTTATAAAGAGTAAGATTATCCAGCAATGAATGCAAGACTAATAGGATCCAATACATACATTTTAATAATGTAATTTCTATTAAAAATCTCCTTTCAGTTAACAATCCTTCAGGCATATTAATTTTTAAAGGCTTTCTATTAAGAGTCTGTTGAAGCATCTCCTGTGGAATCTAACTTGTGATTATATTATATTATATATTATTATATATATATATATATAATAAATATCTAAAACAAAATACTAAGAATTCAAACATTCGTCATGATTCTTTGTTTGACTTTGTTCTGTAAGGAAAAGCCAAAAGCACAAAAATAATTGTGAAAACAATATATATATATTTAACCAACCAAAACTCAATATATCAATCAATCAATCAATCAAGCAAACAAGCAAATCATTCTGTTTTCCCATCACTGGATTTTTACATATGGCTCAACAAGAGTAGTGTTCGTTTGTCATGTGTAACAACCTTTTTTAGAAGATTAAAATTCTCTATCTATTCTAGTCTTGCAAATCATCCCTTCCATTTAGTTGGATTCTTAGTTTCAGGCATTTGCATCCCCCATGAAACAAATATTGGAAGAAAAAACAAAAATAAATAAACAAATAACATTCACAATGAACACTGCTAATAACTGCTTGAAAACAGTCAACCAGACAGAAAGTCTAGATAATGTATTCAGTGTGTGTGTGTGTTTAATTCCTCTTGTAATGTAACCTACAAAGGCATTTACAGCATATCCAACTGATGCACATGTGACAAATGTGGAGGAATTTCCCTGATTACATAAAGAATATAAAAAAACATATGAAACTCTACCGGTAATCAGGCCTCAATTTATTGTTATTTCAAATCAATACAGCCGAACATTAGCACTGCCAAGCCGCTCGTATTGATTTTATGGTAGATGGCTATAATTAAAGCAGCTAGCATGGCTTTATCAAGTAACATCCTGAACAGCTCAGAGCTCTGATAGACCAGTGTTAATTAACATTACCTAATCAATTGACCAATGACCTGAGCGGTAAATCTTTTGAATCGGGTCACAGCAGGAAACATGACAATTCTATCTTACTGAGTAACTGGTGATGTCTCCGGGTTGTTGAAAGGCAATTTGCCTCCCTTGTCACACCAAGCTCTCTTGACTGTTAAGTGTGTGGTTTGTCACCATGCTGGTGAAACAGCCTCCCTTGACATCACACCGACCAGTAGCACCCAATGAGCAGTGCAAAGCAACTGACACAAGACTAGTCTGTGACTGGTGGACAGCTGACGACAAGCTGACATGAACATGTAATCATCTGCTATTTTTGAAGCATAAATAAATAAATCATTTAATATCTTTTTTTTTTTTTATTGCCATCTGGGTTACCAATGTTGTGGGTGTAAAACAGTGATTCATAATTTACACTGTAAAATGCACAATGTGATTGTTCTTCAGTCAGTTCATTCTGTCTACCTGTTGTCTTGTTAGTTATCTCATTAGTTCCCTTTGTTTGGTTCTTGCTTATAAGTCCTCAGTGTTTGTCAGTTCTCGTTTATGTTGGTGTGCATTTCATTCCTGTTCCCAGTATTTTTGTTAAAGTCTATTTCCTAGTGTTAATCCTTGTCTTTGTGAGCTTTATTAGCACCAACCGTAACATCATTAAATATATTATTTATTTTAATTCTTACAGATTTTTTTTCTTTCTACATTCAATCATTAATGGATGTTGTGTTCTTATTGGCATGATTCATGACTATTTAATTCTTGTAAAATGCTCTAATATTTATTGAAAAGCTTGCCAAATGTTAACATTTCACTTAATTCTGCCAAACAAGTCCCTATACACGTTTTTCCTCAATGATATCTGTTTACTTGAAAATATGTCAGATATGGGGAAAAAGTGGGTTTGAATTACATTTGTAAATTGACTTTCTAAGGTGCTATGAAATGGCAATCAATTACATTATGAATAGGAAGGTTAATTATTTTTCAGTATGTTGTGCTTATTTAATGAGGAAAATCAAATTCACAGGAACAAAAAATGGTGTGTATAATATAAATATATCTAGATATATATATATATATATATATTATATATATATATATATATCTTTTATGATTACCGTACAAAAAGGGTAGTCTTGAACCAATCACTTAGGAAGGGGTACTCTAAATAACTTTTTAAATAAATTAAATACAATTAAAAAGCCCTCCATTATACCGGCATTCAGACAAATGGATAAGGATCAGAAATGAACCTGGGGACTTGTGGCAAAAATGGCACCAAAATAAACAAAATGCCCCACAAATTCAAGATAAGGGGCCAGAAATGGGCCTGTACAATTAAAGTGAAGTATTTCGGCTGTTGCAATAAAGTGAAAACTGATAAACTGAAAACGCCTGAGTTTTGTTGAGTGTGCACGCTCGCTAACTGAATTCTGTGCACTTGCAATTTCTTTCATCACAAAAGTACAGTGTTGAAACAATGCAAGTAAGGCATGCATTAAGCAGCTTTATTGAGTATAACGTGAGTTTTTTTTTGCATAACTTGCGCTAGACTAACGTCATTGACCAACATGTTTTGTCTGTGTAGCCAGATTGTGACGTGCGGTTTCTCCAAACAGAAAAACTTTTTTTAATGTATTTTATTAATCAACAATAATCATTATTACAATTTCAAGGGCAAATATAGCTGCAAGCAGCAATTAAGGGGCCAAGCACAACAGAGGTATAATGAAGAGCTAAGGAGCTGTCTTTAATTACTTAGTAAAGACCAGATGCCTAATTTATAAACGTTGCGTACGCACAAAATGGACATTGAAATGTGCGTACGTTGTTTCCCACGCATATATCAGGATTTAAAAAATAAATAAACTAGGCGTAAATAGGAAAATTGGGTAAAGTTTGACTCAGTATGATGCTCTGACTCAAATTAGATGAATTTTAGGATTTTTGGTTCAAAATGTTCAGAAATTTTAAACAAAAATTTATATTTTTGTATATCTTCTGACTAGTAGGTGGCGCTGTGCCGAAATTATTCATGTGCCCTCAGGTCATGCTTGGGATACCAAGAATCCGCTAAAGTGTTGCAAAGATATAGCCCATAGATATGTCCATTTTTGTGTGAATTTTGTCAAATTTGTTAACGCTAATTTTTCTCGATTTCCTTCTCTGTTTCTGCCATGGGATTGGCAAGATCACAGATGACCGAACACCTGAGAAGAGATTGCCAACAGAGCCTGCGCAAGTACGCGTTTCCCCCATTGAAGTGGAATCTGTTCGTCGAGGGGCCAACCCCTTAAAAGACAATATGATGCCAATCGTCAGACAACATACAAAACTGCCAACATTTCTGTAAAGCTGCTTTGCAACGATTTGCATTGTGAAAAGCGCTATACAAATAAACTTGAATTGAATAATAAGAAAACTAATGGATACAATATATTATTGCCAATTATTGGCCCATAATAATCAACAATAATTATTTTTTGTCATATAATTGCAGCCTTAAACTGTAATAAGTTTCCTTTTTACAAAAATGCATAACATACTGTACATACAATTTTAAATGTTTTTTTTATTATTATTGGTAACACTTTAGTATTTTAGTAACAGTTTAGAATTATTAAAGTAATTGGTTAAATGTAAGTATTTGACACAAAATACAACAGATACAATTAATATGGTAATTATAAAAAATGAAGGTAAAAATGCCCCTGGAAATCAATTCCAGAGGGCAAATATCGCCCCTTCATAGAAAAGGTAACTTCTGACCCTGATGGATACCTGGCCATATTGTTGTGCATGTCTTTAGAAATCTCACAGAACAGAAAAGCGATACAAGAAGTACTTGGCACCCATTTTTCCCCACTTCGAGCAAAGACTGACCTGGAAGAACTTTAAAGTTCTGCTCTTAACATTGGTCAACATTCTCAACATACAGTCTTCATCGGATTCATTAACAACCTTCATGAGTTTTAAGATGGAAAACACACTCCCGAGGGATCGAGTCTAGGCTGAGCTTTCACATATGAAAGACGACTTTCACTCAAACATGCTCCATATCTGTGGATTTCTCTAACACTACAGCAGCCGTACGCAAGAAACTCCTTGAGGTTGTCCGCAGTAAGTCAGCTCAGGACCTGAATTAGTCCCATTACGAGTGGCGAGAGGCACGAACATAGTCCTCGTGACAGTGCAATAAGAGACTGTTTGCTCCCTACAAGCCACGTGTCCTCTTCAATGAAGTTCAACTCTAAACAAATGATCGGTACGCATGAAACCCTCTCCCAGTAGACCCAGAAAGCAGCAACTTATTTCGTGCTGCTTGTCGTTCAGTAAGACTCAGCTGCATTTGGTTATTTTCAGCCGCTTAATTACCTAAATACTATGCTCTGAATAGATTTGTTTCATTCACTCGGACAATTTTGATCTAATCTCATCAAAGCGTTCACTCATTGACATCTCTGTATCCGCTCTGATCACAATTCAGGGCGCTTTCACATAACACTTTTCACTATTCGTGGCATATTAAAGAACAATGACCGTCATGGTACACTTTACAACAAGGTCCCATAAGTTAACATTAGTTAATGCATTAACTAACATTATCTTCAATGAAAAACCATATTTTGTTACAGTCTCTATGGATTCTGTTAAGTTTAGTTAAGGCACATAGAACTGTTCATCATCAAGTAAGTTATGTTCGCTTCAGGTTCATTAAATATATTTTGACAGAATAATGTATAATGTTCAACCTCCCATTCAGATAAAGAAAGATAAAAATTACGTATTAGTTTTCATTGTTAGCTCATTTAAGTAAAGTTAATTATATTAACATATGGATAATTGTAAGTGTTTCCTGAATAATTATGTAATATATTTGTTTTCTTAACAAAGTACTCCTATTAAACCACCCAAGAAGTGTTATTTTATTATTGAGATAATTATTTAGTTTGTATTAATTGTTTGAGTTCGTTTTATTTTTATATGTTTCAATTATATTTTCTTTCTATTGAAGTTGTGTTTTGTTGTGTGGTTTTGTGATTGTATTATTCTTATTATTAAATATTTCATATAGATTTATTGTTTATTTCAGTTCTATTTTCCAGTTGTTTTTAGTCCTCAAGTTAACTGATAATAATGAGAATATGTTTTTGGGTATTGATGAAATAAATTGTATTTTTTAACTTTTATATATTTTTATTTATATTTTCTATTAAGTTATAATTAAATAAACTATTTAGTCTTCATCTCCTTAATTTTACTTCAAGACCGGAATGTTTTGTGGCTTAATTTTATGTAACCATAACAACCCTGAAGATGTGGCTAGCACACACCAGACATCTCTAAGCTTCAATTCCATTTTGTAATTGCAAAGAAAAGTCAAATTGCATCTCCGAATATATCCTCCTTTTGTGTTCCACAGAAGTAAAACATTAGGGTGAGTAAATAATGCCCGATTTTCATTATTTATTATGGCCAGAGCGCCAGTACTAAAGCGGTCTCATATGAAGCAGCCCCAGCAGTGTGACTGCCGCCGTAGCTGCCATATGCCCCAGGACTCTGAACTGTTTCAGTGGGACCGCCGTCCTTCCCTTGAACATATTCAGGCAGTTCAACACCGAACGAGCACATCCCTGCGTGAGGCGTGCTGTCTGTTCGACAGAATCCAACTCCATACAGAGAAAAGATATCCTCTCCAAGGAGAGTTTGCTCTTTTCCCAGCTGACCCCAAGGCCCAACCGGCTGAGATGCGAAAGCACCAAGACCCTGTGTGCACACACTGATCCTAGACTGAGCTAGTACAGCCATCGTCGAGGTAGTTGAAAAATGAACGCCCTGTTCTCCCTCAATGAACCAGGCTGCCTCCGCCACTATGTGAAGACATGGGGCGACAGGAACAGCCCGGAGGGCAGGATCTCATATTGATATGCTCGTCCTTCGGACATGAACCGCACCAATAGTCTGTGGTGCGGAAGGATCGATACATGAAAGTATGCGTCCTGCAGGTTGATCGCTGCAAACCAAACTCAGGGACGGATGCACCCGAAGATGCGTTCATGCGTCAACATCTTGAACGGTAACCGGTGAAGGGCCCTGTTCAAGACATGCAGATCCAAGATTGGTTGTAACCCACTGCTTTTCTTGGGTACAATGAAGTAAGGGCTGAAAAACCCTGTCCACATATCGGCTGGAGGGTACCGGCTCTATCCCATCCTTCGCCAGTAGGACTGCGATCTCCGCCCACAAGACAAGAGCATCAGCCGCCTTCACTGATGCGAACTGAATCGCATTGCCGAGTCTGATCGTCAGCAGGAACCAGCAAGATGGTATGGGTAGCCAGGTACCTAGACACCACACGGGCTGGACCAGCAGGACCACTGACGTACCCGCGGTGGGGCAGCAAAGTGGAATGCAGGGACCCGGAGAGGGGTCTGAGTGTGCAGTGCAACGCTTACCTGGTTTCACTGGTTGGCAGAGGGTGCATGAGTAGGGCCTCTGTTGACGCTCTCGAACCACCCGCTGCTGCCGTCTGGCGAAGGAGGAGGATGATTGAGGTCCGGCGTTAGTCCGTCCCCGACTCTCCATGCCCTCTTGGGACCCAGAGACAGAGAAACCCTCTCTCCTGTCGAGATTTTTGGGGGAGGGTGGGGGACCCGCCGGGGCGTGGACTTGACCACCCGGCCCTCCTCCGGGGAAGGGAGAGGTGCATCCTTCTCTCTCTGGGTCGCCCGTCCTGAGGCCTCTTGCTCTTCCACTCACCGCCAGGTTGACGGGGGCCTGGACGGGCGGGGCGGGGCGGCCTGCCTACACCCATCTCTATGGCGCTGCTTGCTTGAGGCTGCTGCGGATGCGGGGGTGGATGCAGGGGGCTGCCCTCGGCGACGAGCAGGCTGGGGCACTGTGGCCGGTGGATGGGTGGAGCAAGAAGTAGCTGCCCGCCGGGGCAGAATGTCGGACCGCCTCAGTCTGCTCCTGTGCAGCTGAGAACTGCTGGGCCAAGTTCTCGACTGCGTCGCCGAAAAGGCCGGTCTGGGACACAGGGACCTTGAGGAACCAAACTTTGTCGGCGTCCCTCATGTCGACCACACACAACCAGAGGGGACGCTGCTGGACCACAAGTGTGGACATCACACGACCCAGAGAACTCGCGGTGACCTTCGTCGCTCGGAGCGCGAGATCAGATGCGGTCCGGAGCTCTTTTAGAACTTCCGGATCGTGACCACCCTCATGCAGGTTCCTCAGTGCTTTAGCCTGAAGAACCTGCAGTAACGCCAAAGCGTGTAAGGCAGAGGCAGCTTCTCCACCTGCTGGTCCCCCGAGGGTTGGTTCCCTGGGTATTGCCACACTGATACATCAGACAGCCCGTGCTACTGCCTGAGTATCCCCCGCCTGACTGCCACCATGACGAAACTAGATTGAGGCAGAGGCAACGGAGCTCCGCCCCTTTGAAGAAATGGAGCTTGGCCCGCGACTCCGAGATGATCATCTTCCCACAATGAGAACATTACTCATCAACAAAGGTCACCTCAGCGTGCTAAATCCGTCACCCAGCGCCAGGTAACAACCGCATCCAGAAACGCCTGGGTGATACGTTGTCTATAGCAAGACCCACATCGTCTTTACAAAGACGTAACGTCAAGTTTGCCACGCAACGCCATCTTTAAAAAGACACACCCGAAATTTCTCTTTTAGGGAAAAAGCTCTTTTAGCATGCTGAAGCACACAGGGGAGATGGCCGCACTGCAACACAAACAGGGGGTAGTGCAGCCTGATGTGTGCAACCTACTCGACGCGGGAAACAACCACTGCTGAAGCGCCGTACCGCCAACAAGAAGAGCTCTCAAAGAGCGCGCTGAACTCGTTCAGTCTTCTTCTCTCAGTAGAGTAGTCAGGAGCAGAACGATGTGATGAGGCTGCCTACTTATACTCACGCTGTGATCAGCGGCAGCTGGATGCAATAATCACATGCCAATGTGCATTGGCTCGTTTAGTTTACACTCAAAGTAGATTGGTCTCTCTAAGCGAGATCTCAATTTTTGAGAGTGACCGACTGAAAGGGAACTGACAGACTGCAGCTTCCAATGCCTTGATGTTCTGTCTCGCATTTGGCATCACTGACCACATAATCATTGGCTGGCACAACTGGGACAAGGCTTGATTTTCAAAGGCTCTCGCTCCAGTGATTCGCTGTGCATCCGTAAGATTGATCACGGTGGTTTATCAGAAACAATACGCGTTTCATCCCACTTGGATTCGGAGGAGGGAGAAGGTGGAAGCCAAAGTGGGTTGTGACCCTACCTTGCCACTCCCCATAGAAGTGCCACAAACACCAGAGTGACACAGAGGGAGAATGATTTTGACAGCTCAAGTGTGTCAGCCCTTCATGACTTGCCCGTGGCACTTTTGATTAAAAGAGAAACACAGATAGTATCAACTGTTGCCACAGAAAGAGCTAGATAACCAAGGCCCAACATTCATAGGGTCTTCAACTCAATTAAAAATAAATACTTCTTATCTGTTAACACTCCCTGTAAACTGTCAATATTTTATAATATGTTTGTGTGGGTAAAATAGCCCAAGGAAAAAAATACACCTTATTTACACATTAGTTTGATAGAAAGCAATAGTTTGACTGTCATAAAATAAAACACTCTGTCACAGATTTATTTCTCAGTATTTGAGAAGACATGTAAGGCTTAGTATTGTGAAAATAACTAATTTCTCCTCATCTTAAATCACACTTTTGACTCATATGGTCAAAAATCATAGGTTAATTTATGCTAATACTGTTTTAAAGATTTTTGATTTCACATATTAGAGCAGTTCTTTGTGACTCAATCACAATGCTAGTGCAAAACACATTCGCATGTCAATGGGAGGTCCCATTCTGAACCAGAAATGCAACTGTTTTCAATATTCAGAAGATGGTGCTATTTGTTTATGTATGCATGCATTGCATGAACCCGTCTGCTTGCCTTCACACCAATCTGAACATACTGCTCCAAAAATTGCATTTGCAAAATTCAGAAATATCACCGAAGGAAGACCTACAGAATAATGCAGAGTCTATGCATTTGTGCACAGCATTATATAGACTGGACGAAATAGCTCTCCTTGTGTATAATACAGATTCTTTATAGCTTAAACAAGATGTGTTAAATGTATAGACAAGAGAATTGATGAACAGTCAGCCATCTCAAGCCATTTTATACAACACTGATTAGTTTGCATTTCCTCCAAACTCAAGTTGACTCTGATTAGACGGTCTTGGCCCTCCCTGTTAGTAGTCATGCACTTGAAGGTCATGTTAAGTATATAGCATAATAATGTAATTATGCAAATTCAGCCCTGAAAGGTCTGACATGTTATACGCAATTAAAGCCCAAGATGTGCGCCCACGAAATAGCCACGCATTTTGATCCTGGCTTGAAGGGCAGCACATGATCCTAGTTTAATCGTCTGGCAAGAATGCAGAAGTGGAAAATTTGATGATGCTTGATAAGTGGATCTTCGCACTCAACGCATTCATGCCACTTTAGATGCAACATATTATGCTAGTTACACTGCTGTGGCTGTTAAAGATCAGTGCTGAATTTGTGAAGCAACATTATCTGGCAGGTCACAAAGCACTGTCCGGTGTTTAGAGGTGATATGAAACAAATAAAGGATTCTTGAGTAATTCATCATGATGTCATTGTAAATTATGGATCAACTGTTTATTTGGACATTCTTGTGCAGTGGGTCAGATTTGCAGAATTTTGTCAAAATATCTCTTATATTTTTAAAAGACTTATTAAAGGCATTGTTCACAACAAAAATAAAAATGTACTGAAAATTTACTCACCCTTAGACCATCCGAGATTTGGAACAGATTTGGAGAAATGTAGCATTACATCACTTGCTCACCAATGGATCCTCTGCAGTGAATGGGTGCCATCAGAATGAGTGTGCAAACACCTGGTAAAAACATCACAATAAGTAATCGACACAACTCCAGTGAGGCAAAAAGTTTTGTGTTTGTAATTAACAAATGTATAATTTAAGATATTTTTAGCTTTAAAATGTTGTTTCAAAATATGGTCATTTACCCAGAATAGTGCTTTAAATCCTGGAAAATTGTCTTGCCTGAATCAGGAGATGCAATATGCAGATCAAGCACTGTTTACAAACAAATATGTTGATGGATTTTAAAGTGAGAGGACAACATGGATAGTTCTTTTTTCATTGGATGTCATCTTAGAGGCCTGAGATTCCCCCTCGCATTCTCGGCCCCCCTCACCTCGGGTTCGGGCCCTTGGACTCGACCTAACCCCATACCCCCCCGCCCTCTCGTTTACGGGCACCCCTATATATATATATATATCTTCTTATATATATATAGTATATATAGCTAATTATTGCATTTATTATATGGTTTTTGTTCAATTGTTTATGTAAAGGTCACTTTAAGTTCACTTAAATTAAAAGTTGTTATTTTTTAAAGTCTAATAAACGTATAAAATTGATAGCTCTCAATAATTCTGTAATGTTGAATGGCTATAGTAAATGGTTAAATATTATGGGGAAAAAACTATTTCATAGAGACATCAGTATCAGTATCAGTGATACTCGGCTCCAGTCATAAAAAAGATGCCATTAAACAAAGATTACAATATACTGATTTTATGTTTGTTTCACATTATTTAAAAGAATGTTTTTATGTACAATTATTGCAATATAAAAGTATATTTAAAAACGTATTTAACTTATTTATTTAACTTATATTTATGAAACTTATTAACTTTAATGGTTAGGTGGGATTAATTGCGATTAATTTTGGAAAAAAAATGTGAGATTAATTAGCTATTTTTTTATTGATTGACAGCACAAATTATTTGGAATGTTTCTGATTGTAAAACATCAGCGGCTCATATCCGTTGTTAATGTGATGGTGTCCAAAATGGTCTAAACAAGCATCATTTTGTGTAAGAAAGTTCCTCATAAAAGGTTTCTCACAGAATTCCAAGGCTCATAATGTCAAATAAGCTTTAGAGATAACCAGTCAAATATTTATTGACTGCTTATTTCTCAGTAGAAATAGAAACAAAAAAAGCACTTTGATAAATAAATCAACTCCTTTCAACTCTTCTATCAGACACTATTTATATTCTGTCCTAGACAGTGCTACATCTATGCAGCTAAAAAATTACCAGACAGAGTAATCTTAGTAGACGAGCTGTTTCACCGGCATTGGATTCGGATTCTTCCTTTCCTACCTTAATTTTTCAGCTTTTGGACGCAGCTTGTGTGAACTTGAGGTGAACTGATGTCATACATCCACAAAAATGACCTTCCACTACAGCTGTCAAAAGTAATAGCACAAAAAAAGATAAGAAAAGTTAGTTTTGAGACCAGCTCTAGCATCGTTTTTTTGGTAGATGCCAAAAATGTTAAGTTACAAAAGAATCCAAATACTTATTATTTAAAGCAACGTATTTCTAGTACACAATAGACAATATTACACAGAAGATTAAGCTTTAAAGATTGATTGTTTTTTGAGGAAACACACTGTAAATGCTGACCTATGTGCACATATTTATCTCTTTAATATCTATTTTCTATCAGATGCCAAAGTTCACGATTTCCCGCCTGGCAGGCATTAAACAGCTGAAGGCAGCTCCTTTATGACACATAAAGAGAATAATTCATATTATCACAGAGATGTATTGACTGTTCTCATTTGATAGGAGTCTGTGGTAGCAGCCTGTCTCTGGCTGTCATCTCTGACTGGTTTTATTACCTGTAAATCATGCAGCAGTGGCCCCCCGTGGGTTTTCATACAGCACAAAGGGCGGAGTGGAAGTTAACTGACATTTAATCTGCACAAAGAGAGAGCAGGAGCCTATTTGAATCCCTGTTCAGTGACAGCGTGAGACTGGATAATTCTCTATCTCTGACAGAGAAATGTGATCTTAAGAACAGTCATTCTGACTCCATGCAAATATTGAAATGAAACAGGGCCAAAACAGGATTTGTACCTCCCCTCCTTTCCTCCATTGGTGAGGTACACCCCTGCTATGATGTCCCTGTATTTTTCTGATTACAATAGGCGGAATCCCTTGGGCCAACACAATTCTCTATGCCGACAAGTCTCCTGCAGATAATTCTCACCTGCCTTTGTTTACACATTCCTCTTGCTTGCCTGCTATCAAATTTAATCAGCCTCAACCTCCTCTCTCACATGTGAAACGACGGTCAGTGGAAATGCAACACGAGACAATGCCGGGCCTCAATTAATTCATCCCCCCGACTCTTTTCCTCAAGGCTCGTTGCAATATTTACATTTACATTTAGTCATTTAGCAGATGCTTTCATCCAAAGCGACTTACAAATGAAGACAATAAAAGCAGTCACAACCTAAACAAGAGCAAAATATTATCTTATATAATATATAATAATAACCTATATCAGTGCAATGACAATTCTCGTTTAGCCTAACACAGTCACACGTACATATATATACTTATCTATATTATTGACACACACACACCACCACACACATCACCCACACAAAAAGAAAACAAGTAGATAGACTAGAAAAAGAATAGAGAACGCTAGTATTTGTTTGTTTTTTGTTGTTGTTTTTTTTTAAATAAAAAAAGAAGATAAATATAGATAAAATAGAATTAAAATAGAATATAAAGTGTTAGAATTTGAGGGTCAAATAAAGGTGGAACATATTTGGCGTAGGGGGCGTGTTCAGCGAAGTCTGCAGCGGGAGAGAGCAGTTGGAGACGAGCGGTGAGTAAGTAGGTCAAGTGCAAAATGATGAACACCTGTGTCTGATTGCAGTAATTATCCTGGAGAGACCGGATAAAAGGCAGACTGGAGAACGTGGTTGAGGGAGAGAGAGACTAGGACTCGTGGCCATCCCTTAGTCGGAGGAGGAGAACCGACTGAACTGAGTTTAAGCCCTGGGCAGATCGAGACCGCACTGGAAGCGCCCCGTTTGTGTTTTGTTGAACTTTAAGTAAAGAAATAAAAGGGCCACAAGTCTCCAAACCGCCTACCTGAGTCACTTCCATCTTCCCAATACGAACTCTGTTACAAGATGTGTTTTTAGTCGTTTCTTGAAGATGGCTAAGGACTCGGAATGAGTTGGCAGGTCATTCCACCAGGAGGGAACAGTTAATGAAAAAGTCTGTGAAAGTGATTTTGTGCCTCTTTGAGATGGCACAATAATACGCCGTTCACTTGCAGAACGCAAGCTTCTAGAGGGCACATAAGTCTGAAGTAATACATTTAGGTAAATGGTTGTAGAGCCAGTGGTGGTTTTGTAGGCAACATTAATGCTTTGAATTTTATGTGAGCAGCTACTGGTAGCCATTGCAAATTGATGAACAGAGGTGTGACATTTGTTATTTTCGGCTCATTAAAGATTAATCTTTCAGCGGCATTTTGGATTAATTGTAGATGTTTGATAGAACTGGCTGGAAGACCTGATAAGAGAGCATTGCAATAGTCCAGCCTCAATAGAACAAGAGCTTGAACAAGGAGTTGTGTTGCATGTTCTGAAAGAAAGGGCCTGATCTTCCTAATGTTGTATAAAGCAAATCTGCAGGACTGGGCAGTTTTAGCAATGTGGTCTGAGAAAGTCAGCTGATCATCAATAATATCTCCAAGGTTTCTGGCTGTTTTTGAATGAGTTATGTTTGATGAGCCTAACTGGATGGTGAAATGTTCATAAAGTGATGGGTTTGTTGAAACCACAAGCATTTCTGTCTTAGCCAGGTTGAGTTGAATGTGATGGTCCGTCATCCAACAAGAAATTTCTGTTAGACATGCTGAGATGCGAGCTATCGTTGGATCATCAGGATGGAATGAGAGGTAGAGTTGAGTGTCATCAGCATAGCAGTGATATGAAAAGCCATGTTTCTGAATGACAGAACCTAGTGATGCCTTGTAGACAGAGAAGAGAAGTTGTGGTTGCGCACGTTGTTGTAGGGTTTTATAAGTGGTCCAAGAACTGAGCCCTGAGGAACCCCAGTAGCTAGATGTTGTGACTTGGACAACTCACCTCTCCAAGATACCTTGAAAGACCAATCTGAGAGGTAAGACTCAAACCACTATTGTGTGGTTCCTGAGATGCCCTTTGCCAATAGGGTTGACAGGAGAATCTGGTGGTTCACCATATCTAAAGCAGCAGACAGATCCAGCAAAATTAAGTATAGAAGATTTGGAAGCCGCTATTGCCATTCTTAGGGCTTCAACAACTGAAAGCATGGCAGTCTTGGTCGAATGTCCACTTCTGAAGCGAGATCGGTTGCTGTCCAGGAGGTTGTTCTGTATAAGAAAGGCAGAGACTTGGTTGAACACAAATCATTCAAGTGTTTTGTAGGCGGATCAGCTCATGTGAAATATGATAATTAACCTAACTAATTATAATTAATTATGAATATTTTAGATCCGTTGTAGATATTTAGCTGACCACTCAGGTTCAACCGTCTTGTCAATTCTAAGAACGTTAATTTCCTGGTTAAGGGGAATTACTTTCTTACTGTACAATTCTATAATTTTGTAACGTAAATCTGCATGATTATTGATTCCGGTTATGAGTAAACAATGAACACTTCAAGTGTGATACAAGTAAGGTTTTATTAACTACCTAAACACTTAAACTAGTCTAACATACGACATAAACACTTAATAATCCGTCTACCATACACATATACACCACAGACACACACACACACACATGGCATTTTGGATAGGGAAAGGGGTTTTAAATTTTAACTCAGCATAGCAAAGAGGTCATAAAAAGAATGGTTTATGGAACCTTTGTCATGTTATTCAACAGACAAGCCTTCAGGGATTCCGTAGACTTCTGATTAAAACACACCTTTTTAAAAAGGTGTAACTGATACTTAATGTCTCAATTAATAAGACTAAGTTTGATACTTAGCGAGTCTCGACGGTCTGAAAGAGATTCCTGATGCAATCTTAAAGCTTCCCGTAGATCTTTGCTGATTTCGGGTCGATGAGAAGAACCAGTTTCAGTCAGTGTTACTTGATGAATGGAAAGAACTAGGCCAAAGCCTGGCACGAGCTTAGGAAGTCCTGGAGCGTTGTAGCTCACATCTTCTTAGCTTAATACCGACCACCAGCAGGGCGGTCCACAAGGAGTGTGTGGCTTTTAGCCTGCAGGAGATTCACGCCTCTAAGGATGGGCTTGTCCAATGAGAAAGGTTGAATTTCCAAGCGGGAGGTTGGAAATACTGTGGATTTTTATGACTCTTTGTCTGTAATCCTGGTATTTTGCATATGTAATTCGCTGTAGTGTTGAGGCACGAATTAGTACAGATTCTTAGAACGTCAATATGTTGCATAGGTATCAGCATTTAATATACACGCTTGTTTCGATCATAATAAGGCGAATTCATAGATACTAGACATGAAATAGGTGAGTTTATATTAACTAGTGGTCTATGATAACATGAAAAAAACAGCATACACTACAACAGACAATCTACAAGACAGTAATGGTATACACAATGACCAAGGGATATGGGTATTCAATCAAAGAAAGATTTTCCTATGAATTAATTACAGAAGAGTCCATTTTCATGGGCATTGTGTGTCTTTCCTCATGATTAACAATGAGTGGGTTATCCTACTCACATTCCTGTCATAAAACCAGTGATATCATGATTTGTTGTCATGGTGACCAAGGTTGGGGGCTGGTGTTCAGCCGAAAACCTAACATCCAGAATATTGAGTGAGGGGACTGTGACGATATGTTAATCTAATGAATAATTGATTTGTTACATCCAAAATAAAAATTAGTGTGTCATATTGTCGAGACGCTACAATTTTTGCAATGAAAGGTAGAAGGGAAACTGGTCTGTAGTTCTCTAAAATAGTTGGGTTAAGAGTGGGTTTCTTAAGAAGTGGGGTTATATGAACCTGTTTAAATGTTGAGGGAAAAACACCAGTGTGAAGGGATATGTTAATGATGTGAGTGAGTGCAGGTACAACTGCAGTGATTAATGGCTTGAAGGAGATGAGATGGAATTGGATCAAGCGGACAAGTTGTAGGATGATTAGAAAGGATGAGTTTTGGAGACTTCTGCCTCAGAGAGTGGAGATTAGGATGAAAACGAGTGTATGTTTGCTAGTAAGATGTGTTTGACAGTTTGTGGTGTGGCAAATTGTGCACTGAGGTTTGTAATTTTATTAATGAAGAATGTGGCAAAGTCGTCAGCTGTTAGAGTTGATGAAGGAGGGGGAGGCGGAGGACAAAGGAGGGAGGAAAATGTTTTAAAGAGCATGCGAGAGTTAGGCAATTTTTTTTATTTTGTTGTGATAGTATGTCCTTTCAGCAGTGGAGGCATTAGCAGAGATGAAGAGAGGAGTGATTGATATACATTTAGGTCAGTAGGATTTTGTGATTTGCGGCATACTTTTTCTGCAGCTCTGAGCTTAGAACGATACTCACAGAGAACATCAGATAGCCAAGGGGCAGAAGAGGTGGTACGAGCTGGCCTGGAAGACAAGGGGCAGACAGTGTCTAAACAAGACGTAAGAGTGGAGCAGAAAATATCAGTAGCACAGTTAACATCAAGAGATGATAACTGTTCTGGGGAAGAAGGCAAAGATGAAACCATAGCAGATAGCTGGGAGGGTGAGAGAGAGCATAGGTTACGTCGAAAAATGACATGTGGAGGGGTATGTGTTGTGTCAGGAACCATGTTGATGTTAAGAGTGAGGAGGAAGTGATCCGAGGTGTGCAGGGGAGTAACGAGCACATGATCAGTGGAGCAGTGTCGTGTGTAAATAAGGTCCAGTTTGTTGCCTGATTTGTGAGTAGCCATAGTTAACACACTTTAGATCAAAAGAGGCAAGCAGAGTGTGAAAGTCTGCAGCCTGAGGTTTATCTAGGTGGATGTTGAATTCTCCAAGCATAACTAGGGGAGTACCATCCTCAGGAAAGTTTGAGAGCAGCACATCTAATTTTTAGATTAGAATATTTTAGAATATTTTTTTCTACAACAATATTTGTTGTAGCTTAAAGGTAGACAGCTGAATGTTAAGTCAGGGAATATCCCAGAGTCTAAACAAAGGTTGTTTTCACACTCAATAGACCTTTTATCTCTTCATGCAAGCCCTCTGACAGACTTGTTACGATAACAACATGGCTCCTCCAAGGCATGTTCTCAAATGAATATTGCATTAAATTTGAAATTCGCCAGAGACTTCCCTTTAACCAACTTTAAATGTCATACCTAAATGGCGGGAAGAGAGTTTCACGCGGTAATTTGTTTTGATTAAAAAAGGAAAATTATGAAAAATACAGATTTGAGGGCAGCGTCGATTAAATTCACATTCGCACTGCAACGTTGCTGATATTTGTATCCAATCTGCCTCGCATAAATCTGGCCGAACGTATTCAGCTTGAATCGTACCAAAGTGCCTGTGTCTGGAAGAGAGTAGGTCTTAGGAAAGCACTATCTAGTATTCAGAAACCAATGGCAATGCCAAGATAGCACAAAGAAACAAAGATATTATTCATAGTTATTATTATTATTATTATTATTGTTATGAAACTGTACACAATTATTATTTCAATTCCACATAAATGCTATTATTCTGAACTTTCTATTCATCAAATAATCCTGAATTATTTATCATTAACAATAATCAAATTAGCATATTAGAGTGTTTTCTGAAGGATCATGTGACTCTGAATATATTGTCACGGTCTTGCTGTGCCAGAGAACAGGCAGGACGATGAGGATGCAGGATACAAGAACACTTTAATAAAGTCACAATAGGAGCACACACACAGGGTGACATTCACATCGACAGGAACATGGACATTGACAATAACCGACAAACTAGACTAAAAGAGGCAGGAACTAATATAGGGTGGATAACGAGGGGCAGACAGGTAAGCACAATGAGGTGATTAACTAATAAATGAGAACAGGAACAACCAAATAAGGATACAGAGGGAGAAACCACAATTAACAGTCCACAGGGGCGTTACATTACTCCACCCTCCCGGAAAGCTGCTCCTTGCCCCGTGGAGACAGATGTAGGGACGGAGGTGACTTAGGAGGATGACGGAGTGGATGTGGGAATGGTACAGTGAAGCACAGGCTAGCATTCAGACCTGATAGGTGTAGTTCTGGCATAGGACGGATAACCGGAGGACGCCAGCAGACAGAGACCATGTGTCGACGAAGTAGTTGAGGAACATGAGGGAACCCGGAGCAGGATGATTCTCGCCGGGACCCCAGGCCACATCCCTAAAGCGGCCCCACTGTGGAGCCGAGGTGGGCGTAGCCATGGAGGAGGGATGTTGCCGTCTCCAGGGGGCCGACCAATGGCGGCGGAGCAGGTGGAGGAGGAGCCCGAGGAGGAGCCCGAGGCGGAGACGGAGACGGAGAGCCAACGAGCAGGTATTCCGAGGTCCGGGGGCCGGGGTGGACCGCTTGCTCTGGCGACCGGGTGGAAGGGGGGGGGGGAGGCGGAGATCCAGAGTCCGCGGCGTAGCGCCGAATGACTGCGACCAATTGGAGCTGGCGGAGAGAGCCCAACGGAAGCCGGTGGGTCGAGCGACAAGGCGCAGAAAGAGGATAGGATCCAACACACACATACACAGGTCGACGTCTGACCAAGGCGGAGCCGGCGGGACGAGGGAGCCCGGTGGAACTGATGGATCGATGGGTGACGGTGGAAGCGAGGGAGCTAGTAGCCGAGGTGGAGCCGCTGGGTCTACAGGCCGAGGCAGATTTCGGGTCTCGGAGGCTGCAAGTGGAGGTGAGGGATTCTTCAGCCATGGCGACGCTGGAGGATGGCAAACCCACGGCGCTCACACCGTATTGATGGTGGGCTGAGGGCGAGCAGAGGGGCTGCCAGCTGACAGCGGTGGAGGATGCTGGGCGGGCGGGTATTTTTGATGAGCGGGCACTGGAGAGAGCTCTTGGACTGGAGCCCTTCCTGGGCAGAACTGGGAATCAGGAGCCCTTCCCGGGCTAAACTGGGGATCAGGAGCCCTTCCCGGGCTAAATTGGTGATCAGGAGCCCTTCCCGGACTCAACAGGAATCGCTAGCCTTCCCAGGGCTAAACAGAATCAGAGCCCTCCTAGGCTCGACAGGGGATCGAGAGCCCTTCCTAGGCTCGACAGGGGATCAAGAGCCATTCCTAGGCTCGACAGGGGATCGGGAGCCATTCCTAGGCTCGACAGGGGATCGAGAGCCCTCGTGGTGGGCACTGTCACCGGCTCTCGCACCTGGTCTGACGGGTTGGGCTCAACATCCGAGGCGATCCTCCACTCCACAAAGGCGGCAAATTCCTCCCGAGGACCATCTTCGGACGACCGCGCTCTGCACTCTGGGTTCAGACTTCCCCCATAGAAAGCGCAGAGCGCGTCGTTCGGATAGCTGGTGACATTAGCGACCATCAGGGACCGTCTGGTATGGTCCTCAAGAGTCCTGAAGTGCTCCAGCAGGAGGAGGAGGAAATCGGGGCACGTGAAGGGATCCATGGGGTCAACACAATGGAAAGAGAAACAAACGGAAAAAACGGAAAACAAACAGAGGGGAAACACGGAAGTTAAACTGTTTTTGGGTCAGTTATTCTGTCACGGTCTTGCTGTGCCAGAGAACAGGCAGGACGACGAGGATGCAGGATACAAGAACACTTTAATAAAGTCACAATAGGAGCACACGCACAGGGTAACATTCACATTGACAGGAACATAGACATTGACAATAACCGACAAACTAGACTACAAGAGGCAGGAACTAATATAGGGTGGATAACGAGGGGCAGACAGGTGAGCACAATAAGGTGATTAACTGATAATGAGGACAGGAACAACCAAATAAGGACACAGAGGGAGAAACCACAATAGACAGTCCACAGGGGTGTGACATATATATATATATATATATAGATATATATTATATCATATATATAGATATATCCTATATTTAAGATGCCAAGCTTTATTAAATAATTAATATTATTATTTCACAATATTACTGTTTTTTACTGTATTTTTTACTCAATAAATTCAGTCTCAGTAAGCATAAGAGACTCTTTGAAAAACATAAAAAATTTTACCATCCCCAAACAAACTACTAATAACAAAGTTATACTTCTGTTTACCCAAAATAAATATAGTAACAGGGAACCACAGATTTTTTCTCCCATGCTAAATCACACCCCTCATTCAATATTGCAGTCTATTTCAACGCTATGTTTTTTTTATTATAATACATTCATTTGCAATTATTATTGCTGATTATAATGTTTCTTTAAAACCTTAAAATACTACAGTCTTTAATGTGTGCAGAATCAAATGACTGTCCAGATTCGCTTCTAAAAATGCATGGCTTATCAATAGTTCCATATTCATCATAGCTCTAATTTTGGCAAGAGCCTAAAGGGAATCCTAAAGTCTTTCTTTTTAAGTCTATGGCAACATGAAAAGCAGCATTACTTAGTCCTAACGATGATTTTATATTAGTAAGAGCTGTGCTACAGTGAGCGACCATCACTCTCCCTTTATTTCCCCTCTACTGCGCTGTCATCCCACAGACATTAATATTTACTCATCATAATTAAATATTAACCTTGATTGGGATGCCTTCCTCTTAAAATTAGAGCACTGATATTGAAATCGCAGCAAGACACTTTAAATGATTTCCTTCAGCTAATGTTACACATTATTAGCTGCCCTGTAGCATGTTGTTTTAGAGTGATGGTAATTGATAAGGCTTACTGTATTTGTTTAGGGGTGTTTTTGATAATGACAGTGTCCTGTAACGGATTATTAATATGTGAGAGCAGAAAATGTCTGGTTCCATGCCTGGCTAAGCTAACATTAGGATAATTTGGTCAGACAATGTCAGGATGGATTTGAACCGAAGTGACACATTCCGCAGGAGCTCTGATGTTGTATACAGAATTTATTTGATAAATATGACCCAAAGAGTCGTATCATTTGCAAGGTGATACATTTTCAGAGGCCGAATCAATTTCTTGTCTTGAAAGCATTGGTGAATATATCAAAGCAAATTACCTTGGAGGTCTTAATTTCTAATTCAAGGGATAAAACGTACAAGTGCGCACACAGGCAGCCACAAAAAAACAAATGCTGTGCTCTTCAAGTTGATGCTTACGACAATTACATTCCTTTGTCCTGCATCTAAAGCATAGGCAATGTAATCACAAACTATAATCACAATCAAAACACCACATTCAAATATGTTCAAAGCCAAATCATGCTTTGTTCAGTTTTGAATTCTCAAACAACACATATATTTATTAATCTGAGACAAATCATTTAAAACAAATATTTTTAATTGGTTCTACCACTTGCATAAAGAACGAAAATTGCCCAAATGAAATGTTCCTGCATAAAACAAGTGAACAATATAAATATGGTCACACTTTAGTTTGGGGGCCTAGTCTCACAATTAACTAAATATTAACTATGATTTTGACTCTGTAAACTTCTAATTTGGTGATTATTAAAAGTTAGTAAAGGTAGGTGTTAAGTTTTAGATTAAGGGATCTAAAATATGGTCATGCAGAATAAGGCATTAATATGTGTTTTATAAGTTCTGATAAACCGCCAATATGCGAGTAATACGCAACTAGTTAATAGTGAGAACTGGTACCTACAGTAAAGTGGTACCATAAATATGATCAGCACCAGCATGGTTAAAACTTCAAAATGGACGAGAACATAGATCAAATTTTCCAGATGCATTTTGAAGGATGGATAACTTTAGAGAGCATCTTAATGCACCATAGGGGACCATTGAAATTTAATAATCTGCCAAAACGAGGTAAGCATCTCGCTCAATAAAGCAGTTGTGGTATCTGGTAATGGCTACTTTCATGCCACTTCATGGCTTGAACACAATTCCCCTTTTTCTAATTGCACAGAAACCCAGGACTAAAGTGAATAGTACAGCCTAGATGTTATAAAAGTATAATGTTTAATGTCACTCAGAGAGCTTGAAAGCAGAATCCGTGAGATATAATCATTATTTAGACAGCTTCTGCTTTATGCGTTTGAAGACTTTCCCTAACAGAGCCATTACTTTGTGTTGTGTCTTACCTATGGCCATGTAAATGCACCCTGGCCTCTCAAAGACTGCTTCTTGCACCTTCTCTCCAGATAAATAAGTAATCTCTGGAAAAAAGCATTATTGAGGTAGTAGCTTTCAAGCAGACTTGCGGCGATGGGTGCAGTTGAAATCTATCACTTTAAAAATGTATGTCTTAAATAAAAGGTTTTCCATTACCCCTGCTCAAACTGTCTGTGAAACCTTATTTCCACCCTTAAGAATTTTGAACAGACCAAACCCTCAGCTATGTGTGAATATTCAACTCTATAATTATGTTGAATGTATATTATGCAGATGAGCAATTTAAAATGAATGAAAATAATCAGTTTAATTGAAGCTGTAAGTTTAATTTTCTATCAAGCATGTACAGTGACCCCCAAAATTATTTTTTTTTTTTTTTATTTTTTTGGTACTCAAGTCAAAGGAATAGGTGACTCAGAAATGAAAATGTGCTGTAAATTCTATCCAAGATGTAGATGAGTTTTGGAGAGACATATTTGGAGAAATTTAGCATTACATCACTTGCTCACCAATGGCTCATCTGCAGTGAATGGGTGCCATCAGTCCAAACAGCTGATAAAATAATCACACTAATCCAAGTAATCCACAGAATGCAGCGAGTGCTCTGCAATAAACAAACCCATCATTAAGGTGTTTGAACCCATCATAATGGCTTCAAACCATTGCTTACAGCTAAAACACAAGTCATCTATCCATAATATTGCTTCCTCCAACGGTTTGGACTGTCATTCTGATGGCACCAATTCACTGCAGAGGATCCATTGGTGAGCACGTGATGTAATGCTAAATTCCTCCAAATCTGATCTGATGAAGAAACAAATTCATCTACATCTCGGTTGGCCTGGAGGTGAGGACATTTTCATTTGGGGGTGAATTATTCATTTAATGTATGAACATGAATTGAAATTAACACAAAAAAAAACAGTTTTATGAGGCAGTTTGAACAATACATCTCTTGTTTTTTAATTTATACACTTTTTTTGTGAAAAAGTTTCACTTGTCCTATCGTTCTTGAACATAAATGGCATATGGTTTTATATTTTGTATATTTATATTTTGATACTGTATAATGCCAAGACATGTACGCATTCATAAGTGTTTTAAAACTTTGTGGGGCCAGCAATATTTTGCTACTGGTATGCAAGCGGTTCATTAAATTGATATGTATCAAAACTAATGTATGTGAACCATGTCAATGTGACAGTCGCAAAGGTCCCTGTTGATTACATGCCACACAAACAAAAGTGATACCCTCCCCAGACAAAGGGAAATCCCAGACACATCCCATTGACAAGGGTGATGTAAATTAACTATTTGAAAGAGTCAGTAACAATAGGTTTCTGTCAGCCAATAGAGAATAAAAATGTCAGTCCTGTCAGTAAGCACATTGTCCAAAGTTCTCAAGCTCTTGACAGGAACACGGTTTGACAATTTGAAGGAAAGGCTCTATTGCATCCATTATTTAAATATTTTAGCGATAAATCTCAGAGTAAGACACAGCTTAAACCCACTGCGAATGTAAGAAACCGAACACATGGCACTTCAACAAGTGCTGAATGCTCTTAAACATTTATGTGCATTATTTCCACTTCAGGGAATTTTATTTCTTATTAACATATTTTAGTGATGCAACACAGTGCAAGTTCAGCTCAGTGAATAATTAATTTATTGAGAACTAACGTTACAAAGCAAGCAATAAAATAATTCACAGCTTATCTGACTCTAAATGCCTACTAAAGAGAAATCAAAATAGGCATTGGGATTTTTTGTGGAGGTACTGTGAATTACTGAAAGCAGGCGGGGAAGACATAACAGGTGTAATGAAGGAGGTGTCGTGACAATGGAGTTGAGGATCCAAATGCAGGGCTTTATTCGTAAACGTGGTCAGGCAGGCAGGGTCCAGTACCAGCAAACGATAATATCCAAGGCAAAGACAAAGAGTAATCCGTAAACAGGCAATGGTCAGGGCATAAAAAACAGATAAACAGTCCAAGATCCAAAACACACAAAGGTAAGGTAAGGCAAGGCAAGGCAAGGCAAGGCAAGGCAAGGCAAGGCAAGAAAACACGGGCAGGAACACGTAACCTAGGAATCATTACAGGCTAAACAATCACCAGCGAAGTGTTTGAGTGTGTGTGCATCTTTTAAAGTCCTTCTAATGTGAGACAGCTGTGAACTGATGATGAGATCTAATGAGAGACAGGTGATGCAATAGATGATGAATTCGGTAAAGGATTATGGGGAATGTAGTCCAGGGTGAATGGCAAAAGTCAGGGGATGGAGTACCCACTGGTCGAGCTCATGGGCACTCCAGTTGGTGATCGTGACAACAGGGGACAATATTAAGATAATTCACAATATTTTATGATGTCATTTGACAGCATTAAGAATTTTATTTCCATGAAGCAGCATACACATCTCCCCTAATTGTGTTAAGAAAAACAAGATGCCATTAGGTCTCCCTCAGAGAGTAAACTTGGAGGCTTGTCGGATTTGAAGTGTGCAACTTTTGGATAAGTATCGTCTCAAGGATAATTGGAAAATTGTTTACTCATTAGGAGCAACAAATCACTTAAACTGTAGATTAATGACTTGAAGATATGCTGGTAAGATTGGGATTGATTTCGAGATTCCATTTAGAAAAGTAATTCTATGTAGAACATAGTAAGGGTGATAGTTTGAACGTATGCCGAGACAAAAGATTGGTAATTTAGGTTATATGTTAGTATACAGCATAAAAGTTGGTTTGTTTTGTTAAATATAAATGTGATATATATATATATATATATATATTTTCAATAACAATGCTAAATACTGCTAAATTTCCACATTATCTACATATTAAAATGTAACCCACAAAAAAATCCATATTTAAATTTGTTTTTAGCTTTTAGGTAACATAGGAACACAACAGGATTCGTGTTTCAGGTTTTCACTTGCTATATTTTTTTCTAATTTTGATATTTTTTAATTGTCTGATGCTTCATATTTGCTTAATTTTTTCAGAACAAGGCTGTTATTAATAATTCAATTATCAGAGTTTGTAGCAACATGCTTCAGATATAGAAAAATAAGTAAATCCTAAAAACTAATTGTATACTAATAGAGTGGAATGGAAGGTTAAAACCCCTCAGGATAAGACCAAATTAAGCTGTCAATCATCTGAACCGATATGGATAAATTAAGGCATGTCGTGCCACATGTCGCACTTGCATCGCATTATAACAGGCACCTCATGGTAGTAGCATTCATTTTTGACAGGCTTTCTCTCAGTTCTGCCTGCCCTTCAGATTCCAGCATCAGCCTCTCAGTCTCTTATCTCTCAGACTTTTTCTTTCTTTTTTTCCATGTCTTGCCCTTTCCCCCAAAGACCATGTGTATGCTTTGAATTGCCTCAGTAACAGAGGATCAGCCATGCTTTCCTAGTCACACATATCAAATGCTTAAGACACCATGAGCCACAAGGACGCGCGGCGTCTCCTTTAGTCTAAAAAATTAGAATGGAAAAAAATGTGCTATAAAAGAGGCTTATTCTGGTAGAAACATCCTTGAGCTGACAAAGCAAATAGAATAATGTAAAATATGTATGCAGTGTATTAAGAAGAAAGCTCTGTTTTCCATTTTAAATGTTTTATCAAACTTCAAAGACCATGACATTTGCATTTCAGCTCTATATACACAAATAAAACATTGGCCCCGACCACACTGAATCATTAAGCATGACCTCTCCCCGAGTTTCATATGAATCAGTTTTATATTCGTGCACATTCTGACCAAGAATCTGCATGGAACAATGCAGAAAACACACTTTATGTTTTCTCTAGAACTTTCAAAATTTTACATCTGCCACCAAGAGAGGATTGAATAAATACTTCTTAAATTCTTCCCGTTAATGACTTCATCATTACTAAACAGTTAGTAGTCACCTAATGTTAGGTCAGTTAGGTCACCTAATGTTACTTGCACATATCT
The DNA here is from genome assembly GCA_018155175.1 of Sinocyclocheilus anophthalmus. Classification (NCBI taxonomy): domain Eukaryota; kingdom Metazoa; phylum Chordata; class Actinopteri; order Cypriniformes; family Cyprinidae; genus Sinocyclocheilus; species Sinocyclocheilus anophthalmus. The sequence goes on along the minus strand of JADLZN010003897.1, from coordinate 349,733 downwards.
TGAAGTCTTGAAACCCATTGCTGGATATTACCTCCACATTAGACCTCAAAGTCTGTGCAGATTCATTTTGTCTGACTTCTCAAAAAGTCAAGGTCATATGAATGATGGATCGGAGGATGCTTTTATACTTCCATATTTAGCTTAAATTACTGCCTTAAGGCTGCAAATTGAGAAAACAGCCAGGGTCTCAATCCCAAACCCATTTGAGCATAATAAGTATGAGCCATCCAATGGTATTTCTTCGATCTGTCGATCTAACAGTCTGCAGATGAAGTGCAGAACAGGCACAAAGCCATTATTTCAGACCCCCACAGTTACGGGAATTGCAAAGTTGCCTTTGCAGATACATCAGCATTTTTTCCCCATAATATTAACATAAAATGGAGATTTCTTTATTCTTCCATGCTGAAACATACCAAGCAGGATTGATCAAATGAAGCATGTTTCAAATAAAGGGCGCAGTCTGATGATGTATAATTGTTACTTATGCATTTTATAGAAAGCAAAGCGACATTCATCACAACATGACTGATCAGAAACATCAGGTGTTAACTACCAAAAGTTTCAGTGGTTTAACATTGACAAATTTTAACTCAAAAAATATTGCCTGTTGTACAGCTTTTGACATTTAATCTCATTCTTTGGAGCATACACGATCCACCAGAGCAAAGCTACGGATGCAGTTTATACCAGCTCAGCTGAGGAGACAAATAGTTGGTAGAATTTTTAACATGATTTCAGTATTTCACACAATATAGGAGAGAGCAGAATGCTCTCAATTTTGTGAAAGTGTGCTTTGTGTTCAAAGATTTTTATTTTATTTATTTATTTATTTTTTTAGGGGGAAAATCTAATTTAAAAAACGAAGATACAGTAGATTAAAATGTTCTGTCAGTAAAACCCAATTATTAACAATTTACATGCATTCATGAAAAGAATAGTTCACCCAAAATTGAAAATTATGTCATCATTTATTCACCCTCATATCATCCAAACCTGTATGAGTTTCGAGTTTTGTTTCTTCGTCGGAACAGATTTAGAGAAATGTAGCATTCCATCACTTGCTCAGCAATGGATCCTCTGTTGTGAATGTGTGCCGTCAGAATGAGAGTTTAAACAGTTGATAAAAACATCACAATACTCCACAAGCAATCCACACCTCTCCAGTCCATCAACTGATGTCTTGTGAAGTGAAAAGCGAGTGTTTTTGGTAATCCTCAATTAAATCGTCTATCGCTTCTTTTTTATATTGTTACTGCTCCTGAGTGGAAAAGATCAATGAATTTTTGATTTCTCATTCATGACCCATTTAGGTATTTTAACTGGTCGCTTCTGGCCCAAAATAGGAGTCCCTAATCTATATACGTTCTATGTCCATTGCTGTACCTCCGCCTCGTTTCACGCACCACTCGTCTCATCCTCCTGCTGCTCGTCACGTTCAAAATCTCACTGACAGTCTTGATGATCTGTTTCGTTACAAACAGCAGCTTTTTGGGCTGCATAAGACGTAGTTTGATGGACTGGAGTCCTGTGGATTACTTGCAGATTATTGTGATGTTTTTGGACTCTCCTTCTGATGGCACTCAATAATTTTCCCATAAATGTTGGAATGTGTTTTTTTTTTTTTGGGAGCGGGGGGGGGGGGGGTGGGTGGGGGGGGGGGGGTGAACTCTCCTTTAAACCTAATGCAATAGAGGACATATGTAAATTACAATTCTAAATGCACAGAACTTCATAGTTTTTTCTAAAAGTACAACTGGGATTTAAACCTGGTTAGACTTCTGCTGGTTAATGCAAGCTGCTGAGTAGCAGAATGGAAATGAAATCCAACCAAGTTTGCCAAGTTTGAAAAATAAAAGGACAATTAACTTCAGTTTAAAACATGCTATGGTTAAATTAACTTTCAGTAGTTTGCAGATTTTTTTCCCTACACAGTTTTGATATGGCAACGAGTAAACAAATGAGTTTCTGATACCAGTGTGGATGGACAGATTTATCTATCTATCCATCCATCCATCCATCCATAATTAAAATATATATTTCAACTACTTTTCATTTAATTCAATTAATCCATACATTCAAATTTGAATTGCTATTCTTCATCCTCAATGTTGCACATCCCTGACTTGAACCCGCCTTAAACATACCTAACTGGTTTTAATAAAACTTTGAACATTCTACTTTCTATGAAAAGACACAGTGTACTTTTTGATATAAAGCACCTTATTTTAAACACATGCGTTGGACATCGAGACTAAAGTTTTATAACGCAGACAAAAACAAAAAAACGCCCATCTGAAGGACACGCTAAAATACAATATATCTCCTTCCATATTCATTTTATACAGACCTTGTCCACTTTTCTTCATAAAACAGACGATACTGTTACTCAATCTGTGTTGTCGCTCAAACTCTTGTATTTGCTGCCAGAATCAACCACACTCAATTTCTACTTTACATTAAGCCACAATTTAACTGTGATGTTAAACCAGGATTAATTGGTTCCAACAAAACTCAGAGTGGATGTGTGATAAGCACGTGTAGCGAGGTGGAGGTCGTCACCACATTCATTGGAACTGTTCAGAGGGGGAAAAAAGAGCAGAGGCCTTTCTCTAGTGTGCGGACGAAGCGCTCTGCCATGCATCATGAAAAACAAGATGAGTTAAGCACACAGCCACACAGTATTTCTTGGACAACTGGGATTGGAAACAAGTTGTGATTTATTGGCTGCTAGACACACAGTGCCTTTGACCCATTTAGACAAAGGATTTGTTTATCTTATCACTGTACAATATATCTTTATTTATTTATTTCCCGACTTACTCTGTCTCACTCTAGTGGGTTACATGTTTTCATGTTAATGACTATCCGAGCCCTAAGAGGGTTTAACTACTCACAATTGGCATTGGTTTGTCATTAGATGTGCATTGTTCTGTATAAAAGCATGCTTGAGCAAGCACTACAATTATGTGGCCAGTTAAGTTAATTAGACTATTTAAGGCAATGTCTTTGCACCATGGCAGCAAGCAGGGAAATAACTGGCTCATTTGTCAGCAGTTGCATGCATCCTGTCATTGCATTAAATGAACATACCTTTAGGTAGGCTATGTATAGTTAAACGTGTGACGATAATGATTTAATTTGGAAAAATAACTTGCTGATATATTATTGGCTTAATACTTGCCTTGTAGATTAGACAGAGTTTATAAGTAGGATAATTAAGCAGCACTACACGAGAGCTAAGGATCAGTGAACTTGCAGTAATTACACCTGTCATGATTCAGAAAAACAATTATTGCAAATGTGATCGTTTTTCTGTAAAAGTTCAGCAAAAAAAAAAAGAAGTAAATATTAATATAAATACAACATTGCCAGTACTTTTGTCTGTTTGAACTACTTAAGAGCAGATATTCCCAAACAAAGTCAGACTTTGTTACATATTCGAGTCTGATCATAAGACAGTAGTGGTATTCCTGAAAGATTCTGAATTTATAAATGAATCAGCTGAGTGAATTATTCAGTGACTCACTTGTTCTGGAATAAATTAGTGTTTTTGAAATAATTGGAATGAATGAATGATTTAATGACTCACTAATGAAGGGAGTCACTTCTCGCCACATACTACCAATGTAATCTGCAGAAAGAGTTCCTGAGTTTAAGGACAACTTACTATTGAATAAGTTCAAATCCATCCATCCATCCATCCATCCTTCCATCTATCTATCTATCTATCGTCTGTCTGTCTGTCTGTCTATCTATCTGTATTATCTGAATTTAATCTGTAATGTCACATCTCTGAAAGTTGTTCCCCATTTGCAAATATTGCCCACCTAAGCCTTTGGCATGGGTCAAACAAGTGACTCGAAAACCAGCACAAATTCAAAATGACATCAGTAATGCAGTCACATTTTCCTAATCTCCTTGGATGGATTCAGGCCATGATTTTCATTTAGTCGAATAGAGATAACCAGACTGTCAGCTAGGTTGCAGTTTCCCTTTAATCTTACCCTGGAGCTAATAATCAGCCTGCAACCCTGAAAGCCTTCATCAGACATTCATCATGCACTGAAATAATTTAGATACTGAACTTTCATTTAGTTTGGGGTTATCCAGGAGTATAAAGGCAGATATGATTAATTAGTAACTTTTTAAGAATAAGCCATATTGATGAAATAATGCATAATTCAATCAGTCAGTTGCAGTCTGACTTAAATTGGTCCATGTAATGCTATTAGTAATGATGCATGAAACATTTACTGAATGTACATAACATACATTGCATTGTCAATTAATATTCTAATTCTCACCAATGGGTTCAACAACATTCTACAAAATCAAGTTTTATTTTTTCATTATTATTATTTTTGTCGAGTTTCATTTTTGCTCTCAGATGATGTGGGAAAACTGCATACTAAATATATCAGAAATGTTGATGTCCCAGTGTTGTTCACTTTATATACATGTTGATCATTGTTAAACATCTTTACAAGCTCTAACAATCAAGAGATTCTAGTTTTCACATTTTTAATTAGTGATCTTTCCATAACTTAAGTAAACAGAGTACAGACGGATTGGAAGTCACTGCAGACAGTCTCAGTGGTAATGATATTAGCCTGCCCTTCACATTTAAATGCCCAATCTTAAATGCCTTCACATTTGCTATTTACTTTCAACATGATGCTTACAATGTTGGATATGCTGGGGCATGCTCAAATAGAATGAAGGTAACAGAGCTTGATTAAAGTTTATCTTTCGGGGTTATAACTCTACCAGCCTTCATTATTGCTTGTCAGATTATAAATGTTCCTGGGGAGAAACTATGCAAGCTCACACACAAGCTGAAGGAAGTGATTCACTTTACTTTGCTTAAGTCGTGAAAACCTGCTCATTCTTGATCGTCTGATAAGACTTCTATTGAATCTAGCCTGTCAGAGAGATTTAGAAAGAAAGAAAGAAAGAAATATGAAAACAAGAAAGAAAGAAAGAAAGAAAGAAAAGGACCTGCATTTCTAAGAAAATAGGACAAAATCTCATCTCAACACATTTCATAAATGGCTATGTTCTTAATTTTGTAATTTAATCTGAAATTCAACATTTATGAGATTTTATTTTTCATGTTTATAAGATATATCTTCATTTAAAACATGGGCATTTAAATATGTACACTGCAAAAAAAAGCTTTTGGCTCTATATTTACCTGAGAAGCTAAATTACTTAAGATATGAAGTCTCCTTTTCTGGAAAATTGATCAAAAGTTTGGTTCGAAATTTTTTGCTTAAAACAAGAAAAAATATCAGCCAATAGGGAAACAAAAATTATCTTAATTCAAAGGGAGAAAAAACAAGATTTTGTGCTTGCCCTATTTTCAGATATATATCTGCCATACTATTAAATAACTGTTATTGTTTGCTTTTCATAACTTTTCATCACATTGGTCTACACCAGGGATGGGCAACTTTGATAGTGATGAGGGCCAGCATTTTTTCTCCTTTATGCCAAGGGGCCAGATTACTAATCCACGTCCACACACCTTTTACACCATCTTACTCAATTTCCTTTTTATTGAAAGTATAACTAATGTCATTTGTTTTTAAAGATTTTATTAAAGAGGTCTTAAAATTCTGAAAAAAGGTCCAGAATTCTGATTCTGATTAAGCATAAAACTTGTGCAGTTATGCTAATTCAGAAGGAAAACTTTGTTGTCAGTGGACAGAAATATTACCCCGACAAGCCAATGTAAACATTTCAATTGCATTGTCTGTAAATTTGCGACAAACAAATGTACAGAGGTCCTTTTTTTATTAGTAGCCTACAGAACATTCTCAAAACAACCTAAAAGGACAGTTAAAAAGGGGTTAATAATACAAAAAAAAGTTATTCCAAATGGTACCATAAAATAACCTGGTATCTGCAGGATTTTTCAAATCAAATTTAAAACCTTTAAAGACCTTTTTAAGAGTGCACTCAAATTTCAGCACTTTAAACAGATTTTAAGAAAAAGGATCAAAATCAAAAAGACGTTATTATATTAAATTTAAACAATATTATCAAATTAATTATTATATTAAATAACACACACACACCAAACATTGTATATGTATATATATATATATAATATTATATATATATATATATATATATTAGATTTATATATATATATTATATGATTTATTTTTTAGTGTCTAATGTTTAGATTTTATAATGAATTTAGCTTTTTGTGATCCACTGGTTCCTTTAAAAAAATATGTTGCAAAAAATAGCAGATGGCTTTTGAAAGCAAATTCGTCTTCTGACAGCAGGTTTCACTTCTTGTTGGAACTGGCATATGAGTGGACTTCCCCGGGTTAACCGCAGCAGTACACAAAGCTGACGTGCCAGCGATCAAGTTTATTCAGTGAGATTCATAGCCTTTTGAAGTTTAATCGTCATATTAATCCATATAGCAATTATTGTCTTTCTGTCCCCAAAGACCTCTTATAATTTAGACTTTTTGTACTATTTAAGAGTTTTCATGGCCTTAAATGTAAACAATTTTACTGAAGATGTTTTAAGGACCCGCGGAAACGCTAATAAGAACATTTAGTGCAAACATTTCTGTCATGCATTTGGGAAAAAGCTTTTGTTGACTATGAATTTTAACTTTGAAATTTGAGGCTAGCGCAACTCTGGCGTCCCAGCATTGAGCAGTGGTGTGTGATGGCGATTTAAATAAAATACAGATTGCCAAACATATGGGTATTCCCTTGAACTTGGTAAAAAGATAATCAGTTTACCCCCTCCCCCCGCCAATCTTGACTTGGTTAATAATTACTGTTTTCATGGTAGTTTTTAAGTTTTTATTTGCTAATGTTACGATGAAGTTCTCCGACCACACCTGCGAAGTGCACGTACTACTACGCTGAATGGTAATGCAGGAGGAGCGGCTGGAAAATCGCGACCTCTCCTGGTTGGATTGATAGGTGTTTAAACATCATTAAACTGAAAGCGAATGTTTACGTGACTTGCTTTTCAAAATGGTTTTAAAATAATTGATCATCGGAGTCTATAGATGTTGGCAGCGTGCCGTACTGATAGGAACTGCGACGGGGCGCATACCTTTGATGTATGTTCTGGAGGATATTATCCATTTCGAAATAGACTGGATGAAAGGCTTAGTACTTCTATAGTACTATATTGTAACACGCACCGTTGTTCTATCGACCGTGGGGTGTACCAGACCTACGCTAGGCTAGTAGACTTTGCCTAATGTAATTGCTAAGCAGGTTGTATAGAATTTATCGCAAGACTTTTTGTCGATATGGTTAGTGGAAAATGTGCATATCCCTCGGAGTCCATAACCGCAACGAACGGACCATGAGGGTCTCTGTGAGCGAAGCACAGAACAGAAAAAAAACAAAAGGAGGACAGTGCCTGTCATGCTTTTCCTCACTTTTAGTCCGAGCCCATGAATAAAGTCTACCACAGAGCTAAGGGCCATATCAGTCCAATAGGTCCTTCCCCGACACATCTCGCGCAATGACAGGTAAATCCACATTTTTATAACACAGGCAGAGTAAAATGAACCCAAACCCAACAGAACCGAACTAACTTAACATAAACACACATAAACATTTCTAACACAAAAAAACCCCAACCATCTGCTTAACAAACAACGTAATTCCACTCTAAACGAAACCATAATGCACCTGCTGCTAGACGAATCAACTTCTTTTTTTTTACAGGGTCATACATTACCCCCCACCAAGAGGTAGTGTCCCCCACATACCCTTTCTCCCCATAAAAAAATCCAGCAAATGCCTGGACGGCGTCGAACACGCTCGACATCCTGAGTTCTCCCCCCAGCGCCAGGTATTCCATGAGTCATTCATTGCCCTCCCAGGCGCTGGGGAAGTGGATGGGGGGAGCCGCCCTGGCTTCCGCAATTCTTTTGCTCGGGGGCCAGCGGAGGATTACTATCTGAAGTCCGATTTTTACTTGTGGTATGGTGCTAACCGATCCTTATGGAGCACCACCCGTCTACCCCTTCCTGGTATTCGGACCCGAAAGACCACCTCCGAAATTTGGTTCAGAATCTCCCCGGGTCCCTGCCAATGATGAGTCAGTTTGGGTGACAACCCCCGCTTCCTCTGGGGGCAGAACACCCACACTCTGTCCCTGGCCCAAGGGTAGGCCCGTGGGCCCGGGCATCGTACGCCCGCTTCTGGCGGGATCCAGCGTCCTCTAGAGCCTCTCTGGCCAGTTGATGGACTGTGCTCAGACGCTCCTTCAATCGCCGGTAGTAGTCCAGTTCTGGGCCACCAGCAATCTCTGGCTCGGGGGGCGACCCGAACACCAAATCCACCGGTGTGCGGCGCTCCCTCCCAAACATCAGCGCCGCCGGTGTGCACTGGCTCGACTCTTGCACTGCTGTCCTATACGCCCACAGGTTCAGGGGCAGATGCTGGTCCCAGTCTCTCTGGTGCTGACTGGTCAAGATGGCAAGTTGGAAAACGGTGGCAAGAAGTGCGGTTTTGATAGATCTCCAGGCTCCCAACCAGTCCATCACTTTGAGGGTGGAGAGGAGTGGTTCTTGTTTTCTTCACCCCCAGCCGCTGACACACCTCACTGAACAACCGGCTTTCAAAGTTCCGCCCCTGGTCACTATGCAGCTCGTCCGGCACCCCGAACCGTGTGAACATCTCGTCCACTAATCGCTGCGCCGTCGTAGAAGCACTCTGATCCGGCACCGCATATGCCTCTGGCCACTTCGTAAAATAGTCCATAGCGACCAGGACAAAACGGTTGCCGGCCTCTGTGACGGGGAACGGACCCAGGATGTCAACCCCGATCCTCTCCATGGGCGCCCCGACTAGATACTGCTGCAACGGCACATGAGAGCGTCTGCTGGGTCCCTTCTGTGCCGTGCAGACATCACAGCAGCGAACGTGCAGCTCTGCATCCTGCCGACACCCTGGCCAGTAGAACCGCTGAAGCAGCCGCCGCACCGTCTTGGAGTTCCCGAAATGGCCGGCTCCAGCTGCCCCATGAACCCAACAGAGGACCTCCGGCCGCAGAGCGTGGGGAACCAGTAGTTGCAGGCGGTCGATTCCCTCCCGCGGTGCCTGCCACATTCTGTAGATCACGTCATCGTGGAGCTCCAGATTGCCCCACTGAGAATGAAGCGACTTGATCTCGGGCCCCTGGGAGGACACAGCTGGCCAGTCCGGCCATGTTCGGGCCTCCAACCAGTCCCTCACCTTTACCAACACTTGATCATTCACCTGCTGTTGCCTCAGCTGCTCGATGGTGAATGATTCCCCATCTCCACTGCTGTCACCCGGCCCTGATATGCAAGACAGAAAGTATTTGGCTCCCAAGATCCTCGCTTCTTTTGTTGTGTGACTTATTGCTGCACAATATTCGGGACCACAGATCTGTCAGCGATATCGGCGCCCAACGTCGCAAAATGGTACGTTCGTGGAATAGGAGGGACTTAGTCTAGCAGTTAGCATGTCTTGTGCGACCTGGTATTCCGGTGGGACTGACCTCGAGTAATACTCTTGGAGACTCTCCAGCCACGTGATACCCATACTGTCTGACCCCTATGGCTGGCGGATAGTTCAGGTATCAAGGTGAGAGGTCGGCCTTTTGTGGTTCGGGTCCCTCAGTTGTGTACTGTGTGCCCAGGATGTGTAGTGTGCTCTGAAGTGCGAGAACCGCCAAGGACCACAGCTAGCAACTCCCTGCCCGGTGCGTACCACATTCAAAGTAGTTGATTTCTCGGCCTCTGCTGCGAGCTGAGGATGCCACGCTCCTAGTGTATTAGTAGGCTTATCCAATCAGTCGCTCTCCAGTCTACCCCAACGAGGGAGGAGTTACGGCCCCACCCACCACAGTTAGAGCGGACAACCTTATTTCCGTGTGCCACCAAGGAGAAAGTGTGGCTTGGGGAGTGTGTTGCACGTAGGGGTAGCAGGACAGGAGCGTCTGTGAGAACGGCTTTTAGCTACAGGAAGGTTGCCGCGCAGTCCTCAGACCACCCGAACCGCCGACCCTTGTTTGTCAGCTGGTGTAAGGGGCTGGCGATGGTGGCAAAGTCTCTGACGAACCTCCTATAATACGAGGCCAGGCCCAGGAAGCTCCTCAGCTCAGTGATGTTGTTTGGTGGGGGCCAGTCCCTCACTGCTTTAAATATGGGCCACCTTTGTTGGGTCGGTGGCCACCCCGCTCTCGCTAACCACATGACCCAGGAACTGGGTCTGGCGGGTGAGCAGGTTACACTTAGCTGGGTTCAACCGCAACCCGGCGCTACGGATGGCTGTCATGACCTCCCGTAAGTTGTGGACAGCCTGGTCAAAGTCTCTGGCATGGACCAACAGATCGTCCAAGTATACCACACAGCGGGTGCGGGAAATGTCTTTAAGGACCCGCTCCATCAGCCTCTCAAAGGTGGCCGGGGCATTACACAGTCCAAAAGGCATCACCTTAAACTGCCACAGTCCTTGCCCTATGGTAAACACAGTTTTGGGCCGGGCCTCTAATGCCAGCTCCACTTGCCAATACCCGCTGCGCAAATCCAAAGAGCTGAACCAACAGGATCCAGCAACAAAATCCAACGCATCATCAATGCGCGGCAGCGGGTACGAGTCCTTGCGGGTGACTGCATTTAGCCGTCGAAAGTCCACGCAGGGGCGCCACCCCCCCGTTTTCTTCCGCACCATGACCATGGGTGCGGCCCAGGGACTGTCCGAGGGCTCAATAATGCTATTAGCTGCCATATCTCGGATCATTTCCTCGGCAGCCTGGCGCTTGGCGAGAGGCAGTCTGTGGGGGCGCAAGCGAATGGGGGCAGCGGGGCCAGTGTCAATTTGATGCTGCACCAGAGCTGTCCTGGTACAGTCCTATCTAGTGGCCCTGGTGCAAAAAATGACCTACACACAAAGTCTCTCATAGGCGTTGTAGAACTGGCTCCGCTGCGGAGAGAAACAAAACGCTTCAAAGGCTCACTGCTTCGCCGAAACCCCGCCCCAACTCCTCAACAGCAGCAACAGTCTCTGGTGATGGGGAGGTGAATGGAGCGCGCGGTGGTAGCAGCTGAGATGCGCTGGTCCGAGCTGCAATATTCCCCTGAGGCACCCACTGAGTCTCTGCCGCTCTCATGCGGTGGCTGGGGGCCGTAGCCGCGGTGTGGAGCATAGTGGTGTGTCAGGGGTCTGGCAGGTCCACGGCGACGGAGCTGGGGCTGGTGGTCTCTCCATGACAGGATCCGGCCGCAACCGGAAGCCGGCACGGACGGTTCTCGTTACCCGAGGCACGAGGGACGGACCCGGCCCAGTTCGATCACGTGGCTCCCACAGTGGGCCAACAAGTCGTCTAAGACGACAATGCAACTCATCGCTGAGTCGGCGAGCCAGAACTTGGGTGGTTAGTGACTGGCTCGAGACCCACCAGAATCCCAGACATCAGCTTTTTGTGTACTCTGTATATTTCTCGACCACATTTGTATATTCTGGTATTGCCTTCTAATGTTAATATATGATATATACATATATATATAATATACTAGCTATTAACTAATATATATATAATAATTATATATTATACTTTAAGATGAATAAATAATCTTTCCATTGATGGATGGTTTGTTAGGATAATAGGACAATATTTGGTCAAAATACAACTATTTGAAAATCTGGATCTGACAATGCATGACAAAAAATCAATTATAAATACTGAGAAAAGTGGTACACATGAAGGTTTATTAGCAATGCATATCCTAATCACTTGAAATAAAGTTTTTATATAATTTAGGACACGTAGGATGCAAATTTAAACACACACACAAAACTAACACCCTTTCTCATGGAATACAATGAATCTTTAGCTTTACATAGAAAAAATCTGTAATTTTGACCTATACAATGTATTTTGGCTATTGCTACAAATATACCCCAGCGACCTGTGACTGGTTTTGTGCTCCNGGTAGCAGCTGGGATGCGCTGGTCCGAGCTGCAATATTCCCCTGAGGCACCCCCTGAGTCTCTGCCGCTCTCATGCGGTGGCTGGGGGCCGGAGCCGGTGGGCACTGGTGTCTAGGTGGCGGCTGCGGGGCGGTGGCTTCTCCATGACGGCTCCGGCCCAACCGGAGCGGCACAGTCTCGTTACCGAGGCAGAGGGCGGCCCCCGGCACATCGACACGTGCTCCCCAGTGGGCCAACAAGTCCAAGCCGACAATGCACTCATCTCTGATGTCGGCGAGCCAGAACTTGTGGCTCGTCTGGCTCGTCCCCACCAGCACAGACATCAGCTTTTTCCCAGGCATTACGGTTCTTTCACCCGTGACGGTGAGCAGTTCGGTATTGGTAGGGGTCCAGTTCTCCAGAAGAGGACCGGCCGTCCCTGACAACAGTCCTCTTCGTAGCAAGCAAATGGTGGACCCCGTATCCACCAGGGCGCTGCAGGGCTGCCCGTCAATTACACAGTCCAGGTACAATCCCCTGGCAAGCCCGCAGCGCCCCACAGTAGGGCAGTCGTTGTGGAGGGGTGCCGATGATGGGAGTGAGGGTCCCCTCACTGCCTCACTCCAAGTTCGTTTCCCGGGGGTGACATTCCCCGGGGCCGGGGGCTCGGGGCAGGGCAGTCCCTGGCGAAGTGCCCCGGTTCTCCGCAGCGGAAACAGCGGTCTAGTCTTGACCTCCGTCGGAGGGTTACCGCTGGTTGAGCCCAGCTGACCTCCTCCTCAGGCTGGACCCCGTCCACCTCTCGTTCGGCTGCTCTTGTCAGCTGGCGCTGGAGTGGAGATCGACCTGTCGCCGGCCCAGCCTGTAGCACCTCCTCAGCTCGCTCAGCTTCTCTCAATGCCTCACTCAGATCTCGGGGTGACAACAGGCGGACATGCTGGCGGAGCCGCTCAGGTGTAAGGCCCCGCAGGAAAGCATGGAGGCTCAGCTCTTCCCTCGCTGTGGCCGGGAAGGTAGGGTAGCCCTTCCGGGCGTAGACCCGGATGTCAGTGGCGAATGCGCCCACACTCTCTCCTTCACGTCGATGTCGGTTAGTCAGCTCCTCCCTGCGTAGGTTCTCTGCCCAAAGCGGCGGTTGAGAGTGGCGGTGAGGGCTTTGAGATCACGCTGCTCTTCAGGGGACAGATCGATGAGGACCTGAAGCGCAGGACCCTCCAAGGCGAGGGCCAAGTGAGTCGCGGTCTCCTCGCGGCTCCATCCATCGTGTAGAGCGGCCAGGTCGACCTGCGCCAGGTAGGGCTCCAAGGGCGTCGTCCCGCTGTATCGTGGCAGCTTAGCCGGTGATCGTGTGAGGAGGCCTGGCCGGCCATTGATTTGGAGTGTCGGTGTGACGGCCGGAGGTTCATTCTGCACGCGACCAGGAGGGCAGTACACTGTCCGAGGAACGCTGGCTCCATCAGGCCGGTGTGGAGCCCTGTTCCTCTGCGTCGTCTCGCTCGTCAGACGCTCTAGCATGATGCTGTTCTCTCGGATAGCACGCTCTAATTCGCCTATACTTTGCTCCATAATGGCGTCTTCGAAACGGCCTAAATCTCAGAAATCCCACTTCTGACACCAATGTAACAATGCACCGTTGTTCTATCGAACGTGGGGCTGACCAGAGCTAAGCTAGGCTATTAGACTTTTGCTAAGTTAATTGCTAACAGGTTGCTAGCATTTATACGCGAGACTTTTACTATGGTTAGTGGAAAGTGCGAACACTCGCGTCCCATACACCGCACGACCATGAGTGTCTCTGTGAGCAGAAGCACAGACAGAACAAACCAGCAGGAGGCAGTGCTGTCATCTTTTCTCCTTTTATTCTGAGCCCAGAATAAGATCTACACAAGCAAGGCCATATCACCAAGTCCTTCCCCGACACATCTCTCTCCATGACGGTAACATCCACACTTTTTATAACAAGGCAGTAAATGAACCAAACCCACCCGAACTAACTTAAACATAAACACACATAACATTTCTAACACAAAAACCCAACCATCTTGCTTAACTAACACGTAATTCCACTCTAAACGAATACCCATAATGCACCTGGCTGCTAGCGCTCACTGCTGGGTCATTACAATATATAGTACTTTTTAATTACAATTTTTTTTGAATACACATGAATTCTCAATGGTTTATTGTGCAAACGATTCAAAACACCTCTTGAAGTTAACCTATGATTACTGTCTTGAGAGTGATAGTTTTCTTGCCGTTATATCATTAAAGTACCTCATCATTTCAGACTTCTACTTGTAGTAATTGTATATTTGTACTGAAAACTTTGTAGATTTTTTACTTCTAACCTTTCGTCAGCTACGCTGCTACTATCCAGTGACTTTGGGGCTCTTTTCTTTTGAATAATGAGTTTAGCTTTTATTCCATTTCGCTCAAAGGCAACAGGAATTGAACAGAATTGAATATCCAGACCAGCTAGATAGCCTAAGGAATTCTGAACACAGCTTATCCTAATGGTGAAATGACAATCCTTGGATGAACTGGCCTTCTTCAGGGGAAACATCCTTGGATGTTTGATTAGTCTTTGAGAATTGTGAGCTTTGGTCTTCTTTGGGGACAGTTACCCGTGGATATATGGCAGACTCATGAAAACGGAGCTACATGCTTTCTTACAGTGTGTCCATATCCTGCAGGTGTGAGTACTGTATCTGGAATAAAGTAAGCTGCGTTAGCTGGCTGACAACTATCCACAGGCTGGACAACTAGTTATCAAAGATAAAGGGGAGTTCCACAAAAGAAAGAAATAAGTTTGAACCGACATGAGGCTGAGAAAATGATGACAGAATCTTAGTTTTGGGGTGAACTATCCCTTTTAAACAGGCGCTAAATGTGCTTAGATAGCTCTACACAGGCAAAGTGTATAAACAGTGCTATCAGCCAGTGTAATTAATTCTTAGTGAAATCCCAGTATTTCCCACACATTAGAGTAGATTGAGACTAATCAAGAGGATTAACCAGCTTCACTTGCTTCCAGACAATTTGTTAACTAAATATACACTGAACAAAATTATAAACGCGCAACACTTTTGTTTTTGCCCCCATTTTTCATGAGCTGAACTCAAAGATCTAAGACTTTTTCTATGTACACAAAAGGCATATTTCTCTCAAATATTGTTCACAAATCTGTCTAAATCTGTGTTAGTGAGCACTTCTCCTTTGCCGAGATAATCCATCCACTTCACAGGTGTGGCATATCACGATGCTGATTAGACAGCATGATTATTGCACAGGTGTGCCTTAGGCTGGCCACACAATAAAAGGCCACTCTAAAATGTGCAGTTTTACTGTATTGGGGGGGTCTGAAAACCAGTCAGTATCTTGTGTGACCACCATTTGCTTCACGCAGTGCAACACATCTCCTTCGCATAGAGTTGATCAGGTTGTTGATTGTGGCCTGTGGAATGTTGGTCCACTCCTCTTCAATGGCTGTGCGAAGTTGCTGGATATTGGTAGGAACTGGAACACGCTGTTGTATACGCCAATCCAGTGCATCCCAAACATGCTCAATGGGTGACATGTCCGGTGAGCATGCTGGCCATGCAAGAACTGGGATGTTTTCAGCTTCCAGGAATTGTGTACAGATCCTAGCAACATGGGGCCGTGCATTATCATGATGCAACATTATATGTTGTGGCCCACCAATGGGCCTCAGGATCTCGTCACGGTTATCTCTGTGCATTCAAAATGCCATCAATAAAATGCACCTGTGTTAGTTGTCCATAACATATGCCTGCCCATACCACAACCCCACCGCCACCATGGGCCACTCGATCCACAACGTTGACATTTTCATACAGTGAAAACCGGGATTCATCAGTGAAGAGAACACCTCTCCAAAGTGCCAGACGCCATCGAATATGAGCATTTGCCCACTCAAGTTGGTTACGACGACGAACTGCAGTCAAGTCAAGACCCCGATGAGGACGACGAGCAAGCAGATGAGCTTCCCTGAGACGGTTTCTAACAGTTTGTGCAGAAATTCTTTGGTTATGCAAACCGATGGTTGCAGCAGCTGTCCGGGTGGCTGGTCTCAGACGATCTTGTAGGTGAAGATGCTGGATGTGGAGGTCCTGGGCTGGTGTGGTTACACGTGGTCTAACCGTGAGGCCGGTTGGATGTACTGCCAAATTCTCTGAAACGCCTTTGGAGACGGCTTATGGTAGAGAAATGAACATTCAATTCACGGGCAACAGCTCTGGTGGACATTCCTGCAGTCAGCATCCCAATTGCACGCTCCCTCAAAACTTGCGACAACATCTTGTGGAATTGTGCGATGCGAAGGTGATGTGTTGCACTGCGTGAGGCAAATTGTGTTCACACCAGATACTGACTGGTTTTCGACCCCCCCATACCAGTAACGCACTTTTAGAGTGGCCTTTTATTTGTGGGCAGCCTAAGGCACACCTGTGCAATAATCATGGTGTCTAATCAGCATCTTGATATGCCACACCTGTGAGGTGGATGGATTATTTCGGCAAAAGAGAAGTGCTCACTAACACAGATTTAGAGAGAAACAATATTTGAGAGAAATAGGCCTTTTGTGTACATAGAAAAAGTCTTAGATCTTTGAGTTCAGCTCATGAAAAATGGGGGCAAAAACAAAAGTGTTGCGTTTATAATTTTGTTCAGTGTAAGCAGACACCTCAACCAACAAAACGTTTTAGTTAATTTGACCATGTTCTGAAACAAGCTGCAACTGCACACAATTAATCTTTTGAAGTTACCTTTGTTTGCTGGTGCTAAACAAAACTTTTGGTGCTCATGCATGCATGCAAAACAGTCTCACAGGACAGGCTTACTTAACGTCTTGTTATATCACCTTCTTTTTTATGCTATGCATGATGGGAAAATCAATAGGAAATTTCCTTGGTAAACAACAAAGACCTATCCATCCATCCATCCATCCATCCATCCATACTTTCATAAAATGTTATGTGCTGTCATTGTTTGCTCATATCTGCACATAATACATCATCTGATGTAAATATATAACAAAAATTTATCTTAAAAATGTATATGTAAATATATGTGCAAATATTAACATATGGTGCTCATGTTCCTTGTTGGAAAATCATAGTCCTTGTTAACAAAGTACTTTTTCCAGCAGCAACAACAGTTTCAGAATTCATGTTTGAGGTATGACTGTGTGTGTAATTTAAGTTTATAAACAAAAATGCGAAATTCTCTTGAAGCAGCGTTAACCACAGAGCATATTTTACTCATAAATCGAAAGCCACACTAGAAAATCCTGAGGGAATCCATAGCTCAAAAATGCTAATTATCCATCCGGGGTTTACGACCACAAACTACTACTGCTCTCACAAGCAGAGCATGTGAATTCTAGCGCAATTGCACTGCAAAGTATTCTCTTTAAAGCGCCTTACAGAAGACCGATGATGTCTAATGTGACAAACACATCTCTCCGGTCTGCTTTGTTTTGTTCCTGTCACAGGAGTTTCTGTGAAGTGTCTGCTTCCAATAGTGCAGTCCCACTGTGATATTGAGAGTTGATCGCTTGGACTGCTAATGGACTCAACATGCCTGTAGGCTTGTGTGGGCATCTGCTTGGGCTAAGTATCACCCTTTCCTGACATCATATGGAAGATTTGGTGCTAGCATGTGAATGACTGAAGGGCAAACATAGCCTGCTTATGCAAAATTGGTTACCGAGCTTTCATGTGTGATTATTATGGAAGACAAGTCGGTGCTCTGAACTTTATAGAGGACTGACATCACATATGATGTAAGGATGTCCACATATTAAAAGCTTCCATTTACTGTAGGTAATAGTGGCTATTTAAATTACTAATCGTTTAAAAGCAACAAAGCAGAAATTTGGTGAGAGGAAGAGTGACACTTGATCAATTATCTCCCGCAGACATAATTTCACTAAGTTAGGACGACGTAAAATCGCTCTTCACTTCTCTTTATTTTATATTTACACAGCCTTTATTCCTTATCTATAGCTACACACCGACACCACCGGATTGCATTTGGAGGCAACCAACATTGAGTTCAGAATTTAAATCAGCACATGAATATGGAGGGATTCTTTTGAATTTCTGTTTTGTACATCAGCCTGTCACTCACCACATCAGCCTCCACTTTAGCCTCACATGACTGAAATACTGAATTCCGAAATATGATAAACGGCACATCAACCCTCTGACAGTAATGCAAAATTCACCATGCTCACCTCTTAACTGTGTAGCACATGCTTGAATGTTTCTGATACACTGCACCTGGTCAGACACATACTGACAGGGGAATATGTGGAGCACATACAAAGATACTTGCAGCAGACAAGCTTGGAGCTTTTTCTTTCTACTCAGACTGTGAATAAGATATGTTTGCTTCACGCTATGCATAAAACAGCCCTTGAAATTAAATGTAGCGCTTATTATTTGCCTCAGATTTGCCTGACCGATCTGTGTCTAAAGTTAAAGATGATCACCCCAAGGTGAAACCGTCAGCGTACACATCACAGTTGGAGCTGGATTTAATTATCTGCAGTGGTGCTTGATTGCTAACTATATATTGCAGCGGACGCCGCTAGCATAATGGTTTTAATACCCCCATGTCAGTTTAATGAAGGAAAAGAAAAAACGGTGCTGTCCCCGAGACAGAATGCTTAATTTTAAACAATGTTTTCATTTTTTTTTTCAAGGAGAGGATTCACAATAAAATGATTTTACAAATTATTTTACAAATCTTTGTCCTTGTCTTATTTTAGGAGGATATTCATTTTTGTGGTATAGGCGTAAGTTTTTTTGCTTTTTTTATTCATCAACCCAATAATACGACTGCACCCAATATGATGTAACACTACATCCGTATCAGTGGGAAATTTTTGAGATAAATCAAACCGCAACTCAGATCACAAGTTATGCAATGACTGAATTTTAAAATGTTAATGTTTAATAATATAATAAATAATAAATAATAATACTATAATAAATATAATAAAACATTATCACTAATGTTCAGTTTGGGTTAGTAAGTTTTTTTTCTTTTAAGAAATAAATTTTTAAGAAATTTACTTTTATTCATCAAGAATGCATTAAATTGATCAATAGTGACAGTAAATGCATTTATAATGTTATAAAATATTTGTATTTCAAATAAATGCTGTTCTTTTGAACTTTCTAATCATCAAAGAAAAAATATGCAACTGTTTTTTTAGCATTGATAATAAGACATGTTTCTTGATTGAGGCAGCAATCATAATGATTTTCCTGAAGATCATGTGACACTGAAAACGGTGCTGAAACTTTTCATCATAGGAATACATTCCATTTTAAATATATTTCCAATAGAAAACATTATTGTAAAGTTTAAAAATCTTTTACATATTACAGTTTATCCTGTATTTTGGATTAACTAATATGAGACTTATTTTAAAAACATTAAAAAACCTTACTAATCTAAAACAAGTAATCCAGGCCCAAACAATGATACTACCACCACAATGTTTCACAAATAGGATAAGGTTCACGGTTTAAACACAACATTTCTATTTTGGTCTCATCCGTCCATTAAACATTTCTCCAGTAGTCCTCTGGAGTCCTCTTTAACAAACTGCAGACGGGCAGCACTGTTCTTTTTGGAGAGCAGTGGCTTTCTCCTTGCAACTCTACCATGCACACCATGGTTGTTCATTGTTCTCCTGATGGTGGACTCATGAACTTTAACATTAGCCAATGTGAGAAAGGCATTTAGTTGCTTAGAAGTTACCCTGGGTTCCTTTGCGTCCTTGTGGACTATTACACATCTTGCTTTGGACTGATCTTTGTTAGTCGACCACTCCTGGGGAGGGTAACAATGGTCTTGAATTTCCTTCATTTTAATCTGTCTGACTGTGGATTTGTGGAGTCCAAACATTTTAGAGATATTTTAGACATATTAACGCAGAAATATAGAACATTCTAAAGGGTCCAACCCTTTCAAACTCACTGTACAACACCACATATTATATATATCTACATATAGATAGATATTCTATATTCAGCTATATATATATAATATATATATATACATATATATATATGTGTGTGTGTATATATATTATATATATATATATATATATTATATATTATTATAGAGACACAGTGGGTACGAAAGTATTCAGCCCCCTTAAATTGTTCACATGCTTTTGTTTACTATGGCAGGCCCTTTCAAATCATTTAAGTTAATTTTTTTTTCTCATTAATGTACGGACAGCACCCCATATTGACATAAAAACAAAGAATTGTTGACATTTTTTGCAGATTTATTAAAAAAGAAAAACTGAAATATCACTGGTCCTAAGTATTCAGACCCTGTGCTCAGTATTTAGTAGAAGCACCCTTTTGATCTAATACAGCCTGAGTCTTTTTGGGAAAGAATGCAACAATTTTTTCACACTTGCTTTGGGGATCCTCTGCCATCCTCCTTGCAGATCCTCTCCATTTCTGTCAGGTTGGATGGTAAACGTTGGTGGACAGCCGTTTTTTGGTCTCTCCAGAGATGCTCAATTGGGGTTAAGTCAGGGCTCTGGCTGGGCCATTCAAGAAAAGTCACAGAGTTTTTGTGAAGCCACTCCTTCGTTATTTTAGTTATTTTTGTGTGCTTAGGGTCATTGTCTTGTTGTAAACCTTCGGCCCAGTCTGAGGTCTGGAGCACTCTGGAGAAGGTTTTCGTCCAGGATATCCCTGTACTTTGGCCGCATTCATCTTTCCCTCGATTGCAACCAGTCGTTCTGTCCCTGCAGCTGAAAACACCCCCACAGCATGATGCTGCCACCACCTTGCTTCACTGTTGGGACTGTATTGGACAGTTGATGAGCAGTGCCTGGTTTTCTCCACACATAAACCGCTTAGAATTAAGGCCAAAAGTTCTAAACTTGGTCCCCCCCCCCCCCCCCCCCCCCCCTCATCAACCAGAGATCTTATTTTCTTCTCAACACATCTTGATCCTCAGTTGTTTTTTTAGGCAAACTCCATGCGGCTTTCTGTGTCTGCACTGTGATAGGGCTTCCGTCGGGCACTCTGGCCCTAAAGTCCCCGACTGGGTGGAGGGCCTCATTGATTGTTGCCTTTGCTACAACTTTCTCCCATCCCCGACTGCACCTGGAAGCTCACCAATTGATCCTTTGGTGTCTTCTTTTCCTCTCTCACCCAGGCTCTTCTCCCCCGATAGCTCAGTTTGGTCGGACGGCCAGCTCTAGTAAGGGTTCTGGTCATCCCAAACGTCTCCATTTAAGGATTAATGGAGGCACTGTGCTCTTAGGAACCTTAAGTGCAGCAGAAATTTTTTTGTAACCTTGGCGAGATCTGTGCCGTGCCACAATTCTGTCTCTGAGCTCTTCAGGCATGCACTGTGAGCTGTAAGGTCTTATATAGACAGGTGTGTGGATTTTCTAATCAAGTCCAATCAGTATAATCACACACAGCTGGACTCAAATGAAGGTGTAGAACCATCTCAAGGATGATCAGAGGAAATGGACAGCACCTGAGTTAAATATTTGAGTGTCACAGCAAAGGGTCTGAATCCTTAGGACCATGTGATATTTCATTTTTTTTTTTTTTAATAATCTGCAAAAATGTCAACAATTTTGTTTTTTTCTGTCAATATGGGGTGCTGTGTGTACTTTAATGAGGAAAAAATTAACTTAAATTATTTTAGCAGATGGCTGCAATATAACAAAGTGAAAAATTAAGGGGTCTGAATACTTTCCGTACCCAATGTATATATACATGTAGATATATACACACGTGTATATCTATATATCTATATATCTATACATATCCACAGTGTTGTGAAAAAGTGTTGGCCCCCTTCCTGATTTCTTATTTTTTTGCATGTTTGTCACACTTTAATGTTTCAGATCATCAAACAAATTTAAATATTAGTCAAAGATAACACAAGTAAACACAACATGCAGTTTTTAAATGAAGGTTTTTATTATTAAGGGAAAACAAAATCCAAAACTACATGGCCCTGTGTGAAGAAGTGTTTGCCCCCCTGTTAAAACTGTGGTTTATCACACCTGAGTTCAATTTCTCTAGCCACACCCTGGCCTGATTACTGCCACACCTGTTCGAAATCAAGAAATATCTTAAATAGGACCTGCCTGACAATGTGAAGTAGACCAAAATATCCTCAAAATCTAGACATCATGCCGAGATCCAAAGAAATTCAGAAACAAATGAGAAAGAATGTAATTGAGATCTATCAGTCTGGAAAAGGCTATAAAGCCATTTCTAAAGCTTTGGGACTCCAGCGAACCACAGTGAGAGCCATTATTCACAAATGGCAAAAACATGGAACAGTGGAGAACCTTCCCAGGAGTGGCCGGCCGACCAAAATTACCCCAAGAGCACAGCGACGACTCATCCAAGAGGTCACAAAAGACCCCACAACAACATCCAAAGAACTGCAGGCCTCACTTGCCTCAATTAAGATCAGTGTTCATGATCCAACGATAAGAAAGAGACTGGGCAAAAACAGTTTTTATGGCAGAGTTCCAAGACGAAAAAACCGCTGCTGAGCAAAAAGAACAAAAAGGCTCGTCTCAGTTTTGCTAAAACATCTTTATGATCCCAAAGACTTTTGGGGAAATACTTATTTTTGGAAGGTGTGTGTCCCATTACGTCTGGCGTAAAAGTAACACTGCATTTCAGAAAAAGAACATCATACCAACAGTAAAATATGGTGGTGGTAGTGTGATGGTCTGGGGCTGTTTTGCTGCTTCAGGACCTGGAAGACTTGCTGTGATAAATGGAACCATGAATTCTGCTGTTTACCAAAAAATCCTGAAGGAGAATGTCCGGCCATCTGTTCGTGACCTCAAGCTGAAGCGAACTTGGGTTCTGCAGCAGGACAATGATCCAAAACACACCAGCAAGTCTACCTCTGAATGGCTGAAGAAAAACAATATGAAGACTTGAGTGGCCTAGTCAAAATCCTGACCTGAATCCTGTTGAGTTGCTGTGGCATGACCTTAAAAAGGCGGTTCATGCTCGAAAACCCTCCAATGTGGCTGAATTACAAGAATTCTGCATAGATGAGTGGACCAAAATTCCTCCACAGCGCTGTAACAGACTCATTGAAAGTTATCACAAACGCTTGATTGCAGTTGTTGCTGCTAAGGGTGGCCCAACCAGTTATTAGGTTTAGGGGGCAAACACTTTTTCACACAGGGCCATGTAGTTTTGGATTTTTCCCCCCTAAATAATAAAAACCTTCATTTAAAAACTGCATGTTGTGTTCACTTGTGTTATGGAGAGCAGGGCCCATTAAGTATTCTGCGTCCATTCGTACCCTAATAATTAGAATCATTCCACATCCCATGAACTCAGAATGACCTATTTTTTGCAGGGAAACTATGATTGCAGGTTGTTCTTGGGATATGTCCAATCCAATTAACTGAATGGAAGGTGACAGAAGCATAAAAGCTCACAGAACCATGTTGCTGATTCTGAACACTTAATTAGATATGTCCCAGTAGAGACTGGTGAGTCTGCTTATTTCAGCTGTGCATTAGTAATGACATCTATTGATATGTGGAATATACTTCCAAAAACAAGGCATATTTTATACCAGTGGAATCAAAGCGGTGCAAATGAGCAGCATTTGTCCTTTGTCTTAGTTATTTTTGTTTTCTTTATACAAAATGAATCAAACTGTACTACAATACAAACACGTGCTTGGTATTTTATTGTATTTGACCCCCATGCATAACAAAACAGAAAGTTAACCTAAACAGCTTGATTAATTGACATGATTAATTTACTTTAATTAAAAGACTGGCACAATTCCAATGACTAACTTACCTGAAAGATATAATTTCTTCTGACAAGCAATCAAATTGTAAATTGTTCCACTTCCTGATCACAGAAAAAAATAGCAGATATGTGTGGCAATGATTATGTACTCATTACATTCTTTGTTAAAACCATCTGTTTAATTAAAATAAATAAATAAAAAATAGTTTATGACAGTGCAGCATCAAAAGCAATGCATGAATATGAAATTGCCAACTTATTGTTTAACTTTTAATTTATATATAGACCTATGAATTTATCTGTGTGTGGCAGGGAAAAAAGATCAAACCTAATAGATATTTAACTAATCAGTCTGACATCTGCATTTGTTTGGAAGTGGGAACATGATGTAACCATGTGAGCATGAAAAATAGATGCTGCCCTGATAAGTGCTCTTCAGCGAGGCTCAGTAATTTTATTTGAAAGTATGATGCTTTTTGACCTATCCTTTCGTTTTGAATGAGCAATTTACCAGTGGAATTCATCATATTTTTCTCTCTTGCAGTTTCAAACAAAACACCAATCACAGAGGCAGGAAATGTTCTGATATTCCCGTGATGCAAGCAAACCAAGAAATCTGTGTTTCAAAGACCTTGGAGACGTAATTTACTTAACTTGGCATGTTTGCAGAGATGTTTCGTTAACTTCATTTGTTCCTATAGCACATTCCTCTGGCTCAACTGATTATTGCCAAGGTTGTGTGTGATTCTGCGAATACTGATGAAAAATATGATCCTTGAATACACTGTAAGTCGCTTAGGCTAAACATGTTTGCTAAATGCATATGTAGCTTAGGCTGTCCTTACAGCGATAGTTCATGCAAAAGTTATTCTGTGGAACATACTAAATTTGTATGGTTTCTCGCTTCAAGAGACCAATCTACTTTGAGTGTAACTAAGCTAGACAATGCACATTGGCATGCAATTATTGCATCCAGCTGCCGCGGATCCCAGCGTGAGCATAAAAAGGCAGCCGGTGCAATGCTTACCAGCTTTTTGCTTCGGAGCAGAGCGACAACATCGTTCTGCTCCATCCAAGTGTCTTCAGTGAGCTACGAGTTCAACGTGCTCTTGGAAGCTTCTGGTGTTGGCGGACGGCGCTTCAGCGGTGGTTGTTCCTGTGTCGAATGGGTTGTGCACTTCAAGCTGCACTACCCCCTGTTGTGCTGCAAACGGCCATATCCCCTGTGCGCCTCAGCACTAAAAGAGTATTTCCCTGAAAGAGCAATTTCTCTAAAAAAGTACAATAAGCGGAAAAACGACGGATCGTCTTTTTAAAGATGCAGTTTCACCCGTGCGTTTCTGGATGCGGTAGTTACCTGGCGCCGGGTGATGGTCACGATCGCTGCCTCACGTGTCTGGGCATTAAACACACTGAGGTGGCGTTCGCGGATGAATCATGTTCCCATTGCGGGAAGATGACCATCTCGGAGCTGCGGGCCAGGCTCCGTTACCTCGAGGGGGGCGGAGCTCCGTTGCCTCTGCCACGATCTAGTGTTTGTCCTGGCAGCAGCCAGGCGTGGACTACTTCGGGCCCCACCCGTCCAGGCCCCCATCAAACCTGGCAGTGAGCGAAAGAGCAAGAGGCCCCGGGACGGGTGACCCAGAGAGGGAGGAAGCTGCTCTTTTGGGGATGGTGAAGGGGCACTACTCCCTCCCCCGGAGGAGGGCCGGGTGGAGAATCTAAAAATCTCGACGAGAGAGTGGTTTTCTCTATCTCTGGGTCCCAGGAGGGCACGGATAGTTGCGGACGGACTAACACCGGACCTCACTCATCCTCCTCCTTCACCAGACGGCAGCAGCGGGAGGTTCGAGAGCATCAACAAAGGCCCTACTCACCCACCCTCTGCACCTGTGGTAACATGTAAGCTCATTGCACCCCACACTCACACCCCTCTCCGGCCCGTTCACAAGCCGCCCGAGCTGGGTCCCTGTGTTCCCCCTCGCTGCCCCACTGCGGGTACGGCGGTGGTTCCGTTGCTACCGCTTGCAACGGATATTAGTGACTGGCTAGCACTACCCGCTGGTCCTCGCTGGCTTCTTTTCTGCTGACCATCATCCTTGGCTATGCAATTCAGTTTGCCCCGGCGTCCCCCCAAGTTCACAGCACGCACCGCTTCACAACAGTGAAAGGCGGCCATGCTCCTGTCTTGCGTGCAGAGATCGCAGTCCTGCTGGTGAAGGACGCGATAGAGCCGGTTCCTCAAGCCGATATGAGGTTGGGGTTTTACAGCTCTTACTTCATTGTACACAAGAAAGGCGGTGGGTTACGATCAATATTGGACCTGCGTGTCTTGAACTGGGCCCTTCACCGGTTACCGTTCAAGATGTTGATTCAGAAACGCATCTTCGGGTGTGTCCGTCCCCGAGACTGGTTTGCAGCGATCGACCTGAAAGACACGTACTTTCATGTGTCGATCCTTCCGTGCCACAGACCATTTCTGCGGTTCGCGTTCAAAGGACGAGCATATCATTACAAGGTCCTGCCCTTCGGACTGTCCCTGTCTCCCCATGTCTTCACGAAAGTCGCGGAGGGGGCTCTTGTTCCCCTCAGAGAGCAGCAAGTTTGCATCGTCAACTATCTCGACGATTGGCTTATAATAGGACAGTCTCGAGATCAGTTGTGCGAGCACAGGGACCTGGTGCTCCGGCGCCTCAGCCAGTTGGGTCTTCTGTTCAACTGGAAAAGATCAGGACTCTCCCCCCTCTTCCCCGTGCAGAGGATCTCTTTTCTCGGTATGGAGTTGGATTCGGTCGAACAGACAGCACGCCTCACAGAGGAACATGCACGGTCAGTGCTGACCTGCTTGAATTCATTCAAGGGCAGGAAAGCAGTCCCACTGAAACAATTTCAGAGGCTACTGGGGCATATGGCAGCTGCAGCGGCCTGTCGCCACCTTCACCCCGTGGTCAGATCTTACATTCCTTTGGGCAGGAGTGCCCCTAGAACAGGTCTCCAGGCATGCTGTGGTTTACACGGATGCCTCCACCACCGGGTGGGGTGCCACGTACAATGGGCATGCAGTCTCAGGGGTTTGGACGGGCCCGCAGCTGCATTGGCACATTAATTGCCTAGAGTTTTTGGCAGTGCGCCTTGCCTTGAACCGTCTCAAAGGGCGCTTACGAGGCAAGCACGTGCTGGTTCGAATGGACAACACAGCGACCGTTGTGTACATCAACCGACAAGGTGGTCTGCGCTCCCGTCGCACGTCGCAACTCATCTGCCACCTCCTCCTTTGGAGTCGGAAGGTTCTGAGGTCACTTCGTGACATTCACATTCCGGGCCTGCTCAACAATACGGCCGACGAGCTGTCTCGAGCTACGCTCCCGGTAGAGTGGCGACTCCATCCCCGGACGGTCCAGCTGATTTGGGGACGTTTCGGAGCCGCTCAGGTAGACCTGTTTGCCTCTCCAGAAACCTCTCACTGCCATTTGTTTTACTCCCTGACCGAGGGAACACTCGGCCCGGACACACTGGCACACAGCTGGCCTCGGGGCCTACGCAAATATGCGTTTTCCCCAGTGAGCCTTCTCGCACAGACGCTGTGCAAGGTCAGGGAGGACGAGGAGCAGGTCCTGCTTGTGGCGCTGTATTGGCCCACTCGGACCTGGTTCCCCGAACTAATGCTCCTCGAGAAAGCCCCTCCCTGGCAGATTCCTCTGAGGAAGGTTCTACTGACTCAGAGATGGGGCACCCTGTGGCACCCGCACCCAGACCTCTGAAAACTTCATGTCTGGTCCCTGGATGGGACGCGGAGGTTCTAGGTGACCTACCCCGAGAGGTAGTTGACACCATCACTTCAGAGAGAGCACCATCTACGAGACACGCTTACGCCTTGAAGTGGAGCCTGTTTGTCGAGTGGTGTTCTTCTCACCAAGAAGATCCCTGGAGATGCCCGATCAGGGTCGTGCTTTTCTTTTTGCAGCAAGGGCTGGATCGAAGGCTGTCTCCCTCCCTCCACAATTTATGTCGCTGCGATTGCTGCTAACCACGGCCCCGTAGAAGGTAGGTCGTTGGGGAAGCATGACTTGGTTGTCAGGTTCCTTAGGGGGGCGAGAAGTTTAAATCATCCCCGGCCCCCCTCCATACCCTCTTGGGACCTGTCTCTAGTGCTTAAACATCTACAGTAGAAAAAAAAAAAAAAAAAAAAAACAGGCCCATTTTAGCCTTTGCATCAATCGAGTAAAGTTTCTTTAATTGAAAACTCTGCTTCTGCTTACACTGGCCTCAATCAAGAGGGTTTGCACGCATTTTCGGTCGGCGATTCGTGCCTAGAGTTTGGGCCGGCTGACTCCCAGGTAATCCTAAGACCCCGGCCCGGCTATGTGCCCAAGGTTCCCACTACTCCCTTCAGGGATCAGGTGGTGAACCTGCAAGTGCTGCCCTTGGAGGAGTCATACCCAGCCCTAGCTTTGCTCTGTCCCATCCGAGCCTTGAGATGCTACGTAGACCGGACACAAAGCTTTAGGACCTCAGACCAGCTCTTTGTCTGTTACGGAGGCCGGCAGAAGGGAATGCTGTCTCTAGCAGAGAATGGCCCACTTGATTGTGGATGCCATCACCCTGGCTTGTCAGGCACAAGGTGTGGCCTGCCCGCTCAGGTTGCGAGATCACTCTACGAGGAGTGTTGCTTCCTCCTGGCCATTAGTGCATGGCACCTCAATAGCAGATATTTGTAGAGCTGCCGGCTGGGCGACCCCCAACACGTTCACTAGATTCAATAGCCTCCGTGTGGAGCCGGTATCCCTCAAAACAAACCAAAAACAACCCAAAAAACACAAAACTGTGTTCTCACCTCGAATGGGTAGAGGCGCTGAGAGGCCCCGGTTTGGTGTTGGCTTGCTAAAACTGCTCCAGAGTGTCCGTACTGTAGGCACTGTTGAGCTCCTCCGTCCCCTCGGCAACCAGACGTGGCGAAACGTCCGGCGCCAGGCCCTCACTCGCTGAATCCTTGAGAACCGAAGAAGGCTGGATTCCATATGTTAGACACGGATCCCTATGTGTTTGTACGTCCCACACGGTATAGCTTTGAGCCCGTGTTTTCCCGGCAGACTTCTGCCATTCCATGAGGGTTATGTTCATATGTGTATTTGCTTCCGAATCCTCCTTCGGGAAGGATGGGGCTTCCGCAGTGTCCCTGTTCCAAGTGGAACGGGTACGTTTTCCCAGTGTTATCTAATCTCACTGAGTGGGTAGTGCTACGACAACGGTGAATGGTCTTCTTGTTGCGAGCCCCGGCTTACACCACAAAGGGGCGCAGGCGGCTTGTACAGGACACTGGAAGGGGCAGCATCCTTGTGGCGCTTTGGTAGGGATTCCCAATTCGTTAGTCACGATGTGACTTGTAGTGACCGACTGAAAGGGAATGTCTCGGTTACGTATGTAACCCTCGTTCCCTGAAGGAGGGAACGGAGACGTCACGTCCCATCGCCACGGCTGCTGTACCACCGCTGAGCGGCCGGGTCACCGGCTTGGCTCCTCAGCAAAAACCAGGTATGCATTGCACCGGCTGCCTGTTTATGCTCATGCTGTGATCAGCGGCAGCTGGATACAATAATTGCATGCCAATGTGCATTGGCTTGTTTAGTTACACTCTAAGTAGTTCCCTATTTCAGGGAACGAGGGTTACATATGTAACCAATACATTTCTGCACTACTAGTGTCACCTAGCTGAATTACAAAAATACATTTTTTTTTTTTCAAACACCTCAGCAAACGCCCCATACACTCGTCACACCCTTATTCTTATACGTATAATCTTATACTCTCTTATACTTATAATCTTAGGCTTGACAGTAAAAAGCTAACGTGTGGAAAAAAAAGCTTAGGCTACCTGTAAAGAACAAACTCCACAAGTTTGGTGTCTCGATTGAAACACAAATATTCAAATTTTGAATTTAACTTCTTTAACCGAACCTGAATGTGTTTTCCCATGTAACGCATCAGTCTTGAACCCACACCAGCTAAACATCCTCTGGTTCAGCCCGGCAGCCACACCCACGACTCTCGCTATTGGTTGAGCTGGAAAGAGATTGACAGATCTGAACGGACCACTAAATGTTTTGATAGTGTGTGATAGGCTACATTTTGGGGGAAGAAAAATACTTATTTCAATTTATTTATTATTTACAATTTTCTATTCGAATATATCTTAAAATGCAGTTATTCTTGTAATGGCAAAGCTGAGTTTTTATCATCATTACTCTAGTCTTCAGTGTCACATGATCCTTCAGAAAGTACTTCGGTTAAGAGAATGTATTTTGACAAGAGAATGTATTAAGAGTATGTATTTTGAAAAAAAGAAAAAACATTAAACCTTATAAGGATGAGCGCAATTTGCATTTTCTGTTGAACAATCCATTTAAGAAAATATCTTAATGTTTTATTGAAAATAATCACATTTTGAGGAATCTGCCACACCTTCTAACATCTTACAGAGCATTACAACCATTAACATCCACACTATAGCTAATAAAGCAAAACTGAATGGTAATATGATGCTAATGAATGAGTATAGCCACTACAACAGCGGAATCATAGCTGCATCAGTATGCATGCATGCTCTCCTAAGGATCTGCACACTTCTGAAGCCATTTTTAATGTGCTTCAATCTGCACAATCTCTGAAGGCCCCATCCCTCCACCAGGAGTGATGAATAAATGAGTGTCTGACAGAGCAGCCATAGTAAAGATCAAAAGCGAAGGAGATAATTAACAGTACACTAATTGATACCCACCCTGAGTTTTCACCAGAAATGAAAAAGAGTGCAGCTTTGATTGATATTAATTGGGCAAGAATATGCATGAAATCTGTTCTGATGTTGGATCTTGAGTCCTCATGCACCAAAAGTTCCAATAAGCTGTGCCTGACTCGAACTGCAGCACATCAGCAGTGGGCTCTTGAAACAGAAGGAATCGCATAATTATAAAATAAATTAATTTAGGTGACCTAAAGTACACAGTTTAAAAAAGGTCAGAAAAAAAGGATACAATTTAAAAATACATTATTAGAAGACACAGTTCACACCAAAATGAACATTCTGACATTTATTCACACACAAAATGAAAAGGATTTATTATTATTATTTTTGTATTCATTATTTTTCTGTTCCACAGAAGAAAGGCATGTAAAATGCATCATATCTAAATAATAATAATAATAATAGTTTTTGTTATTGTTATTATTAATATTTGACTTCCGTGGCAAGAATATTTATGTAATATACATTGGGGATAATTCAAAATGCACATCAGCTCACACAGGCTTTAACTTGCCTTTACATATACTAAGCTTTTACAATATGGTTCCATTACTTATCATTAGTTAACCGGAACCAACAATGAAAAAAAAAATTCTAAAGCATTTATTAATCTTAGTTTATTTCAACATTTACTAATGCAAATATCTGCTAATATTATTTAGTGAACCTGAGCTAACAATGAAAAGTTTGATTTTTATGAACTTACATGAAAAAATTGATAAATACTGTAAACAAGATCGCTAACTAACGTTAACTAATGGGACCTTTTTTAAAGTGTTAGCTTTAATATTTAATTGTAACTTTTCAAAAACACCCCAAAATGCACTAGGGAATAAACTAGAAAATTAAGTTTCTGGTCAGAACCAAGATATTTCCTTACATAGGTTAACTTGAAATTGAAATTATTTAAAAGATTTATAGAATGCATAGAAAAGGAAAGTGTGCCTGCAGCGAACAACAACAAAAAAAACGTTCTATCCTCAAATGTTTCTTCACAATTCACGTCACATTCGGCCTATTTGAACTGTCTCCTTTGAGTCAACTGTGCAGGCAAAAAAAGTTTCTTCCTTTCATTTCGAAGGCAAATGAAAAACAGTGCTCATATTAATTAAGTCGAGGTGGACTGTGAGTAGCACACTCTGACAGTGAGTTATTTTGCTGCAGGTACACACAAACACAGCATTGCACGCTTACAAGCCCCAAAGGGATCACACACTATAAATAAAAGGCCTAACAACACGCATTCAAATCCACAGGGGAGCACAGATGTCTTCAGTCTGTCTTGAAATCTTCAGGTCTTGTTAGGTCTTATTTGTGGTTGTACATCTTTATACATCCATTGATTTATTTATCCACAGTTGCTTTACAACATATACTTTTAAGAACAACATTTTGCTCTCATTACTGCAATAATTTTTACTCTAGAGATACCCAATGGACCCACTTTATATTACTGTATGATCAGTGAAGTTTTCAAAAAATCTTTAGGACTCTAAAGCAAGAACTAGATGTATTGTAACAACATTATATGGGACACTGCTACCTGTGTAACCGTTGAAGGGCTCTCTAAATAGTTTACAACCGAATATAAATTTTAATAATTCTATACATTCACATAATGTGGATAATGGAGAAAAATATGAAATATGGCAGCATATTATATAATGTAACTTAAAACAAAGATAGAAAACAATATTTGTTTTGTTGATTTAGAGTTGAATTGTTCATTATTATCGGTCTTTTAATTCTGCTGCTTCATAATAGTTTTAATTGAAATTCCTCTAGGTAACCTAATGCACAGTTAGAAAAAGGTCAGACTAGTTAAGACTTTGAAGATAAAATTATGATATTATTAGAAGGCGTAGTTCACCCAAAAAGCATTTATTCACACACAAAACAAAAGAAAACGCTATGTTGAAAAATGTTTTTTGTCCATACAATGAAAGTCAATGGGGTCTAATTTTCTTTTGGACCCACTGACTTTGATTGCATGGATAAAGCATGAATTGAAAGACGAATATGAGGATGATTTAAAGCAGTGATGGGCAAACTTGGCCCTTCCAGGCCACTTTCCTGCAGAGATTTAATCCAACCCTGATATGACTCGCCTGCCTGTAGCCTTCTAGTAGTCTTGAAGACAATGATTAGCTGGTTCAGGTGTGTTTGATTAGGGTTGGAGCTAAACTCTGAAGGAAAGTGGCCTGGAAGGGCTAAGTTTGCCTACCCCTGATTTAAAGAAATAGCTCGCTTAAAAAAGAACATTTCCAAAAAAATGCACTCAACCCTCAGGTCATCCAAGATGCATATAAGTTTGTTTCTTCATTGAAAAAGGATTTGGAGAAATTTAGCATTACATCACTTGCTCACCAAAGGATCCTTTGCAGTGAATGGTTGTCGTCAGAATGAGTTCAAACAGCTGATAAAAACATCACAATAATTTAAAAGTAATCCACATGCCTCCATTCAAGAATGTCTGTTTGAGAGGTATAACAGCACACACTGATCTCCTGTGATGGATCACGAGCAGGTGTTTCATGCTCACAAGGGAAACACAGCCAATTTAAACAAGCATTCAATCAGCAAAATCAACAGAAAAACTGGAGAGCTTTAGTCAACTGCAGTTCAAATAAATGGGTAATGCAACACCTGTGGATGTGTGTGAGACAATCATTTAAAATGACTGAAGAACACGCTCTTTTCACTAATCAGATGTGCTTGACTTACTAAGCAACTGCGGGACTGATTTCAAACATCTGGTTAGATGACTTCATACTGATATATTGTAATCGGATCAAAACATTATAGCTCACTGTAAAACAAATGATTTTGAAATTGGGTTGGCAATAACAATCTGAACGGCATGCTGTTAAAGCAAGGCATGGAGTTTCGTTTTTGAGGTTTAAAGTATTGTTTAGTGATTGACTGTATACGTACTAAGCAAGATTGAACAGGGACTGTTGCATGTTATGTCTTATGTCAAGTCTAACAGTCTTGCATATTTGTACTAAACTATTATATTTATAAAAAAATTATCTTTATTGCAAGGATCATTCATCAGTCAGATTTGCAAGTAAATGATGATGCTGATGAGGGAAGTTGTGTATGATATCAAAGAAAGTCAGTCATTTTTAGCCGCTCAGGGTGGTCAAGTGTTCTAGTCAGTGTTGGTCCACTTCAGCTCCAGCTGTTCAGATTTGGCAGTTTGACAAATGGGCAATGTACATCAACAGCTCTAAAACATAAGCCACAAGGGATGAATCAGCTGACAAATTGCTTTTCCAACTCACTCCTTAGTGATTGTGCTACTGTGAAATGTGGTATTTGAGTATTACATAATATCGGTTTTGAACAAAGAAACCTTAAACTTTCCTTAAAGCCTCAGCAAATTCATTTGCACTTACAGGCTGAAACTTCATGAAATCATCCACAGAAATAAATCCAAAAACGGTATTAATTTAAAAGCAACAAAAATATCAGTCCTTGTTGATTAGTATAAATTTAAGTTAAAGCAGAAGTGCGATTATCATTTCGGACTGTTTTACTTACTGTACATACAATAATTTAATACAATGCTGGGAATTATCCACTGGTTGGGGATGGGAAATTTGCTAATTCCCTGTTCAGCTGTGATTTATAATTTTGGGTCAGTTGCACCCACTAACTGCTTGGTGAATGACAAAAAAATATATATCTCGATATTTTCTGGAATTGTGTTGATAATACAATAATAGTGTGTTATTGTGCTGGTACTTTGGCAGGTTCAGGTCTGCCGTGGACAGCTGACTCCCAAAGCTTTTGATATTCCTCATATTCTGTGAGGTGGTTAGTTTGCATCAGTAACTTTTACAATAAGTTTAAATGGATTTTTACATTGTATGGGCATTTTTACCTTTAAAAGGCCATTTTTTTCTAACCTAATTAAATTAATGCATAATGTTTTTTGTGTCAAATTCTTAAATTGAATCAATAAACTCAAACAGTAAGACACTATAGGGCTGTTACCAATCCATCAAGACAAATCAGTCAGTATCAACAAAATTAGTGTTTGCAATGCAGAGGTGGCACATAATCTGCATCTGAGGTTGTCCGATCCAGTGTCAGAACTTCCGTCTGCTAGCCATCAGAGGTCACCCTTCCCATTTCATTGACTCTTGCACTACACACGTTGCATATCACCCCAGAATACATTATACAGTCATCCACTGCACTAAACGACACAACACACGGTTGATTGCACAGCACTGATTGCACCAGCTGTATCACCAACATCCCCTATTTAAATCTCACTTGATCCATTGCACGGCGAGTATGTTGAGCACTTATCAGTTTGATAGTCCACTACTTAGCATTTTAGTTTTGTATGCATTGGTTGCCTTGCCTTGTCAGTGTTCTCCTGGTTTTGCGGTTTCTGATCTTTGCCTGTCTCCCTGGATTTATCCCTCTAGTCTCGCCCCTGTGGTTCTGTCTGCCGATCGTCGACCTACGCTAACCCTAGGACTATTGTTGTGTTTTGCCCGCCATGTACCTGTCTGCCTTTATCTGACCCATGCCTGTTGTATGACCACGTCTCTGTCTTCTCCTAAATAAAAGCTTGCATATGGATCCGCACGTCTCACGTCTTGTCAGCCCCGTGACAGAGGTGGCATTTAGATGCATTCACACATGAATGCATTTAACCTGCAGTTACAAATGCATTAATAATGTTTTGATATTTTAAATTATTAGAAATTAATGAATGAAGGAAGGAATAAATAAACATCTGACATAATTGTCTTCCAAATGTCTTGAAAAATAAATTATGACCACACAAAATATATGATGTGTGTCTCTTTAACACATTAATGTTTATTTACAGCTGCCATGATTCAGATCATTAAACACACAACAGTATTTTTGCTCCATCAGTCAACAAATTCTCTGTAAACAGAAAATGCTCACTTATCTCACCTGGTTTTGGAGCATTTGAAGTAAAACAAATAATTAGAAGAACTCAGTTTGATTTCAATCAAGAAGTTATGAGTTACTTACATTTACATGTATGCATTTGGCAGATGTTTTTATGGCAGATGAAAGTGACCTATATTCCATTTGATTTACACATTCTGTCAGTTTTTGCTTTTCCTGGGAATCAAACTCATGACCTTGGCGTTAAAAGCACCATGCTCTTCTGTTTGAGCTACAAGAAGATTAAGCTTGCTTTAGTCCAGTTTTGCAAATTGCAAATGTATTCATTAAAAAGAGTGCTAATAATATGTCTGTCTCTTCAAACAGGATATTTTAAAAACGTTTTGGCCTTGATTTATCAATATTCAAACTAATGTGATATCTAACAAATTCACTCACTTTCAAAAGCTTGAAATAAGAGAACATAAACTGTCAGTAATATGTTTTATTACTGTTATGTGCTGTTTATGTTAAGTTGACATGAGTGACACAAGATATTAAATTCAGTTATTATTTTTGCACTAAATATAATTTTGAATCAAACAGTTGCTTACTAAAAGCTCATGAGAAATGACTTCATATTAATGCATGTCATGCATTCTCAGAGTCTACACATGACGACAGCAGCTGGTGAACAAATTAAGAGCTTCTTTGATTTGCATTGACACTGCCCTGTTTGTGCACTCCAATGGAGGAATGCACCAAAATGTATATTCATCAAGGGAGACCCTCAAAATTTGACCTGTTTTGTGGGCACTATCAAATTTACAAATTTTTTTTTTTTTTTGCCAAACCAATATCTTTGTGCACTGTGTGAGTCGCTGTAAGACCATGTCCATTATATTTAACAACTTGCCAGCTTATAGGCAGCTTTAACAATTCTTAACCGATTTTAACCAAACATTGGGTAATTTAGTTAGCTATTAGCTATTCATCAATTTAGCTGTCTCTATTATTTTTCAACTTACAATCCATTAGAGGGATCTCTCCCCTGGTATAACCTGAGGCTAAATGGATTGTTCAAGGGCACAATAGTGACATGACAGAGGATCTCAGTAATTCTCCAGTTCTTCACTCACAACACAACCCCCCCCCACACACACGACACTTGTGATTTTGACCCAAACTTTTGAGTAATAAAATCTCAGATTTAAACGTAAGATACCGTCCAAACCCATAAATGTAGTACAACACTTGCCCATATTGTGTAAAATAAATAAACAAACAAATAAATGGCAAGAGTACTTATAAAGCATTTATTGATGCCTTATTCTGCATGACAATATTTTAGATGCCTTAATCCTAAACTTAACAACTAACTATTAATAAGCAACAAATTAGGAGTTGAAGCAAAAGTCATAGATGATAGTTATTTAATAGTGGGAATTGGTCATCAAACTATAAAGTGTCAGGACACTACTACAATGGTGTTTTTTTTTTCTATAGTCACCCATTGTAGTCATAAACAAAAAAAGGGAGGGAAATGTAGAAAAAACATATTATAATGTGTATTTTTTGTTTTTATTTTTATTATTATTATTTTTTACAGTCAGAGTGAAAAAAGAAAGAAAAAAAACACTTTTTGGCACTTCAACTTGTTCTTTAAACGTCTGAGATCATTAATTCTGACTTGTCTGCTTAAATACAATCAACATTTATTTATTTATTTACTTATTTTAATCATTTAGTTATCATCATGTGGGCTTTTAAAAAATGCCTGTCCAGATCATGAAGTTCTGCTGTTGACAGGACTGCAACTGCAATATAAGAGATCCCTTGACATTCCACTCTACGCCTACTCCAGTTAAAGGATGCAGGCATCTTATCAATGCTGAGTATATAAGAAATCTTGCTTGTTACAGAGCCTCTCCGTTATGGCTTGGCCTTCCTGACAGTTGATGGGCATTAGACACACTAGTCACTCAAATAATTTGCTGCCTGCTGAATATAAGGCTAGACCCAAAAAGACATCATAATTTCAACAAGTCCATAATGAGACCTTCACAGCGGAGCATCACAGGAGGACAGACAACATGCCAAAGAACAAGCCTATCATAATATATCGTGACTTATTATATTACTACTTTCATTAAGCTCATACAGGAACTACTTACACTTTATGTGGGCTTAAAAAAATGATTAATATTGGTGTAAATTCATATTTCAATACCATTCAAAAGTTAATACTCGTATGCAAGGATGCATCAATTGATCAAAAGTGACTAAAAAAGTCAATTACAAACAGATTAAAAAATAAAGGACAGTAATAATTGATGTTACTCAATAAAAATGTTTGTGTAAACACAATTTTCACTCATTAATTGCTAGTAAATTTCACAAACAATTACAAAGAAATGTCAAGTAATACGCTGCATTAAACATGAAAAACTGAATTTTGACAGTGGTGGACGAAGTACACAAATCAAGTACTTGAGTAAAAGTACAGATACGTATAATAAAATATTACTCCAGTAAAATTACTCAGTTTTCAATTTTTCTCGAGTGAAAGTACAAAAGTACTTGATTTTTTATGTACTTTAGTAAAAAGTACCAATAGATGAATGTTTATTGTGAAGTTTTATATAGGCTACTTTTATCATTTAATTTTATATTGCCATATACTTTTTTATAATCCTACTGCTCAAAATGCCTGGGATTTTCGCAAAATAACCAATAAGGAAATAATGAATATAATAAGGAAAATATAGTTAGATTTTCATAATGATTTTTTTCTTCTCAAACCTTGTCTGTGGTGTAAAAACACCCCTGGCCAAATGCCCCCAGAGGGCATCACTTCCCACTTTGATAATTACTGTAGTTACCATGTTCTGAACATCACATTCTTTCTTTTTCCCTCAGATGTAATCTATCTAGGTGGTTGAATAAAA
Source organism: Sinocyclocheilus anophthalmus (assembly GCA_018155175.1). Classification (NCBI taxonomy): domain Eukaryota; kingdom Metazoa; phylum Chordata; class Actinopteri; order Cypriniformes; family Cyprinidae; genus Sinocyclocheilus; species Sinocyclocheilus anophthalmus. The sequence continues at coordinate 311,338 of JADLZN010003897.1, read as the reverse complement.
ATATTTGGACTTTATTTTTAAAAATTACCTCAATTTAGCACCAGCAAGCTCGTTAGCTAGACAGTTAGCATCAGCCAACATTATTGACTTATTTTCAGCATGGTTATGAATAAACATTTATATTTGTCTACTCGGCTAGTTGATCCAGATACATAGTAACTTAGGCTATGTGTGCTGACCAACAATATAAAAACAGACGTCACACAGGGCTAAATACATAGCATTTTAGTTACAGCAGCGGGGAAGATGAACGTGCATGAGGTATTTTATTTAATCTGTGTTATTTTAATGTTTTTTTACCTAAAACATAGAGACTCTGATGTTAATCGTGTCTGATTCAAGCATTTCCGTGGGCATTAAACAGATCACCATTACAGCAGATTGTCACAAACAAATGACGCTTTGACATAAAGTGATTTTCAGCAAGTAATTAATCCTAAAATTCGACATTACCTAACTTACTTTTAACAGCATCAGACGCGCTCATAAGATCTCCCGGTTCTTACTTGTGAATTCAGTTCACTGGAGACTCGCACTAAACGGTTCATTTGATGCAGTGAGTTGTCGACTCGAGAAACCAGCGCAACCGGACATTCAATTGCGTGAATTAAATCAGTTGGGGCGATTTGCGAACGATTTTCTAAGGCCGGGTTCATTGAAAAGAATCAGTTCGTTCTTGAATCAGACGCTGCTTCTGCGTCTCGGAGCACGTGATAAGGAGTTACGATACGTTTTATGAAATTAAGTGAAGTAAAAGTACGATCCTATGCTTTGGAATGTAGTGAAGTAAAAGTAAAAGTTACTCAAAATAAAACTACTTCAGTAAAGTACAGATACTTGAAAAATTTACGAGTAACGAAGTAAAACTACTTCGTTACTCTCCACCACTGAATTTTGAAGATGACAAACAGAAATAATATTTCTTGTAAAACTTGCTCCAAGATTTATTTGTTGTTTTACAATTTCAAAAATAAATAAAATAAAATAAAATAAATAATAAATAAATAAATAAATACATATAGTGAATGAATTACCATGAATAATTATATAAATAATTTTGCGTGTAATAGAGGGCTCGCCTCTTGTGGTTATCATGTTTTTGATTTCCAGCATTTTATGGTACTTTTTATTGAAAATTTAATATAATTTTTGTTCAGCTAACTTAATGGAAATGGTTACAATCGCCATAACATACTTTTATCATGTTTAACTGGCTTTTTTTTTTTTAAGAATATTGTAGTGAAGGTAATTTTACAGAAAAATAGTCTGTGAATGAAACTTCCAGTGTTCCATAAAACAGATGGTGGTTTCTCTGTAAGCTTGACTGCAACATTTCTTGCATGAAGTGACTCATAAAATCAGTAGTAGCTTTAGTAGACTTATCACAGAATGATGTGAAGAGATGTGTTTGGCTTTAAAAAAAACAAAAAAAACGTTTATGCCCTGTGAGAGTTGGTGCTCTCAGTTGGCCTATATAATAGTCAGAAAATAAATCTGGCTCGTTTTCGCATGGATTTATACGGAGTCTGTCCCATCCTTAGAGCCATAGTGGGTGCAGAATGAGCTTTAAAATGTCCTGAAATCAAAACTATAGCACACTGTTGTTTCTTTTCTTATTGCTCTTTGCTTTTATCAGTCACTTTTAATATTGTTGTTGTTACTGCTATAATTATTAAGCCAAGCAATACACCATCAACGCTACAAGGCTTGCCCTTAATTGCCATAGTCAATACATTAGAGGCCTTACACATTAGGCCATTTCAGTAAGTAATTTGCTCGGATGATAGCTTCATAACACACACATCTCACTGCAGACAGAACCTTTGGGGTAGTCTATGACAGTATTGCCTGTCAGTCAAACAAAATCATGAATTATATATGCCCACATTTTTCTCAAACCATGAATATGTGAACAGATCACAAATCCCGCATGAACTTCCTGTTGAACTGAGAAAACAGAGTGCGACTCGACTTTGACAGTGCTAGACTGTGTAATAGCAGAATATTTTACTAAATGTGCTCTGCAAGTAATTCTAATGAAGCTGGGGAAGCTATTAGAAACTACAGCCTGGTACCCAAGTAGTTAACTACATTACTAACTACTAGTATATTAATTTATATTAATGCTATTTACAGGGAAAATACTTTTTTTATTTTAAGTTTACAACTGTTAGGTCTCGCTCTGTGTTTGTGCATTCCAGATAGACTGTCAGTCTGTGCATTACAGTGACAAGTGATCATATTTACAAGTGAATCATTTGGATTGTTCACACAGCTGATTTGTTCATAAATACTGATTCAGTCTAGAATTTAATTTGTGCATTGCATAAAGGTGCAGCAGTTAATTTTGCAAGACGCTATTTACGTCAGCGGAGCCAAAAATAGACAAAAACAACTGACAATATTTAGTCTGAAATGTAAGTTATTCAATTTTAACTATCAGATGATATTTAATTTAAACAAAGCAGTATACATCTGGTTTAATGCTGACTGCATTAAACTTAGATCAGTTACACTAAATGCACCCAATTAAACTTTAATAAAAGTCACTTTATTTATATAAATATAAGATGAAAGCACAGGTATGAACAAATGAAACATTTATTTACAGGAACCTTCCAAACGGACCGATTCACTACTGAATCAGAATTTCCAAAGCATGTGGGAGACAGTGTTGTTTTTTGTTAATTGAAACTAAAACTTTTAAAATCATGTCTGGTAACTGAAATTAAGCTGAAATAAATATTAGATGGGGTGGGGGGGGGGGGAGTTGAAAAAGTAGAAAAAGTTGCTACTAACTGCAATTTTACTTCATTTTAAGTATTAAAATTACTAAAACTCAAATAAAAAATACTAAGGCTAAACATGCATATGCATAAACTAATACAAATGACAAAAGCACATTAACAAAATCAAACTTACAAAATTACTAAAAGTTAAGCTAAACTGAAAGTATAATAATAACAGCTAATTTAAAATATTGATAATTGCTACTATAATAGCAAAAATAATGCACTGTCAAAATATTTCTTGAAGTTGTAAATAAAATAAAGATAATTGGAATACATTTGACAAGAAAATACTTTTTCAGTTTCTCTACTTCAAAATTTCACATTTAATTCAATGTATTACTTGGCATTCCCTATCAGTCAGTCACGTTCGACGTTACGTTGACAATGACGCTAGGGGTATGAGCATACAAGAAACGGAGAATGACAATTGGCGAGTGGAACTTGCATGCCAGGCACTCCCCGTACCTACGGGTATATAAGATGGCAGCGTGCATCCACTCATTCAGATTTTAGATATTTTTTCATTCAGATTTTTGCTTCAGAGCTGATCGCTTCCAAGATAAATCTACAAAAGAAACGAAGAACTACTTTGGGACACCACGCTTCCTGGGTTGGACCCTCTTCCTCCCCTCTGCTGCCTACCGTGGGTACATCAGGAATTGTCTCTATGGTGCTGGTTGCTTGAAGTTTGGGGGCCTGATTAGCGCTCCCCAATCCGTCTCGCTGGCTCATTTAGATGATTCGACTCGGCTATGCGATTCAGTCCACCAGGTGCCCTCCCAGGTTGAGGGGCTGCGAGCAGAGATTGCAGTCCTCTTGGTGAAGGATTCAATCGAGTCTGTCCCTCCAGACGAGATGAAATCAGGATTTTACAGTCCTTATTTCATCGTACCCAAGAAGAGCGGTGGGTTATGACCTATCATGGATCTGTGAGTCTTGAATTTATCCCTTCACAGGCTTACGGTTACATATGTAACCCTCCGTTCAAGATGTTGACGACGAAGCACATCATTTCATGCATTCAACACAAGGATTGGTTTGCAGCAATCGACATGAAGTACGCATACTTTCACATCTCAATTCTACCTTGATACAGACCGTTTATTCGGTTTGCTTTTGCCGGTTTCGTCTATTGCTGCAAGACAAGCATGCACCCACCATCTCCTCCTCTGGAGTCAGATGTGGCTCAAATCGCTGTGTGCCGTTCATGTTCTGGGGGAGCTCAATCATGCAGCCGATGCGCTTTCACGACAGCTTACACTTCCGGGAGAATGGAGACTCCATCCCCAGGTGGTCCAGCTGATTTGGAGTCGATTCGGGGAAGCCTAGGTGAACCTGTTTGCTTAGACAGTTTTTTGCATGTCAATTCCTGTTGTGTTTTTCCGAACTGGGGTCACGACAGTTTGTCAGAACCAGTCTTACTGGAGTAAGGCCGGTGGAGTAAATGATAATGAGTCCCAAGGAGGAGCTCCGGAAGGATAAAAGGAGGAGTGACGACAATGCAAGACGAGAGAGGACCAGGCCTGGACTATTTGTGTTGTTTTGGTTTTGTTTGTGCGCTGCAGTCGTCCGTGAGGGGCTGTTGCGCTATTTTCTGTTTTGTGTTTATTTTGTTATTAAATTATGTTTAAATGTTCGCCGGTTCCCGCCTTCCCGTATCTACGAACTGTGTTACAGTCACTACCCAGCATTACATTTTCATAACATTCTTTGGCAGGGAGTTTTGGAAATCAAATGAACATAAACAGAGACTGTGGGGCCTATATTTGCGTGGATGCTAATAGCACAGAGAAGCGTGGGCAAATTTTTTTATTATAGGACAATAATACAAATTGCCTGGTAACAAGGTTAAGTGCTGAGAGGATTTGTGGAAGATCTCCAGCTCCTTTTTGTGCAAGGGTGACTACAGCATCACCCTTTGGTGAGGAATAATGGCTCTCCTTTCAGGAGGCTATGAAATTGGATTGCTCATACAAAGTGCTTGCAGAGGATAAACCTGTGTTATCCAATTACCCCTCCAAACTACATTAAGTAAAGCTTTGGATGGAGAGACCAGGCCACCTTCCTCCTATAAAACACCCATAGTAGAGAGATCCCCGTGAAATGGAGCTATATGTTCACCGGAGACTCATGAGCTATTCTAATCTACCGCTCTTAGAAACTCATCATTACAAATACACGTATAGACTTCTTACAGCATGTGTGAAATAGAACAAGTTGATGGAAACTGATGTTGAAGTGTGCGGTACTGTATATCCCACCTGACATTAATCACATGGGAAGCGTGCTATTCAATTACATACTATAGCAATGTCCTTTGCTTAACGTTGGATGAGGGGCAAAGCAAAAAAATTAATGTTGCCACATATCTGGAGCAACACAAAAGGGCACAACCAAAGAGGACAGAAAGGTTTGGACCAGGGCTGCCCAAACTCGGTCCTGGAGGCAGGTTGTTGCAGGAGTTTAGCTGCAATTGCCTTCAAAAAACAGCCTTTAGTTTCTAGTCGCCTAGGAGAGCTTGTTAGCTGCTTCAGCGTGTTGTAATTGGGGGTTGGAGCTTAACTGTAAGGACAACGGCCATCAGGACCGAGCTTGGGCGAGCCCGGTTTAGGACATGATAACTTCAAACAATTGTGTCCCACAAGAGGATCAAACTAGCACTCTCAATAACTGCTCTCTCTTTCGGTTTCACTGGGACCTATCCCATATTTGGAGACTGAATTGGAAACAAACACACAGAAATTATAAGATACAAAGCGATGCTACGCAGAAAAAGATTTGAGTACATTTTGACATACAACACTTACATGGATCAAGGTAGCAAGGAAGTATAAGTGGGGGTTTTTTTGTAAAGAATTAATAAAAAAATTTTCAGCGCGGATGCATTAAATAATCAAGAGTGAGGGAAAGTCGTTTTTAAATGTTACAAAAGATTATACGATGATATATATAGAGATATATATATATAGATTATATATATATATATATATATAATAATATAATATATATATATATATATACATGTATATATATATATATTTTATATATATATATATAATATTTGTTCTTTTTTTTGAATTCTGTTCTTTTTAAGAACTTTATATTCATCAAAGAATCCTGGTAAAAAATGTATCAAAGTTTCCACAAAATATATATAGGGGAGCACATTCATATAATATATATTATATATATATATATATATATTAGATTATTTATTAGATATATATTTTTTTTTTTTTTTTTTTTTTTTTTTTTATGTTTTTATGTTTTTTTTTTAAATGATCATGACACTGATGACAAGTTCGCTGAAGTACTTTTATCATCACAGGAATAAATTACAGTTTCAAAGTTTTCCAAGAGGAACAGTTATTTCAGTATTTTAAACTGCAACGATATTTACATATTGGTGTTTTACTGTGTTTTGACCCCACCAAATGTAGCCGCTGGAGCAAAGACACATAAAATAATTAGATTCAATATATGAAACAAAAAGTGATTCAGGTACACTGAAAAAAAGAGTAGGATTTACTTTGGTTGGGGTTTTTTAAACTTTGATTTTTCACTTTTATTTATTATTTTATTTTTTTTATTATTTTTGCAGTCATTCCCGATTAAAAGACTATAGAACTACATAGAAAAAAACTCATAATTTCTGATAAATAAAATATAAGAGATAGAAAAATGTTTCTGATTCTACAGTTGTAAAATAACTGACACAGTGAAACAGCTTAAAGTAGAAATATTAATAGGCTGCGAGGATTATGAGCTCTGTAACCACAATAATTACTTTGTTAAATTGTCATTGGGTTTGCCAAGTTTTAGACAGTTTGTTGCAGAGCTTTGCAGAGCGAAACACACCAAAGCAAATATCTCATCTTACTTTCTGCTCTCCATCCCAATATGCATTATCTCAGTAATAGTTCTTTACACAAAGGCATGGATTAAATGCAGACTAAATTTCTGCCAATAGAGGGCAATAGTCCATTGGTGAATGCGGCGTGAGCACTTAGAATTTTGCTCAATAATTCCTGTGGTTTCTTCTTCTTTATATTTAATACCATCATATTAAAAGATTTCAGAACAGTTAGACTTAAAATAGTTCAGTGCTCTGGAGATTTGGAGCCATCCACAAAGATGTTTTTTTATGCTGACTTAATTTCTGCAGTGTCTATTATTACATTAAATCCCAGCATCTAATCTCAATCGTGCTGTTTTATTGATTGTCATATACTGACAGGGCAAGTCCCATCAGGTTTAGAGAGACTAAATCAGCTCTCGACGGGGTGCAGGGGTGCAGGGGCTGCCAGTGTCTCCTGTATTATATCAACATCATCAGGATCATCCTGCAAATATGACATTTATCTTCCCCTTCATCCTCTCTCACTTAGCTTTGCAGAAGCTCACAACCCTCACCAAAGTCTCAAAGGCATGTTTACGTAGATAGTTTGTGCAGTTACTCTAAACATCCAAATTCTCATATGATCAATATAGAGCAGCTTCACCATACAACCTGCTGCAAACCGTAAATAATTGATTATCACATGTCAGCACAGTCACATGCCTTTGATTTTATGTATGCAGCCTTGTCTCAAGCACAATTGCTTGCGGCACTTCCAGAATTTGCAGTTTTTGCCTGCAGTCATAATTTCAGTTGCCTTTATACCTCTGAGAAAAATAAAGCAGAACATAATAGGTCGATTTAAAGGAACAGTCACATCACAATGAAGTAAAATTCACTACATGTTATATGCACTCTGTATTAAAGGGAACAGAAGTGTGCTTACTTGTACTGAATGTGCACATATAGTGTACTTCAAATCTTAAAAGTATATTTTTAACAGTGAACTTAAATGCCACTTAAGTGTACTTAAATACATTGTCATCTTTCATGTTTCTTAAGCACAGTTAAGTACACATTTATATATGCACTGAAAAATTAAAAAAATGTCTTTAAAGTACATTTGAAATCTTTTGTCATGCTTTAAATAAGTACACTTATTTTAATGTGTTGAGTAGCATACTACAGCACATGTAAAGTACTTAGAATTTTGGAGTGAAGGTGTTAGTTACGTTAAATTTACAGTTGATATATTTAAATAATGCATTAAATATATATTTTTGTAATGCTTTAAAATTGCAACATCATTACGATTACAAATGTTTAATTACAAATATATTTAAATACATGACATACAAGTTTCAATAGAAATTACTCACAGAAAAGCAATAGAAATAGAAAAACACTCTTAAGTTTAGGAATTTAAGCTATAATAGATTTTCATGTAATTGTAAATAACTGTACAATAACAAAACCCAAAAACATTACGGTCACACTTTATTTTAAGGCCCAGTTCTCAATATTAACTATTAACTACAACTTTTGCCTCAATAAACTCATGATTTGCTGCTTAATAATAGTTAGGTAAGGTAGTTGTTAAGTTTAGGTATTTGATAGGATTAAGGATGTAGAATATGATCATGAAGAATATGTGCTTTATATGTTCTAATAAACAGCCAATATGGTAGTAATATGCAGAGGTGGAAAGAGTACGAAAATATTCTTCTCAAGTAAAAGTACCATTACATTAATGAAATTTTACTTAAGTACAAGTAAACGTACCAGTCTAAAAATCTACTCAAGTAAAAGTAAAAAGTAGCTCATTTAAAATTTGCTCAGAGTAAAAATTACTTAGTAACATTTTAACAGCAGGAGGGAGGCAAAAATGGGATGGGCCAAGGGTGTCAAACTCAGTTCCTGGAAGTACACAGCCCTGCACAGTTTAGATATAAACCTAATTAAACACATCTGATCCAGCTAATCTAATCATTTAGGCTTATTTGAAAACTACATGGTATGTGTGTTGGAGCAGGGTTAGAACTGCGCAGCCCTCCAGGAACTGAGTTTGACACCCCTGGGATAGGCCTATAAATCTCAAACTAGTTGTTTTTTATTAAAGGAATCAGTTAGTTAGAATAATAAGACATTTGGGCTGTTACCAAGCAAATTAAATCAGTATTCAGATAAATAATTTTGTCATCAGAGGAAAAGCAGAAACGTCACGGACAGATCAGGGGCATTTAGACTGTATGTACAATGGTTAATGCAGGGCATGAATGCAGTTAAACGCAGTTACAAAAAGCAGAAATAATGTTTTGATATTACACGCAATAATATGTTGAATATATCTGAAATTATAAGAATTAAAAAAATCAAAAGACATTTTAAATGTGAAATTAAAACGGCCAGTAGGTGTCAGCAAGTCACTGTTAATAAGTGAGTCATTGCGATTGAACTGAATCATTTAAACGGTTGATACATTCAGGAACAAAACACCGTCATGTAGAGATGAAAAAACAGTGCTGTGGCTGTGTTTGGAATAATTTTTGTTGTAGAAATAGAGCAAAAACAGACATATGGGGTCTAAAACACAAGTCTCTTAATTAACTTCTTGTTTATTGAACTGTTGTAAAAAATCTATATGTATCATGCTGATTTTGGAGGGAAGAAAACAAAGGGCATTCTGCGTGGATATATGAAGTGTTATAAATATATAAATTTTCTGCCATCTTGTCTTGAATTTGTGATCATTCTAAATGCATTTTAACAGACTGAATCACGCAGTGAAAGAACGCATGCGCGTACTAGTCTAATCTACTAGACTTCATGGCACTATGTAGGAGTGTTTTGTTTGCTTTTTGGCGATATACTCGATAATGTCAAATCGCACATTGTTAAAACAACAATTACGATATTATTGCAGACTATATCGCACACTCCGCACCACTGACTTTTTGGCTAATTTGTGCAAAACCTCTTGCTAAACTGTCAAAGCTTCATTTTAACTACCAATGCAACGATGCAAGTATTTACCTTACCTATACATGCTTGCGAAGGGTTGATGTCGAGATTTTATAAGCTGCTAGTTTGGTCTCCCTAGGTAAACAGAGCTTATACTGCATAATAGAGCATAAATATGGCCAGGGGTTCACTTCATTTCCTTCGAGTTCAACTTCAGCAGAATACGACGGGGTTCCGTTTTCAGCTGTGTCTGCATCACTAACGCCTGTTTTGTCCATTTGCATCTTTCTTGTGATTTTAGCCCCAGTTTGCTCTCCCTGCCCATTATTTACTGCAGTAGTTTCCAGTGAGCGATTTATTTATTTTTTACTAAGTAATTAATGTTTTAAACTGTAGCGAAGCACAAAACTTCAAACAAAATATACTTAAGTAAAAGTAAAATTACAAATTTTAAAAATTACTTTAAAAAGTAGAAGTACACAAAAAAGCTACTCAATTACAGTAATGCGAGTAAATGTAATTCGTTACTTTCCACCTCTGGTAATATGCAAGCTAATGAGCAACTAGTTAATAGTGAGAATCGGTCCCTAAATTAAAGTGTTACCAGCATTACATTCAGTTTGCATCTGAGTGCTGTTTATGTCCATTAAAAGTATGCAAAAGGGACTCTCTTGTTTTGGACCCCATTGATTTACATTGTTTGGACAAAAACACTAGAAACTTTTTTTTAAATTCCTCTTTTCAGGAGAAGAAAGAACATAATTAATGAAATTATTTAAAAAAAAATCAAAATTGTGTGCATTCAATGCTTAAAAATCATAAAAATGAAATACTCGTCCAACATTTTTGCGCACTAGCCGATGAGACTATGAGCCAAGAAACGGGTTAGATCTGAGAAAACCAGGACAATAAATTAGTCATCAACCATTAACTGAGAAGTGGCCATCTTTTTTTCCCCCTTCAAAAAGTACAGAAATGGAAGATGTATCCTACAGTATGCGGCTCTCATTAGGGAGTCAGCTTCAATATAGAAAAAGATTCATATAGGAAGTTCACGTCATTACCGGCAACATTACATTATGTAAAGCTCATTTCACCGAGCAGAGGAAACATCATTACAAACTGTTTCTGGAGTGTAACATGACTGTGTGACATCTAATTGGCAGAGCTGAAGTGTCGTAATTAGCGAGAGGATGCTTTGAGGGACTCGTTTACGAGATGTATGAGTATTAGGTCTGCCGCGGGTCACGGTCCACACGCTAGGTGCCGGTTCCCTTCAGATATTTAAAGTATCAGCAAAAATGCTCAGCGGGCTCCAGACCGAGTACGACAAAGAGCTGAGCTGTGACTGCGAGAAGCACTTTGAAGGACACTCGGTAATGACCTGTCCTCTCTGCATGGCCTCTGGAGGCAGCAATCAACCACTGCGATAGCATTCGCAGATTAAGCCTGCGAGCGCCAGGGTTGTGGGCCGGATCAGAAGCCGGGGTCACCCTTGTCAGTGTGGTTCACGGTGATCACACAGGGGCACTGACAGGTCCGCTGGTAGTGGAGGACACACAGGGACCCGACGGCCCCAACAGGGGTGCCGTTCTCCCAACAGCCCCGATGGCTCACACTCACCCAGACACTCTCAGAGTGAAATCTTTACGTGACAGTGCCGACACATCTCAGCTTGTGAGCCTGATTGCTCTTGGCAGCCTGCATTTTTTAGTCCACTCCACTGTGTTTGTGTTAATTTGATGATAAGACTGCACAGCTGCATGGGTGGGTGTGTGGTGGAATTTCATAAATAATATAATTCAGTTAAACCATTACACAGAACAAATGTAATGTGAAAGGGAATGGATCACAGTAAAACCTAGCTGCATATGGAAAGGTGATTCACAATAAATGAGCTGCTGTCAGGATTCTTACTGAGGATAGTTCTGAATTTATTCATTTGTATTTATTTCTTCAACCCCTGAGGAACAAGAGAACTGAGAGTTGAAAGTTCAGAGAGCGGCATGTAGAGATACTTTTGTATCTCTATACAAAAGTATCTTTTAGATCATGTTCATTTGCATGCAATATTAAAAAAAAATGAAATGAGTTAATTGGAGTATGTTTTACGAGAAAATTTCCCCAGCTAACAGGGAACATTCTCAGATCTTTGGCTAACATTATGAGGGAAGTTGGGGAAGGTGAAATTTATTTCACGTTAATAGAATGTTTATAGAACATTAATAGTGAACGTTAATAGATTGTTTGTCCAAAGTTGTCTGGTCTTTAATAATGTTCTCAAACTGTTTAACACACACAACCCACACACAAACAAAAAAGATGTTATTTCTATATCTTTCATGGAACTTTTTTTTTTCTGAAATATTTTAGTGAATTTTCGTCTAACATTTAAAAATGTTACTTGTTTCAGAACATTCAGACAACATTCAAATAGCATTCTCATAATGTTTGCTAAATGATCAAATTGCATCACCTAATGTTTTCACTAATATTTGCATAACCAAGAAAAAAATGTTAACATTAAGAGAGTGTTCAGGAATAACACGCTCCGGCCTGACAGGGCATCATCACAATGTGGTAAGGGGCGTAACATTTCTGTCACCCGCTTGAGGTATTCGGCCAATAACAAAGCATTGGATAGCTGGCCAATCACAGCAAACCTCACTTTTCAGACCGATGAGCTTAAAATCGACGCGATTCAGAAAGGCGGGGCATAGAGGAGAAAACAATAATGTACAGTATGTGGAAAAATAATGTGTTTTTTTAACCTTAAACCGCATACATAAACACATTTCATTACACCAAATCCACAAAATAATGTTCTTTTTAGCAGCAATATGACCCCGTAATAGGAAGTTAGCAAGTTAACAAAACCTTCTTAGAATATGTTTTTGTTAGCTAGGGCAAAATTTGACATTTAATTGAATTCCATTACACGCCATATTTTTTTTGTCTCAGTGCATGCATTTGTTCATGCATATATTGGTTCTACAAAAAAAAAAAATAATAATAATAAGAAACAACTTCATAAATGAAGTTGAAGAAAAGAAAAAAGAGAGCACAATAATGGCAATCTCGCATGGCTCAGTAGTCCGACAATCATGGCAATTAAATAAGGGATCCGTTTATTGAATCAAATCAGGACAGGACAGAAAGGAAATTGTAATTATGGAGAGCACTCGGATTACAAAAACGTGAAGCCTTCAAAACGAACATGGAAACTATCATGCTTGATTATGCAGTTGAATATGGAGGTTTTGACAGCAGTTATTTTTCCAGGGTTGGTTCAAGACACACTCAGAAAACTTACTGCGCATACAGTGAATCGATGTACAACAACAATCTCTCTTTTTCATGTCAAAATAGCAGAACTTCTCAAAAATGTAAGATAGTAATTAAAAAAACTCTAATGTACATCTAAAAATGTTACCTTTATGATAATTTCTTCACTGCAGCGCTCATATTGCATACATCATGAATACAGTCAATGACTACACGAGGAATAATTTGATGGTGGTTGTTTTAAATCATTTAGAACCTAAGATCCCAGATTTATATAGTATAAAATTAAATACAATTAAATAAAATTAAAAGAAAAAATTGTCATTTTGGGGTAAACTGTTCATTTAAGAAAATATTTAAATTTTGAGTGAAAAGCAGGTAAAAAAAAATAAATAAAAAAAAAACTTTCCTCAAAGAATCCCTCAAAATGTTCATTGTCTTTAGACAAGCGAAGAAAATGGAACATGGCCATGTAGAACGTATGGCTTAATCTGTCTGATAATGAAAGCAAATTTCTTGAAGCAGTAGCTCTGTACTCAAATTAAGAAGCATGTTCATTAGGGATAGACACAGCAGACTAAGTACACTTTAGAGCTGTAAATCTAATAGAGTTAGTATTTGCTGTGCACAGGGACTGTTGTGGAAAGCCAGGGTGGGTGGAATATTGGCAGAATAATCTACTGGTCAGAGGAGCTGAACGACTTTATACAATTGTGTCGGTTACACAGTCAATGAACTTGGACGATGCTAAAACACTGATTTTTTTAAGCGTTCTAAGCATGTTTTGTTAAAGTACTATTTACTTTGTCAATTTTTTTTTTATGAAGAAACTGTAATAAAATGTTTCTAAGTCATTTTATATATATATGTGTGTGTGTGTGTGTGTGTGTGTGTGTGTGTGCGTGTGTGTGTGTGTGTGTGTGTGAATATGAGAGAATATCTCCGTTTAAAAATGTCAAATATAGGACATAATAATTATTCACAAAAGACAGCACCTTTTGATATTCCAACTAGAGTTACATAGGTTTGATTTGAATGTCAAGTGTCTGTCTCAGTAAGTTCAGAAATACTGATGTATAAGATGACGAAGTAAAACAGAAAGAAAACATAAGCCATAACACTCCTTTCTTATTTCTTTGATCTGCTCATACACAAGGCATTACAGTACAATCCTGATAAGATGTACGAAGGGTTTCTCTTGGTTTTCACCCAGCTGTTAAAATATATTGTTTGAATTTGCCAGCAGAAAAAGCTCCAGCTTGGTAATCAAACCAGCATCAAAGGTGAATAAGATGGTAGACGTTTGTTAAAGTGGTTATTACCGGGAATAAGTAAACCTAGTAATTTAGTCTCATGGGAAACAATGACAAGCTTCAGTTTATGGCTCATTGTTTTGTCTCTAGGTGCTTAACTTCCTGGCATAATACTCTTGATACTTTATCACAGGCATTGTTTTTAAACAGGTTTATTCTGCTTTCTCTAAATTGTGGATCATTGCTGGGGGAAAAAATGCAATAACCCACTCTTTGAGCATGTTCTGCGAGGGAAATTATGTGTTTGCTCTTCACATTTCACAGAAGTCTGTTGTCATTTTTAGTCAAAGAGAAAAGTACTATTTGTGCTCTTTGTATTTCATCGGTCAACAACACGACTAAATCCCTCAAAGACTATTAAAATGAATAATGGACTGTCAGTCTGTGCACTAGTGGCAGTTTTTGTTTCCTAAAACTGAAACTATTAAACAATTGTTTTATTTAATTGAAATAAATCTGAAATAAAAAAAAATCTGAAATATTTAATATTAAATGAAATAATATATGTTCACCCTGTACTGAAATAAAATCACAAACTAATCATATATATTATAAAAAAATGACAAAAGCACATAGAAAAATTACTATAAATAAAATTAAAATATTAAAATGATAAAATAAAATGCTAATTTAAAATAAAAAATACTAATCGTTTTTTTACTAATTGCTTAACCATGAATTAGGGTAGGGATTTATCCATGACTATTTCTGCAGGTTACACTGATACACCAGTAGGTGGTGAAAAGAGACTGTCTTTACAAGTGTGTCACTGATTCATTAATCTGATTCACTCAAAAATGCTGGTTCATTCAGGGACGAAACATGTGCCCATCTTTATAGCCGTGAATGAAAGTTGAAAAATGCCGCCTCTTCAAGCAGTATGCTGAGGTAGGAAGGCAACAATGTACATCCAAATCCAATGATCTTGCAACATACTGTCTACTGAGATGCCTTCATCTGACTGATTTTTGAAGGCAGCATAAATATATCCTTTTCTGGTCAGTTTGTGTGTAAATGTATGTTTTTTTACCAACTTTGAGATGCATGTTTTTGAGACATTAGTATTCTAGTAATTAAACAAGTAATTTAATTATTCATTCAACCAATTTGTTCAGTAACACCCATTTTTTTTCAGAAACGAAACAGCAGTTTGTTGTGTGTGGATGCTTTGCAGTTCTATGGAGACTTTCTTTGGACCTGTTTTCATTGGCGGCGCAAAACAGACAAAGAAACGACAACAGCAATTGTGTCTAAAAAAGTAAGTTGCTCAATTTTAACATCTTGTTTATTGAACTGTTGTATCAAAGCAATATCAATTTGTAACTGTGTTGTTTTCTGAATATGAGTGCAACTGAGTTCAGATGGAGTGTGCTTTATATTTATTACTGATTTTCAGAAACACATAATTCTTGCTTGGGTGGTCTTACTTAAACTTACCATGGCTTCTCAAAATGCCTATGTTAAATTTTTTGAGAACTCAATTTATCACTTTCGTCAAATTCACCATGTTAGTTTTATTCCTCATATAGGATCAGAAATTATGCAGCGACTTGGATTACCAGTGACATTTAATCTACATCTCTGTTTCTAAGAGCAGAACCTGATAGAAAACAACTATAGCTGAAACATTTAACTCCGTATCCATTACGGTGGATCCTTTCAAAGTTTACTAATTAGTTAATTCATTCTGATAATAGGTAAATGGTATTTGAGGACTTAAATTATCTCTAAATTACAGATAATTAATTCCCCTATACCTTTTGTTCATTTGTTCTGAATAGCTTGCTCTGTAATGTTATATATACTATGGAATTATATCCCATGCTATAGTGCACAAGCCTACTGTTTTTGCTTCTACAACCACCAATTACTGATAGTTTGGGCCATCTGGGGAACCTTGATTTTTGGTCATTTCTAACTAATCTGCTGTTTAAATCTTCTCCCAAGCGAATTTCTAATATTGAAGTTCAAGTCAAGTGGCTACGCTCGGTTTCCAAATGTCCACACGTCCATCACGCTTTTGGTAGTACCTAGGATAGCAAAGTCCACTAAAGGAGGTAGAGCTTTTTTGCATTTGGCTCCCAAACTCTGGAATAGCCTTCCTGATAGCGTTCGGGATTGAGACACACTCTCTCTGTTTAAATCTAGATTAAAGACACATCTCTTTCGCCAAGCATTCAAATCATGCATCTCGTAATCTTGTACTGCAGTTACATCTGATCAAATGCACATTATTATTCTTCAGTTTGGGTTAAACAAATCAATTTTGCTTGGTTGGAACAGCAGCTACGCTAATTACGTCTCTATTTGTTTCTCTGTTTCTTCAGTCTGGATCCAGAACACCTGAGAAGAGATGATGCCAACCCCTCAGAGAACCTCAGATGATGCCAACCCTGAAACAACAAAAACTACCAAATTTTGCTACAAGTTTGATTGCAACACATAATCATTGCTGTTAATAGTGTTCATGGTCTTACGTCATTAACTGAATTTTACCGTAAATTTCTGCCATATGTACATAAACTGAAAGTCACCACTGATAAGCTACCACTAAATATTGTAGAAACCCAAACTCTGGAATAACCTACCTAACATTGTTCGGGAGGCAGACACACTCTGTCAGTTTAAATCTAGATTAAAGACCCATCTTTTTAACCTGGCTTACACATAACACACTCATTTCTAATATTCAAATCCTTTAAAGGATTTTTAGGCTGTATTAATTAGGACAACCGGAACCGGGATCACTTCCCATAACACCCGATGTACTTACTACTTTGTTAGAAGAATGGCATCTACGCTAATTATATTAGTCTGTTTCTCTCTTATTCCGAGGGCACCGTAGCCACCAGATCCAGTCTGTATCCAGATCAGATGGTCACTGCAGTCACCCGGATCCAGTACATATCCAGCCCAGATGGTGGATCAGCACCTAGAGAGGACCTCTACAGCCCTGAATGTCAGCGGAGATCAGGACAACTAGATGAGCCCCAGAGACAGATCCCCAGTGAAGACCTTATCTCCTAGACGGCCACCGGGACAAGAACACAGGAGCCTGTTGAGTCCTCTGCACAATGTGACTTGCTGCAGCCTGTAATTGAACTGCTGGTTCGTCTGGTCAAAGGAGAACTGACCCCCGACTGAGCCTGGTTTCTCCCAAGGTTTTTTCTCTATTCTGTCACTGATGGAGTTTTGGTTCCTTGCCACTTTGTCTTGCTTAGTTGGGGACACTTCATTTTCAGTGATATCGTTGACTTGATTGCAAATGATTGCAAAGATACTATTTAAACTGAACTGAGCTGGATGATGACATCACTGAATTCAATGATGAACTGTCTTTAACTGAAAAATTAGTGTTTACTATTGTCATTTTGCATTATTGACACACTATTTTCCTAATTAATGCTGTTCAGTTGCTTTGACACAATCTGTATTGTTAAAAGCACTATATAATTAAAGGTGACTTGACTTGACGTTATGCTTGCAGCCACATCATCATTTTTGTGACATTTGACACTTTGTTTGGTGACATTCATGCAGTCTGGTCTCAGACCAAAATATTTTTCCTGTTCTGTTCCAATCTCAGGACCACACATTCTTCTTTTCTGGATCAATAACATGTCAACAGGTCAAGCTACCTGATCATCTTTCAAACAAAAATAGAGGACATAAAAAAAGTGATTATATGTTAGTAAAGAGGATTTTGCTCGGACATAATGGATGCTGGACTGAAATATCTTGTTTTAAGTGCGTTTTTGTCAGTCTCCTCTGGGGATAACAACATGTTTAGAAATGAGTATGTCTAACAACTGTCAAAAGATGCCTGTTAACAGAGAATCATTAAGACTTTTTTAACCTTCTAAAATAACACGAGAGAGACCCTACAGCATGTCTTGCTGGTTTGCCGAGATTTAGTCTTTAATGTAGATGCGTTTTAATAAATCAGCAGCGTTAGATTGTTATATTCCTTTGGGGATTTTAATTACACATAAATAATTAATTTCCATTTCAATTGGTTTCTTGTTTAGAAATGTTTCATTTGAAAATAAATGACAAATCGCCTCTTCACAGGGTCACATCTACCCTCAAATACTTCATCTTCTCTGCAACCCTGGAAATGTAATACTAGTCTAGTATACCACCTAATCACTGGAACTCTGTGTACTGCATTTGTCATCATGTCTTCTGAAGGAAACCGCTGCACTGAGGCTAAACCAGCTGTGAGTTAATACAAGTTCAATTAACAGGACTGAGTGCAGGCTAAGGGAAACCTGCCATAGCCAGTCTCATCCATGGAGCCATGCTGAGAACAGCCTCAGACTGATATTAGTTCTGAAATAGTTTGCTCGCACCTGTCTGAGCTCAATTACCTAAATAACAACAGCTTTGAAAATATAATAAGGGAAGTCAACTAATTTTGCCTCCCTCATCCTTGTGCAGCAAATCCATAAATAATGGCTAAGAAAAAGCTTTTTATATCCATCTTTCACAGTCATTACTACGCATCCGTATAGATAAAACCATGTTATTGTTTTCATTTTCTTCAAGAGATGCTCTACTTTCTTACAAATGAAAATAAAACATAAAAGTAACCTAAAAACGAAGCATTGAAGTAAGATGGAGAACGTTCCCTTCGTTATGTAGCACTACCCGCTTCAAAAGTTGGGCTCATTACGACTTTCTGTTTGTAAAGAAGTCTCTTATGCACATCAAGGCTGCATTTATTTGATCAAAAATAGAGAAAAAAAACTATAATCTTGAAATTTTATTACAACATAAAATAATGGTTTCGATTTTAATATCCTTTCAAATTCAGTTATTTCTGCGATGCAAAGCTGAATTCCCATCAGCCATTACTCCAGTATAAAGTGTCACATGATCCTTCAGAAATAATTCTAATATGCTGATTAGAATAACCCTCTTGGAAATGGCAGAAGTCTGCCGGGGAAACACGGGCTCTGAGGCTATACCGTGGACTTTACACATATGAGATCCACTTGTCTTACATATGGAACCCAGCCTTCTTCCGGTTCTCAAGGATTCATCGAGTGAGGGCCTGACGCCGGACTTTCCGCCCCGTCTGGCTGCCGAGGGCTGGCGGACTCGACAAGGCCTCGTATGGGCCACGATCGGAGCATTTTTTATTGAGCTAGACTAAACCGGGGCCTCTCAGTGCTTCTACCCATTTTGAGGTGAGAACACAGGAGGATAACGGCTCCACACGAAGGCTATAGAATCTGGCGAACGTGTTGGGGGTTGCCCAGCCCTCAGCTCTACAAATATCTGTCAGCAAGGCGCCATGAGCGAGCGCCCAGGAGGATACTTCTAGTAGAGTGAGCTCGCAACCAGAATGGGCAGGGCACACCATGTGCCTGATAAACCAGGGTGATGACATCCACTATCCAGTGAGCCAACCTCTGCTTGTAGACAGCCTTCCCTTCTGCTGACCTCCGTAGCAGACAAAGAGCTTGGTCTTAGGTCCCTAAGTGTTGTGTCCGGTCTAATCCAGTCTCAATGCTCATACAGACAACGCAAGCTAGCTTGTTCTGCCTCCTCGGGGCAGCTTGCAGGTTCACTACATTCATCCTGACGTATATGATCCTTGGGCACGTAGCCGGGCCGGGGCGTCAGGGTTACCTGGGAATCAGCTGGCCCGAATTCTAGGCACGGATCGTTGACCGAAAATGCGTGCAGGTCCCCAACCCTCTTGTTGAGACCGGCAGAATTTTCAGAGACAGAGCAGAATTTTAAATGAAAGAAACTTTAGCTTGACTGACTGCAAGGGCTCAAATGGGCCCTGCTTTAGTGCTGTGAGCACTAGAGTCAGGTTCCAAGAGGGTATAGAGGGGGGCCGGGCAGGATTTAACCTTCTCGCCCCCCTAAAGAACCTGACGACCAAGTCATGCTTCCCAACGACCTCCCTTCTACGGGGTCATGGTTAGCAGCAATCGCAGTGACATAGACTTTAAGGGTGGAGGGAGACAGCCTTCGCTCCAACCCTTGCTGCAAAAAGGAAAGCACAACCCTGATTGGGCATTTCCGGGGTCTTCTCGGTGAGAAAAACACCACTCGACGAACAGGTTCCACCTCAAGATGTAAGCGTGTCTCGTAGACGGTGCTCATGCCGAAGTGATATTGTCAACTTCTCTGGTTATGTCCACCACTAGAAACCTCTGCATGAAGTTTCCAAGTCTGGATGCGGTGCCACAGGTGGCACCCATTCTCTGATCATTAGATCTTTCCTCAGATAATCTCCCAAGTAGTGGCTGTCATGAGGGCATTAGTTTCCGTGAACCAGTCCGAGTGGGCCAATAGACACCGCATGACCTGCTCCTCATCCTCCCTGAATCTTGCACATTGCTGTGTAAGAAGGCTCACTGTGTAGAAGACCCAACTGGCTGAGGTGCAACTGAGCCCGCGACTGCGCTGTATAATCCAATCGTCAATATATGAGGAGTAAACACCACTGATCTCGGAGTGGAACAGAGCCCCTCGCAACTTTCGTGAAGAAATCGGGAAGACAGTGACAGGACTTTGTACTGATATGTAGTCCTTCTAACGTGACACAGAAATGGTCTGTGGAACGGAAGGGATCGACCCATGACTAGTAATGCATACTTCACGGTCAATCACTGCAAACCACCTCAAGTAACGAGCACATCTTGAACGTAACCGGAAGGGCCCGCTGCAGCCCATGCAAGGTCCAGATGGTCGTAACCCCGCTTTCTAGGGTAGCAATGAAGTAGGGTCTGAAAACCCCGTCTTCATATCGGCTGGATGGACCGGCTCTATGAACTTGAACTGAATCGCATAGCCGATGCTGATGGTCCGCAGAAGCCAACGAGATGAGTTGGGTTGCGCTAGCTATTCAACGCGATACCTGCAAGCAACAGCGGAACCTCCAAACCGTACACGCATGTGGGGCAGCAGGTGGAACGCAGGACCCAACTCGGCGGCTCGTGGGCAACCGAAGAGGGTCTGATTGTGCGGTGCAATTTCCTACCTGGTTCCACAGTTTTGTTGCAGAAGTGCGGGAGTAGAGCCCTTTGTGAAGTCTCTCGAACCACCCACTGCTGCCTGCCTGACCGATGAGAGGATGGTGTGGTCCGGGTTTGTCCGTCACCGCTTACTCTCTGTGCCCTCCGCGCCCCATAGATATAGAAAAGCTGCTCTTTTGTCGAGAATTTGGGCCAAACTAAACAAAAGTTCTCCATCTGGCCCCCTCCGGGGAGGGATTTGGTGCTTCACGCAGCTCCCAAAGAGTCGACCCTCCATCTCTGGGTCGCTACCTCTCAGGCCGCTTGCTCTTTTTCCGTTACCGCGCCAGTTGACGGGCCTGGAAGCGGGGTGGCCTGCCTATGCTCCATGGTGCTGCTTGGCTGGAGGCTGCTGCGGATGTGGCGGGGGAACTGGGCGGACACAGGGCGCCGCCCTCGGCGACAAGCAGGCTGGGCCACTGTGGCCGGCGGATGGGTGGAGGCAGCAGCTGCCCGCCGTGGCAGGATGTGACGAATCACCTTTAGTCTGCTTCTGAGAACTGCTGGGCAAAGCTCTCGACAGCGTCGCCTAAAAGGCCGGTCTGTGACACGGGAGCATTCAGGAACCGTCGCCTATCGCGTCCCGCACTTTCTGCCAGCCCAGCCAGAGATTTTGCTCCTGACCACCAGTGTTATATCGCCGACCCGAGAACTCGCTGTGACCTTCGTCGCTCATAGCGTGAGGTCCGTCGCGGTGCGGAGTTCCTTGTGAACTTCTGGGTCGTGACCACCCTTGTGCAAGTCTCTCAGTGCCTTGGCCTGGTGCACTTGTAATCACGCCGTAGCGTGTAAGGCGGATGCAGCTTCTCCACAGGCCATATAAGCACTGCCGATCAAGGCCGACAAGTGCCTACAGGCCCAGGAGGGGAGCGACGGGTTTCCCCACCAGGAGGAGGTGGTCTTAGGACACAACGGCATTTCTACCGACCGCTCCACCAGGGGGATCGCTGTATACCCCCTAGCTGCACCCCCGTCGAGGGTGGTGAGGGAGGAGGAACCAGCAGGTCGGTTTCTGGCAGTAAAAGGTGCCGTCCATGACCTGGTGAGCTCCTCATGTACCTCTGGGAAGAAAGGCACCGGGGCGCGAGCCACCCCGAGAAACCAATCGTCCAACCTCGAGGGTTCGGGACACGGTGGAGGTTTCTCGAGCCCTACCCTCTCGGCGGCCCGGAAAAGCATAGCCGTTATTTCTGGATCCGATTCAGGCATTGCCACCATCTAGGAGGGCGGCAGCACAGCCGAATCTTCCTCTCCAGAGAGCTCTCCCTCCGATGCAGTGATCGACATCCGGTCTTCAGGAGGAGCACTGAAGGATACCGCTGGTACGCTCTTTGAAGAGGGCCCAGTGCATTCCTTTGGCAGCTCGACTGGTTGCAAAGTGCTAGAGGAGTAATGGTCCCCCGAGGATTGGTTCCCTGAGGGGTTTGCCACCACTGTAACCCTCAGACCGCCCGTGATACTGCCCAAAGTAGTCCACACCTGACTGCTGCCAGTACGAACACTAGATCGCGGCAGAGGCAACAGAGCTCCGCCCCCCTGGAGGAAACGAAGCCTGGCCTGCAGCTTTGAGATGGTCATCTTCCCGCAATGGTAACATGACTCATCCGTGAATGCAACCTCAGCGTGTTTAATGCCCAGACGCGTGAGGCAGCGATCGTGACCATCACCCGGTGCCAGGTAACAACTGCATCCAGAAATGCACGGGTGAAATGGCATCTTTAGAAAGACGCACCTGTGTAATCTCTTTTAGAGAAAAAGGCTCTTTCAAGGAAATGCTCTTTTACGTGCTGAGACGCACAGGGGAGATGGCCGCTTGCAGCATGACAGGGGGAAGTGCAGGCTGCAGTGCGCTACCCAATCGACACAGGAACAACCACCGGTGAAGCGTTAAACCTTCACACCAACAGTTTTGTAGTAGCAAACGATTTTGTCGCTCCGTACTCTACGTGAAAACCTGGTATGCGTTGCACCGACTGCCTTTTTATGCTCACGCTGTGATGCCGTTCAGCTTGGATCCCATTCTCCGCATTCCCATTGTGCATTTGCTCGTTGATTTTACACTCGAAGTAGATTGGTCTCTCTAAGTGAGATCCCAATTCGTCGGTCACCGACGTGACGTCGAGAGTGACCGACTGAAAGGGAACAACATGTTATGGTCACGCTGTCAAAATGTATTGATGCAAAAGTTTCTCTACCAATGGCAGTGTCTGTGAAGGCTGAGTCTAGACATTATTTAGTCAGGTTAACTTTCAAAGCACAAATAGGGCTACTGTAACAAGTATGCATAACGATCCTTAATGCTTTTATAATAACATTTGGGGGTTAAGTCCATTTAAGGAGGAAAGAGTAGTAGTATAAATCAATGGTTTATTATTATATGAAAACATATTAGCATTGATTTTTCATTGCTGAATTATCAGAATCGCAGGATAAATTCTGTGCGCACGCTGTGTTAATGCTCAGTTCAGTGGCCTTTTGCTATTTACTGCAATGATAATTTGGCCTGAATTTATAGGTCAGTGCATCTTAAAATGGTTAAATGTTAAGGAAGCCATTACCTGAGGAAGCAAACATGCTTTGGTCTTCTGAATATTCCTAGTTTCAAGTTAAATTAAAGAAATGTTGTACCCCCAGTTGCGGAACATTTTATTGGATTTAAATGGAGTCCGTTGATATTTTCTCAACATGAGTTATGTGTCTGGTCTGAAAAGTTATTCTGCAGTTTGTTTAGTCTGAGTATGAAAATGACAATGGCAATGTCATCCCCTCCATGACCATGAAGAGAGACACATGCTAAGATAACTGAGATTAATGGCTGTGCTTGATATCATAGCATTGACATCACTAGTTGTACTTGCCATGTAGACAAAGAGCACAATTTAGCCTCCACATATCAAAAAACCATATAACACAAACTCAAGGACCCCCAACACTAATAATAATAATAATAATAATAATAATAATAATAATAAAAATATCTGAAACAAAATAAATTCATTGTTCACAAGGCATGTTTCCTAGACCTGATGAAAGGATGCTTGTGTTGCCAAAGACTAAACTGAATGTTTAAATAATAAAGTTTACACATGATTTGGATATTCTATACACGGTGAAAGTGGCAACCTACAATTGACCTTAAATAGTTATTTCTACTATTTACCTATAAAATGTAGTTTTGTTGGCATAAATCAATGTATTTAGGTTGATTCAGTGATGTTAAATAATATTTTTGACTTTAATAAAACCAGTTAATTTAGATATTACCTTTTGTTTCCTATTGTGATAGAAAAATAGAAATTAAATTTGAAAAGGCCGTTATTAAAAAAAAAACATTTACAGACTTTTCAAAATAAATGTTTTATTAAAGTATCAGTTTAAGACTCTTGAACGGATTTGCTAAATTTTGCACCTTACTTTAATTAGCCCTAATTTGCTCCATGAACCATATCATCAGGTTTAGTTATACTATGTCAGATATATAAATGAAATATGCCTATGGAAAATTAACTTTACTTTATATGGTGAAATATATCAAAAGCATCAGCTGGGATGATACTATGTAGGGTACTGTATAGATAAAATTAAATAAAAAAATGAACAGTGTGTAAAAGGAGAATGTAAGATTTAAAATAAAGATGTTTGACAACAGCATTTGGCACAGCTCCCTTGTCTGAACATTCAAAGTTGGAGAGAATTAAATGTTTATTCAGAATTCTTGTGTGGGCAAACAAAATTATCACTTTAAAATACATCCCACCGGATGGTCTTTTCACTCGCAGTTCCATATTTGCTTGCCAAAAGAGCATGCATTTATCATGCAATATGTGTGCTTGCATGGTCCAACCCCATCTATTTTTTTCCTTGTCCAGCTAATGGCAGTCTAAAATTAGGCAAGGAGCCTTTGTAAAAAAGGGTCAATGATTTTTAAGGGTATCCATTACTCTAAAACTATTGCCATATTACCCACAACTGCTTTACTCTGCAGCTTAGATTAAGATGAGCCCGAGAGGGGCTTGGGTGACTGCGATGTTCAGGTTTTTGTCCATTTAAAAGTGTCTCCTCCCATTTTATATTCACCACACTTCATTAATGTTTCAGATAAATTTCACTCATCTGCAGTTCTGTTCTCATCCTGCTTTCTGGTTCACTTACAAACACACTGATGCTTGAAAATGAGGGCACAGGAAGACAGACATACTGATGCTTGAAAATTAGGGCACAGGAAGACAGAGGTGACTGAATATATTATCACTACTTGCAAGCTATGTCTATATATAATATATTTTATTATGTATAACACCTGAGTAGTTCAATTTTCATGTGCCTACACGTGACTCCTGATGGACAAATGCATACAGAGTTTCAGCAATTCTATGAGCTGGAATTTTTTATAGTTGCACAATCTTCTCAACTCCCTCTTCCTAAGGCAACAACTAATAGGAAAATAAGAGAAGGTGATGAAAAATTCAGCAGGTGTGACTGTAAATAAAGTTTATGTGGCAGAGAAAATTTAGTGTTTTCTCCATCACTAGGGAAACAGTGGAAGTACTTAATCCCTGGAGGCGCTGTCGTCACACTCCTGTATATGTCACAAATCCGTTTATGGATACAGGTAGACACTTCCTTGATTAACTTATCTTTTCATGGAATTGTTTAAAACGGAATATAAAATTATTTAATAGTGTAATCCACTGAGGATGTTTTCCCCTCCTGTTCCACACGCCAACATTCTGATTTAATAATATTTTTACCAGACAGGCACATTTCTGTTGGTTTAAGACCAACGGTGTGGTAAATAAGACTTTTGAATCCCCTCAATACCACACACACACACACAATAGCAGTTCTTGTAAAATTTACTCTATTGGATACTATTTCAAATTTCAATGAGTTTTAAAATATATAAACTATACAATATATTATATATGTTATATTATATAATGTTTTACTTAATGTTTCCTACTCCGGCAACCAAATCTCCCTCTGGCAGTATTTTTGCTCAAATGAAGTGTAATCCAGCCATCGGTCTTTCGGTGTTGTCGCTAATCTGATCAAATCTATCTATCTATCTACTCTCTCTCTCTCTCTCTATCTATCTATATATATATATATAAATATATATACAGTGGGTACGGAAAGTATTCAGACCCCCTTAAATTTTTCAACTTTTTATATTGCAGCCATTTGCTAAAATCAGTTAAGTTAATTTTTTTTTCCTCATTAATGTAACACACAGCACCCCATATTGACAGAAAACACAGAATTGTTGACATTTTTTGCAGATTTATTAAAAGAGAAAAACTGAAATATCACATGGTCCTTAGTATTCAGACCCTTTTCTCAGTATTTAGTAGAAGCACGCTTTTGATCTAATACAGTCATGAGTCTTTTTTGGGAAAGATGCAGCAAGTTTTTCACACTTGGATTTGGGGATTCTCTGCCATTCCTCCTTGCAGATACTCTCCAGTTCTGTCAGGTTAGATGGTAAAAGTTGGTGGACAGCCATTTTAAGGTCTCTCCAGAGATGCTCAATTGGATTTAAGTCAAGGCTCTGGCTGGGCCATTCAAGAACAAAGAACAGTCACAGAGTTGTTGTGAAGCCACCCCTTCGTTATTTTAGCTGTGTGCTTAGGTCATTGTCTTGTTGGAAGGTAAACTTTCGGCCCAGTCTGAGGTCCTGAGCATTTTGGAGAAGGTTTTCGTCCAGGATATCATTCATCTTTCCCTCTATTGCAACCAGTCGTCCTGTCCCTGCAGCTGAAAAACACCCCCACAGCATGATGCTGCCACCACCATGCTTCACGGTTGGGACTGTATTGGACAGGTGATGAGCAGTGCCTGGTTTTCTCCACATTATACCGCTTAGAATTAAGGCCAAAAATTTATATCTTGGTCTCATCAGACCAGAGATTTTTATTTCTCACCATCTTGGAGTCCTCCGTGCGGGTTTTCATGTGTCTTGCACTGATGAGAGGCTTCCGTCGGGCCACTCTGCTATAAAGTCCCGACTGGTGGAGGGCTGCAGTGATTGTTGACTTTCTACAACTTTCTTGCTCCCATCTCCCGACTGCATCTCTGGAGCTCAGCCACAGTGATCTTTGGGTTCTTCTTTACCTCTCTCACCAAGGCTCTTCTCCCCGATAGCTCAGTTTGGCCGGACGGCCAGCTCTAGGAAGGGTTTTGGTCGTCCCAAACATCTTCCATTTAATTATTATGGAGGCCACTGTGCTCTAGGAACCTTAAGTGCAGCAGAAATTATTTTTGTAACCTTGGCCAGATCTGTGACTTGCCACAATTCTGTCTCTGAGCTCTTCAGGCAGTTCCTTTAACCTCATAATTCTCATTTGCTCTGACATGCACTGTGATCTGTAAGGTCTTATATAGACAGGTGTGTGGCTTTCCTAATCAAGTCCAATCAGTATAATCAAACACAGCTGGACTCAAATGAAGGTGTAGAACCATCTCAAGGATGATCAGAAGAAATGGACAGCACCTGAGTTAAATATATGAGTGTCACAGCAAAGGGTCTGAATACTTAGGACCATGTGATATTTCATTTTTCCTTTTTTAATAAATCTGCAAATGTCAACAATTCTGGTTTTTCTGTCAATATGGGGTGCTGTGTGTACAGTAATGAGGAAAAAAATTAACTTAAATGATTTTTAGCAAATGGGTGCAATAAAACAAAGAGTGAAAATTTTAAGGGGGTCTGAATACTTTCCGTACCCACTGTATATATATATATATACACGTTATGTTTTTTTTAATTTTTGAAAATCATGATTTCTTGTTGTCCGAATTAGTCAGTGTCAATTCTGTTACCATCAACTCGTTTTACCAATGTATATGACGTGTCACAGTATGTTCATAATTGACGTCTACACAAGAACACCACACTCTCCCTCACACACACACACGTACATGACGGTGATCCATGAGAATGAGTGCAGGCTATATTACTTTCTGCTGTAACGCAGTAATATAACGCATTACTAATACAATTTGGGTAATATTATTACTCGTTACAATCTCAGTACCGCAAGTTACAACAACATATTTTAACTCAAAATTAAGTGGTGAATTTACAAACATCGCAAAACAGCTCCGCCGGCTTTGCCCTGGCTCTCTGCTCCGATGGTTCCGCCTTGGCTCACTGCTCCGCCTTGGCCCTCTGCTCCGCCTTGGCCCTCTGCTCCGCCAGTTCCACCTTGGCTCTCCGCTCCACCGGCTCTGTCTCAGTCCCCTGTTCCTCTCCTTCCTCATGGAGCTGGCCCTCCATCCCTCCCTCTGTTCCGCCTCCGCTCCACCTCCATCCTTAACTCTGGTCTGTTCATGTTAAGGAGAGTCTGGAAGCCACTCCTGTCATGATCTCCAGCTGGAGTGCCCATTAGCTCCTTTAGAGGGCACTCCATTCTGTACCTTGCCATTCACTCAGGACTCCATTTCCCATAATCCTTTGCCCGGACTCATCAAGTGCATCACTTGTCTCTCATCAGATCTCATCATCAGTTCACAGTTGTCTCACATTAGTAGGACTATAAGAATAGCACGCACACTCTCTGTCATCGCTGGTGATTGAATGTTGTATAGCTCTTCCGTAGTTTCTATGTTTCCATGTTTCTAGTTTCTCCGTTTCCTTGCCTTTGTGTTTTGATCCCTGGACTGTTTTCTTGTTTATGATTGGTGTATATACTGGTGTTATGTATTATTATTGTGAATGTAATAATGCTGTTTGTGCTTAACTGTGTTTAACCTAAACTACAACGTAACATTAATGTAGACCTACATACCGGTATCTAAATATGATTTTATAATTTTATGCTATATAGACCTAGCCCATTACCCTCCACTGGATGTAGAATGAGCAGCAATAAACTACATTTTGGCATTTTATAATACTAATGTGGATATTTTGGTGAAAGTAACTCAAAAGTAGTGTAACACATTGCAATTCAGAGACAATAATATTAATGTAACTAATTACTTTCAAAAGACAGTAACTGGTAATATATTATGCATTACATTTAGGAAGTAACTTGCCCAACACTAGTGTGTACTCTGTAAAAACTCAAAATTTGTTCAGCATTTCTTATTGTGTATGTCATCTGAAGCAAGGCAGAATTGTACCGGCAATTCTGCACTGTTCTGTTGACAGTATTGCAAATTATTATTGCGTACAGACAGCTTGGCTCATCACAGACACCTGCTCAACAAGACAATCTGTCACTCGCACTAGACAAACACCGTCAGTCTCGCAAGCCAAAGTTTTGTCTTTTAGCACTAGGTTTGGTGCATATTCCAGCTTAATATGGCCAGAAACGTCCACTTAGATATAAACATGTTGTTTTCTGACATATTCAAATACCAATCATGCTTTGCATGGTATTACCTGACATTTTGAGTTGGGCAATAGGGCATCAGAATTTATAATTTGATACATTGTGTGATATCGTCATTTAGTCAGACTATTTGCTACAAAAAAAAAAAAAAAACTTGAATCTTTAAAAGATTTATTGTCACAATCTCATGGTCCTTCAGCAAGAAAATGGGGGCTTACGTAAAATAAACAGAGATCACTATATGTTTTAGGGGTTTTCTATATATATATATAGATATTATATATATATACAGTATATATTGTGATTGTTTAGTATTAGTTGCAGTTTATTAACACTGGGCTTCCACCGATTTCTTTCCGCTTTAATCATGAACTAGTTTGTAGCTGAACATTAGCCATGGTATCATGAGGATTGGACTTCCCTGAGGCAGACCAGGAATGCTCTTCTTGTTGATTTTTGCCACTTTGACAGAAATGACTTTCGTGCTAGTGCATAGGACAGGGTCTTATAGTCTCATTTAAGTCATTCTTACCCGAGGTTAGAACATAGTCACTTGAATGTGCATTTGGACATGATTTGAAGTGGCATATTTTCCACTTACATAGTTTGCTTAGTGCGCCAACAGAAAAAAAAAGAAGGAAAAAGGACAGGGCTCAATTATACTTAAAAACAACAAAAAAAGTTGAATGGTCAAGTTTTGTGTTGTTAAATTTTTCTTTGCTTTCACTGTGATACTGTACATCTGTGCACTGGAAAAAAAATATTAAAATGAAAATGAAGGTTCTTTATTGGCACATAGTTCCATGAAGAGCCTTTAACATCCATGCACCATTTCAAGGGACAAATGGTTCTTAATAGTTAAAAAAGGTTCTTTGGATAATTAAAATTGGGGGGTGGGAGAGGGTGGATTGAGGATTTTTAAAGAAAAAACTGAAAGTTTTTTTGGAGAAGCTAAAATGGTTCTGCTATGCCATCCCAGGTAACAAGTTTAGGTTATAAAAACTTTGTGGGAACATTGTTTATCAATGTATATAACTGTTATACATTCATATCACTGAAATGTCCATGTTTCTAGTTGTGATTATAATGTTATTTAAAGTTTATAAAAAAGTTCTTACAACATTCTACAAACTTAATTTTTACCCAATTATTTACCTTTATTTTAAATTGTTTTTTTTCTTTTTACTTTTCTTTTTTTTCTAGTCTAAGAATGTTGAAATGTGTAGTTCCCCTTCAGGAACACAAGCTGCATCGAAACGCTAAGGGAAAACCTCCAGCGTGACCATGCTCTGAATCACATGTGTAATCAGTCCAATGGATGGGCGAGACGTCACGGGCAGGGTGACGTAGCGACCAGGAAGCATAAAAGCACGTGCGGTAAAACCGGCGTCAGCTTTCTGTCATTCAGCAAGCGCTCTTGTTTGTGTGTCAGTCTGATATCTGTTTGTGAGTCTAATTTAGTGTTGTCTGTCTCGAAATCACAAGACAAAACCAAACACCTAAGGCGAAGGCAGGCAGCGTTCAGGCTGTGTGTTCCTCCCTGCCCGCGTTACTATACGGGTGGGGATACACACAGTTTATTTGTTGTCTGCTTGGGAGTGAATCACAAGTCGCTCTCGAGGGAATTGACGCCCGCATGTTAGCGTTTGTTTCTTGCCTTACTTCCTCTCATAGGCGCCTTTGGAGGAGGAGCCTTCCACTAGCGTTCACTTCCATTTTCACTAAGTGCGCGACTCTCAACAATGTCCTTTTGACATTGAGACTGAGGGCATCGAAGAGCTCGCAGATTTTTGCACAAGCATCAGTTTACTCAATCAGATTATGCTGTATTATAATGAGCAGCTTACTGGTAGCGGAGCCCGCAGGGTCGGCTCTCGGTGGGGGGCTGGTGGCTTTTCCCGCGCTGTTAAGTCCCTCTGCTCTCTCCGGCATGCTCCGAGATTGTGCCCGTGCCCTTGCCTTGATCTGCGATTGGGTCTCGGTGCTGCGAGGCCACTGCGGCGACGGAGATCGCGTGATCGCACATTATCTGGCGGACGGGTTGAGACTTCTCGTCCTATCTCCCCCCGGGTTCCCTAAATCTAGGGTCGTTCCGCGGCTTGAACCCATCTGCTGTTCTTTCCCCCCTCTGTGTGAGAGCTCGCTGCTCTGCCATCTGTTCTCTGATAGATTGATGTTGTTTGTGTGACTACACGGCTCGCGCGCTGCCGAGGCAACACGTATATTACATAATTTCGGTTTTTGATGTGAATCTTACCAGACCGTATTTACTCCTCTGGTTTTTTGACTGCATTTAATTCTGAGGAATAAGATGAAGTATTTATCTGACAATGAGAAGTTAGATATACAGGGGCACTTGGGATAAAAAATGAATAAATTTTCTCGAGTGAGAGCACGCGTTTACCTCTCTACCTCTGAGGCGGTTGAGGCGGTCAGCAGTGGCCGTCTCTCCTCAGTGCTCTCAGGAGATCGGTCTGCCAACCCTGCCGGTGTTCCAGGGCGCAGCGGTCTCTGGTGAGCGCTTCTCTCAGTTACCGCCCGGAAACGTAGCGGTACTAAGAGGCTCCATTGAACTGATTACACACGTAAGAGCGTGGTCACACTGGAGGTGTTCCCTCAGCGTTTCGACACAGTGTTACAACATCTCCAGAGGTGGCGGCTTACGCTGCAGAACCTCCCGAGGTAGCGGTGCCCGCGGCTGTGCTCCCAGAGAGCCTGGTGTTGCTCTGCAGTCTCTTCAGAGTGGCGGCGCATGCTGCAGAACCTCCTGAAACAGCGGTGCTCGCTTCAGCTCCTTGCGTGGTGGTGGCGCCAAGCAACGCACTTTCAGCCTGTCCTGTTCCGGCATTTATACTAAATAATTTCTGTTTTATTGATTTGAAGCTGAAGAATGTAATATCTGCTTCCCTAGCGTCACCAAACGGTATTGGAAAAATAATATAGCTGTGTGGTTAATAATGCGGTTGGCTCAACAGTTCTTCAGTGTAGAGCTTGTTAGCGTATTGTACACGTGATTGAATATTTATGAGGCGTGTGACATTTATGTTTACTTCACTGTCATGAAACGGCATTTACAACACTGTTGGCAAAGTAGACATGTCAAAATGACGTCATCCCATTGTACACCACACTCAGAGCAGTCCAGAGATTTCTTCAAGTTTCATCATGCTTCCCATGTGTTATTGATTTCTTTAAGCTGTGAACATGGATTGACAACCCCATTCAAACATTTGATTTCAAGGAACCAGAACATCATAAAGACAACAGAGGGAGACCTCAAACATGGCCATGATCAGACTGTCTTGTGTAGTCATTGAACTCTGAAGGGCCCGCGGAGGTTGGAGGGCATCAGTATCTCTTAAGTCTGGCATGTTAGTGATATAATTGTAGTTCGCTCAACTGGAGAAAGTGCCTGCAGAAAATGGTCAATGCATTTTTGTTTTAATGTATGAGTCAAGTCTTCTTTATATATTATTTTGGCAAGTTCTGTGTGGACAATTAAGCTCAAAATATCCTTTTTTTTTTACAAGTAGGCTAGGATATGAGTATAGTGTGTTTGATGCAAATTTCGTAATCACCGTTGCTTCACAGTCGGAAAATAAATGGAGAAGACAGAACAAGAACAGCAACAACAACAAACTACTGCAGAAAACAACAAAAAAGACACCTACATATATATATATATACGAGAAGTTAACTGAGAATTCTGAACGTTTTTCTCAGAATTGAGAGATATAAACTCAGAACTGTGAAAAGTTAACTAAGAATTCTGAATGTTTTTCTCAGAATTGTGAGATATAAATGCAGAATTGTGAGGTTAACTCAGAATTCTGTTTTTGTTTTCAGAATTGAGAGAAGCTACCTCAGAATTCAAAATGTTTTTCTCAGAATTTAAGATATAAACTCAGAATTCCGAGAAGTTAACTCAGATTTTAGATTTTTTTTTTCTCAGAATTGTGATAAACATACTGCCACGCCCATGGACTGTTTTGTGTTTGTTTTTCCTCCCCCACATGCTCCATGTTCTCCCTGTGACCTAGTTTCTCCCTCATGTTGATTGAGTTCAGTGATTTCAGGTGTGTTCCATTGATTTCCTTGTTTAGTTCTTAGTATTAGTATTAGTATTATAAACTAATACTAATACTTAGTATTAGTATTATAAACTAACATTTAGTTATATTAGTATTAGTTCTTAGTAAGCCCGGTGTTTTCTTTTGTCCTGCGTCTAGTGTTAAACTTCAATTCTCCATGCTATGTGTGTGTTCCTTCCTGGTGGTTTAAACCACTTACCCACAGGGCGTTTTTTGGAATTTTCGCCTAAATTTTTCATACTCAAATTAAAATGTTTGCCCTACACACATACAATGGAGGAAATTTTAAAAAATGGTTTCATTGTAAATAACTACAAAATATGAGTGGAATTCTTTATAAATAACATTATATACTTTTCAACTATTACTATAAACACAAAAAAACATAGGCGCTTTTTGAGTTTTAATTGAATACATATTTTTTGAAATTCTGTAATTCAGGTTCTATTAGGCTCAACTCTCTGCAATTTACTTTGTTTGATGCCACTATATGCCAAAAAGTACCAGAAAAAAGAATATTTCAAATAACAGCTTCTAAACAGGAGTTAGAACATTATTTGTGAAGCGATTGAAAATGTCCAATTCTGCATCGAAATGTGTCATGGTGAGTTTCCCTTGCAAAAACAGGCTTTATAAAACACATTAACCCCACAATCCTATTGTACTCTGTGCCATAAGCACTTTAATTGATTATTTATTGAATTATGTTTCATTTTTATGTTTTTCTAAGTAGTAATATACAAAATGGCACAAGCGAATTGGACCAAACTTGTCATATTGTGATTTCTACACTCAGTTTAATTATTTCAGGATGCTCAAGACTGTATACATTATAAAATATATCTGGTTTATAACAATCTAAAATAGAATCCATATCCTCCAGCTTTATATCATTCCATTTATATGCATTCTGTATTGGGATAGTGATCACAGCATCTCTCACCTCAGCATCAGTTGAGCACAGCATCTCTGTCTCATCCTGCATCCAGCTTTGCTTGCCTCCGTGGTCCAGAGCTGAGCTAATTCGCTAGCCGCTAGCCGCGAGCTACATTCACAGCGTCAAACAAACATATGTTAGCTCATCTACACCGCACTGTAATAATCCATCTATATTTACTGTATATTTACTGTATACTTACTGAAATGCATAATGTACTGTACTTTTCTGTCAGCAAACAGTGTATCAGCGTGCTAGTATAGCCAACACGCTTCATAACAAAGGAACAGCTCTCAAACACACGGAGAATCGCTCCTAAAGTCTCCCCAGACGCGCGCACATTTCCTCTCCACGGCGCCGCTGACCGTTTTTCATCATATATAACTTGTAATATGATAATCATAGACTGAAAGGATCCGAGACGCGTTCGCTGCAACTCTTCCTTGTGGTCAAAAGCCTTCAATTCTCGCGTCATGGACTTCATTCTCCAGAGTCCACTGGCTGACCGAGCGGAAGGCGACCCCTCCTTTCTCTGCCCACTGTGCTGATGCGGCAGTGTCAGAGTTCACAGAGTCTGTAATGGCCGACCTGAGTGACGTGTAAACTGACCAATCGCAGCGCAGAACTGGCCGCAGAAGCTCCATAAAATCATGAATAACTGAATGCGCGCTGGCATGCCATGGAGAGCCTGTGAGACGCTGACGCGCTGGGTTCCGTTACCTGGGCAGAACGCGAATATCTCACCGATGGAAGCACGCAGAAACCTGAAAATAGTCTTGTTTGAAAGAAGAGATCCTAATCTAAAAGGTAATATAGAGTTTATAGATATTTGTGGCTGTTTGCGGCTAACTGAAGCAGTGCTACGAGTATGAATGGTTACACATAAAAGTTCCCGTTTTTTTTTTTTTTGTTTTTTTTTTCCAATCGCAATTCAATTGAAATACTTCGATCTATGAATTGTCTACAATAAAATAATCACATCGTGAAATTCCTGAGATGAAGCTTTCTTGTTAATATATGACTTGACTTTTAAAATTTGTAAATATATCAATACACATTCTT
This sequence comes from Sinocyclocheilus anophthalmus, assembly GCA_018155175.1. Lineage (NCBI taxonomy): Eukaryota > Metazoa > Chordata > Actinopteri > Cypriniformes > Cyprinidae > Sinocyclocheilus > Sinocyclocheilus anophthalmus. The sequence continues at coordinate 275,683 of JADLZN010003897.1, read as the reverse complement.
CGCAAAACAGTTCGCAAATGGGGCTAGGTGGCGGAAAATCGGTGTGTACGAATACATTTCTACTTCCTTTTACTGCTTTTATGAATATAAAAAAAAACCAAAAGAATGGTATTCTTTGTAAAGAAGACACTCCCAAGCTTTCAAATGAACCCATATATGGGCTGAAACCATATAAGGAAGGCTATGCAAATGAAGCATAAAAATTTTTAAGGGACTTTGGACCCGTATCCGGGTCCGCATAGTTTAAAAACTTGTTTTAATAAAGTGCTGCCTTGCTCACGTGAAATTCTCCTACGTCTCCGCGTCTCCTCGCTCCAACACAGTAGCAGCAGTGTGACAGAACACTAGACCAACAAACAGTAAGCGCTGCCGTTTTGACAGGATTTGACAACGCCACACTGAATTCTCTGTTCTGGATTGGGGCTAACTACCATCGCCCTGTGTCCCTCCTAGATACCACTGGACTGTGCTGGAGGGAAGGGATCCTCCAGTGTCTAGAGAGTGTCCGGCCCCCTCCATAACACTCTTCCATCAGCCCGCCGGCCCGTTCCATTGTCCAAGTCTGTCGGCCTTCCACTGTCAAGCCCACCGGCCAATTCACTCCCAAGCCCTCAGCTGACAGCAACTGTCTCCTTCACCTCTGCTCAAAAGAGAAGAATGAGGAGGAAAGGCCGGTGTTTTCCTTTGTCCTGCGTCTAGTGTAAAACGTCAATTCCCCATGCTATGTGTGTGTCTGTTCATAGTGAAATTCTCCTACGTCTCCGCGTCTCCTCACTTCAAAACAGTAGCAGATCGTGACACAAACTCTGAATTGCGAGAAGTTAACTCAGAATTAGTTTTTTTTTTTCTTTCAGAATTGCTAGGTTAACTGAGAATCTTTTTTTTTTTCGTTTAGATTTTCTGACTTTTTTCATTTAATTCTGATTACAATCTCCACAATTTGAGTTTATATCTTTTTTCTTTTCTTTTCTTTTTTGTTTCTGCATCTTGCAATCCTGACTTTTTTTTCTTGAGTGATATAAACTGTGAGAAATAATGATAAATAAGTGAGATATTTGGAGAATAGAGTATATTTTGAAAGCTATGCAAAAACCTAAGTAAACTTTAGGATTTATAGACAATTATTTACAAAAAAAAAACTCTTGAAACTGCAATGAACTGCTTGCATGTCAATTATAACTCCATTAGTTTCTGTAAATACATGTATTAAATGCACATATGGCACCTGCATGATTTGCTCTCATCTGTTGTCTCTTTAGCAGTCACAAAACAATGCAGTGGCTTCTTCAAGATAACGAAGTGAGATGGTACTACATTTTTTATTTTTAGTGATGAAAAGAATTAATGAAACTGTTCTCACCCTCATTGCATTCACTGTACTCATTGTGGGTTGAGGACATAACAAGCAAGCTGTTTCCGCCCGTCGCACATCGCCTCTGGTCATACTGTAGCTAATGATGCCCTGATATTTTATATATGCCTTAAAGTCGTAAAAAAAAAGTTAAATTAACAGTGTTCTGACTATAAAATGTGGTGAAATATATTAATAGCATTGATTCTTGTAGTCATACTCATCATAATAATAATATATAATATACTGAATAAATACATGCCTAGTCTGTATTACATACAAAACAACATTTGCAGACCTGAAGGCGTCCACCAGTACTGAAACATATTCTAACATATATTTCAAATGCTTATTATAAATGTTTCTTATTATTCAAAGCTCACAGGAAACTATGGTGTAGTGAATATGGCAGACATAAATCCAGCCAAAAGGTTAATTTTAGATTAGATAATAGTTGGTCTTTATTATTAATGTCTTCACATTAAAAGGTAATCACACCATTAATGCAGTGTGTTAGTAGATTGAAAACAATTGTTTAATTAACCATTAAGGAAACACTCTTAAAACGAATGGACATCAGTGAGGCTATGTACGTGTGTTTTCTCAAAACTGATCTTGAAGAGATTGTATTACTTTTCCTAAATCAATATAATAATATCTAATAATAGTAAGACATAACACATTTGAACTAAGTTATCTGACCTTGATTATGCTAGTAAAATATTTAACAGATTATCTCCATCACACAATAAAACACAATTATCTGACCTATAGTCAATCAATAAATCAATCAATTAATCAATCAATCAATCAATCAATCATAAAATAAATGAATCGCTTAGTAAAATCAACATTTTGATGATGATTTTATTTTATTATTATTATTATTATGTATGCTTTTCACAGTAAGGTATTAAATAAGAGAACCATTTGCATATTGTGAGGTGTTTGCTTTGCATGATTTGTTTTGTAAATGACTAAACAGCACTGCACAGTGCTTTATAATTTGCGTCCATAAGCCACCCTCTGCAGGACAGTCACGACTGACATCAATAAGATGTGTTTGCTCGGGTTCTCTTTGAGAGTATTACATTTCCATTAATGTTTATCCGTTGTGCCTGTCTGTATTCCTCTAAATTTATTTCAAAGACCAAGAGATTTGTCAGGAATTCTAACTTATGTATTATACATTATACATGCTCCCTTCAAGAACGGCCATACATATATTACAGCCCTAATGCAGATCTAAATCAGTGACAGCTCTGAAGAGGAATGCATTATACAGGGCCTTCTGAAAGTGTTCACTCCCAAAGTGTGGATTTGGACCCTTGATGTTTTGAAGGAAGTGAATTGTCCTAAAACCCTGTGATCTGAAAACAGCATCTGTAATAAGCTGTCTTGTATCACTTCAGTCCTCCCCTAGTGGTTTCTCATATGCAAGAATTACACGTTTCATTTTAAAGAGTATTTATCAACCCTAACTGCTCTAAAAGGCTTATCGCACACTGACATTTTTAACCAATGCAATACAAAGCACCTCCAGCTGCATATTAGATGGACATCACTGATGGATCCACTGCTTTCCATCATTGTTTTATTAATGTAAAATACTAAATCAACTATTCTATTTAAATTTTTATTTTGACAATTTTGTTGAATAATTGAATAACCAATGACAGACAAAGCAGAATCCAAGAGATTAATCTGGAAGGTAAATTAATTCTATGATTTATATACAGGCATATGGATAGTTACATATTTAATTGCCCATTTTTTAATGGAAGATATGTCATAATAGCAACACTATGAATGCAAAATTAATGATTTCACTCACTTAGCCTGAATTCACTCATTAGCATTTTAATGAGAAGCAAAAATATGCTAAATGTATATCTAATTCAGGGAATTATTGAATAACATCAATTAAAGAAAATATTAAATAAAAAAATAATTACGCTGGTAACAACATGCCACTTGGGCTCTTCTGTGCCAATTCTGGGGGGCCCAACTTACCCCAAAGTTCTATTTTTTTCTTTAAAAAAATAATAATCGATTTATTAAAAAAAAAACAATGAACAATAATTTGCACAAAATTAGATCAGTTAATCTCGAACCTGTTTCAACTGACTAAACAAATGTTATATTCAGATGAAATGACAAAAATTACAATAGCAAAGCCCTTCATCAAAAATGTTGAAAGTGTCAAAAAAAAATTGCATATATTTCTTATAAAATGTATTACATATATGCAATGTATATGTCCCTTTCAGACTTGTTATTTTAATAAATACACATTTTGCCCACAGAATGGTGTAGTTATGCCGTTTGATAACAGGGGCTAAGTGTTTAGACCTCGCCACAACCCTCTTGTGGATTAAACTAGAGTGACCATGCTGGGACCCCAAATAGGAAAGACCTAAGTTTTTTATGTATTCAGTAAAACAGCATTTTAAAGAGAGTAAGAGGCGTAAGCATTGGGTTAGAAATGTTGTGTAAATCCTCAGACTCGGTCTGGCTACACTTAAAACACAGTCGAACAAGGTTCATTCACTTATTTTCAGTCCTCTATCAAACCTCCTGCTTTTCTGTGAATGATGGGGAAAAGCCTTAACATATAATTTGTTTATACATCAAACCCAGATGGGACATGTGCAGTCATTTGCACTCATTGTACAGCAGAATTTAATTATCATCAAAGCTCGAAAAGTGAAAGGGAAGACATCAATGTGATTTGAAAAAAAAAATACAAAATACATATTTTAATCATTTAAAATACATTGCAATAATATACATACATTGCAGATCTGGGCTAAATGAGAATGTAAATACTGTGATTACGCTAAAGGTAAACATTTTAGGACAAATGACTGAAGTTGTATTAATGAGTGAGCCATGGAGCAGAAAAGCTCTTAATATGAGTCATTCATTATTAGCTTAATTCATCTGAGTACAGAAGTGATTTGAAGCACATTTCATTGAAGATTATTTCAACCTTTGGAGAGAATTTGAACAGTCTTGGTGGGAAAAAAGTATATCTATCTATCTATCTATCGATATTATTATTATTATTATTATCATTAAATAGGAGGGACGTTTCCATAGAGGTTTAGTAGCTATTATTATTATATCATTAAAAAACAAACAAAAAAACCTTTTCCTGTAATGGAGCGCACACAGCCAAGGGATACTCACAAAAGTCACATAAACACAATTCTTCACCTTTCAGTAAATATACATGGGTAAGTCTTGGGCTGTACTTATTAGAAACCATTGATTTTAACATAAGCGCACATCAGTGATATTAAAATTGATATCAGCAAAACAATGCTGTTTTGCAGACGATATAACTCCAATATGCTTCAAAACAGCTTCCAGCCATATCAAAGATTGTCACTGGTTTTACTTTCTTGTTGAATATAAAGGACATCATGCACTTGTGAAAACATGCACTGACTTTGAAATAAATGGCAAAATGACAGATGACAGGTGACTAAAGGAATAAAATCTTTGAGTTTACAACCTTAGTTGACATTATGTTATTTTGGAACATTTGCCATTGGAGTAGCTTTAAAGAAATATTCAAATGTTTATTTATAGCATATTAAAAAATACAAGCAAGCAAGTAAAAAAAGATAACAATGCTGTAAAATCAATCTCCTTCTTATACAAAAAAAAGAAAGAAATGTAAAGATAAATTGAATAGCTGAACGTTGGTGTATTTTTTGTACTTCACTTGTGTTGTGACAGTTGCCAGATCAACAGTATCTGGCATCATGGTAACCCGTTGGTTACAACCTTGACATCAGGATGCCTTCGGCAACAAAGTGCATGAGTCGATTAGTAAAAATCACCTCACATGTTTGGTAGCTCGGCAAGTAATATCATGCTATCAAGGGCATAAAATATCACACTGCAGAAATACAGAAATGTACAAATAAGACTATGATTTTTGTAGTGGCCCATGAGGGATGGGATTCCTACAGGAAACTCACAAAAGAAGCCACTATCATTTATAAAATCCAAAGCCCCAAAATGATTCCGAATAGTAATATACTTAATATAATAAACTTATTATTTAATATAATATATATAGAATAGTCATGAATAGGAACTCTTTAGATACGTTGCATGAGTGTTGTTGATCATATAACATTATACTGTATATAAAAAGACGGACATTATGGTCAACTAACACCACACAGGTAATGTCCTATGATTAGAATAAATCAATCTTTACAAATTAGGCCTATCAAATAGTGGTCAAGCCGTCAATGTAAACCACGGCACTTAAGCTCTGCAAAAGCTTAAACTTTTCTTCATCAGATGGCATGTATTTAAGAAAGAAGGGTATTAGAAAGCCTATACACTCTAGTAATATATGGGAGTCACTTTATTTAACAAAAGTGAGGGACAGATGGGAAAAGATGTTTTCCTCAGACATGCTGCGATGTTACAAAAACTAATGTGACAAATAATGCTGCATTCTACTAAACCAAAATTGCAGTTGTACACTACAAAGGTTTTGGGATAATTAAGATTTGTTAATATATTTTTTTTCTTTCTTTTTTTTTTTTGTATAAAAAGTATCTTATGCTCACATAAGAAGCATTATTAATAACTGAGCACCAATGGCTAAGTGATAATAATGAGCCCCAAATCAAAATAGAATGATTTTGAAGATGACAAAGACAGATAATGTAATGTAATCATATACAAATTACTTTTAAAATATATTAACAATATTAAAATTGAAAACAGTTGTTTTAAATTGTGATATTTCACACTATTACGGTTTTTACTGTATATTTGATCAAATAAAATCAGCCTTGGTGAGCATAAGAGACTTAATTTAAAAAAAATATAGTATAAAAAAATAAAAAATAAAATAGGTATATATTATAGATATATATTATATATATATATATATATATAAAAGTATTTACTCAACTTTGGACGGTAAAGTTAAGTTAGTAGATGTACAGTATATCAGGAATGGGAATATATCGGTTTGCATTTTATACTGTATATTTTACTGTACTATATATTCAATAATATAGCACATATCACTGTAGCACATAGAATAAAAGTACATACAAACTGAATAATATCAGTGGCGCACAACACTATTTAAAAAAAAACAAAAAAAAGAAAACTATCATCACAGACATCCCTGCCACAAGCTTTCATATACAGTAGGAGTGAGGACACATTCCTCCCGTCCACACTGTAAATTATAACTTCATTTCATACAACCTGTTCAAATGGCAGATTATGCTAAATGTTAACTTCTATAAAATGTGCTTCATGTTTTGTTTTAGTAAACACTTATTTTATTTGAAACATTATAATTACCATCACTCCACAGAGGGACACGGTCCCTACATAATTGTAGAAAAAATGAAAACTATGTTGTGACTAGAAGAGCTCCACGCAGTTTTATCAGGCTTTGTATGAATTTTAATGGGAATAAAATTGTTGCATTTACATGTTAACTGGCTTGTGAGGCCCTAGAGAGCTTAATCAGAAACAAGGTACTCTAAAATACTTAAGACCGAACATTAGCATAGATGTTCCCAGTCCCCGCTTGACTGGCAAATCAAAGCTGGATTTTTCATGCAAGCATTTTTTTTCCCTGAACATTTCATATTTGTCAACACTTGACCTTTGGACAGGCATCTTAGTAATTAGCAAAATAGGTTTGAAGATTATTTCAAATATCAGCACTAATAAGACCGCATTTACATTAGTGGTCCAAAAATATCATGTTGTCAAAAGCTCATTCAACACATATAAGTATTTTCACACAAGCACATTTTAGGAATGAATAAATAAATAAATAAATAAAAACTAAAATAAAATAAATAAATAAATAAATAAAATGATCAATTTTGCTTCAAAATTCACCAGAAATATTTTCATCACAGACAGGTTTTTCTTTTTTCCCAATAAAATAAGGTGAAGCTTTATAAAAGTGTATATATGTATCAGCTGAAATACATAAAGTAAATAAATAATACAACACACCACACACACACACACACACACACACAACAGCATTATATATATATTATATATATTATATATATATATATATATTATATTTAATATATTAGGGGTGTGGCAACGTTAACGCATTAATTGATTAATGCCGACAATTATTTTATTGCGCATTAACGCAGTTTTTTATTTTTATGAAAGTCCATTGCTCACTGGCTCTAACTACACATACAGACAAACCATGGGTCAACAGGAGGGGTGGGATGTTGATCAGTACTTGGCTTGGGATGGGTGTCATCACGCGTCTCAACCAATGAGAGCATTTGGGGAGGGCCTAGGACTGCAGCAGCGCTCATATGAATGCTCCCGATCAAATTATTTAGGCTAAGCATCAACATTCAAAAACCACTGTTCACTGTTATATTTAACAGAAAATAATGCAACATGCTCGTAATCACGACTTCATAAGTGGAAAAAAGGATATTTCTGATAGCATGTGGAAACAGCAGAGAAGCGCTTAGGCTCAGCCACAGTGGTATAGTGTGTCTTTTGTTAACTTGTGGTTTATATTTGAGTCGTGTGGACGCTGGTAACACACGCAGTACAGAATCTACTTACTCTTGACAGCGCTGTACATTCAATCCCCCACCTATCAATTCCTGACGGACCGAGACTCGAACTGACATCTTTGGGTCTCACGGAGAGTCCGATATTTAACCAGGCCCCACGACTTTTTAATATTCAGTTAGATTGATATATATATATAGGATAACACAGACTTTATATTACAGACTTACCTTGCGGGTAACTGTCAGGATAGGCTTTTCAGTGCGCTGTCACCTAGAGGGGGAAGTTACCTCAGACCTGTCTGGCCTGGGCCACTGAGAGCCCACTAGGGAAGTGAGAGACAAATGCTAGTAAATAACCAAAATGACAGATCCAATCCTATATGTATTACCCAAATAGAGATGGATCGTTGCGGAGGCTAACCAAATATTAATAAATAGATCTGGTGCTTAGATGTGAAGACAGCAGCAGCATTAAACCCATTTATCTTCCATTTTGCTTTTCGTTCTGGAAGTAATATTTATCATCAGTCAGCAAGTCCAATGTCAACCGTGGCTCAGTCCGGCGATAGAAGAATGTCAGCCTGATCTGAGCGAGTTCAGCCTCCCTGTTGTCAATCAATGACAATCCTGAGCTAATGAACGTATAACAAGCTTTGGAAGTGGTGAGTAATTAAATCTTCTCTTCATGAAAATATCTTCAAAATGGCTGTTGACAAACAGTGGCTTGTCTGGTGCAGTCTGTCCAATATACAACAGTACAAAGAAAAATATACTTCAATAAAAAGTCCAAGCCTGGACATACTGTCTAAGATGCTTTAGAAGCGGCCACATTATTCATATAAGGAAAATAAATGTAATATAACAAATGAAATTCAGAACTGACATCCATTAATTTTACATTATAAAATAGTAGGATCGCAAAGAAAAAAATGATTGTGTAATCAGCATTTTAATTGAGTCTTAATGATTGCAATTAGCAGATAACAAAAGTGAAGATTCAGCAGCACTTGATTGACACAGAAAAGAAAGATTAAAGGATCTGCACTTGCTATTATGGAGGTTTTATATAATCTGCCTTCTTCGGTAACAGAAATGGTTTCATGAAAGTTTCAGAAACTTAGTTTACTTTAATAATATAGTCACACTTTATTTTAAGGTCCAGTTCTCACTATTAACTAACTATTAACTATGACTTTTGCCTTAATAAACTCCTATTACTGCTTATTAGTAGTTAATAAGGTAGTAGATAAGTTTAGGTATTTGATAGGATTAAGGATGTAGAATATGATCATGCAGAATATGTGCTTTATAAGTACTAATAAACAATCAATTTGCTAGTTAATATGCAAGCTAATGAGCAACTAGTTAATAGTGAGAATCCGTCCCTAAACTAAAGTGATACCAATAATATTTGGTAATATGTGAATAAACTGGCAAAGTTTTGTTTGATAAGTGTCACTTATTTTTGTTTAGCTGATTCAAAAAATATGTAAATGAGAAATAAGACATGAATTATTGTACAGTTTTGTATGTCAAATACTGAAAAGCATGAATACTTTATCACCAAATAATATATTTGTAAGTTATTCGTGTAACCCAGAAAATTTTAGTTTTATAGATACAGTACATATTTGATATAACAGTGCCATCTGAGACCAAAGCAAAGCATCCTGTTTGAAATCAACAAACATGAGCATTGTTTGAGAAGTCTAAGGCAGGCTTGTTTTTGTTTGAGTCTGTTTGCCGTCGTACTAACAGTGACAGCCGGAGATGCAGCAGAGCCTGAATTCTCAAGAAATATAAACAATATACAACTTTTATCCATATCATCTCTAAGAAAAAGTTTCTGCAAAGTTCTAATATTAGTAACTACACAATCTGGCAAAAGCATTTATCTCTATCGAAATCCATAAAAAAAATAATACTAATAATAAAAAAACATGTTTTCTTGTTAAACATAAGAAACATGCAAACTACTCTTCAAAAGATTGGGGTCAGGAACAGTTTTTAATGTTTTTGAAAGAAAGCTTCTTCAGTGTCACATGATCCTTCAGAATGCGATGTCCCCTATTGTGATTTGGTGCTCATTAAACATGTGTTGACGCAATGTTAACTATCAGTCAATTGGTTGAAACAGGCGCGTGATGTGATTTACTCGATTTCGTATTTTCAATCTACACTTTCTGTTTATCGTGATTGTATCAAAACACACATCCAGTTCGGACCAGGCATGGTAAGTGAAAGTGAATGTGAAAGATCATTTCTTGCTTGTCAGAGTCTTGGCATGCAGGTTTCACACATCACTCTCAAAGAAGAATGTGATGGGATCGAGAGACAGGACTACTCGTTTAGTGCTGTCACTTTCTTTTTACCGCCGCTTCAGGAAAATGAGTGAAAACAAATAGATAAGCTCAGAAAGAAAGGGCACACCCAGTGTGATTTCACAATGCCAGTCAACGTAATGAGAAAAGGGAAGCCCTCTCTGTAGAGTTTCAAGATCAGGGCTGTGCCTATCACCGAGAGGACCTCACTCGCTCCCATCATTCACCAGAGAAGAAAAACACCCAAGGACCTTCACCGAGGCCTGGAGAGGTCGTCACTGTCACATGTATATTAATGACCCCAAAGAAGCGCGAGACAAAGTTACAACATGTCAAACTTGAGACGACAAACTTTTTAAAGTCACCTTAACGCTTAAACTTCACTTATTTTTTTAGTGACTTTCTCATCATGTAATCCTCTTTGAAACAATGAATGAAAGAATCGCTGCAATGTTACACTAAAGCAAACCTGTTCCCTCTGGGATTCTGCTTAAAACCTGGCATAAGTTGCTGTACATCCACACTAATTACCACCGCATGTTCTCAAAAATTTCATCCGAAAATTTCATAAAGCTAGAGGATGATTTGCAGAGCGAATCTATCTGATTTATATAGTCTTTTTGTACAGAAAAGGATCACAGAATTAAAAGATATTGCACCCTGCCTGTGTAACAACGAGGCAAAACGTATTACACTCTTCTATGGTTCATTTAATGCAATTGTAAATGTGAGAAGGCAGCATGGATAAAAGAAGGTTGTCATTAGTATCAAATATTCAATTAATTTTGAATTAAGTTACAAAACCTTGTTTTCCTCTTAATAACAAGTTGAATCAGAATCAAGGGAATTATTGTATTAAATGTTAAAGTAAACATTTTTTTCAATTATTTGTAGGGAATATTTGTAAGGGAAACAGGTCAATAATTTAGCTCAAAGGGAATCATTTAAGATTTTAAAGGGAACTCCACCATTAATATGCAAGGGAATTAGGACAGAATCACTGTTTTACGGCGGATCACTGAGACGGCCTGCGATTCAGTGAACGAGCCGTATGACATCAATTCTGCAATGGATATCTATATCCAAAATATAGTGAAAACACTATTAATTAGCACGGTAACAAGATCGGCAGTTTAAGACATTAACTTGTGAGCACAAAACACAAGATACTTCTCTTTTCAATATAAATAAGGCTTTATTAGATAAATCTAAGAAGATATAAACTAATCTAACACATGAACACATGCATTCACACAAGTTTTCAGAAAGAGAGAAAGTGAGGAAAGAATGATTTTAAGAGAATGAAAATGCGAAATCCAAGTTTACAGCAATATGTGCAATTACGTAGATCTGAACAACCATCAATCACTTAATTAACCCTCGCACTGAGTTCCTCAATGAGGTTAAAATTTAGATTAACTGCACCAGTTCAGTTTCTAGTATCTGGAGGTACTTGCTTTCTGTGTTGCGGGGTTCCCTTTCTTGTCTGGTTGCTGAAAGGGGTTTCCCGAGGTTGCTGATTGGCTGGAGGTTCAGTCTTGGGAAGCAAGTGATTGGGCGTTGGCTGGCGACGCGGAGCTGGGGTCTGCAGTTGAAGTTTAGACAGCACTCTTCGGAGATGCAGCGTTAGGCTTAACTCAGAACACGAAACTCTCAACGGAAAAAAAAACAAACTAAAGAAATAGAAATAGATGTAAAGTTTGATGAGACCAGGTGGCGTTTCTTCTCATGGTTTTGGAGGAGCTGGCGTGTAAGCCAGACCACGCTCAAAAGCTAAAGAAACATGACTAGGAGTGAAAAAGCTAAAAGCCGCATGGCTAAAAGCTAGACACAAAAAGTCCGACCCGCAAAAAGGCAAAAGGCAAAAGACAAAAAAAGCCAAGTTTGATGGTGTCCTGAATATTTAAACCAGGCTGTTTAACACACACAAATGGTGTTTCGACCAATTGTAGCTCGGGGTGTTGCAATGTTTATCCTTCCCATTCATAAATCAACTGTTAACTCATCATTCACATGACCTGCGTTTTCCCCGCTCTGGTAGAGTATACATTTTGAACATGATTTCTATAATGAGGATATGATACATTTGACCAAGAATTAATTGGAAGAAACGTTTCAAGCAAGAAAATTCAAACACACATACTAAACATGAATATGAACACTTAAGCTATTCAATAGTTATTAACAATACATACACAATAAATGATTAAAACATGATGGTTAAACATGTGGGTTAGATACATAATATGGAGTTATGCATAGCAATTATTAGCTGGTCACCAGTCCTTTTAGTGTCATTTAGGTGCATGGAAAGGCAGTTTCCGTGCCATTCTGTGAATGTATGAAGACCAGAGATTAAAATGTCTGTAAGGAATTTTAGTCTCTCTGTTCTTGTCGTAAAGTGGGGGAAGTCAATTTACGAGGAGCTTGTGACTGTAGTTACTATCGTGTGATAGTCATGCGGTCATCTCTTTTGACCATTATTCTTGATAACTTGCCCCAAAATTTTACAATCTCCTTGGACTTGTCAATGTGTTCTTTTGTGTTAATGTTGAAAACTGTTCTGTGACAGGGTCTTAGGTTTAGGCTTGCTTCAGAGAGGCTGGGGTCTGATTTATGACATCCTGTTGTCTTGGGCCTCAGTGGAATTTTTGTGACTCCTCGTGCCTCAACTCGGTTTTGACCAAATCTTAGATTGTCTGATTCGGTCTGATATCCTACAATATCTATATCTGCAATAGACTTCAGCAGATGATATTACTAAACTAAAACAAGTCAAAGGCATTAGCTAACACAACATCAAAAAGTTATCCAGGAATTTAAATCTCAGCGGTCTATACAACCAGACGCTGTGCAATGTTGTGGCATTTTGAAAAACTCTTTGATTTTTACTGTTAGTGATGACCTTTCCAAGTTGGCGGACGCATCAACGTGTCTGAAGCGGTCGAATGTGGCATCTACGTATACAAATCTATGATCTACTGTCAGGCGAATTTGCATTTTCATTGAGTCATGCGGTTGTTCACGCATGCCTTTGTACAAAGCATACACAATGTTGTAAACAATTCATAATAAAGCATCTAAAATGTATTCTTGGTATTTTGAAGCGCCCATGATAACAATACCATGCATGTTTATTAACGCAATATATTGTATTACCGTATATCAGCACATATCTAGTTAAATTTTGTTAAAATCCACTTGCACTGACACTAAAATTTTGACTGCCCCTCAGAGAACAACAGCTACTAGGTCTGTAAATGGGAACTGCAAAATTAAGCTCACCAGCAGTTTTTGTATAAGACTTTAGGTTGAGAAAATATGCACTGATTGTCTTTCGGATGTAAGATCTGTCTTGTTTTAAGTTGGTAACATTGCTTACACCGTCTTATGCCCTAGGCTTGCCGCCAGGTATAGGCAGACTTGGCTCCAGGTGCATTTCGCTTTGGGCAGAAACACCACAATGACTAAAACCGAAGGCAAAACAAATGCTAAGTTTATCTCTTGCTTCTCAGAATTAATTATTTATGAGAGATACATGTGCTCATTGTCGTCATCTGCCTTTGAAGACATGTTCACATTAGGAGCATGAACTTACATGAAGACTTTATATCAATAAAATGCATCCTTGGAATTTTCAACTGCATATTTTTCCCCACTAAATTCACTGAGGGATTCCATGTCAGCAGGATTTTTAGAGGATTTTGAAGGTCAGATTTAAACCTGAATTACATGAATGGGCACCAAGGCTCACATTAACAAAATGTTGAAATGATCACTATTTTAATATTATGTAAATACTGTGCAGGTTGATTTTAGTGTGAACAAATATTGCTATACATCCTGAATACTGAATACTGAAAAAAAAGATATATATTTAAACAACTTTACAGTTTTATCAGAAGAATTGTTAAAAAATAAATGTAATTTTTATTTTTTTTAAACAGAAAATCATTTTATAAAATTATAAAGCTTCACATTTAAATAAGTACTTCAAACTATAGTAAGATTATACGATTATATACTTTAACATCTAAAGTAACATCATATTTCATATTTACATCATAAGAATAACTAAACAGTCCCGTTTTGGATTCTTGTTTGTTTTTGCACATTTATTTATGAGCGATTGCTTAAAGCAGCCAGTGAGGTGGCCAGCTCGGTAGCAGTGATGGACCTATAAATAATATTATCAGTTCTATCTCCAGTGGCTTGCTTAATTACAGCAACCTTGTGTGCCTAATTATGTGCAGATGTTATCAAGACCAAAGAGAAAGTTCACAGCAAAGTTTCTCACACCAAAGAGAAAATCAAATACACAGCTAAAGTTATAAACCAATTGCCTAATAAGATGCCACAGAGAACTATCATTATTATAATATGAAATTATAGGTTATATAATACTTGATCATAAACCACTTTGACATGAACAATCAAGGAAGCTTTAATTAGATTTGAGGAGCCTGTGAGATTCCTGCTGACTCCAGAATTTCATGATCAGTTACAGTAATTAATTAGTAAGCTGTGTATTTTATATACACATAGATATTTGTTTGTACTGTGATGTTTATGGGCAAGTGACCTGCTTGGTTAATTCTAGGTGGAGTACACCTGTAGTATTAATTAAAATTGAGTTGTATATTTGCCTTAAATTGTTAAGGGAACAAACTGGAAACAAACCTCTCAGCCTTTCTGAAAATACACACACATTTCTGCAGAGTGTTGAAGTTTTGTGGTTTAAATCTGCATTTTTAACCATTTTTAATGACCGGTGTTCTCAATAAGGCAAAAAGCTTTCTTCTGCACATCAAAAAAGGTGTGAACATATGCCTGCAGCTGAGAAACGCGACACATCAGTCATGGTTAGTCTTTCAACAGATGCTTCCAGTGATCTGTGTGGCTTTTTCAGGTGGTGACAGAGGTAAGCAAAGCCGTATGCCAGAGGTTTGAGGCATAAGTGTGTGAGAGAGGTTCATATTTCTCTGGAGTTATGCAGCTGATTGTTCAATCATGTCACATGCCTCACTTAGGGAGGCTGGAGAGGCAATCATGTGCATCTGAAGGCAAAGAGATCGATTGCTCCATCTTTTCCCTCCGTTGAGCTCCTCCTCGAGCCGTGTCCATCTGACATGCTGGCAGCTGTTGAAGCTGTTTCCAGCAGGTAGAGCCTCTGGATGTGGATTTAAAGTAGAAGTTTTGCCCAATTTTTGACCTTCGGGGAGTGCTGTTAAGCCAGAGGACACAGCGATAACATTTATATAACGACCGCAGAGTTGCTACTCAAACTAATTCAATAGAGATCCATATGATACATAGTTTACTCTTGCTATTGTACTGTATTACAGTTTTATTTTATTTTGACCACTTTTATTGCTAGGGATAAGAGATGAGAGAGCATATGAAATTATAGGGAGAATGGGGAAAATATATACAAATGGAGTCAAAGTATGAGTGGTTAGTCTCAGCAGTTAAAATAATTTTAATAAAATAGTAAAAATACACATTTAAATATAACCATAGTGAAAATAAATATAATGATACAATTAAAGAAAGTATAAATATGTGATCAAATGTATTTTTAAAATAAGCATTTTTAAATTCTTTATGTCAGTATCATTTACTTTGGCCACTTTTATTTCTAAGCATTATTAGATGAGACAGCATATGACATTTTAAAGAAATTGGGGAAATGGGCTCAGACAGGTGGGTCAACTTATTGGTTAGTCTCAGCTGTAAGAAAAATATTTTAGAAAAACTATTTAAAATAAATATTAAATGTACATATATTTAAAAAAATAAAACATACATTGCTGAAATTTGATTTTATATTTTATTTCTGGATAGTAGTTGAGAGATATGTAGATATAAGCAGTAACAGAACCATTTGAAAGTACTGCAGCAAAAATACTAAGAACTACTCTAGAAAGCGCTCATGGAAATGTTTCAGTGTTCGTGTGAATTTGCCGTGCAGCTGTAACCATCCACAGCGACATGTAGGGAATATGTTAAAGGATATAGATGGATCAAATGAATGAAAAACTGGTTTGAGGTCCCGGTTGAATTGTTAGAAAGTCCTATGCATGAGTTTGGGAGCTGAGCTCAAACATTCCTGGTTGATGTCAGCTGGTATATCCACAGGAAGCTCATGTTCACAGAACGTGAACTTCAGCACAAAGGAATAATCTTCTCCCATGGTGAAAGACAGAATTTGGACCCATGCGAAGGAACACGCCTGTGCCACTTTGAAGGAAGAAGCCTTCCAGAGTGGAAAAAGCATTCGTTTTTAGTGATGCATGGCCTTATAATCAAAATGGTACAAAATATTAGCACACACACATCACCTAGTGCAAAGAGAAACATACTGTATATTTTTTCAGTCACGCCAACCACAAATGAGCTTACAAAAGCATTACCTACCAGATTCACACAACAAAAGCACCGACTTGCAAAACAGAAGTGAAACTTAAGCCTCACACATCTTTACAGACCAATATGTGCCATGTTTTAGGTTAGTGTGAAATGCGTGCTTTGAAGAAAACTAATTTTGCATGCATTACAAGATCTGTCTTTCACTGAAGGCAAGAGTTCCTTTCCGTTTGTTCCTCCTTATCCTCTAATCTAATGATCACGCCGATCCCACCGGAGAATAAACGAGAGACATTTACATAACTCAGCAGCAGAGAAATACCCAAAGCATCCACATTCTTGTTAGGAGTCTACCAATCTGACAAAGAAAAATGACCAGAGCTACTGGAGTGGCAGCACTTGACTCAATACTTTGATTCCCCTCCATCCCTACAGAATTCACTTTCATAGTGGGTGTACCAGTGCATAAAGTCTTCCCTGGTTGAAACCTGACAGCCTCGGATGCCAAAAATCCATCTTCCAATGCAATTTAGCACAGAGGGAGCAGGGAAGATGGGAAAATTATACATGACTCTAGTCTGAGTTTTAACAGGTAGCTGTGGAGACCCGCAGACATATTTGAAATAATGACAGGTTGCTGGAATCTGACAAGTCAAAGTTAGTCACTCTAAAATAAAAATTCAGTCACCTCTGAAACATGAATGGCAGTGGTGAATACTATGGCTGTCCTCATGTCTAGACTGTTCTAGGAAGAGTCACCTCTAAAACCTGATCCACTGCATATTTTCCATTCACTGCCTGATATACACTACTAAAAATCTATATTTTTTTTGAGGGGTAACAATGCCAGATATTTCTAAATGTAGCACAGGAGCATTTCTATTGGTTACTGGATACAGGCACATACTGAAATGGCTTTCAATTGAACTAATCGAGGTTAATGATGAAGTATGTGAAAATGAATAGTGAGCCATTGGCTCCTGAAATTAAACATTTAGAAGCAAAATTACCTTTTTAGATTTAGTACAATTTACAGAATAACTAGTGATGTCTTCAGAAGATGTTTACTTCACTTTACAATCGATTTAACATAAGAAGTAGGGCAAAATAAAATCAAAATTGAGATCACTTCATAAATATACGGTATGTTTCAGGGTGAAGCACAACATGGAAAACCACACAAAATCAATGGTTCAATGTTTGAAAGTGAAAAAATCAAGACAAATATTAGCATTGTAATTGTACAGTATTTTATGAAATGCTGAGGATTTACAGTAGGTGTGATCAGATTACAATGATAGAATGCTTCACATGCAGGGGAAAAAGGGGATGCTATTGTATTATGGCAGCCCATACACATATGTGAATAGGGATATTTCTCTTGTTTTGATAAGTCAGTGCTTTAACGCTGCATTGAGCTTATGGAAATTTCTCACAAATCACCCTTCATTATACCATCCAGAAGCTTCTCCTGAAATCACTGCAAACTGAATTGAGGGAGTGAAAGAGACATACATTAAGAAAAAAGGCAGAATTAGCTTGTCCCATAATAACTAAATAGACCTATGTGAGAATTCAGAAAACAGCTGCGAGCAGTTTTTAAAAAGGCCATCTGTTTTAAATGGACTTGAACACACTGTGGTGGTGTGTCTTGTCGCTGTGAGGAATAAACGGCCACTCTGTCAAATGCTGAAAAGCCTAAGGCTTGATTAGTAGAGTGTTAAACACCATGTTTGAACTTCTTAGTACATCAGGCCATTTGTTAGCATTCCACATCTGACAAGGTGTCTGTTTTTAATCACTCTTTTCATGTAGCCAAACAAGAATATGCTTTAAATAACCATAAATTTGTTTCACTCAATCATCATTAATAACATAGATAGATACCACAGAAAGACATATAGACAGAGATAGTTATTTTATTCATAAAACAAGCAGCTGTCCATATTTCACATACCCACAAGCCTATTTATCACTTTTATTATTTGATGTAATCTCCCGTGTTGTGTGAATTTGAACACCGGCCAAGTGGCTGGTAGAAGTAAATGCTTTTAAAGATGCACTGCTGGAATATGGCCAAATTCTTCTGCAAGATTAATTAAATGGCAATCATGTTGTGGCAGTGTATTGTTTTAATTAGGACCCTTGTCTATTTAACAAAAAGACCAACAGAGCTAACAAAATGCAATAATGGAATAAATGGGGTGCTCAGAGAAATGCCTGGGCCAGTCGCTTACCAGTTGGATTTCAACAAGGCTTTTAACACTACTCAGCCTGAAGTACCTTTCCTGACAATGATAACTTGTTTTTATTTGCTTGTATTTTCACAGTGTAATTCCAGTCATTCACTATAAATTCAAGGTCATGAAATTATTATTCAGTTTATCTGTTCATCTGTTTGCTTAGACCATAAAAAGACACCTGTATTTTAAATGTGTGGTACTGAACTGGTTTGTTTTAGGACCAGACCAGAACCTAAACTGTACTAGGTTTGTTGATGTTCAAAAACAAACACTCAAAGACTGAAATGCATGAATATTTCCATGAACAAACAGGCCAAACAACATGACAAATTCTAAACACGACATATGCTGAATACAAAACTGACAATTTCATAAATGCATAAACAGTGGAAGTGTGATTTTCCAGACTAACACATGACACAAACACTGGGCCAAATATTTTATTACTATTAGCCATTTTACTCACTAACAGATGAATTTGAGCCAATACACACTCCTGTTGTCAACACCAAAATACATAGAAAGTGTATCAATTTTAAAAGTTGATAGAACTATTTGTTTATATTTATTAATTTAGAGGTTTTATTTATCTATTTATCTATTTTTTTTTAATCTACAGTGCCACAAATGAGGAACATCAAAAGCAATTTGCCATTAGAGGCAACAATTTAATGCATAATGCTAAACTATATTACTACAACGGCATCGAAGGCATACAAAAAAAATAGAGACATATTTTAAATAAATAAATAAATAAGATTTATAGTTTGTGTCTTTGTTTAGATTAGTTACTATATTAAAGGGCTAGTTCACCCAACAATTTGGTCATCATTTACTCACTCTCAAGTTGTTGCAAACCTGTATGAATTCCTTTCTTCTGTTGAACACAACAGAAGATACTTTGAAGAATGAGGTCAATGGGGGCCAACAACTGTTTGGTTACCCATATTCTTTAAAATATCTTCCATTATGTTCAACAGAAGATTGAAACTCATACAGGTTTGGAACAACATGAGAGTGAGTAAATGATTACTTTTTTTTTTTACAATGGCATATTAATAATATGCTTACTTGAATTTTATTGATTGCATTTAGCATTGACTTCTACTGGCTGTCCGACTCACCAGTTGAATAAACTTTCTTAAAGGTCAGAGGTCCTGACTCTCTGTGGTCATTAAAAATCCCAGGATGTCCTTTGAAAAAGAGTAGGGGTATAACCCCGGCATCCTGGCCAAATTTGCCCATTGGCAAATCATCCCCATACACTGATTGGTGTCATCACTCTGTCTCCTCTCCACCAGTAAGCTGGTGTGTGGTGGGTGTTCTGGCGCACTATGGCTGACGTCGCATCATCCAGGTGGATGCTGCACACTGGTGGTGGTTGAGGAGATTCCCCCGCTTTCATGTAAAGCGCTTTGAGTACCCAGAAAAGTGCTATATAAATGTAACAAATTATTAAAAATGATCAAAGGTGAAACATTAACTGAATTCATATTTTTCTTATATCAGTTCTCATTGTATGGAATCACACAGGATTCATGGTTTTACAAATGTTCCTCTCACCTATGCCAATAAGCAGTGTTCAGCAACTGAGCAGTTTAGAGGCAAGTGGCATCAGGCTGATCAGTGTCACGAATCAGCCTCAGTTATGACATCACTTAAAAGTCATCCCATTATACTAGTCTGTCTGATTCCAACATCTGTCACAACAAATGTGGTCAAGCTCCAGTTTTGGTAATTCATGTTAGCAGATTATTTTAAATATCCTGTATCTAAGCTTTTCTCTGAGGATTTTCAGATACCACTGTAAGAATGAAAATGCTGAAACTACATAATATAATGTTCTATTTCAGATAGTTGCCAAGTCAATATTTAACATTTTCGTTTAGTTTATCTACAATTTCAATTATAAAAAGAAATATATATATATACAGTGGGGCAAAAAAGTATTTAGTCAGCCACCAATTGTGCAAGTTCTCCCACTTAAAAAGATGAGAGAGGCCTGTAATTATCATCATAGGTATACCTCAACTATGAGATACAAAATGAGAAAAAAAAATCCAGAAAATCACATGTAGGATTTTTAAAGAATTAATTGGTAATTCCTCGGTAAAATAAGTATTTGGTCACCTACAAACATGCAAGATTTCTGGCTCTCACAGACCTGTACTTCTTCTTTAAGAGGCTCCTCTGTCCTCCACTGGTTACCTTTATTAATGGCATCTGTTTGAACTTGTTTTCAGTATAAAAGACACCTGTCCACAACTCCAAACAGTCACACTCCAAACTCCACCAGGGCCAAGACCAAAGAGCTGTCAAAGGAAAACAAAATTGTAGACCTGCACCAGGATGGGAAGACTGAATCTGCAATAGGTAAGCAGCAAAAAAACAAAGGGGGGCACCCTTGGGGGTGAAGAAATCACCTGTGTGGGAGGAATTATTAGAAAATGGAAGACATACAAGACTACTGATAATCTCCCTCGATCTGGGGCGCCACGCAAGATCTCACCCCGTGGGGTCAAAATGATCACAAGAACTGTGAGCAAAATCCCCAGAACCACACGGAGGGACCTAGTGAATGACCTACAGAGAGCTGGGACCAAAGTAACAAAGCCTACCATCAGTAACACACTGCGCCGCCAGGGACTCAAATCATGCAGTGCCAGACGTGTCCCCCTGTTAAGCCAGTACATGTCCAGGCCCGTGTGAAGTTTGCTAGAGAGCATTTGGATTATCCAGAAGAGGATTGGGAGAATGTCATATGGTCAGATGCAACCAAAATAGAACTTTTTGGTAAAAACTCAACTTGCCGTGTTTGAGGAGAAAGAATGCTGAGTTGCATCCAAAAGACACCATACCTACTGTGAAGCATGGGGGTGGAAACTTCATGCTTTGGGGCTGTTTTTCTGCAATGGGACCAGGACGACTGATCCGTGTAATGAATGAATGGGGCCATGTATCGTGAGGTTTTGAGTGAATACCTCCTTCCATCAGCAAGGGCATTGTAGATGAAACGTGGCTGGGTCTTTCAGTATGACAATGATCCCAAACACACCTCCCGGGCAACGAAGGAGTGGCTTCGTTAAGAAGCATTTCAAGGTCCTGGAGTGCCTAGCCAGTCTCCAGATCTCAACCCCATAGAAAATCTTTGGAGGGAGTTGAAAATCCGTGTTGCCCAGCGACAGCCCCAAAACATGACTGCTCTAGAGGAGATCTGCATGGAAGAATGGACCAAAATACCAGCAACAGTGTGTGAAAACCTTGAAGACTTACAGAAAACGTTTGACCTCTGTCATTGCCAACAAAGGGTATTGAAATGAAATTTTGTTATTGACCAAATACTTATTTTCCACCATAATTTGCAAATAAATTCTTTAAAAATCCTACAATGTGATTTTCTGGATTGTTTTTTTCTCATTTTGTCTCTCATAGTTTAGTTATACCTATGATGAAAATTACAGGTCTCTCTCATCTTTTTTAGTGGGAGAACTTTCACAATTGGTGGCTGTCTAAATACTTTTTTTCCCCACTGTATATACTTATCAAAAAAAAAAAAAAAAAAGTATGCAAAACACAACAAAATGACTAAAATCAGAACTAAAATGAAAACAGAAAATGTTAAAATAAAAAATAATTAAAACGTTAAGAAAAACTGTAATAGTATCTCAATGACACTAACATATCCATGCTACAGAAATCATTCTAATATTCGATTTGCTGCTCAAGAAACATTTCTTATTAACATCAACGTTGAAAATGGCTGTACTGCTTAATACTTGTAGAAACCTTGCTAATTGTTGTGGATGAATAGAAAGTTTTTTTTTGTAACAGTGTAAGTCTTTACTGTCACTTTTGATTAATTGAATGTGTCCTTGCTAAATAAACACATTCATTTATTTGAAACAAAAATTCTTTTGAACAGTACTGTATGTTTAAATGCTATTGAAAATTATAAAAGCATTGATAAAAGGATAAATAACATAACATGCCATTGTTTATATTTGATTTTCAAATGGATAAGAACTGCAATGTCGTTAGTATTTATGCCTAATAAGCATTAGAGAGCAGCAACTACTGCTGCAGAACTGACTGGGACCCCACAATTCCTTTTTCCCATTCGATCAATTTGGTATCATGACTACTCAACACCTTCCAGCTATACACAGATATACATGTGCCATTATCATCCTCAGTGACATTGGGAACAAACCTGTGACAGTGTCTAGAAGGCGGCCTCACTTTAATTAACAGGGACAGTGCATGGTTTGGAGCTGTCACTCTTCTCTGGGCCTGTAAATGACATGTAATGCATTTCAGCCCAACTGTGTATCTGCAAACATCATTTCAGAGGGTGTTTTCCATCGAACACGCTGCATACGAAAGCAGTTTGAGGTTCATCTTAGGAAATCACTCCCCTTTGAAGAAAATGTTATGGTGTGCTGGATAAACTCACAGCTTATGTTTGTTTTGAGAGAAATTCTATCAAAATTCCTGCGAGAGCACTATATATCTCTGTCAGATGAATATGCAGACACGTGCCGAGATTGACAAGGACAATGTAGTTACACTTACACACTTCTTGGTGAGAACATGTTTAAAGCTTACATCTTCATTCCACACTTTTTCACTAAACAGATGGGCGATTTGACTCGAAATAAAACATGAACGAAAACAAACAGACTACCCTGAAAGTGTATGGAAGAATCATGATGTGAAACTCCGTGGTACTGCTGACAATAACTCATTTATAAGTATGTTTTGTAAAGATGAGTGACAACCAAATGCCCTTCAAACTAATGAGACTCTGACGATTACACTCCAGCCTGACACACTTTATGTATGCCGATTATAAATAATTAATCGCTATAAGCAAGCAAGTCTGTCAAGAAAATGTCATGTCTCATTTGGATGTGTGGAGCATCTCTGATTACCCTGCAATATGTAGCATAAAATATAGTATCGGATGATATCGCTTGCCTTCACCTCCGTCAGTAAAGTTATAACTATAGCTCTAAGCATAGCTCCTTTTTAATGTAGCTGCGGTCGTTTTATCAGTCCAGACCACTGTGGAAAGGGTGTCTGGGCTCTGTATAGTGTGTGATAAATAATTTAAGCCTGGCTTTCTTTCGCTCTCTTGAGAGGGCGAGAAACATCAACAATATAGATCCGCTATAACAGACATTAATAGTATAGAAATTATCGAAGATGCCTTATCATACACGAATAGTATAACCTTAATGGCAAAATGGATCATCATTTTAATATTTATATATATATATATAATTATATATATATATATATATATATAAATATATACTGTATGTAGACATATTATACATTATACGTATTTAACATATCATGCACATATTGTATCCGCTGATCTAATGATGTAGCAAAGTGAACTAGTTATACTTGGCCAATAATAAAATATAACTTGAATGCGGTTACGTCAGCACTGGCAATATTCCATACTGAACTTCTGCACAAATATACGCACGCATGTGCAGCAGTAAATTATCAGGCCTAAGGACATCTGTACCCCAGGAGCCCAGGAGATGCTTACTGTGTCAACAGCCTTGCGCAGCAATGTTACCACATATAACACCTAAGCCATTACCGGGAATGTGACTGGTCAGGATTTCTCTGATCACGAGCGCCTGATCTCCTGTCAAAGAGAATGGGGCTAAAGCAGTGGGACACTGTAAAGACTTTCAGCGCTGAAACACAATATCCAATTCCGGATTCGTACAAACAAATGCACAGAGCTATGTGGTTGAACTGTACTAAAATATTAATCTAATATCACAGAATACTGCATGTAACAAAATGAGAGTAAAAATACAGGTCATTCAGAGATGTAACTAAGAGAAACAGCAAGATGATTTCCCGTAATGCTAAGAGTATTTTAACCTATTCCCCCATCAGTTTGAAGCTCAACCATTAGAGATGAAAGGAGGTCAGGGGTTAATTATGGATTCCTTCCCCTGCCAACATTGGACCTGCCACCAGCCCCTCATGTGTCTGTGCTTTGATATCAGCACTATTAACTTCATCCATGAAAAGACACT
Source organism: Sinocyclocheilus anophthalmus (assembly GCA_018155175.1). Taxonomy (NCBI): domain Eukaryota; kingdom Metazoa; phylum Chordata; class Actinopteri; order Cypriniformes; family Cyprinidae; genus Sinocyclocheilus; species Sinocyclocheilus anophthalmus. Next base: position 250,768 of record JADLZN010003897.1, on the reverse strand, counting down.
TACCATCCCAGTTTAGCTGAAGAGATCACAGACAAGAATATCCAGTGAGAAAGATCCAATGTCCTTTAGTATTACAAGATGCCTACACCACAGCAACTTGTTCCCATTTTTTTCCATTTCATGGGTCATGAACTGTCTTTTTTTATTATTATTTTGTACTGTTCTCTGAGGTCCACTTATAATGTTATCAAAAAACATCATAATTTCGAAATAATACACTGTTTTATGTCCTGTTTTGACCCCTCTCATGCCGGATTGTAAACTTGAGAGTAAACACCCACCGGTATGATTGGATAACAGTTGTGTATGTTTGACAGCCTACATCCTTCATAGACGCACACTGCTGTGATTTAGGTTGAAAATGCATAAATACTCAATACATATCAAATGATCTGTAATAACAGACAAAGCAATAGTGACCACACTGTAAAAAATGACAGTGAATTTAACGGTAAAAGACTGTAAAAATGCTACAGTAAAAACCTGTTAAATGGTTAACGGTAAATTCCCCTACTATATACGGTGAAAAACTGTATTGGACATTACGTGTATTGGACATTAATTTTACGGTAGTATACCGTTTTGTAAGTGAAAAAGACCGTATAATTTACAGTGAATAACTGTAAATTGACATTCCCAAAATTCTCTGCGTGACATTTCAAATTTGATGTTTTTTTGTGTTTCTTCTTAGTTTTTTCTTATCAATTTTGTACATTAAGGTTTTATGTTACACATAATGTTGTGAAATGATGTTTATGCGTATTCAGTCTTGTGTGTACCATGATGGTGTTAGTGTTGTGTGAAGGCAACTGGCCACCTTATATATTATTATTGAAAAGGTGCTTGTATGGGCTTTGGGTCATCATGTGACTTCTCATCACCACCGTCATTGGTGGTTATCAGGGTATTACCAAAGTAAAAACAGATTTCATACTTAAATAGGGTGGTATATTAGCATTTATAGTTATGGAATATGAAGGTATTTTACGGTAAATTTAGTTAAAACAGTAAAAACATAAGATGTTGATGACCGTAGTTTTAAGGTAAATCCCCCCCCCCGGCCAACCTCAGCTGCCGTTTTTTACCGTAAATGTTACGGATTTTTTTGTACCAGGGCATGTAAGAAAACAGTTATCACGCTGGTGGGAAAATTACTGTCAGATCCATATAGGTCTCACAGACTGTCTTTTAATTTAAAGCTTTCTGAAAATCTGTGTCGATTGTGCTTGTTTTGTAAACAAATCTGTGGTAAAACTGAAGTGAACAAAGGACCATGTTCTACTGACGCGATCTGAACTCATTTAAAAATAGAGTCATTTTTGGTAACAATTTAGAATAGGGAACACATGTTCACTATTAACAAGGAAAAGAATGAAAACAAAATCAAAACAGAATATAATCCTTTTATTTATATTTTCAGTTAATATATATTTTATATATTTTTTCAGTAATATATAGTATATATTTTGACTTACACAGTTGTTTTACAATTTACACACTTCAACTTATTTTATTCAGGATAGGGTAACACTTTACAGAATGTAATTTTGTTAACATTGTTAATAATTAGTTAACATGCAACTAAAAATTAATAATACTTACAGCTGTATAAACATTACAATACAGTATTAACCTCAAAAGTTGTATCTGTGATTTTTAATGAACCTTAGCATAACATGAACTAACAAATGAAGAGTTGAATTTTATAACTAACTTTAAAAATATTAAAAATAAAAGTATCAAAATGTATTCTCATTGATATTTAATCATAACTAATAGGCAAATGAAACTAACACGAACTACATGAAGCGTTGAATTTGTATTAAACTACTTTAGAAATATTACTAAATAAAATATCAAAGTGTTTCTCCTTGTTATGTAATTGCTACATAATGGTACGTATTTATAAAGTGTTACCCATTGTCTGTAAGTTGTATCTGTTTAAACGTTTATAAGTTGAATAAAGTTAAATTTATTAAATAATGGAAAACAGTTTTTTTTTTTTTTGTAACACTTTACATAAGGTCCTAATTGTTAACACTAGTTACCTACTTTAACATGAACATGAAGAAAATAACAAAGCATGCATTAATAATTATTAATTAATAATATACTATTAAAATCAAAAGTCATGTCTGCTAATATTATTTCATGAATCTTAGCTGACATGAACAATGGACAGTTGTATTTTTATTAACTAATGTTAAAGATAACACTGCAACAAATTAATTGCTCATTGACAGTTAAAGGGTCCTATTATGCTCTTTTACAAAGAATTGATTTTGTTTTGGGGGTGTACTAGAACATGCTCATGCTTGGTGGTTCGAAAAACACATCATTTTTCACATATTTTACATTATTACAAAACCTCTCTCACCAGTCTGGCATGAACGACTCGAATAGCTCCTGTATCAAATGAAAGCCCGCCTTCTAAAACACGAAATGTGCTGTGATTGGTAGCCGTCCCAGTGCGTTTGTGGATTGGCGAACAAGCGGAGACAGTGGTCATTACTGGCCCCGCCCTTGCCAAAGCAGCAAGTTACGCCTGCTCCGGTATAGTTAAGGATGGCATCATTATTGCCATATCAATTTGAGCCGGATTCAGACCTCGAGAATATTGAACAAGAGGATCACGCAGAACCTTTGCACACACGGATATGCAAGACATATAGAGTGGGACGTATTGGGGGTATTTTTTATTTTTGGTTAACTCCAATTTTAGATACGATTTGTCAACAGCCGCTAAAAAATAAGTGCATTTAAATATGTACAGATAGTTTGCAATGGCGAATATGTATATGTTTATTGTTGTAAAGGTTTATGGTAACTAACAAACTGGTAAGATTTTAAAACATTTTCATCTTAAATCTTTTAATTATTTATGTGATGAAATTGTAACGTATCTCTTAAATGTCCATCTAGTTTGAACTTGCTGCTTGCTCGCAACTGCTGTGTTCACGAAAGCTTTGCGTTCAAATATTTCAACTTAAATCAATATTTTGTGTCTAATTATTTACTTATGTGGCAAGTAGCGTGTACTAAGCGGCATAATGTACATACAGCGTGGTATCGCTGAATACCACTGTTGGGGGTATTCTGCACATAACATGGGATGTACTATCCCTACTTAATGCATCAAAACTAACATTAACTAATGGGGCCTTATTGCAAAGTGTTATCCATTTTAATATACTTTTAGTGGTATCACTTTGCAATAACTTAAGATTAGTTAATGCATTTATTGAAATGTATGGACATGTTGTGAGAGAGACTTGGAAAGAAATCTGTACGAATATTGTGACCCTTGGGAAACATGAACCATGGAATGACATACTACAATGAATAATGAGTAGTCAATTCATTATAAGCTTGTTAACCAAGATGTACACACTGAGAAAAGGATTAGCACAATTACAGTTAAATCAATTATCTACAACTGAATGCATATTAGACTGTCTAAAGGTGTTTTTTTGTGGGAAGAAACACCATGAACAGCACATTCTGGAGCACACTGAACTGTAATGCAGTTCAGGCAGTCTGCTGTGATGAGATATCAAACCCCAGCCAACATCAAGACTGGGATTCAAGCGAGAGCTGAATAAAGTATGACCTTTCAATCACCTTATGCATTCTGGACTGAATTCTGCACCCAGAATCCCTTGGTGTAGGACAAATTAAGTTGGTAGAGCTAAAATATGCTGAATTATTAATAAACTGCTTTATATAAAGAAGACAAAGTGATTCTGTGAGAAAGTTTGAAACTAACTTCAATTTATTGTAGATCTGGGCCTTGGCATCAATTGCCAGTGTTGTCAGAATAATGAAACGCAACAGCTGAAACAATTTGCTCCCTCAGCAAATGCAGACTAAAATAAGATCAGTTATACGCATTTATTGATTGAAATAATCATCCATCAAAAAGTTAATTAGGACATGCCAAATATTTCCATTTTAATTATTGGGTTTCAAGCATTTCACCAGAAACAATCCTTAAATAAATAAAAAAAATGCATTCAAGGATGTATGAAGGGCATCCGATTAACAGCATGTTTAAAAATATGTCAGCCATATGACAGATTAATAACCAAAATAATTGTTTTAGCTTTTCTTTATTTAATTATAACGATTTTACCAACAAAGCCAATGCATGTTTTCCAAAGTGCCATGGCGAAATACATTTATATTTGACCTATGAATCTTGCAGCTTATTTCTGCATACACTTAGCATTCATTTTTGTAATGGAAATCTATCATCAGCACAAAGTCAAAAAATGGCCACATAACAAATAGTGGAAACACAGCAAGACTAGGACACAGTTACGGAAGGATCGGCCTCCTGCGTTTGCAGCGCTCAAGGGAACGACTCCGGCTGACACACTCCCAGATCTGACGTGACATTTCTGACAGAAAAAAAATAATGGCAAATTCCAAAGAGGGGCCTCAGATCTGACAAACATTTAGATGTTATTACCCAGTTACAGTGAATAACTACTGTGCCACTCAAAACATGCCCGCATGGCCACTGGCAATACCAGCCAGCCACCTAATGCCAGTAGACAGCAGAAACACACATCAAGCACAGCCACAAATTCAAGTAATTGACAAAAGATAATGAAGAGTTTGAGAAGACATCCTAGACTTCCTACTGCCAGTGAGTTTCTCTGCTATCCTTTGCATGTTATTTGTATGTACCAGAGATTGTTTATAGAGCAGGGTAATGTCTAAATAGTGTACAATCTGCAACTGGTGAATGTGAACGTAATTAGTTTTTAGAGGTATAATGGGATTGTTGATGAGGTACATTGCTGTGTAAAATAGCAGCTGTTTGACGGTTATTTTGCAGTTTAGTATTATAATGTGCGGTTTGAATAGTTCTTCTCTCTCTCTCTCTCTCTCGTGAACATTCACTCTTTATTTAGTTATTTTTGCTGGCTGAAAAAGAATTAGTGGAATTATTACGATCAGAAAGATTTATTATAAAATATAAAGCATTTAGAGATGTCTGGCTGTGGTAGGAATCCATCCCAGTCAATATCTTCAGTCTGGAATATCAGAAAAGAAGGAATTAGTGTTCCAAAAAGAAAGCTAATTTCCGTTTGAAATTTAAAAGGGAATTATTCCAAAGTTCTTCTTCTGGGCTCCATTAATGTTACACTCGCTAATCACTGTGGTTAAGTGCCTTGGCAGAACGGCCATTGTAAAGGGGAAAGTAGAGCCCATGTGAGAGATGAGAGACGGCAGTCAGTGCTGGTAGACCTCTGATCTGCAGAACTGGTTGTACAACTTTATTTAATTTCAAACTTTAAACCGACATAACAATTACCTTCAAGACAAATAACTGTCATGTAGTAATCCAATATGTATTTTGAATCATTTATGTGTGTGTTATGTTCAATATAGAATAAGGTAGAGAAGAAAAATCTATATAAAAAAAAACCCTCTAGAAATGCAGAAACACTAAACCATTGTCCCTTTACAAACTATGGTCAAGTGCAGAATTCAACAAAACAGTCGCATTGAAGCCTATATATAAACAAACTGAAATAATGTATGTATTTACAGACATTGTCCACTATTCATTAATGTAATTAATGTTTATATATTCCACTTGCATTCTTTTAAATGTTAGTTCACTAACTAACTAACTAACTAACTAAAAAGATGCAGTAGTATGGGTTTGTATTCAAATGTAAAAAAATATAATACAAATACAAATTACTTTAGCTTCATTGAATGTTTAATTCATAGAATTAATAAGTTGATTTTGTTGGATTAAATCCATCAATAATGATTTACAAAGTTTAATGCAATCATATAACTTGCTAACCGTATCATGTGACACACACACTGTATATGTATGTATGAACCAGCCTTCAGGAAGCTAATGTCTTCAGCAGGTACTTAATATTTCATAAAATTTATCTGGAAAAATTTAATCCAATTTTTGGGCCCACACGGTTTCCCTGTAGTTACAAATCAGAATGAAACAAATGTTTACCTTTTTTTTTTGCCTTCTCTTTTTTCTTTCTAATAGGCATCGGAAACTGTGCAGCATCTGAGAAGCCGAAATACTGGTGACAGTGACTGCATCCATCTGTGTCTGGGTAAAGAGGCACTCCGTGGAAGGTGAAAAAGAAAGCTATAATTATTCCAATGCAGCAAGCCTAAGCAAAGCTGGTTCATGTAAATCAGGAATGAAAAAGGCAGTAAAAATGGTACCACAGTCCATATCTATGCAGCAAAAGCCTGAAGGCTGGAAAGTTCATTTAGTGGCAAGGATAATAAAACAAACAAACAAAAAAAATAAACATATAAAATAAATAAATAAATAAATAAACATATAAATAAATAAATAAATAATAATAAATAAATAAACAAAACAAACAACAAACAAACAAATAAATAAATTATTATAAAAATTATAAAAATTAATAAATTAAATATGAACCACCTTTGCTATGGCCCACCAAAGCCGGTTTTCACAGGTAATCCTTGACAGAAAAGGACACAGTATTTCATGATGAATTTAGCACAGCTTTTGGTTCGGTCTCTAAACAGATCAAAAGCGGACCTGGGCAGAGTACCTTCAGAGAATAAAACTCAATGCAGTTTACGTACAAAAGGCTTTGTTTCCAAACTCATACACTCCCTCATGCAGAGGTTCGAAGCATGAAAGAGCTTTAACTTGACACATTATAAATAATGCACATGCATTAATATAATTAATTAAATAAATTATATTTAGATATTCCTGGTAGCTATTGGTCACGTAGGTTGCCTACATATGAAACTTGTAACAAAAACTAAGTGAAACCAACACTAATACAGCAAATAATATAAAATAGTATTGCAATAACGGTTTTTAAAATTTGATTAATATTAAACTACTATAATAATAATAATAATAATAATACTAATTAATAATAATAATACTTTATTCAAAAAAGGTGCTAAATCGATCAAAATTGCCAGTCAATAATTTTATAATGTTACACAGATTTTAAAAGGTTTCAATTTCAAATAAACTCTGTTCTTTTGAACACTTTAGTCATCAAGTAAATCGAAAAAAAAAGTATCACTGTTTGCACAAAACATTAAGGAGCACAGCAAGAAGAAGAAATGCTTCTTAAGACATCACATAAGCATATTAGAATGATTTCTGAAGGATCATGTGACACTTAAGACTGGAGTAATGATGCTGAAAATTCAGCTTTGCATTATCGAAATACATGCATAAATGTATATGCATTAGAATATAACAGCTCGTTCTTCCAGTTTTTTTTTTTTTTGTCAAACAGGCCTTTTCTATGTTTTTCACTGCTGTCTAAGTTTCCGTGGTATTAATGAGATCGTTTGGCTGATCTACATCTGTCTGTTGACTGTGAAGGCAGTCTATCCAAGATGAATGAGTTGCTGAAGCTTACACCAGCTAGTAGCTTTCACACGCCAGATGGTGGGCATTTCTTCTTAAGTTAAGCGAATCTATCCAAAGTATTTAGATATCCAGCCCACACACCGTTGTTCAGGTATAGTGCACATTTTGGTGCAGGTTTAGAGGTAAACAGTCTCAAATGAGCTGGAAGAGATATGTTAATGTAATGAGGCATGTTAACTTGCTTCGTGTTGATAAACAGATTTATTTGTCCTTGCATCCATTACTGCTTTGCAAATAGTTTGTGGCTGCTGTGGAAATTCGGCAAATGTGCCAGCTCATGACTAGTCATGAATATACAGTCTGCTTAAAGAGACAGAAATGTTAAGGGTGGCATCGCATGACTTGGAGCAGCTCATTACACATGCAAGTCCATCCTTGTAAATCTATAATCATTAACATCTGCAGTGTCTTTTCTCATTGAACTGTTTTGGTCCTGTGTGGCCCACTCATCCTGCTTAACTCTTCCCGTGCAAACGCAGCAGAAAGTGGCGAGTTCGTGAGCGATAGCGTGAGCATCTTGGAAACTTTTTCACATTCATTTCAAGGCCCTGGTCGGCATCTGCACCACTCACGTGTTAATGTCTTTCAAAATTTCATTAGTTTTTCATTAAACACCACTAGCGGCCGATTTCATCTTGAGCTCTATATAAATAATATATACAATTGTGTTTTTGCTATCGATTGGGACAAGAACAAAATAATGCTGAGGATGAAATGAGAATTTGTGGATTGCTGAAACAGAAAGTCGTTAAGTATGGAGTTGACCTTGCTTTAATTTGAAGCTTAGGACACTTGCTGTTGCTATTTGAAATACATTAATTGTTGTATTGATTTACTCATGGAGGGAAAAATCTGATTAAAATAGAGCTTGCCAGTTGTTTACATGTCCTCACGAATGCTCTTTTTCCAAATGCATCACCTTGGCAAATCAATGACAATAATTGTCAACGCTGAGAATGTATCTATTGAGTCAGTCAGCTGCATCAATTGGCAGGACTAGACGGGCAAGAAAACATTAGAAGTGATAGATATTTCAGACTATTTGAGGACTGAAAACAGCTGCCAAATCAGCATTAATTCAGAGTAGATTGGTACGTGTTGGCTGGAGAGAACAGTCTTATTTCTTTCACTCTTTTTATAATTTTTATCGCAGGGATATACAGGAAATATTAAAATAAACCCCTATACTGCACGCACTTCACCATGTAATAATCATAATAATAAATCAAATGCTAATAAATCATAAGCATATATAAAGGTGGGTGATAATACCTCTGCGTTCCAATCCACCAACAGAGCATTTTATATCTCTGCTCATTTAGAGCATAATTTCCAACGCCAGCCTCAGAGCAAGACGCCATTTATGCTAAATTACCCTTTTTTGCAGGCAGCCAAGGCTGTAAATAGAATATTATTTACTGGATTGGCAGTGTTAAAATTAATGTTGCAAAAATCCCTTTCTCCAGTTGGATTGCGGCTTTAATGAGCCTTTACTGATACGAAATCTGATGGCACCACGGATGGCGGGGCTTCCGGGATGTCAGGAGTGAACTCTGCATTCGTCGTCCCTCAGCTGTATGACACAAAGATCCCAAAGATAATCCGCTTTCACACCACGCATCGCCGTTGTTATGCCAGTATTGTGATCCTCAAAGTGTATTTGCATGTTACTTTGGAGAGTGGAAATGTCTCCACCTTTAAAGCTCTTAGAGCACTTTAATTTATTGATTTCGTTGCTCTTTTCTCCATCAGCGGCCCACTCGTATTTGTGCTGCACTATGCCAGAGCTCCCTTAGCAAAAAGGAAAACTCTGTAGGATAGCAGATATAGCTTTTAGGGTAGAAAGTTGAGTCCATGCTACAGCCACTTGCCAGAATAATTCAATATTGTGGAAGATTTTTTTTAGGTTAGAAAATCCTCTCAAACTCAACACAAAATCAAGAATGATTCTATAATTAAAGAAATAGTTCACCCTCATATCATCCAAAATGGAGATGAGTTGGATTCTTCATTCGAACAGATTTAGAGAAATGTATCTTTTCATCCCTTGCTCACCAGTGGATCCTCTGCAGTGAATGGGTGCCGTCAGAATGAGGGTCCAAACAGCTGATAAAAATATCATGATAATCCACAAGTAATCCATAACACTCCGTCCATCAATTAACATCTTAAGAAGTGAAAAGCTTCATGTTTGTAAGAAACAAATCCATCATCAAGGCGTTTAACTTTAAACTGTCGCGTTTGGCCAAAATATCAGTCCATAATCCATATTTGATTCTTCAGTGATGAAAAAAGTCACCTGTTGGCGCTTCACATCAAAATTCACCAACATATTTTAGAACTGTTTCTCTCATAAACTGTGCTTAATCGTGCTTATTTCTCTTCTGAGATGAGACGACTTATTCACCAGAGAAAGCAATATTATGGATATAGGACTTGTCTGAAGTTAGAACATCTTAATGATGGATTTGTTTATTACAAACTCACAGCCTATAAGTTTAAAGGTGTTAATTGATGGACTGGACTGGAGTGGTATGGATTACTTGTGGATTACTGTGATGTTTTTATCAGCTGTTTGGACTCTCATTCTGACGGCACCCATTCACTGCAGAGGATTCACTGGAGAGCAAGAGATGTAATGCTACATTTCTCCAAAGCTGTTCTGATGAACAAATGAACACATGGATGGTTTGATTTTCATTTTTGGGAGAACTGTTCCTTTAACACCTCAAAGAAAAAAAAATGCCTTCATAATCTCCATAAAGCTCAAAATCTGAACTCGTATTGGATAACGCAATTTTCTAATCACATTCATTTGGGCCACTTTTCATGATCCCATAAATTGCTGAAAGATAAAAAGTCCCGCCCAGAATGTTTCTTGTTTAAAAAACCCTGTTTCATTTGGAAATACATCAAATTACTGAAGTAAAATGGGTTGCAAATGGTTGACTTTAAGACACAAAGGATAATTATTTTATTCAGTCGGTCAATGTCTGTTTAAAATGAGATGTTCAAGTTCATGTTTAACTGTAAAAGACTTCGGCCTTTCCCGAAACTTTATTGTCTAGTCACATTTTGTTTGTGATGGCTGTCACGTCTGCATTTGTCCCTGCCTTGCTGAGATGATGATGACTGCTAGGTAAGGCCCCTGTGGCATCATCTGAAAGTCTTTTATCTGTATGGTACATTCAGTGCAATTGACAGGGATGCAATCAGAGGCATGTTCAAGATGATTGCTTCTGATTTTACAAATACTTCTTTGTCTCAAAAGAGGCGAAATGGGTGACTTCCATAGAAACCCACATTTATGTGAGTGTATAAATAAGAGTAAAACAAACAGGGCATATCGGTGCAAAGTCACAGCCTGGCATTGTTTAGTATTCCAGTGGGGTACAATGAAACCTGAAAGCCTAGATTCCAACAAATAAGCATTTATCATACCAGATATCACCTTTAATTGTGCTAATTTTTTATGTGCTAATCTAACATACATTTTCTGATTTATATTGTCTTATCCAGCCCTTTTCTTTAATTTTGTATGTTGTAATGTCTGGAAATGTAATAATTTATAAATTCATGCTCTGCGTTTATAATAATCAGCATGCTCTTATTTCAGTCACTCCTGTGCATGAAAATAAATAGAAATTGAAAGAAAAATAACAAACTAAGATTGACGTTGTACTCAACAATTTCAAAAATGCACCACATCCATATGTAATCTTTTGCCAACATCTTTGTGATATACATGCATTATAATAATGCAATATTTAGCAAAGCAAATTAACATAGGTGGTTCCTCAGAGTGTAAACACAAAGTCTTGAGGAGGCGTACAGATCATGTTCTTTGGTCTTCAGTATGTGGAAACACTGTCTGTAAAAGTGCTCAGAGATGGCAGAACTAGTGGGGCCCTCGGGGTCTGCAGCCCCTCCAATTTTAGCCCACTCAAGCGAAGGTAAATGCTCACAGCAGCAGTATCTATACACCATGCCCTAACAATACACAACACAACATGTTTAGATTGTCAAGTAGAAATGTGTCAAAAAGTAGAGTATGCTGTACCTGATTCAAATAACTATAGGCTTTTTTCCAAACTGTACCACAGGCTGTATGTCCAGTGTAGACAACGTAATTGATTTTAATGGGAGTGTTTTCGTTTTCATGTCACACTGCTCGTGTCCGGTGTAGCTGTAGGTTGCTGATGGTTGCTGTTGCAAGCTTGGCACGTTAATATAGAATTTGACAGATGGTGTGCATATATTGTCTACGGGATTCAAATGTGCTTTAAGTGTTGCATAATGTGAAGCTGTTTTTGATTTCAGACTTATCAGTTGTTTGTTATGCACAGTCTTATGCATTGTCCATCAAGTTAGATGGAGAGAAAAAGAGTATCCAACAAAAAGTATACAAATGAGATGAAGCATCTTTAGTTATAAATTATGTGTTCATAGAGTTGGCAATTAACATTGAACTATCATTACTTCAAAAGCTTGAAGTCGATAAGATTTTTGGTCACATTGTAGTTCCAATTCTCACTTTTAACTAACTATTAACTATGACTTTTGCCTCAGTAAACTCCTAATTTACTGCTTATTAATCGTTAGTAAGTTAGTTGTTAAGTTTAGGATTAAGGGATGTAGAACATGGTCATACAGAACAAGGCATTAAAATATGTTTTTTTAAGTACTAATAAATATACTAGTAATACGCATGGTAGCACAAATATGCTATCCATCTATCTATCTATCTATCTGTCCTTACAAAATTTGCCTTTATTTGTACAAGAATACAGTAAAAACAATAATACTTGTGGAATATAATGACAATTTAAAATACTAATTTAAAATAAATACTAGTTTAATATATTGTAAAATGTAATTTATTCCTGTGATGTGAAGCTGAATTTTCAGCATCATTACTCCAGTCTTATGATCCTTCAGAAATCATTCTAATATGATGATGTGCTGCTCAATACATATTTAATAGTATTATCAATGTTGAAAACAGTTGTGCTGCTTATTATGTTGTGTGATTTTCAGGACTCTTTGAAGAATATAAAGTTCAGAAGAACAGCATTTACTAAAAGTATATTTGTTTATTAAAATATATATTTGTTGTTTAATGAACAGCTCCGTAGAACATCATTTGGTACCAATGACATCACTGGGACTGACAACAATTTTGTTAGATGTTATATTTCCAACTGAATCTACTAATGCCACAATAATGTCACTAAAGCATTTCGAATGATGTCTTCAGCTAGCTGAACAACACAACTGCTTTGATTACAACTATAATGCTTTCCAAGCAAGACAACTGCTGTATTAACTCGATTGTATGCATTTGTTTCCATGCCAGCTCATTTTTAAAACGTAAAGCAGATGAAAGTACTTATTAACTGCCAATAAACTGAAAAATGTCTATAGACACTTGCATACGCTGACACGCACACAAACACTTCATACTACAGTATGTGCACAAACGGACTTTAGATCAATAGCTTGCCAAAATTCCTCATTTCAAATGGAAAGTGTTCTTTTGTACAAGATGTCTTAATTAAGCTAAAACAACAACCCTGATATTGACATAGAAATGCTGCTCCCACCAGAGAGTGCTTTTACAAGAGAACCAATATCCCATTCTTGGCCAGGTAACTGCTCAGTATAGATTGTGAAGGATTACCATTTTCATTGTTCTACACAACAGTGAATCCACTTTTTGTCTCTCTTTCTCTCTCTCTCCCAGTTTCTCTTGTATTCACTGTAGCTGTATCACAATCAGACCAGATGCAGATGGCACTCCCTTTGTACTTGTTAACGGTGATCAAGATCATAAAAAACGAGCAAATGACAAGAAAATCAATAGACTGCCTCATTGTTTTGCTGGTATTTGTTCCATTGTGCCTCTGAAATCGCACTTTCGCTCAAACTGTGAACAACAAAAAAAATGAGCCCACATAGCAAAACACTCCACCAGGAAATGCATGACTGAGATTAGATTAGGACATAGGCATAGATTTGAGGGGACGTGTCCCCTCCGCAGTGTTTGCAAGGGAGTGAATTGTCCCGTCCAATCATGTGTCTGTCTATTTTTTAAATTAATGCAGATGAGAATTTAGTGCAACATGCTGGTAAGTCAAGCATTCAGAGTTATTGTAGGAAAACTCACAAGTCATGCATGTAATATTGAACTTTTAATGATTGCTCATTAAAGTGTTAATCGTGGACACTAAACATCATTCTGATCTTGAGTTATGACTAGCATTGAGTTACTCAGGAAGCTTTTTTAGCGTTAATGAAATATAATGAAGAGCCAAAGATGCACATTAAGTGTGTAACTGATGTTTTATCGTCTTCTTAAATTATTGTACTGTTACAGATAATCATGGGAAATGTAGCTCACACAAGTCGGGTTCGTCACATACTCTCTTATGTTCACCAAGGCTGCATTTATTTGATCAAAAATACAGTAAAAAAGATTAATATTTTAAAATATGATAAATTACTGTACTCTGTTTTAATATATTTTAAAATGTAATTTATTCATCTGATCATTACTCCAGTCTTCAGTGTCACATGGTCCTCCAGAAACCACTCTAATATATAATAATAAAAACAAGGAAAAATAAAGAAAATAAATAATATTTTAAAAAACAGCATTTATTGATTTATAAATATAATTACTGTTGCTTTTGATCAATTAAATGTTTCCTTGCTGAATAAAAGTAAACATTATTTGGACGTTGTCCACAGGGGGGAAAACAACATTATTTAAAATGCTATTTGTCATTAACCATATACAGATTCATACAACATGTATTGTACTGTTTCGTAAACGTCAATGTAATTTAAAATGATTGTACACAAATTGTACAGTATATCCACAATTCGTATTATTAAAAATTAGTTCTCCCTCAGTATTCACATGAAACCCACACCACTGGATGACGTTATCTGACATAAGACCATATGAAAGGGGGTAATTTAACCAGTTATTTTCTACACAATGTTCTCATCTTTCAATCAAATCAAATCCAATACTGTGCATTTCAAATAAAAGTAAATAAAATGCTTTGTGGTATATTTGCTTTATTTCTGGTTTTATGCTTCATAACACACAACTGCACGTTGCAGCTGGAATATCCATGCACATTAGAGGAATGGACAATATTTTCCAGCACTGTGCATGTTTCATAGATCTGGCAACTGACTGAAATATGCATAAAATGGATGCACTCCCTCTTATTGAAAAGTATCTCCTTTTCTCTTCTGTCTGATCCGTACTGTACTGTGGCAGAGCCTCTTATTTCATTTTGAATAATTTAGCGGCTCGCCTGCTCTTTTCATTTGAAGAAGCTTTGAGGACAGACCCACACACTGTGGCCCACTCAATTGAAATTTTCAGCCACCATATAAATTGAACCCTGTCACCTTTGTAAAAGTTAATGACTTTCTAAGTGGCGAGGATTTACATACGAAACGACGGCTGACCAACAGCGGGATTCTGATACGTACAGCGGAAGATGATTGGCGGCAGATCTGATCAGAAAAAAGAGCAACAATGCCTAGCAAAATGTCAAGAGGAGACTCGAGATGTCTGTGATGTATTCTTAGTCAGTCTGTCTGTTCGGCTTTGATTCAGAGGAAGAATTATGCGGATCCATATACTTGGGATAAATGTCTGGGGGCATGAGGACTGAACAAATATGAAAGTGTATAACCTGTTGGCTGAAAATCCATGTGTAATGGCCACTGTGCAGGTTTCAGTGCATGAACAGCATTTCAATGGTAGAAGCATGTCCTTGTTCTACCAATAAAAACATTGACATGATCGCTAGTAAGCCCAGCATCTTTCGCAGTTGGAAACCAAAGAGGTCCTTAAAGGAATAGTTAACACACAAAAAAAACTCACCCTCAGGGCATCCAAAATGGGGTAGTTTGTTAATTCATTTGAAACAGATTTGAAGAAATTTAGCATTCCATCACTTTCTCACCAATGGATCCTCTGCAGTGAATGGGTGCCGTCAGAATGAGAGTCCAAACAGCTGTTAAAAACATCACAATAATCCACAAGTAATCCAAACCACTCCAGTCCATCAATTAACATCTTGTAAAGTGAAAAGCTGAAAGTTTGTAATCAACAAATCCATTGTTAAGGTGTTTCAACTTTAAACCATCTCTTCTAACAAAATATAAGTCCTTAATCCATAATAACGCTTCCTCTAGTGAAAAAAGTCCATCTCCCGTTGTCCTCTAACATCAAAATCCAACTACATATTTGTTTAGAACTGTTTTGGACTGATTTCTCTTGTAAACCGTGCTTGATCTGTAAATATTTCTCTCCTGATTCAAACACCTTTTCACCAAAGAAAACTATAATATGGATAGTGGATTTGTATTTTAGTCAGAAGCAACAGTTTGAGGTTAAGAACATCTTAATGTATTTGTTTACTACAAACCATACAGCTTTGATGGACTGGAGTGGTGTGAATTACTTGTGGATTATTGTGATGTTTTTATCAGCTGTTTGGACTGTCATTCTGATGGCACCCATTCACTGCAGAGGATCCATTGGTGAGCAAGTGATGTAAAGCTAAATTTCTCCAAATCTGTTCTGATGATTAAACAAATTGATCTATATCTTGAATGATCTGAGGGTCCTTTAATTGGACAGAAACAGGTACAAATGGCTGATTTATGACAAGGTCTGATATGTTCTATAAATAGCGATTCAAAAAGGTCGAAAACCACTGCCTTATATAAAGGTTCTGATGTAATATGGAATCCAGAATGACAAAGGAAGTACATGAAATCATCAGCAACCAACTGATATGTGATGTGTTCATGGAATAGTGGTTCACAACCACTTCCTCTACCGCAGTGGCTCTAAAGCACAGGACTGAGATCAACTAGGGAGCCTCAGCAAACCTCAGACACCAAAGAATTAGTCTGAAATAATGTAAAAAAACAACAAAAAAAAACGGAATGTACACATACGTCAATGTTACATTTCTCTGGGGGAAAATGCACCACTGAACTCTCGCTTGGACTAAATTGTTGTGTGAAGCTCTGTCCGTGCAGTGCATTTCTTCCTACACCTGCCCACTTCCAAATTTGAGTTGGTACACACAGCGCCTGCTTGCAATAAATCCTGTTTTATACATAACTAATTTCAGTCCCCTAAACACCAATTGTTTTATTGTATATTTATACTGGACTTCTGGAAATGTGAAATGAATCATACTTATTTATGTTTAACTATTGACACTCCAAGCGTTGTGGGATTTTGAGTAATATTTTGAAGTCACACACAAAAATGTAGCATTTATTTAATTTGCTGTCTAGATCCTTTCAAATACCTCTTTGGTTTCCAAGTACGGGAGTCTTAAAATAACATAAAGTTTTACCTTTTTTTCTTAATTAATTCACACACTCAACAATATATATATATATATATATATATCTATATATATATTTGTAGTATATGATAATAATATATATATTATATATATATTATATATATATGTTGAGTTGTATATATGATAGTGAATATATCTGTGTGTATATATATAATTAAAAAAAAAATAAAAATGGGGACAAGCTCTTAAAATAATAGTTGGCTTGGCCACGGAACCCTTATTTCAAGAAACCACTGATTAAAAGGGATCATTCTTAAGGCGTAGTTCACACAAAAATTTAATTGGCTTGTGTTTACTCACCCTCGAAGCATTCCTAGGGTGTATATGACTTTCTTTCTTTCCAGCGAATCCAGTCGGAGTTATATTAAAAACTGTCCTGGTTATTCCAAGCTCTATCATTGCAGTCAAATAAAGCATTCATAATAAAACGTGCTTCACACAGCTCCGGGGGGTGAATAAAGGCCCCCTGTAGAGAATCCATATTCAAATGTTTATAAAAAACTTTGCTCTACTTCGTTTCTTGCATATGCAGGAAGCCATTCCGGCGGAAGGCGTATGACGTATGCGCAGCGCGCGTGCCTCTGAGATATGCTAGTCTCGTGAGTTTGTTTACAGGAGCAAATTAAGCAAAGTTTCCTTACTTTAGCAAAGGAAAACCAGTCTCCTCTTGGCTTATATTGAAATCCTCAGACATTTTTCTTTGCAAATCTTCGGTTTGTACTTCTAATTCGTGATCGGCGTTTTGTTTTGTTGTCTCTCCGCATTCGTCACTAATCACGCAACGCCGACGTGCTACGACATCCGCCGGAACGGCTTCCGCGTATGACAGTTGGCGGAAGTTAGGTGATTTTAAGTTCAAAGTGTTTATTGCGTTTGAAATATGGATATTTTTCTTACAAAAACGCATGGATTCACTACAGAAGGCCTTTATTCACCGACCAGAGACGTGTGAAGCACGTTTTATTATGAATGCGCGTGCTTTATTTGAAGACTTGTGGACTGTTCAACTGCAACACCCGCTGATTACAATGATAGAGCTTGGAATAGCCAGGAACAAGTTTACATATAACTCCGACTGGATCGTCTGAAAGAGGAAGCAAGTCCAATATACAACTAGGATGCGTCGAGGTGAGAGTTAAAACACAATCCAGATTTTTTTTTGGGTGAACTAACCCTTTAAATACAGCAGGTTGACTGACATGAGGACATGTTAATATTACAATATTACTACAATAAATAAATTTCAACAAAATATACTTTATGAATATAAGGAAAACTTTTCATTTTTTATTTTTTTTTAATTACTTTATAAAAAAGGGTTAACTGAGTCAGACACACAATTGAATTGGAACACACATTTCAACAAAAGTAACACAAATCAATGAACTAATGAGAAACCAATTATGCAATCCAGAGTTCAGTGGACACAACATTAGTACCCTCAAAATTCAGCAGGGAATACTGTCTATAACTCATAAATTGCATGGACCAGTCCAGTTTTACTGCTGACTAAAGAGTGAGGGAAAGAGGAGCGAGAGAGGACGAGATGAGGGAGGACTATGAGAGAGGAGGGGAGAGAGATACGAGACTTAGAGGCGCTGATCATTGGCAAGCGATACGGGAGCGATTATAGGAGAACAGGCACGGAGAGAAGAATGATGCGATGAGAGGAGAGGGAGAGTAGAAGAGGTGGAGAGCGTGACGAGAAGAAGAAGAAACTAAAAGCAGGTATTTAGAACCAGTATGCTGTTAATACAGTTAGGTGATTAAACAGAAAGTTGTAAATATTTTTATCTCGGTGACTTCAGTAGTGAGCCTATTATGTCTTTGACATTATAAAACAATGATGTGTGACTCTTACTGTCTAGCATGACAGCCCATTCATTTGTCACAGCAGTTATACTATCATTTTCAGCTTGATATAATGCGTGACAGTGCACATGAGCGTGATCACCCATGCTATTTCGGTTAGCAACGTAGCCTAGCGTACGTCAGCTTTGGTGACAAGGGCCCTACGGCACAACTGAAACCTCAATCTGGGATTTTATTCTCTATGATGAGTCAACATAATAATACATCTCCAAACAGCAGCGAAATATATGCAGGATGCAAACATTTGAATCGCAAACATGCTGCCGTTGTCATTAAAACCAGCTAAAGCCTCTATACCCGTAGCTCTCTAAACTTTCACCTGCTGGGACCTGTCAAAAGCACTTAGACGACTATGCTGTACACTTCACAGAGCATTATACATGTGGTCCTCCCCACATAATGCGATGGGAATGATGCCAAACTCGAACAACCTTGTCTAACATTTGTAGACACTAATGCCATGCAGTGTGCTTGCTTTGCCGTTAGCACCTTTCAAGCACTGTGACCGACTGCGAGGTCCCACTCAAATTCTGTTTTTTTTTTTTGTTTGTTTTCTGTTTATACTGATAACAGAGTACCGTGACATGCATTTGCTGACCCAGTGGTGATACAAAAGCTGGAACGTAAGCCTGCACATTAGCAGGTGCTGGTGAACATTAAAAGAAATGCAAAGCAGTCAAAAGAGAGATGGAGTCAGCACACAATAGTGCTGAAAACGATATTCAATCTGGCCCGGCCTGCTCAGAATTGTGTCCGACACAACGGCAGCAACGATGTGAGCATTTTGGAGAGCGCACAGCTTATGCTGGCTCCATGCTGGGTGTTGCTGCTATTGCTGGTTATACAATAGCTCCTTTTGCTCATTTGTGCATATCTGATTTTTTCAGATAGAGGGAGAACAGGTTGCTAAGTAACTATTAAAGGGTAAGGACAATCCCTACCTTAAAAAAAAAAAATAAATTAATTAATTTTAAAAAGACAGTCCTTGAAGCTGAGCTGTGCAGAATATTGTTAATTACATTCAGCACTTTTAATAATTACCCTGCGACATGAGTGAACAATATAGCAAGATGTTTGGTTTCTGGGACAATGGGGCCCTGATGAAAGCAAAGAAAAATAAATAAATAAATAACTAACGCATTTTATGTGAATAGAAAAAAATAATAATAATATTATATATATATAGATATATAATAGATATATATCTATATATACTCTCTATATTACCTTTAAAAATAAAGTTTGTGACCATATATTTATTATTTATTTTGCCTGAAATGTAATTTTCAAGAAAGTGTAATGATACTACAAAAAAAGTTATATGATTCTAAAAATGTTATGATGTGCAAATATAGGTAAAATAACATAAACAACCCCCAAAAAAAAATATACATAAGTAAATGTATGTAATGTAATAACATTTGATACGTATGCAGTTTACTTAATCATTAAAATTTGACTTTACATTTTTTATATATTTATTATTATTATTTTATTATTATTATTATTATTAACAGTTTGAGTAGTTTCTCTTTTATAATTTTCATTAAATTTTATTCTAATTTAATTTAATTCTAATTTTAGTTAAATCTTTAAAAATGTGATATGAGCTTTTGGGTTTTTTGCAGTTTATTTATTTGTTTTAGTTTATTTAGTTTTAGTTATTTTAATACTTAAATTTAAACTAAACAAAAATGCGAAATTTTGTCTTGGCAACTAGCTAAAATAAAATAAGTATGTCAAGTACTTTTTATGGTTTTATTTTCAGCTTATAATATGTTTTCATGTTTTTATCTCAAGGACGTACTTCTGTTTGATTCAGTCCACAAAAAATAACTTTAAAATGCAAACCTTGTTCTGAACTAACATTTCTGACATAAACATCCTGAAAGAACTGCACTGTAATGCAATTAAAAAAATGAAAAGGGCATTAAAATGAGCATCATATCATTGACCAGCATTTTACACAAATCACTATCCATTTTAGTTCTACCAAGGTTTAGTCCTGTAAACTGTAACTGTAATAATACTGACGTTGTTATTTAGATCTTCACATACTTTGCCCATCAATCACATCACCACAGTTAATTAGTTCTAAAGCAGCAACATTTTACTCATGTATAAAAGTGTGTACATTTTTTTTCCCTTACAAACCATCTGATTTATGCTTTCGTTAGTCTGGTGGGGTGTTAATCAAAAATGAGGTCCTCTCAAGAGCAGCAGCAGCAGCACACGTATTACCATTAATTAGGCCAGTTCAAGATACAACCATGAACATTTTCATAGATAAGAGGCCATTTACTGCACATTTCATTCATAATGTTGTAAGGGCTACATCTGCTCTGTTATAGAGCAGGGAGCCAATTTTTCTCTGTCCTGAAAATTTCAGAGGCCATTAGTCCTGCGACTGTCTTTACTTATAAATGTCACTCATAAGGCCACTGCTTCTGTCATTTCTCCATTAAAACTAATTTTTTGCACTTCTTAGTCTTGATAGACTGCCCTCCACAAAAGTACTTTATTAAGAGCTGATTGTATAACACTTTGAAAAGGGAGAGCAAAAATGATATGGAAAAAAAATCAAATTTGGTTCTCCATCAGAATAAAGTAAGAGCTCTCTCCTGCTTTAAGTCAATTTTTCATTATGCTCAGCTATTGACCTTTCCTCCAACAGGAAGTGCTGCGACTATCTTTGTGAGGATTGTAATTGACAAGATGTCTCTTCTAATAGAAAAATGACCACATTTTCTCACAAGTTAATTATAAATTCAGTAGTTGCCTGTGTGCTGGCAGACTAGACAAGAGCTCAGTAAATCTTGGCCCGTGTCAGGCAAATAATCATCGTCCATTATATCCATGCCACACACATGCTTATTTTAGAATTTTTCCTTGTGGGCCGAAAGTTCCAAATCTTATAAATTGCTTTTGGCCTTTTTTAGAAACACACACAGACAGTAAAATGTACCGTTGATCCTGAAATGTATAATCTGTGTTATTATTCATTCTAAATTATGCCGATCCACAATTTGTGTTGTACTAAAGAAATAATTCAGCCAAAAATGTCAGTATTTTATCATTATTTACTAGGGAAGCATCAATATTAAAATTCTAGCTCTCACCGATAAAGCTGGCAATTATTTGCTGGCTTAATGGCCAGTTCTTTTTTTAAAAACTCTATTATTATAATATTACTCCCCCCCCCCCTGAAAAATAATGCCATTACTGTCAGTACTGAAGCCTTGTGGATTGAGAAAGATGATTCCAATCTAGGTTCTCCAATCTGCTAGATCTATCGGATGATTTGATAATCGAATCATCAGATTCTTCTGTCCATCTTCTCATCACCGGGCTTCACAGGAACTCCACTTCGCTGCTTTGAATCTTATCTCACAGGTAGGTCTTTCAGGGTTGCTCGGGCCAGGGGAGGCATCCAAAGCACATCAACTGGGCACAGGGGGTCCTCAGGGATCAGTTCTTGGACCCCTCCCTTTCTCCATATACACAACATCACCGGGTCCCATCATACAGGCACATGGCTACTCCTACCATTGCTATGCTGATGACAAACAGCTCTATCATTCATTTCAACCAGACAACCCAATAGTAGCTGCATGGATCTCAGGCTGCCTGGAGGACATCTCAGCACGGATGAAAGAACATCACCTACAGCTCAACCTGACTGAGCTTCTTGTTTTCCCTGCCAATCCAACTCTACAGCATGATTTCACCATCCAGCTAGGTCATCAAAATTATCCAATATGCTTCGGTCAGAAATCTTAGCGCAATCTTTGATGACCAGCTGATCATCAAAAACCGCATTGCAAAAGACGCTCGATAATGCAGGTTTGATTGCACAACATCAGAAAGATCCGACCTCTCCAAACGGAGCATGCTGCACAACTTCCTGTCCAGGCCCTTGTCATCTCTAGGCAGGACTACTGCAATGCTCTTCTGGCTGGGGGGGGAAACTTTTTTTTTCTTCCCCCCCAATGTACAATCAAACTCTACAAATTGATTAAGAAGGCAGGCAGCAGACCAAAAATAAACCTATAAATGAGCGACGCCTCGTGGTACCATCAATGAGAGGCACAAAATCACTTTCCAGAACACTTTCATTCACCATTTCTGGCTGGTGGAATAATCTTCCCACCCACATCAGGAATGCTGAATTTTTTTTGAGTGACAATTTTTGAGTGACAGCTGAAAACGTCTCGGGTTACTTATGTAACCATGGTTCCCTGAGGGGAACGAGACACTGAGTCCTCTAGGGGTCGCTATGGGGAACGCCTTGTCGTGACCGTGTCTGAAGCCTACATTGAAAAAACACCAAATTGTTTGGCCGGCGACAGCCATGACGACACTACCGTCGCAACTAGTACAAAATAGGCGCCGGGAGCACGCATCATTCACTTCTTTGTCTGAAGCTTGCGTCTGAAGCATGGCAAGGAAACTAGAGGACGCAGGTCTCGTTCCCTTCTCAGGGAACCATAGTTACATACATAACCTGAGACGTTCCCTTCCGTGGGAATTCGAACTGCGTCCTCTAGGGGTCGCTATGGGTAACGGTATACGCACGCCACCATGGTGAGGGGAGTGCAAGCCAGAACCATGGCGAGCCACTAAGTACCAACTACACCATATCGCTATGGGAGTTGCCCCTGTCCTGGACTTAGACGGCTGTCAGTGACATTACTCCCTACGGCCAGAAGCCTAGGCTGCCAAGGGACATTACTAGAGCCTCACAGTGTGCAGGTCCCACTGGGACAAGATTGGTAGTAGAACCCAGGCTACCAATAGTCTACCACGGGAATCAATCTCTCGAGATCAACCTCTGGTGTAATGAGGGCGGCTGACTCGGTGCCCAGAACTGCGGGACGGCAAGGGCCACCGTACCAGCTGTGCCAAAAAAAAAAAAGAAGCCTCCTTAGAGGTGGCGCCAGGGCCTAGAATCATGAAGGATTCCTTCCAGGGAATACGACCAAGAGCCTACTTATTGGATCAATTACTAGTCTTGGCCTGTCACTCAGGGCTACCTCACTTTGCAGAAGGACCTGTCTCAACAGGCCTCTAGTGGAAACACCCTGTCAGAGCAGGTATTCGAGGATACCATGAGGAGTGGGTCCCAGGCGGAACCGGGGTTTTAGACCACTCAGAAAAAGAGAACGAAGCTGTGCGCGTAACTCTTAACATATAGGATTATAGAGAAGTGGGCAAAGTAGAACGTGCGCACTTACCACTTTCGTGGAATTTTAGAAAAGTGGGCAAAGATACCGTGCCCACTTACCACCATGTGGATTTTAGAATGTCCATATGTAGATGGATACAACCGTTCTAGGGGGTTCCGTGGCACTTCTGGAGGGCAGCCTATAGAACTCTGAGTAGTCATCAGTCTCACCAACGGCTATCACGCTGGCGTCGCTAGCCGCGAACCTGTAGCTGAGGGAACAGACATCCATTCAGCGGGAGCTCGAACTACAGCATGTTCCATTGGTGGAACAGCTAGCAGTTATCAACTGGGGGAGCAACACGCCCAGTCCTCACCGAGAAGGGGACTCGACCCGCAGCACGTTCCAACTAGCGGAACCAGCTAGTAACAATTTCGGAGTGGGAACACACGCCTGGTCTTCAGATGCCCAGGGGGCTCGACCCTTACTAATGCCGGGTTTTCCCCGGCTGGCAGTAGCTCATTCTAGCTGGGGGAGCCCAACCCACCTCTCACCAAGAGGGGGGGCCCCCAACCAGCAGCATGATTAAAAATCAGAGGGGTAGCATACTGCAGGCTAGCCACATCGCCAGCGCATCAGGGGGGCGGAGGACGGCCCAAACCTACTGATGCAACTGGTACGAGGTCTTTCTGGAAGACAGCGAGCTCAAGCCTCTCATGAAAGAGGCACCTCCGCTTTTCCTCAGCGGAGGAATACTGTTCCCATTCCAGGTGACCCTTTCCTGAAAGGGGAGCAGTGCTCAACATTACCACGAGGACAGCCCATGGAGCGAGGAATCCAACTCCTCGGAGAGGATCCTGCTCGCCAGACGACACCCTCTTAGTACCCCTTGATATCGAGGGGGGCAGTGCCTTCTGAGTGCGTCGATCGAGACACACTGGTTGAGAGGAGCCCAGGAAATCGGGGCCTAACCCTCTCCGAAACAAGGAACGAAGTCCGAAACGCGTAACCCTCACCATACAGGATTTTTAGAGAGGTGGGCAAAGAAGAACGTGCGCACCTACCACATTCGTGGGATTTTAGAGAAGTGGCAAAGCAAAACGTGCACACCTACCACCTAGGTGGAATTTTAGACGGGTGGCAAAGCCTAACGTGCCCACCCACCACTTACGTGGATTTTAGAAAAGCGGCAAAGGATACCGTGCACACTTACCACTCACGTGGATTTTAGAAGGTGCGCAATGAGCACTCTTAGGGTTCTATTGTCACCCGGACGTAATGGCCGGTCGGGAACAGCAGCTCCAGCACCCTCCTCAGAGGTGAGGGGAGTGATGTCTCCAAGGTGTGTCGACCAAGACACACTATTTAAGTGGAACCCAGGGTACCGGGGTGTTAATCCACTTTGAAACAAAGGTAACGAAGACAGCACGCGTAACCCTTACCTTCACAGGATTTTAGAGAAATGGGCAAAGAATCCCGTGCCCATTTACCACCTAAGTGGAATTTTAGAAAATGGGCAAAGCAACACGTGCCCATCTACCAGCTATGTGGATTTTAGAGAAATGCGCACAGCTTCACGTGCACATCCCCACTCACGTGGCATTTGGAGAAAAGCGCAAAGCCTGCTTCACGTGGACACATCATATTATCTGGAATTTAAGTTCAAGGAGACCCGACCATATCGGCCCGCCGGAAGAGGCCAGCTCGCACATCTCAGTAGTGATGGGAGCCCAGCCTAGGACAGCTTACACAGGAGGATCCAGGTGATGCCCCCGTACCTCCCGTTCGATGCCTCAGCAAGAAGGAGTACGCCGGTGGCCAGGAAGCCCCTCGGGGTGACCAGGCACTGTAGCCCCGTCCGGGTGCCTTGCAGCGTAGCACCGGGGGCCTGATGTTCACGAAGGCTCCCGCAAAAGCCCGTGTTCGGCCGCATGATCCAGGAGGTATGAAGCCGAAGCCCGGCTTTTCTTACCGTCTGGATATATGTCGACGAGTGACACGCCTACTGCAAGTAGAGCACCTGGCGTCTGAGCCCAGCAACGGCACCTCATTAAGGGCGTCTAGCAAGGGACAAAACCGCAAAGGTCCCGGGAAACACTGCAAGGAACAATAGAAGGTTACACACACAGCCATCTCAGTCCGTCCTCAATATACAGATATCATGATATTTGGATCATACTCACCCCCATGACCTCTGTGCTGGAGCTCTGCTCCGAGGATCTTTCTGACCAGATCATCCGCTGCAGGTAACTTTATAAATTTTTTACGCATGACCACCTCAGTCTCTCATTAGTATACATGCTCTCATGATATATGGATCATACTCACCCACCACGAGCCTTGTTGCCGGGGCTCTGTCCAGGGATTTTTTGACCGGACCATCAGTCAGGCGGTTACTATGATCTAGCCATAGAACCACCAACAACATCATGGCCCAGTAGGAGACTGTTTGAAAAATGTTTTACAGCTAACCTCGGTCAGCTGGAGATGGTGGTCATAAAAAGGGAATTGGAAAAAGGGGAGGACAGGGTAGATGTTGCACCCCCTGCGGGAGAGAGTGAATACCTAAGTATTACTCTGACCCGGACGAAAGCGCTGGCGCCTTGCCCAGGTCTCACCCCTCGGGTTTCGCCTGCCTCCCCTTGACCCACGATACTTCCTACCCCCACCCACAGGTGGAGGCGAGGCGCGAGTCGCGACACTAGCCCTCTGTGACCGTCTCTGATCCTCAAACCGAGACAAGCCAGGACCCCTGGGTTGTTCGGGCTCAAACCTGGACCTTCGTGGAATGAAGGATCTGAACGCTGCTGAGCGCGACTTCGCCTCCCTGAATTTGTCGACCACCGTCTCAACGGAGGTGCCAAACAGTTCAGAGGGCGAAACCGGGGCATCGAGAAGAAAGCCCCTTTCTTTCTTCCCGATGTCCGCTAAGTTCACCCACAACTGCCGCTCCGTCACCACCATAGCAGCCATCGCTATGCCCATGGCAGAGGCTGCCTGCTTAGTAGCCTGGAGGGCCAAGTCTGTGGTGCGCCGCAGCTCAGCTGTTCCGGCAGAGGAAAGGCCCTGCCCCTCATCCAGGTCCTTCAGCAGGTCGCTGGTATCCTGAAGCACGCACATGGTGTCAACGAAAGCCCCAGCCTGACCTGCCGCTGCGTATGCCTTGCCGTTCGTGCGAGATGACGTCTCCCCCAGAGAGAGGTAGCTGGCTAGCATCTCTTCCATCGGGGGCATCATCTCATAGCCGCTTTCGCGCATCGACTCGATGTTCGCATTACTCGTATGCTGAGACTGATATATGCGTGGGGGAAACGGCCTCTTCCATTCCTTCTCGATCTCAGTGTGGAGATCAGGAAGGAAAGGAAGGCTAAACTGAGCTGGAGGGCTATGGCCAGAAAAATAACGTTCATCGAGACAACCTCGCGACGTCACCCTCACTGGCTGTTTCCACGGTTAATTCGAGCCTTGCCGTGGCCCGCTCCATCACCTCTAACAGCTCATCATACGCCGGGCAGGTGGATTGGGAAAGCTCAGCCTCAGCTTCTTCACTCTCCATATCCATTTCCTGCTCTTGTTGGGCTGCCCAACTGAGCACTGGCCCCTGGATCGGATGATATTAGAGAGAGGATATCATCATCCAGCGGCTTTCTCTCGCCCGACGCTGATGCGCGGAAGAGGAAAACCCCCCCTTCAGCCTCATCGGCTAGGTCCACCTGAGATCCCCACGAGCTCATGCTCCTCCGTGCCTCAGCAGCGGAGGGACCCGAACCGCGGGAAGCAGATGGCTGACCCTCTTTACTTGAAAAGAGAGACAAACAAGAACGGAGCTTTTCAGCGAAAAGCTCTCACAGTGCACACAGATTGCCCCCTCGAGGACATCACGTGCGTGCTCCTCGCCCAAACAAAAAGCTCAGAGATCGTGTGTGTCATCAGGTGTCAAATAACAACGACACGGATGCACACATCTTCTAAACGCTCTGCTAGTGCTAGCTTCAAGTAGAAAAGAAAAGGCTCTACTTTGCTTTTTGAATGCAAGCTTCAAAAGACCGGTTCAGTGAGACGAGAAAGTGATGAGTGCGGATACCGGCGCCTATTTTGTACTAGTTTCGACGGTAGTGACGTCATGGCTGTCGCCGGCCAAACAAGTTGGTGTTTTTCAATCTAGGCTTCAGACACGGGTCACGACGAAGCATTCCCCATAGCAACCCCTAGAGGACACAGTTCGAAGTTCCACGAAAGGGAACTACTCTCGTTCGCACATTTGACGAAAAAAAAAAAAAAAAAAACCTTTGCTTTCTCTTTCCCTCCCTGTCTAGTTTGTACTAATCTGAACAATGCTGAAACTTTGTATTACGAGCACTTCCTCTGTTTAAAGCCTCTTTATGATGACTTGCTTGTTGTATTCCTCAATTGTAAGCCACTTTGGATAAAAGCATCTGATAAATGAATAAATGTAAATGTCGGAAAAAATACAACAATAAAATACAGAATTTTAAATTATTCAAGTAAATTTAGGCAAAATAATGTACAGTATGAAAAATGTATAATTATTTTAGAATTCAATATAGATTCAATTCAACAGTGTTATTGTCAGGCTTGTGTTGTTTTATTCCCCATGTGCTCCCTGTGTCCCAGTGTTTATGCCCATATTTTTTTGGTTAGTTTCCTGTTCCTGTCCTGATTATGTTGATTTAATTCCAGGTGTTCCCCGTTTAGTTCCATTGATCCTAGGTGTGTCTTGTCATCCACTCATCTTGTCATGTGTTTAAATAGTGTTCCCTGTCTTTAGTTCAACGTCTGGTGTTGTCCATGTCTGCATGTGCTCGTATGTTCCGTGTTTCCTTGATGTAATTAAAATTTTCTGGATTGATGTACTCCTCATCTCCTTCCGTTCCTTGCTCCGTATTCCACTCAGTAGTGCAACCGTGACAGTTATCAACTAATTAGTGATTTTAAAATGATTAACTGATTTATGTATATAAGCTACTAACTGGTATGGTAACGATATCTTGCAGCGATACCAGTAACTGGCAATATTATGTCTAAAATGTAAATTACTAAACATTATCTTTGTGTCCATTGATATTTTATTATTTTATGTTTTCTCAAATTCACAACATTAAAAATGCAGCTAACGAATTATCAGAAACTATCAGAGAATGATATTAATTCTACATTATATATCATTCTACATAATATATTGTATTGTATTGTAGCCCTTTATTGTCACTGGTCACAGGTACCAGCGAAATTAGCCATCCACCTGTCCATACATACAATATGACAAGGGGGGTAGACAGGACAGGAGGACAGGGAATTTAAAGAATTTAAGAAAAAAGAACTACATACAGCATAACATGAGGGAGGGGAGGAGATTAAAAAAACAGACCCCAGACTATGCTCCTATGGGGAGCACAGTGTGGGAACAGGAAAAAAAAAAACACCTCAGCAACATAAGCACACCAATACAGCGTGAGACACACGACTTGCAACAGGGTAGGGGGAGAGGGGGGTGGAGGTAACCCAGCACAGGCAAGCAGCCATCCGGTCCTGCAGCCATTCTAGGCACTGATCGCAGACCCGCTTGTCAGACTGGCGGAACAAAGCAGCGAAGGCGAGCGAGGATGGGGGGTAGGGGGGGGGTGAATGAATAGCTTTATATATGTACGTGGTGAGTATGGTATGTATGTAAAGTATTTGTAAAGGCTTGCATGTGTAGGCCTGGAGAGTCGCTACTCCTGGCATCAATCTAGGTGCCTCAGTCCGCAGGTTTGTCATAGCGATACACAGCAAGTTGCAATGGAGGCAGCCTTGATCAGGTCCCAGACAGAGTCAACAATCAGCATGTGTCAGAGGAATTGGGGGAAGGAGCACAAGAGCGTCTCACTGCAGTGCTCTCTCAGGGGAGTAGTTGTTCCAACAGCGGCCTTGGCTGAGGCCAGTGCTGGTTGAGGGGAGCCGAAAGCAGATAAGATTGTGATTGTTTGGTCTTGGGGCAAGTAGCCACATTCCAGTTTACACGACTACTCTCTTTTTCCATTCTGGTCTCGATCGCTCCCATTTGCCTTGAGGGCGCATGTGAGGCATTGGTAGTTTCTGATTTCTCGTAAACAGGGCATGCTAATCCAAGCAGCATAAAGACCGGTTATCAGGGTTCCGAAATATAAGTAGATATCCCGTCATTGTCCTCCTCCGCGCAACCAGGCCCACGACTAGAAACACACCCCCAAGACCGCCCCGCCAAACTTCCTTTCCCCCCAGCAGTCATGTTGTAGCCAGCTGCGGAACGTTCGTCAGGGCAAGTAACCTTACCGTTACATCGTGGTCATTTTCTTCTCCGATAACATCAAGATTCTTGTCGAGAGATGGTTGTCATGGGTGTTGAGAGCCCAGTTGATCAAATCCATGGACTTTTTTTTAGATTGTTAGTCTGGGAGAGCACCTGTCGTGCGGAGAGGTCTCTCAAATTAGGACAGTGGACAAGACGAGAGGAGCAAAAAAGCAGGGAAGGTAATGGGGAGGAGAGGGAGAGGAAATGCGACCACCTTCGCTGAGAGCCAAACGAGATACAGTATATGTAAGATAATAAGATAAAGATAATAAAAATAAATATAATAGAAATAGTATACACCAATAATTGTAAAGTTTTACATTGACAGTGTACTGACCCAAAGGAATAACACTAAAATAAATTAAGCTGAATAAGTTAGACCACATCTTCGATAGAGCTTCTTTACAGATGATGAAATTTAATTTGGTTCTAATGTGAGTTTTATATTAACAGTTTTTTTTTCTGCTTTGATGGATAATAATTTGAAACAATTGTAAATGTGACATAAATAAATGTGACTTGTCTCAACTATATACTTAGCCTTAGTCATTACAACCCATATGCTATATTGTTCTATTAAAAACAATACAACCCCCCCACCCCGCCAAAAAAATATAAATAAATAAGTGATAATAATAACTGTTTTTCCCCCATAAAAACAACGTTTATAAGGACATGGCTGTCAAGCCCAAAAAGAACCATCTGAAAGTGGTCATATGAAAAAGTAGTACCATTTGGTATAGAGCAGGGGGCCCAAACCCGGTCTGGAGGCGGTGTCCCGAGAGTTTAGCTCAACTTGCTCAAAACAACTGCCTTCAAGTGTCTTAGCGGTTCAGGTGTGTTTAATTGGGGTGGAGCTAAACTCTTCAGGAAACCGGCCCTCCAGGACCAAGTTTGGGCAACCCTGGTTTAGAGTATTCTTCATTGAAATAAAACAGTTTGCGTTATTACTGGCTAACTTTGTCACTATAAAATGGTTGAAGATTCTTTTAAAAAATGTAAATAAGAATAGAAAATCACAGCATATGGGTTTAGAGTGACACTCCGGTGGATAAATAATGACAACATTTTAATGCTGATGCGGGGGTCACAACCCGCACCCTTTAAATCTCACACCACTGGGTGGGAATTTCTATATTTCGTCTCAGTGACCCAAACGAGAGTTGGACTGCAACACACCCCCTCCATTTTTTTTAGATCGGATATAGAGAATGTGTAACCTGGTAATCTAATAAGTATTCAGTTTCTTTGGATTGATGGGATTTGTTCGCTACACAACAATTCAGGACTGTACACACGGTCATATGTTCCAATGGTAATGAAAACCTGACAAGTGTCCTCGGCACATACTGCCCAGCCACTACCCTACTTGCCTTCACATTTTCCCCGACCCCCCCCCCCTCCGACACAACTTTCTCAATCTCACAAGAAACACAACCCTGTGAGCAATAAGAATGGCAAACACACTCGGCCAACTTGAAATGATTTAACAGTCTGTGAGAGCAGCTCATTCATTTCTGTCTGTAACGGAGCCCATCTGCATTAATGCTCGCTACAGTGACATCATGGACACTAGCTCCAGACTATAGGCTATTCCATCAGTAAAATGTGGATGAAATGAAAATGTGGAATTGTTTTCTTGTTTGTGGGTTGGGGGAGGGCATCTCCTCTACGCTTCAAACTGACCTTTTCCCAGGTGAGATTGAGGCTTTGGCTGAGTGTTCGAACTGTTCCTGCAAACCCACTTCACTGGTGCCCGCTGAAGCAGGGACATCATACTGTAGCTCAACACACAATTTCACACTTTGTGAAATGGTTGATTCGTCTCAAATCGGCCTTTGAATTGAGCTGCATGTTTATTGTTGTGATTGTTGTGAAATAAATCAGAAAATAATTATGGACACATTATTGCATGACAACACTGACAACGCAAATAATAGGTCCAAACAAAGCATTAGTTTTGTTCCTGAATGAATCAGCACTTTTGAACAAATCAGTTGAGTGTATTATTCAATGGCTCACTGATGAACACAGTCACTTGTTTCGCTCCTGAATGAATTAATGCTTTTGAGCAAATTGGTTAAATTAGTTGTTTTGTGATTCACTTTTGTGTGTTACAAAAAATGTTATTTTTCACCCCGTCTCATTCACACACCCACGTCAGAACAAGTTGGTTTACAATTCACAACACCCAGTGACCTGCCTCACCAAACCGCGACCAGAAAAAGATACCCCTCACTGAAATACAGTCAGTCTGAACACAGATAAGCATAATGATTTTAAACATTTTAATAGCAGTTTTAGATTAGGTATGTTAATTGCAATTCCTTCTTAAAACATTCTTGAAAATGTTATTATGACTTGATTAAAATTTTTTTATTATGACTTGATTTTTTCTTAAAATTGTTATTTTATATAGTTCACAGTCAAACAAAATGTTGTTTGTATTTTCATCTTTAATACATCAATAAAATGGTGCTCTTTCAGTGAGTGGTTCATTGGGAGCATGGCAGTTTAAAATAGAAATAAATACCATTGGTCTTAAAATGTCAGGGAGACCACAGTTTAATTGGCTAATCAAAACCCCCGGCCCCGTAGCGCGCCCTGGGCAGAGGGATTACAGTCAGAACCAAGTCACCCTGAGTGACAGCAAAGATTTCTAGTGTGTGAAGAAGAGTAATTGGAAAGTGCTGTGGAGTACAGGGAAGGATTTTTCATCATCTTGCCAAATGGCACTAATGATCTCTAGCATATCCTTCCTCATAGGAGTAACATCACTCTCCGTGGTTTATTTCTGAGTCTGTATATGAATATCCACGCAGATAGATCTGGAATTATTTCAAAATTAAGTTTAGCACCATTTATTTATTTCAACTGGAGTTTTAATGTGCTTTGGGTGAAACATGGGCAACATATTCAATATTTAATAACATGAATATCAAAACGCACAATGGTAAAACATTTGTACACAACAGACATCTGCAGGCAACACATTAGACACAACAAATGCACTTAATAGGACGTTCATACACATATATTGATAAGTCCCACCCTTCATACCTACATCTCCGGACCCGCGCGGGGAGTTAGGAAACCCCCTGATCTGCCCGTGTTTTCTACCTGGACCTACCACTCTAAACCAAACCCAGCTGTACACCACTACATTCAAATGAGACATACCCAAACCCGGCCAATCATTCCACTGTTGACGTCCCCAACACCATTCATTCTACAACTCACAATCACTACTGTGAGTGTCCTGTCCTACTTTTTAATTTGCACCTTTCTCCAGGTGTTCCTCAAAGAGACAGTGCAATCAAGGAAAGGGTAAAAAATCCTTTGCATTTTGTTTGTAAACTCCGGTCACATTGTCGACCAGTGATTGCTATGCAGTGCATATTTTCGCATATCCAAAATCTAATTACATGCACATTTCATGACCATAGCACAAAGCCTACCATAATTTTACAGCCTTTCTTTTCTTCCCAAGCAGTCATAAATCCTATGATTGACTGTGGATGTTCCCTTATGCGGAAAGCAGAAATGCAATGGGAGAATAGCTCCGTGATGTATCACATTAAAATATGATGCACAGCCGTGCTTTTCCAGATTACACTAAATAATTCACTTGCCTTCAAAAAATGAGATGTGCATCTGTGCAGATTATTTACTGCTTTGAAATTATTACTTCTTTTTTTTTAAATCCCATGGTAAAAATGCAGCTAGGTTGAACTAATGGTTGAACTACATGTCCAAATGCAACAGCAAAATAGCCTCTTTCCGAATGTCTTTGAATTGATGTTTGAAATTATTTGTAAAGTAAAACCAGGATTTTAATATTTAGTATCAATAAAAACACTTGCCTCAAGTAAACAAGACTTTCTTTTGAGACTTCCTCTTTTTTTTTTGCAGTGAACATTTTGAATACAGACAATGAAATACTGCTAAATCTGAAATATAATCTGTTATACTGCAAGCACATGCATTTATTTGCTGAACACAAATGTGACCAACATGTAATTTGTGGTGCCCTAGGCATTCGTATTACAAAGATATGGTTGCTTTGTCAAAAATATGGATCCATATTTTATTATCAATATGTGACGTGCAGATAAAGCTATAATTTTCCTTGTTATTTACAAGATCATTTTTTACAATACAAGAGATTTTTAAAGAGAATAGGAAGTACATTAAAAATATACTATAATATGCACAATATAATTTAATACACTAAAATATTAGATTAACTAAGTTAAATAAACAAATAAACTAAATTAATAAAACAAAAACATTTTTCTACTATTATATCAATAACCTACACTGAAAAAAAGAAAGAAAAAACAGAAAAAATATGGTTTTATATTTTAAAGTATCTGTATATATTCTGTCATAATCGTAAAATGTCATATTTTGTACATGCAACTTGGTCGGAAAAAATAAAATATATAATTTTAACAAATTTATTGTCAAACCATGGCACCCAACATGTTTTTCAATTAAAAAACTCAGGGCTTAAAGAAAGTTCAGTTTCCCACTCATAATTATGACTTTGCGGAGACGTTCATGTGTGTTCAACTCATAAATATGAGCTTTCCGACATGACTTTAACGCACCATTTGTCCTTTTCCCAGCACGCACTGGGGCATGATTAATATGGTAGCATTGTTTATCCATTTGCCAATTTTTACACTGATGTTGATTGTTGTCACGTTTGATAACTTATTTAGTTATTCTTAAAAATATCTAGTCATGTCCTCTTTTGGAAGGCCAAACAAAGTAATTTAGCTTTCACAACAAAACACACAGGCGGGCTTGAGTGAGCGGGAGTCCAGGGCGGAGGCTAGAGTGAGCGGCGGCAACGGCCGAAGCAGGGGTCTTAAATCGGGTCCTGGAGCCACTGTCCTCCAGCGAGTTTAGCTCCAACTGCCTCACCACACCCACCTGCTGCAAGCTTATAGTATATATAGTAAGATCTTAGCGGGTAGGGTGTTTAATAGGGTGTGAGCTAAACTTGTTACAGTGGGCCTCCATTTAGCTCAAAGGGAATCATTTAAGATTTTAAAGGGAATTTGGACAGAATCACTGTTTTACGGCTGATCACTGAGACGGCCAGCGATTCATTGAACGAGCAGTATGACATCAATTCTGCAATGGATACAGTATCTATATCCAAAATACAGTGAAAACACTATTAATTAGCACATTAACAAGATCGGCAGTTTAAGACATTAATTTGTAAGCACAAAACACAAAGATACTTCTCTTTTCAATATAATAAGGCTTTATTGGATAAATCTAAAACATATAAACTAATCTAACACAAAAACACATGCCTTTTCACACAAGTTGCCCAGCAAGAGAGAAAGTGAGGCAAATACTTAGTTAAGAGAATGAAAATGGGAAATCCAGGTTTACAGCAATCTGTCAATGCCCATAGATCTGAACAACATCAATCACGTTTAAGTAACCCCCTGCTTGAGTTCTCAATGAGGTTAACACATTTATAGTAAATGCCGCGATCGCTCGTAATATGGAAGCTACCTTGAGCGGCGTGCTTTCACGGGGACGTTCACTAGACCTGCGTGTCGGTCCTGAAGAAAGACGGGGGTTTTATCGCACCCCCCCACCCCACCCCAAAACACCCCACCACGCGTCGTCACTCACATACCCTACTTCGCTGATTGTGGAAGCAGAACTCAGTCGAGCGAACGCACGTGAGTAGGGGAAGCTTGGCCCAGCCTGACCGATGACCCCGCGCAGCCCTCCGCTGGTACTGATTTTTTAGTTGTGAAGTTTGCAATAACCAAATCAGTAATTCAACTAAAAAAAAACGTGTGTAATAACCACGTAAATTACGAATGCACACAGACCCTGAAGTGTGTACGGTTCTTTTAATTGTTTAATTGATTTTGGCTCAAATTTAACAAAAAACCCACAAATTCACTATCTCAATAAATTAGAATAATTCATAAGACCAATAAAAAAAAAAACATTTTTTGTGAATTGTTTGCCTTCTGGAAAGTATGTTAATTTACTGTACATGTACACAATAATTGGTAGGGGCTCCTTTTGCTTTAATTACTGACTCAATTTGGCGGGCATGGAGGCGATCAGTTTGTGGCACTGCTCAAGTGTAATGGAAGCCCAGGTTTCTTTGACAGCGGCCTTCAGCTCATCTGCATTTTTTGGTCTCTGTTTCTCATTTTCCTCTTGACAATAACCCATATATTCTCTATGGGGTTCAGGTCAGGCCAGTTTGCTGGCCAGTCAAGCACACCAACACCATGGTCATTTGTGCTTTTGGTGCTTTTGGCAGTGTGGGTGGGTCCCAAATCCTGCTGGAAAATGAAATCAGCATCTTCAAAAAGCGGGTCAGCAGAAGGAAGCATGAAGTGCAAAATTTCTTGGTAAACAGGTGCAGTGACGTTGGTTTTCAAAAAACCCAATGGACCAACACCAGCAGATGACATTGCACCCCAAATCATCACAGACTGTGGAAAATTTAACACTGGACTTCAAGCAACTTGGGCTATGACCTTGGTTTCCAAAAGAAATACAAAACTTGCTCTCATCTAAAAAAAAAAAATGACTTTGGACCACTGGGCAACAGTCCAGTTCTTCTCCTCAGCCTAGGTAAGATGCCTCTGACGTTGTCTGTGGTTCAGAAGTGGCTTAACAAGAGGAATACAACAACTGTAGCCAAATTCCTTGACAACGTCTGTGTGTGGTGGCTCTTGATGCCATGACCCCAGCCTCAGTCCATTCCTTGTGAGTTCACTCAAATTCTTGAATCGATTTGCTTGACAATCCTCATAGGCTGCGGTTCTCTCGGTTGGTTGTGCCTCTTTTTCTTCCACACTTTTTCCTTCAACTAAACTTTCTGTTAACATGCTTGGACACAGCACTCTGTGAACAGCCAGCTTCTTCGGCAATGAATGTTTGTACCTCCTTGAAGGGTGTCAATGATTGTCTTCTGGACGACTGTCAGATCAGCAGTCTTGCCCATGATTGTGTAGCCTAGTGGACCAAACGGAGAGACCATTTTGAAGGCTCAGGAACCTTTGCAGGTGTTTTGAGTTGATAAGATGATTGGCATGTCACCATATTCTAATATGTTGAGCTCGGACTTGTGGGTTTGTAACGTGAGCACCCAACAATCCCACAATTCAACGAACCAAAGACTTGAAACACTCAGTCTGTGTGCATTGCATTCTACCCAGTTCACCTTGCGTGAATACCTGCAATACCCTGCCACTTCACGACCTTTCATATGTTGCCTGTACCAATCCCCCATGTTACGCACATCCCACTCTTCCTCCCCATTTCGTATCGTTAACACTACTGACGCGACACGCCCTTTGGACTTCTACCTTAAGTACGTCCTTAACTCAACGTGGCCGACAGACTTACTAGACGTGAAACCTAGAAGAATTACACACCGCTTGGTTTTGGTATGTGTAGCCAGTTTTCTTGATATCGTAGTTATGGGGAGTTAATCAAACCTGCCATAATCCGCCCCAGCGCCATAGCGCGATGTTCTGCTCTGGGTGGAGGTGATTCTGACGCAGCCTCTTCTTCTTTTTTGTCTGTCATGTTCCTTTATCGTGTATCGTGGGGGCGTTTTTTTCTGAAAGCAACGAGCACGGTGGCCCTGGGAGTAAGGTGGAAACTACTTACCTCAAATCAAGCAAATGGTGCAAGCTGAAGCGTGCTGATGGGCGATGTTTGCAGCACACGCTTAGTGGTCTTCTGGTCCACATCCGGTAACTTCTCGACTACTCTTTTAAAACACAGCAATTTACAAGTTTGAAAGCAGGCCATTGAAATCACTAATGAAGTACCTCCAGCTGAGGTTGATTAACGGGGATCACCTGTGAAGGGCTTGAGGCCAGACTGAAGCTACAGTGACACATCATGGAGACCTGCCAGACTCCATTTGCTTATGTGAGGCTTGTGTCATTGAAATTACTTTTATTTGATCTTCATTTGCACCTGCATTTCAAACAATACTGTATTTTTCATATGCAGAATGCTGAAACGAGATGTGAAATGATACCTGCTGACTCATGTAAAGACCTTGTTTGTGCAATAAATATCATGTTGATGGTCTTGTGGTCTTCGTCCTTCTGTTAGCGACAGTCAGAAGCCTGCCATATACAACCAAGCCTTTTTCATCCAAAGTGATTTGTGCCGTTGTAATTGCTCATGGACCAGTCCACCCCCCCCAGACGCGCGCCCACAAATGGGACGTTCCCACTTGTGTCACGCGACGTCAGGGACACAACATGCACGTGATACAGCCACAAGTCGGCGCCTGCTCGATTCCACATCCCCGTCCTTAGGCAGCCCTATTAGACCGGGCCTGTTGCCCCTCCTTCCACCCCCGCCCATCACAACCAAGTTGCCGCTTCTGTGTTTGCCACCCTCCATGCCCCTCTTCCCCCGTCCCCCGGGGCCCCCCCCTTCCCGATGTCGCGTTTTCCTTTCCCTTTTTTGTTCGCCGCAGCCTCTTCCGCCACTCCCCCTCCCTCCATCCCTCCCCTTTTTGTGGGTTCCCTGCAACAGTTTTTTGCACACATGTAGATTATTTTGGTGTATGGCCAGCTCATTGATTCGCAATTACTAGGTCCACGTTTTTGGCGTCACATCATGGGGGAAATCATGACACCAATAGTCGGTGATCCTTTTTGGGGCCTCCCCACCAAAAACGACACAGTTGGGATGTAACAGTTTTAGCCTGTAAACACATGCGATCTAATATGTCGGATCCGCAGGGAACCCTCGAAGTAAGCTAGCTTACCGCAGATTCTTGTCCCGCTCAAATGCGACTGGACCCCTGCGGCGCCAACCCCCGCGCAATTCAAAGGCACGGGCCCCCGAAACCACCCCCCCAAGGGGGGGTTTGGTTTTTTGTCTCCCACACAGATAAACCCAACACCTTATCTAGTTGTCCTAAGTGGATACCAACTTCACCTCTGGCACCAAGACTCACACCACGCCCCCACCTAGTACGCTCTGAGTCGCATCCCGAATTTCCACAACAAGAACCCCTTCTCTGACAAATCAAGCGCGATTTCCAATTTCGGCAGGTACCCACACGAACCTAACATGGCTCAAAAAGAGATGCACAGCCCCCCCCCCTTTCTCCCCCTCTCGGGTGCCGTCACATGAAAATGTGTTCATGTAGTGTGAGAACTTGCATCATGCTCTTGGATTGACTGGCGGATGACCCACATTTTGTACCGCGAGTCTGCAAGACAACGAACAGACTTTCTAAACTACCTTACAGCCATTTAACATCTCTGGTCTTCATACATTCACAGAACATGTCCTTATGTAACCGAACAATGGCACAGAAATGCCTCCACGGCACCAAATGACACTAATAGACTCAAGCAATAATCATGCATCATAGCACCCCATATTATGTATGTAATCTACATGTGATTTATCAGGTCTTAATCATTTATTGTGTGTATTTTTAATAACTATTGAATAGTTTAAGAATTGTTATTCATGTTTAGTATGTGTGTGTTTTAATCTTCATGCTTGAAACGTTTCTTCCAATCAATTCTTTGTCAAATGTATCATTCTTGTTATAGAAATCATGTCCAAAATTATACTCTGCAAAAGCGGGAAAACCAAAACCATGTGAATGATGAGATAACAGTTGATTTATGAATGGGAAGGAGAAACATTGCAACACCCCGAGCTACAATTGGTCGAGGAACGATTTGGGGTGTGTTAAACAGCCCGGTTTAAATACTCGGGACACCATCAAATCTCACTCTTGGCTCTCTTCTTCAACCCCCTTCATTGCTCGCTCTTTGTTTTTACTCTCCTCATTTTAGTCATAGCTTTGAGCTATGCTTCTAATCATGCTTCTTTAGTTTTGAGCGTGGTCTGGCTTACACGCCATCTCCTCCAAAACCATGAGGAGAACCGCCACCTAGTCTCGTCAAACTTTATTTCTATTCTTTAGTTTATTTTATTTTCCATTGAGAGTTTCGTGTTTTGAGTTAAGTTTGACTAACGCCGCATCTCCGAAAAGTGCTGTCTAAAACGTCAACTGCAGACCACAGCTCCGCGTCGCTAGCCAACACCCAATCACTGGCTTCCCAAGACCTGAACCTCCTGCCAATCAGAAAAGCAGGAATCCCCTTTCTGCAACCAGACAAGGAAGGAAACCCCGCATCACAGGAAAGCAAGTACCCCAGATACTAACTGAACTGGTGCATTTAATATAAATTTAACCTCATTGAGGGACTCAAGCGAGGGTTAATTAAGTGATTGTTGGTTGTTCAGATCTATGCAATTGCACTTATTGCTGTAAACTTGGGATTTCACAGTTTCATTCTCTTAAACTAATTATTTCCTCACTTTCTCTCTTTCTGCAACTTGTGTGAATGCGTGTGTTCATGTGTTAGATTAGTTTATATGTCTTAGATTTATCCAATAAAGCCTTATTTATATTGAAAAGAGAGGTATCTTGTGTTTCGTGCTTACAAGTTAATGTCTTAAACTACCGATCTTGTTACTTTGCTAATTAATAGTGTTTTCACTATAATTTGGATATTAATATCCATTGCAGAATTGATGTCATACAGCTCGTTCACTGAATCGCTGGCCGTCTCAGTGATCGCCGTAAAACAGTGATTCCGTCCTAATTCCCTTACATATTATTGGTGGAGTTCCCTTTAAAATCTTAAATGATTCCCTTTGAGCTAAATTGACCTGTTTCCCTTACATAATATACAACTAAATAACTGCCCTAAAATTCCATTTAAATTTCTTTAATTCCATTAAAAGTATATACATATGATATTGAAATCTATATTTTGTATAAATAAAACAATAAAAAAACGTCTCCAGGTTACGTATGTAACCACGGTTCCCCGAAGGGAACGAGACGCTGCATCCAAACACACTACGGGAACGCCCCCAGCGTGACCGTGCTCTGAATCACATGTGTAATCAGTCCAATGAAAGGGCGAGACGTCATAGGCGGGTGACGTAGCGACCAGGAAGCTATAAAGGCACATGAGGTGGAACCGGCTTCAGCTTCATGGAATGAAGCAAGTGCTCGCAGGGATGCCGGAAGTATGGCTCTGAGACGCAGCGTCTCATTCCCTTCGGGGAACCATGGTTACATACGTAACCTGGAGACGTTCCCCTTCAGGAACTCGAGCTGCGTCCGAAGACACTACGGGAACGAGAATGCCCACGCCGCCAGACTTGCAAATCCCTGTCTAGTGTGGAAGAGCACAGCTAAGACAAGAGAACAGAAGAGCCAGGAGTGGCTCGCATATCAAGGCCATAGAACCTGACGAAAGTGAGGGTTGTGGACCATCCTGCTTGATACACCTGCTAGGAAGGCCTTGGAGGCCGCCATACTTCGGGTCGAGTGAGCCTTGACTCCCAGTGGTGAGGGGAGATCAGAGGACTCATTGGCAGTAGTAATGGCATCAACTATCCACCGCTCGCACTGGACACATGCAATTAAGCTTCTTCTGGTCTGGCTCCCTGAAGGGAGGAGGACAAAAGGCATGCAGCATGATAGGCTGTGGTATAACCGAGGGAACCTATCGGGACATACCCCGCTCGAGGGTAGAGAAACACTTTGGCCATGCCGGGCGCCAAGTCTAAATAGGAAGGGGCCACTGAGAGGGCCTGAAGATCCCCAACTCTCTTTAGAGAAGTAATAGCTAGAAGAAAAGTAGTCTTAATTGTCAGATAGCGATCAGAAATTTCTTCAATAGGCTCGAATGGAGACTTACAAAGAGCTTCTAGCACCACAGCCAGGTCCCACGTGGGGACGCGAGATTGTACTGGGGGCCTCAGCCTCAGCGCACCGCGGAGGAAACGTGTAACTAGGGGGTGTCTGCCCACTGACTGACCACCGAGAGGGGCCGCCACGTTGACCTTCAGGGTGGAGTGGGTCAACCCAGCAGAGAGACGGGCCTGCAGGAACTCCAGCACTGTACCAACCGGTCAGTTAACTGGGTCGAGCTGACGACACCAAGAAGTGAAAAGTTTCCACTTCAAGGCGTACAGTTTCCTCGTGGAGGGAGCTCAACAACCTCGGTTGAGAGACCGGAAGCTACGAGCTGTGCCCCCTCAGGGGCCACACCCATAACTTCCACAGCTCCGGGCGGGGGTGAAATATCGTGCCCTCCGCATGTGAGAGGAGGTCCCTCCTGATGGGAATCTCCCATGGACAGCCGTCGAGAAGGGAAATCAGGTCCGAGAACCATACTCAGCCCGGCCAGAACGGGGCTACTAGTAGCAGACGGACCCCGTCCCGGCACACTCTCTCCAGAACTCCCGGCAGCAGAGCGATCTCGAGAAAGGCGTACAGACGAAGCCTCGGCCAGGTCTGTACCATAGCATCCAGCCCCAGTGGAGCCGGATGAGTCAGAGAGAACCAGAGGGGACAGTGCGATGTCGTCTGAGTCGCAAACAAGTCCACCTGAGCCTGGCCAAAAATTCTCCATATCTGCTTCACCACCTCGGGGTGAAGCCTCCATTCCCCGGGCCTCGGCCCCTCCCTCGACAGGACGTCTGCTCCCATATTCAGATACCCAGGAATATGCACTGCTCTCAGTGACAGGATTTTTCCCTAGGACCATACAAGGATCTGGTGCCCCAGCTTGTACAAGAGGCGCGAACGTAGGCCTCCTTGGTGGTTGATATAAGAGACCACCGCTGTGTTGTCGGTGCGCACAAGCACATGGCGATCTCTCAGGTCCGGGAGGAAGTGTTTCAAAGCTCAAAATACAGCCAACATCTCTAGGCAGTTGATGTGCCAAGTGAGATGGCGACCGCTCCACAGACCGCGGGCAGGGTGGCCACTCATGACCGCACCCCAGCCGGTGAGGGACGCATCCGTCGCTAGCGATACGCGGCGACAAGGAGCTCCCAACACCGGGCCCTGAGACAAGAACCAAGATTTCCTCCACATGTCTAAGGCACGTAGGCATCACCACGTGACCTTGATCATGCGAAGCGGAATCCCCCTCAGGGGAAAACCCCTTGGTCCTGAGCCCCCACTGCAAGAGTCTCATGTACAGCAGGCCAAAAGGTATCACGTTGGACACAGCTGCCATCAGACCCAGCAGTTTCTGAAACTGCTTGACAGTGAGTGACTGGCCTTCTCTGACTCTCTTGACTACCGTGAGGATCGACTCGACCCGAGCAGGAGACAACCGTGCCTGCATCGTGG
Organism: Sinocyclocheilus anophthalmus; assembly: GCA_018155175.1. Taxonomy (NCBI): domain Eukaryota; kingdom Metazoa; phylum Chordata; class Actinopteri; order Cypriniformes; family Cyprinidae; genus Sinocyclocheilus; species Sinocyclocheilus anophthalmus. The sequence continues at coordinate 207,327 of JADLZN010003897.1, read as the reverse complement.
TCGAATCCCACACCACGCCCAGATAAGTGGTCCTCTGTAATGGAGAAAGCACACTTTTCTTGGTGTTTAGTCTTAACACCAACTTTCCCATATGAGCGAGAACGACATCTCGATGCCGAACCGCCATCTGCTCTGATTGAACTAAAATCAACCAATCGTCGATATAATTTAGTATGCGGATGCCCTGTAGTCGCAGTGGAGCCAGAGCGGCATCCACACACTTCGTAAAGGTGCGGGGTGAGAGTGCTAGGCCGAAAGGAAGAACTCGATATTGGTACGCTTCGCCCCTGAAAGCAAACCTCAGGAACTTCCTGTGAGTGGGAAAGATGGAGACATGAAAGTACGGGATTTTGCCTACGTCAACAAACCAGTCTCGGATCTGATCTGAGACACCAATTGCTTGATGGTGAGTTCTGAACTTAGTTTCAAGTTCCTGAGCGATTTAACTGACGCAGATCTAAAATTGGACGCAGCCCTCCATCCTTCTTTGGAACAATGAAGTACCGGCTGAAGAACCCGGACCCCCTGTCATGAGGTGGCACCACCTCGATGGCCTCCTTCCTCAAGAGAGTATTGACTTCTTGTTCTAATACCAGAGCCTGCTCTGGGCCCACTAATATGAGAAAAACCCGTTTGAAAGGTGGCGGCGGAGCGCCGAACTGAATGCGATAACCTCTCTCTACAGTGTGCAGGACCCAATGAGATACATTTGGCAGTAGATTCCACGCTGCTAAATAATCTACTAAGGGAACCAGTCTCTCGAGACTGGCCTCTGGTGTCTTCGTAGCTGCTAGCTGGGTGCCCTGAAGCGGAGGACCGGCAGGAGACGGCCGAACTAGCTGTTCTGGAGACCCCCGAAGGGGTAGCGAGCCCCTCAGCTCCGCTACGTTCCCGGGCGGAAGAAACTGAGGGGAGCGCTCGCTGGAGACTGCTGCGCCCTGAAGCATCATTGATGGCAGAAAAATCTCCCAAGGGCACAGAGGAGAGACAGACACCGTATACTGCAGTGCACCCCGCTTTTCCCCAGTAGGGGCCGCATCCTGAAGGCCCTGAACCTCTCATGTCAGGGCCTTTTGGCCGAGGACTTCCTCTGAAGCACGACCCTCAGGTCGGGCTTTGACTGCGCAGCCCTCGACCCAGTGCGCCACTGACCTCAGTCCTGTTGCAGGAGCACGGCGAACCCCACGAATGCAGCCGCCGCTCCGACTCGACGGAAGCGGGGCCAGCACCGCGAGGAACGCTGGCGAAGGCTTCCTCCTCAAAGAGAGCCTTCCAGGAGCGAAGCCAGCACAATGACATTCGCTCACAATGTGGGCAATAGGCCCCCTCGAGAGCCGATGCCACATTCTTCGCCCCCAAACAAACAACGCACATACTGTGTGTATCCCCACTCGTAATATAGCGAGGGCAGGGAGGAACACACAGCCTGAAACGGTGCTCACTTTCGCCCTTATGTTTTATTTTCTCTGTGGCCTTGGACATTGTGCTTATAACTTTCTTTTATGACAGACAAAACCAAATAAGACTCACAACAGAGATATGACTGACACAACGCAGAGCGCTTCGCTGAATGACAGAAAGCTGAAACCGGTTCAACCTCACGCACCTTTATAGCTTCCTGGTTGCTACGTCACCCGTCTCGCCCTTCCATTGGACTGATTACACATGTGATTCAGAGCATGGTCCCTTCAAGTAGCCAGACCAGCAGAACACATACATCCACAGAGCTGCCCTATGGAGGAGGGCGGACCAACTGCTTGTATGCCATGGTCCCCCTAAGCGAGGTCTGCCTTCTACGAAGCAGACCCTCAGTCGGTGGATAGTTGATGCCATTACTACTGCCTATAAGTCTTCTGATCTCCCCTCACCACTGGGAGTCAAGGCCCACTCGACCCGAAGTATGGCGGCCTCCAAGGCCTTCCTAGCAGGTGTATCTATGCTGGACATCTGCAACGCAGCAGGATGGTCCACGCCCCTCACTTTCGTCAGGTTCTATGGCCTTGATATGCGAGCCACTCCTGGCTCTTATGTTTTCTCGTCTTAGCTGTGCTCTTCCACACTAGACAGGGATTTTCAAGTCTGGTGGCATGGGCATTCTCGTTCCCGTAGTGTCTTCGACGCCAGGACTCGGACGCAGCGTTCTGAAGGGGAACTAACATTACAGTTTTAAATACTACAAGTGAAGTAGGCATCACAACATGAAAATGTATAGTAGACAAATAGATGGTCATTTTAAAATAGCCCAAATATTCATTTAAAGATTGTCTAATCATTAGAGCTTTAAAATTAGACGACAACAAACATAGTAAAAATTTTGCAACAGGAAAAGTGATAGTGCACAATTAAACATCCAAATACATTTTTAAAAGGGAAAAAATAGTACATAATTTATTAATATAGGGATTGCTTTTTTTCAACATTTCAACATTTACTAATACATTTTTTAAATCAAAAACTGCATCAGTTAATATTATTTAATTTTCTATCTTTATTAACTAAAATTAACAAAGATTAAACTAGTAAAAAACTGTATGCTATGTTAGTTATCCATAACTTATGGTAATGGAACTTATTAAAGTGTATCCAAAATCTCTAATATTGTCGGTTAACTGATAAGGTACAATATATTGACATCACTATTGAAAATTACATATTCTTTTCTGTAGATGAGATATACATAATCTTCTTGGAGATTTAAATGTCTAAAAACCACAGAAGTGGAAAATAAGTTAGCAGGTCTGGTATTTCACCTTGTAGGAAATGGGTATTCCAGACAAACTGTTCACCTGAGAAGTACCATAGTAACAGTATTTTATTGAACGGTGTTGTTCCTATATAGATATCTTTTACAACACACCTTCGATGTCATTGTATATGTGCACACTGTCAGCAAAAAACTAGCACAGTAAAACGGGACATCCTTAAATTTGCTGTGTACTCTTGTTTTTAATCTCTCTAAGAGGCTTTTGACTAGGATTTGAGACTCAGAAAATACATCGTCTGTGTTAACAGTATGTGAAAGGAGAAATAGGCAAAAGTAAGGCTGACTGTCCTCTCAAAGATACACTCCAAAAACGAGTCCTCTGACATGAACATCTGTATTATTTGACTCAAAAACAAAAATCATAGCCCAAATAAAGCAAAGTCTCTTCCTGCCAGACTGATGTTTGCCACTTCCCAAGCAGCCCTGCCAGGATAAGAAGGATGGTGCCACCAGAAATACAGGCTCAAGTAAAATAAAGCAAGCGGTTAAGTGGTGATTGAGGTGGGAACGTCCGGTACGTATGGCTAACCCTCATTCCCTGAGGAGGGGAAAACAGAGCCATCACGTCGGAACTGACGAATTGGGATCTCGCATAGAGGGGACAATCCTTGGTTGTAACTAAACACAGAGCCAATGCACATTGGCACATGCGGATTATGCATCCAATGCCACTGATCACAGCGTGAGTTTAAGTAGGCAGCAGATTTTTGCTGAGGAGCCGAGCCGGTGACCCTGCCGCTCAGGGTGATACAGGAGAGCTGTGGCGACGGGACGTGAGTCTCCGTTCACCTTCCTTAGGAATGAGGGTTACCATAACCGAGACGTTCCCGTTCAGTGGGTCACTCTCGACGTTTAAGTCGGATGATCGATAAATTGGGATCCCTAACAAAAGGCCACAGATACCGCCCCTTCAAGTGTCCTGCGGGAGCCTCCTGCGCTTTGGCGCAGCTACTGCTGCTATGGCACTACCCAAAGAGTAAGACTGTATAACACTGGGAAAACGTACCCGTTCCACTTGGGACAGGGACGTTGTGGAAGCTCCAACCTTCCTGAAGGAGGTTTTGGAAGCAAATACACACATGAACATCCCTTAACCCTCTTGGAATGGCAGAAGTCTGACGGGGAAACACAGGCTCTGAGGACATACCGTGAACTTTACACATATGGGAATCACTTAGACCTCTACATATGGAACCCAGCCCTCTACCGGTTCTCACGGATTCATCGAGAGAGGGCCAGACATTGGCGTCTGGCTGCCGAGGGGACGGAGGAGCTCAACAGGGTCTACTATATGGACTCTCTGGAGCAGTTTTAGCAAGCAGACACTAAACCGGCGCCTCTCAGTGCTTCTACCTGTTTGAGGTTAGAACACAGGAGGATACCGGCTCCACAAGAAGGCTATAGAATCTAGCAAACGTGTTAGGAGTCGCCCAGCCCGCAGCTCTACAGATATCCGCCAGCTAGGCTCCACGAGCCAGCGCCCAGGAGGATGCTACCTTTCTAGTAGAGTGAGCATCGTAACCTGAGCGGGCAGGGCACACCCTGGGCCTGATAAGCCAGGGTGATGGCATCCACTATCCAGGGGGCCATCCTCTGCTTAGAGACGGCATACCCCTTCTGCCGGCCTCCGTGACAGACATAGAGCTGATCTGAGGTCCTAAAGCTTTGTTTCCGGTCTACGTAGCACCTTAAGGCTCGGTCGGGACAGAGCAAAGCTAGGGCTGGGGCTGCCTCCTCCGAGGGCAGCGCTTGGAAATTCACCACCTGATCCCTGAAGGGAGTAATGGGAACCTTGGCACATAGCCTGGCCCTTGCTGCAAAAAGGACAGCACGACTCTGATTGGGCATCTCCGGGGGTCTTCTCGTTGAGAAGAACACCACTCAACGAACAGATTCCACTTCAAAGCGTAAGCGTGTCTAATAGACGGCGCTCTCACTTAAGTGATGGTGTCACTACCTCTTGGGGTATGTCACTTAGAAATCCGACATGACGTTTCCAGAGTCTGGACTGGGTGCCAAAGGGTGCCCCGTCTCTGAGTCAGTAATCCTTTCTCAGAGGAATCGGCAAGGGAGGGGCTGTCGCGAGGAGCATTAGTTCCGGGAAAAAGGTCTGGGTAGGCCAATAGGGTGCCACCAACCATACCTGCTCCTCATCCTCCATGACCTTGCACAGTGTCTTTGCAAGAAGGATCACTGGGGGAAACGCACATCAGCTGTGTGCCAGTGCTTCCGTGCCGAGTGTTCCCTCGGTCAAGGAGTAGAACAACTGGCAGTGATAGATTTCGGGGGGAAGCAAACAGGCCCAGGAATGTGAACAGCACGAAGCGACTTCAGATGCTTCTGACTCCAAAGGAGGAGGGTGGCGGGTGAGTTGCGACATGCAACGGAAGTGCAGACCACCTTGTCGGTTGACATACGCAACGGTCGACGTGTTGTCCATTCGGACCAGCACGTGCTTGCCACGTAAGCACCCTTTGAGACGGTTCAAGGCAAGGTGCACTGCCAGCAACTCGAGGCAGTTGATGTGCCAGTGCAGATGGGGCCCCGTCCAAACCCCTGACACTGCAAGCCCGTTGTACATAGCCCCCCCAGCCGGTGGTTGATGCATCCGTGTGAACCACAGCATGCCTGGAGACCTGGTCTAGGGGCACTCCTGCCCGAAGAAACGTGAGGTCTGACCATGGGGTGAAGGTTTGGCTGCAGGCCGGTGTAACTTGGATCCGGAAGGTGCCGCGTTGCCACTCCCACCTTGGGACTCGGCCATGGAGCAAGTGCTGAAGCGGTCTCATATGAAGCAGCCCCAGTGGCATGACTGCCGCCGTAGCTGCCATACGCCCCAGGAGCCTCTGAAATTTTTTCAGTGGGACCGCCGTCCTGCCCTTGAATCTATTCAAGCAGTTCAACACCGACTGAGCACGTTCCTGCGTGAGGCGTGCCGTCTGTTTGACCGAGTCCAACTCCATACCGAGAAAAGAGATCCTCTGCATCGGGGAGAGTTTGCTCTTTTCCCAGTTGACCCGAAGGCCCAACAGGCTGAGTGAGTGAGAGCACCAAATCCCTGTATTCGCACAACTGATCCTGAGACTGAGAGAGTATGAGCCAATCGTCGAGGGGGGGTTGAGAATGTGAACGCCCTGTTCCCTCAGGGGAACAAGGGCCACCTCCACAACTTTCGTGAAGACACAGGGTGACAGGGACAGCCCGAAGGGCAGGACCTTGTACTAATATGCCTGTCCTTCGAACGCAAACCGCATGACTGGCCTGTGGCGCGGAAGGATCGACACATGGAAGTACGCGTCCTTCAGGTCGATCGCTGCGAACCAGTCTTGGGGACGGATGCACCTGAAGATGTACTTCTGTGTGAGCATCTTGAACAGGAGCCTGTGAAGAGCTCAAGATGGTCCAACCATCGCCTTTCTTGGTACAATGAAGTAAGGGCTGTAAAACCCCATCCTCATATCGGCTGGAGCCACACAGCCAGAGATGGCGCTCCTGGACCACCATAGTGGACATCGCACGACCCAGAGACCGTGCCGTAACCTTCGTCGCTTGTAGCGCGAGTTCCGCCGCGGAGTTGTCTCTGAACTTCTGGGTCGTGACCACCCTCATGCAAGTCCCTCAGTGCCTTGGCCTGGTGCACTTGCAACAACGCCGAAGCGTGTAAGGTGGAAGCAGCTTCTCCACAGGCCGTATAAGCACTGCCGATCAGAGCCGACGAGTGTCTACAGGCCCGGGAGGGGAGCAACGGTTTTCCCCGCCAAGTGGTAGCGGCATTTGGACACAATTGCATCTCAACCAGAGGAGCCCTCGGAGGGGAATTCCTCACTGTCACCGTAAGACCAGTCCGGCCAGTGACAGAAGTAGGGTTTCACTCGGTAAGCAGAATGTCAGGAGCAGAACGATAGAACCCCTCGGCTCCGAAGCGAAAAGCTGAATATGCGCTGCACCAGCTACCTACTTATACTCACACTGTGACCAGCGACAGCTGGATGCAATAATCGCATTCCAGTGTGCATTGGCTCGTTTAGTTTACACTCGAAGTGGATTGGTCTCTCTAGGCGAGATCCCAATTCGTCGGTCATCCGACATGACGTCTAGAGTGACCGACTGAAAGGGAACGCAGTATGTAAGCGAATGACTTTGTAGGAAGTGAAGGGGCCTGCTGATTTCTCAATTATACTTCTTCCAGTGGCCTTGGAGACACAAAGAGCTAAACTGCCCTCTTTGCCAGTCAATGACACCGGAAAAGCCTGCACCCAAAGGTAATTTGGTACTGATGCTTCAGAACACACTGTGTGATGCGCTGAAAACAGAGATGAATATGATATTCTTTTTTTCTCCAGAAGATGCTGTTTCTTGACACGTCAACTGTACTACGAGGCTGACATTATATAATAGACAATCAAACTATCTATCTATCTATCACACAGTTATTTAACATTATTTAATAGTTCTGAAATATTTCAATAATTATTTAACATTAAACAGCATTTTTGTTATTGTTAACATGTAACAATGAACTAACAAAGAGCAGTGTTTTTAACTAATGTTAATCAACAATAATAATTACTGTAACAAACGTATTGCTCATTGTTAATGTTAGTAAGCTGAACGCGGAGATATGGAGAGAGCATATCAAGTGTATTTTTTAATTATAAAAAAAAATGTTTTTTTTACAACGTAAATTCGGTAATAAGGAATGCTAACATATAAAAAAAGATGATATGATTAATAAGTCACGGCAACTTGTGTCTTAACTTTAAGTCACCAAATTAAGTTGAGCACCCCCCCCAATTCAACTTGATTTCCAGTCTAATTTATAGTTTCACGAGATTATTATATATATATATATTATATAAGATATATCTATATATACAATTTCGATTCCCATGACTTGTACAAACAAAGTGATTATACTTTCTATTATTTACGGACACGCCACACTCACGATTGTTAGATTATGTGTGGTTGAATCCCATAGCAGAGGGAAAAAGCTTTCTTAATCCAAACATTTTTAGTAGTTCACACACTGGACCACCCCAACGAGCTATTCTGTTTAACAGCACGCCTTTCCCTGGCATTATCCCGCCCAAAAAATTATCAGAGGACCTCAAAAAAATAGCCTGCACATAAGTAAAGTCAAAATAAACAATCAAAAAAATAAAGAAATAAACAAACACCCATTTGTATTTTTAGTGCACTCTGATTTAGCGCGTCAGCTACTCAGATTTAAGCCAAAATGCAAAATACCCAAAACATGGAAAGTTTTTGCAACTATGAAAACCAAACTACTGGGTACTTGGTTTTTGTGAAAGCTCATCCAATTACAAGAAGGCCAGGAGTTTTAAATACTGTCATGGAGGTCAAACGTTTGTAAGATGTTCAATGTCAGATTTGTTGACCGAGCAAGCGGGGTAGCTGTGCAAAGAATCATTTCAAGTCTGCAGTACTCTGTGCTTTGAACAAGACACACAAATGCATTTTGAATTAATTAAGGTAAAGTTAGGGACTTAAAAGTCAAGGTAATGATTTGTCCTATGCTATTCCCTTTAATCATGAAAACACATTTGTGTTGCCAGTACCACTGACAGGATCTTGTCAAATTGACTATAAAAACAAAGCATCTACACATACTAATAAATTACATAAATTGTGTTTAAAGAAGAGCCCTTCAGGTTTTGAAAAGTGAGTAGACAGTAGCAATTTGTATAAAAATGCATATTCATATGGGCTCAAATGTATCTTGCCTTGCATGACAATGAGAGAATGAATCATGGCTCATTTTGGAAATTGAATTTATTTATAGCTTTTAAAGTCTTGTGATTTATTTTATTTTTTTCTCTCCAAAAGCCCATGCACTTTCTCTCATATCTCCGACAGAGCAAGATTAGCTTAATACATAATTTCTCAGAATTGCATTAAAAGTAATACTCAATAACCAGTCATACAATTAATTGTTTATAAGGGCGACACAGCTGTCCCTGGAAGCCTTAAGAGCCGTCTTTCATTATTCAGTCTCCGGCAATGAACAATATACGAGTATATTCAGCTGCAAGCCATAAAATTATGTTTATCTAACAGCATTTATAAGATTAAGCATTGAATTTGAAACTTTACTGTATATTTGCATTGAAGAATTTTGTTCATTAGTATAATTTAAATAATTTTCTGTATCAGATCAGCTAGAAATATCTGGCAGCAAACAAGTATCACATATTGCCACAGCTAACCCACAGGTTTTTGGGTAAAAGAATAAATATGCACATTTAAAAAAGCTTTGGTTGACTTACAGCTATTACTATCCTAGTGTAGCTCTTGGGGCAAGGCAAACTGCCAAAGCGCACTTGCCCTATGAGGTGGCACACGGTTAAAAAAAAAAAACAAGTAGCGCACAGCAACGTTCACCACCTCCTACTAAGTGCACCACAAAAACGGTGCACGTTCCAGATATTGTACAAGGGGCATTACGCGCCATGGACATTATGCCTTTTTATGATAAATAGCCACTCTTAAAGTACACTAGTTACCAGAGGTTTAAAAAACGCCTTTTGTCTGTGCATGAATATTCAAATTAAGGCAGATTAGTGTTATTGTGAACACATTTACATTACATGCTGCGTGTTCTTTCAAATGATCGTAACTTAATGATTGGCATACAGAGCAACACATGATGGGAAGTGTTGTCAATGATTGTTTGTACAGATGAGTGTCCAACAGAGATCCATTTATGTGTTATCCATGTATAGCTGATGATTTTTCTCTCCAAAAAATGTTGAATTATATGTAAGTCCATTCTGCTGAAAGCGTTCTCACCGATTGCACCTGCATTTCCAAGCAATCACAATGTTTCAGGCTATTTTTACCTGGTCAATACATGATAACAAATATAACTCTCAGCATCATCAAAGATGAGCCTTATCAACAAAGATGAGACTCTGACAGTAATTTTGTTCTCAAAGCGACAAAAGAAGAAAATAACTGTTCTATGAGCCATTACAGGAAGTTAAACCATTTAGTGTGACATTTTTATTCTGCTCCAAATGTGTGCAAAACATATCAAAGTGTTTTGTTATATAACAGCAGCTTAAAACATAGACAATAAAATAATATCTGTTGAAGGCTTATTTTTGCAGTAAGAAAAGTGTAAACATATCAAAGTTGGCTTGATTGTGCAAATCAATGTGACACACAATGTGACAATTCGAATTGTGTTTTCATTGAACACAGTCTCAAGGATTGCTGGAATCTTCCACACGCACATTAGCAGGATATCATCTCCTCTTTTGAAACCGCAGAGACACAGTACTTTGCTCACTGTTCCAATTCCAAGGTCAGTATATACAATTGAGCAAACAACTACCCCTGACCACTCAGTCAATAGCATTCGGGATGACAATGCATGCATGCTCCACAGAAAATATGTCAATGCAAAAACATCACGAAACACCACAACCATTCTTAAAAACACTGAAAATTGAACCGCATGACCTAGGGGGTTACAATACATAACATGCAATACAATGGCCTTACAAAACACTCTTCAGAAACAAGCAAATTTCCACTCAAGTTCCTCTGAGGTGAACTGGACATGACCGAGTGTAAAGGCTAGCTCATTGTATGCAGGCTGGAGCAGCTCTGGTATCTGAACAGCAAGGCACTAAACAGTAAAAAAAAAAAATACATACATACATACATAAATAATAAAAAGGGCCACAAGAGAGGAAATAACACAAAGCTGCAAGTGGTTTCAGCAAAAGAAAAAAGAAAAAAAAAGGATGCCAGCACTACAGGTGAGTAAAAAGTGAGAAGACTGCTAATGTTTCTCTGCCTTCCCACACACAGATTGATTGACCCGGACCACCAAGGAAACCCGACAACCTCATCGCCTGATCAACTGAGAAAATTCTCACTGATATCTTAAAACTGCAGGCCTAAAAAAGGCCACAACCATGCATATTTTGGCATGCAAAAGTATTTCCCCCCACCCTGATTCCCTCTTTAATTAAATATTTCTCTCATTGAATGGTTGCATGCCTAAATTCATCCTTTAGATAAAAGAAAACCTGCAAACACATAGCATCATTTTTAAATCATTATTTAGTTAAAGAAACAAAAAAAAGGTAATATTTTAGTTTGAGGACTAATTCTCACTACTAACTAACTACTAACTATGACTTTTGCCTCAGTAAACTCCTAATCTGCTGCTTATTAATAGATAGTAAGGTAGGTGTTAGGTTTAGGATTAAGGGATCTAAAATATGGTCATGCAGAATAAGGCATTAATTAAGGTATGTGCTATAAGTACCTTATAAACAGCCAATATGCTAGTTATATGCATGCTAATAAACAGTGGCGGACTGGGACAGTAAATCAGGCCGGGAATTTGACTCCACCCCAGGCCACCTCTGTTGCTGCAGTCACCACCACCCAATTTATGTGTCCACCAGACTGCTAAACTTGTAGGCTAACCCTGTTAGTTGATGTAACAGGTAGACTACCATACATAATATGAATGGATAAATAAATAAACCCTCAAAAACTCACTAGGAATACACCATCTATACTACCACACCAAAGACAAATATAAAATTGGCTTACACATTTTAAGAAGGGATAATAAAAGATACACATTCACATGTTGAAATATTTATATTTTAAGTATTTCCAATACTCAACTCAAGTATATCAAAAGTATCAGAAACACAAACACAAATAAACTTAACAAAAGACATGACAATGTATGTAACAGATAACAATGTTTACTCAATAATATAACAAACCAGTAAGAGTAAACAGAAAGTAATTAGCACTACTAGTACACCAGTAGGCGGCGCAGTAGCTCACTGCTCTCTGCCATCTTGTCAGTTATGTCATCTTTATCAAGTTCCATAAGAATCTCCTTCTCTGTTGCCATCAAAAGGAATGCTTCAAGGTTCTCTTGACTGAGGGAGGTTCTCAGACGTTTCTTCACTAACTTCAGGGTGGAGAAGGTCCTCTCACAGGAAACCTGAGTAATAGATAGTGTGAGGAGGAACTTGTAGCCCAAACCAATGATGTGATAAGCATCAGTAAGCAGATTGTACTGAGACAAGAGGAGATAGCAGCATATTGGACAGTTTTAGCATGTGGAACAACTTCTGCTCACAAACTCCACACTTTCATCAGGAACCTCAGAGCCTTCCCCTGCTTCATCACTAGAGGCAGCACCCGTAATGTTGTAGTTCTCCATTAGTGATTGTTTCAGTCTTTCCCAGTGCTGTGCAAGGCTGATCAGTTCAGCCTGCAATGTCTCAACACTGGCACGTTCATCAAATTGCTGTAGGTACTTGCTGAGCTCCTTCATGGCTGTCCCTGGAATGCCTTTTTCTCTGATTTCAGGGAAGTTCCTAGGATCCATGCAGGAGACATCTGTACACAGCACTGCATTTTCTGCATAACGGCTATGAAAGCTTTCAATAACAGTGTCCAAGATCACATTGTGGATGTTGATTTTGTAATCAATGTCTCCATTAGCAATGGGCTCATCTTGTGCCAGCTCACCTGGTTGCCTCTTGTGTTTTCTAATTATCTTCTCTGGGAGAACAGTCTGAACTTCAGCATCACTGTCCTGAAGCTTCTCCAGAATGCCATTGGCCCATTCAACAAAGTCATCTGCTGCCCTCTTCACACCCTCAAAGTCCCGGGCACACTTTCTCAAGCTATCCTCTGTTCCTGTCACCAAGTGCTGTGCTGAAGCAAAATCCATGCCACTTGTTTGTAAATATTTACTAAGAGGTGTTGTCCGCTCAAAAATCCTGAGGAAAATCTCAGCTGTCAGTATGTTTTCATACTTTAGAAGAGCAGCCTTGTACCCTTGGGCCTTATTTCGGATGACAGGTTCCATGGTCACATCCTTTTCAATTTTTTCCATAGTGATGACCAGATCTGTGTAAAGTGCATGGTCAGGCTTTGCAAACCTTCCAAATACTTTCCTCAAGGCCTCATCTTTGGCCTACCAGCGTGTTTCAGCGATTACACCAAGCCTTCTGTGTCTCTTGTCCTCACTGTTTTCCTCCCATAGCTTCATGCGCTTGTAGGAATCACGAATGAACACTGCAATGTCATTCAGTAGTGAGAAAAGGGACTCACTTGCCACAACAACCCCTGTATTGTCAGCTAGAACAAGGTTGAGGACATGTGAGTAACACCATATGTGCACTTGGTTAGGTGATGCTTCTGTGAGCAATGCAGAGAAACCTTTGTATTGTCCCTGCATGTTTGCAGCTCCGTCTGTTGCATTACCAATGCACTTTTTGATGTCTATGTCCATCTTCTTTAGGGTTTGTTTTACAAACTCAACAAAGTACTGTCCAGTTGATGACTCACAGTCAATGACTGCAATAAGTTTCTCATGGACAACATCAGTAACATATCGCAGAACTACTGCACACTGGTCTTTGGATGTTAAATCCTGTGTTGTGTCGATTTGTATTGAGAACATCCCTGCCTTTCTCACTTCAGCTGCAATTTTCTGTTGAATCATATTTCTTATTAATTCAATTACTTTATTTACTGTTGTTTTGGACATCAAAGTTACCATGGACCCTCTTCCTTTAGTTTTCATCTGCTTCTTTCTCTTCTCAATACAATCACTAACAGTTCTTGTAGGCAGACATCGTACTTGCTCAGCAAGAGTATGAGCTCAAGAAAGTTACCATGATTGATAGCCATGTTTTCAAGGTCATATGTAGCTTCATGGCTGTGCCCTCTGTAGCTTAGCCCACATTTACCAATAACTTTGACTACATCAATCACACGTTCCAAGACCTGCCTCCTCTTTCTAACCTGGTCTCGATGAATGGTCATTTGCTTATCAGTCAGAAGGGTATGGATGTCTGCTTTGTTGACTCGAAGAAATAAAGCTTCTGCATTTTCTCTATGGATATTGCTTCTCTCATGTTCCTGTACTCTCTGATGGGCATGTTTCCAGGCTTGCATACCTCCTTTGACAAATGCACTGTCACTGCCTAAAGGTTTTGCAAATGCAAGACATACTGAGCAGAATAGGGAGTGATTACTTTCACTGTATGTCAGCCATTTCCTGTTTGTGCCATCTTTTGAGTGGAAAACATCAGGAATGGCTCTTTCAGTTGTTTGAATTGGGTGATACTTAAAAAATAAATCAAAATCCTTAGACTGTGGACAGGCAAAATAATCAAATGGAGTATCAAGGCATTCACTGTCTCTATCATCCTTCCCTGAATCCCTCTCTCTCTCTCTCTGCACATCTAGTTTCTCTGCAATATGAAACAAGCACGTTCAATAATCTATATTAATTGTGCAGCCATCAATTGTATGTCCCCATGATCACAGTCCTACTACTGATGATCTTATAAATCATAAAAGCACATATTGTTCTAAGAGTATAGCCAGCATGTTTAGTTTTGTTTATAGCTTAAACTTTACCTGAAGGTTCCTGCTCTGACTCAAAAGCTGAACTGTCCACCCCCTCTTGTTCAACAGCAGGAGCACTTACAGCACTAGTGCTACTGTTGCTTCCTTCGTCACCTTCAAAATAAATAAATAAACATTGTAGACTAGGCTACATATTTGTAGGCTAGAAATGGAAAATCAAAATTTCTGGTCAAATTTGGCACTAAAAAAATATCGTATCCCCATATGTAAAACAGTGTGCTAGTTTGTCATTAAGATGCTCTTTTAAAACTTCTATCATTATATATATTTGTAATAATTTTTTTAGAATAGATTTTATCTATTGTAAGTCGCTTTGGATGAAAGCGTCCGTCTGCCAAATGATTACGTAAATATAATGTAAATGTAATTCTGACCGACCTGCTCCCTTACTGGCGAACATGGCTGTGATTTTGCAGCAACTTGCTGCGTCTGTGGCCAGGGCTTTTCTCCTTTTTATACGTTCCCTCTCTGCTCCTCCTTTGCGTTTACGCTCCATTTTTTGCACGATTTTCTATGATAAAGCCTGCCTCTGGATATAGCCAATTAGGCAGTGCTTCGCTGATGTTGGGTCATGTGGTGGTGTCATTTTCACTCCGCGATCGCCTGATTCGTAGATTCATAAGTCCGTCAATTAATTTGCAGTTGCATACCAGCCTATTGCACATCAGCCTGATCGACTGCACAGCGGCAGCCGGCAGGCCAGAATGACCATCAGGCCACCGGGAAATGTCCCGGGCTCCGATGGGCCAGGTCGCCCTGCTAATAATCAGCTAGTTAATAGTTAGAATTGGTCCCTAAATTAAAGTGTTACCAAAAATACCATTTACCATTTTTCCCCAGTGAAAGGAAGAAATCAGCAACATTTTCACTGGAACTTACAGACTGAAGTAGACCTGTTGAGTTAAAATTGTACCTATATGTAGTCACCTCAAAGCTTCTAACAAAAAGTGCTGCAATAAAGGAAACTCCAAACTGCTGAGAAAAAGAAGTTGTTCAGAAATATCAGTTTGGAAAAGGTTTCAACGCCATTTCTAAGGTTTTTGGATTAAACAAGGCAACAACCATGCTGGACCATTCTCATCCATCCCTCTGCTGCCACTGATGAAGGTCTACTTTGAGTCATTTGGAGCAAATCGCTAAGGCCACTATAGCCCACAAGAAGTCATGAATATATATTGGTTGCAAACTTTGCAAAACTAAATTGGCACAAACCATGAGAAATGTTGCTGTTCAAAGCCTACACTCTTAAAAATAAAGGTGCTTCACAATGCCATAGAAGAACATTTTTGTCTAAATGGTTCTATAAAGAGCTTTTAACATCTGAAGAACCTTTCTGTTTCACAAATGGTTCTTTGTGGTGAAAGAAGGTTATTCAGATTATAAAAAGATAAGCAAGAGATGGTTCTTTAAAGAACCTTTGACTGAATGGTTCTTTGTGGAACCAAAAATGGTTCTTCTATGGCATCGCTTGAAGAACCTTTGAAGCACCTTTATTTTTAAGAGTGTAACACATATGAACCAATACACACATAGTATGCTCTTGATGTACAGTGTTAAAACCGGTTCGCTTACTATCTGAACATGTCCTGCATCTTGGCAGGGACTATACATGGCAGGTGAAGATGTGGGATCCGTGACCATTCGAGCCCATCTGCTTGATGGTGCAAGCATTGTCAAATTAATTTCAAGAAAATTTGCTCTCAGCTCACCCTGCATGACTTTGTCTTCTCATCTGAGTGCCTGCTCATGGTTGAGACTGGGGAACAATCAGAAGAAAACTATAATTAGAGATCAGTTCAGAGACCCCTAACCACTCGTTCTGGTGGTTGATGGATGTAATTGTCTATCCACATCAAGACTTTGCAACAGCCTAGAAGGATGATGTAATCGTCCGTTATGAGAGCATCCAATATGAGTTCAGAGGGTGCAAGAAGAATTGCCTGAAGAAGCAACATCCAGGGTTATAAGAAACATGTTACCTGGGCTTCCAGATCAGATGTAGCATAATAAAGCTGCAGGAAGACGGTGGAAGCTGTCAAGTCTTTTTCCAGACCCACTGCAAATAGGCAGGTAGATGCTATCAAGAGGTTTGCAGGTTATTACAGGCGCTCCATGCCCCTTAATTTCTCTCCTGTACTCTCTAACCTGACAAGGAAAGAGCAGTCAAGAAAAATTGTTGAGCCTGAGAAAGTGGAAGCTCTCATTACAGAGCCATTTTTGCATGTTGAAAGTATGACATTGCCTACCTGGGATAACATCTCACCCTGGTCACACTGCAGCAGAAGGCAAGGGCTAAAAGATAAGATGGTACCACAGAAAAAAAAGTAAGGCCTCACAACAGGGTCCAATGTGTGAACATGAATGTAAATGCACAATCTTTATAAAATCTAAAAACAATATTTAATCTAGATACCCTAAAAGCCATTCACACCAAGAATGAAAACTATAAAAAAATAACTATAATGATATTACATTTGCATCCGCACCAGCATATGCTAACCTTCTGTTAATCAGAGTGAGCTGTAGTATTGTCATCTGTCGCTTTAAATGCTTCAGGTCGATCCTGACTAGCTGTTAGTCTTCTATGTTATAATTTCATTTTTAGTTATTTGAAGTCAAATTAAACTACCTTAAAATCTTGACTTGGCAAATAGCTGACTGTGTTGTAAACATTTAAGGCTAATTCAGTCTTTGACTTGGCAACTAGCTGATGTATATGTGTGTGTGGTAGTAATATCTATATATATATTATATATATATATAGTATATCATATATATATATATATACAGTGGTACGGAAAGTATTCAGACCCCCTTAAAATTTTCACTCTTAACAATATTGCAGCCATTTGCTAAAATCATTCAAGTTAAGTTTTTTCCTCATTAATGTACACACAGCACCCCATATTGACAGAAAAACACAGAATTGTTGACAGTTTGCAGATTTCTTAAAAAAAGAAAAACTGAAAGATCACCTGGTCTAAGGTTTCAGACCCTTTGCTGTGACACTCATATATTTAAACTCAGGTGCTGTTCATTTCTTCTGATCATCTTTGAGATGGTTCTACACCTTCATTTTTGTCCAGCTGTGTTTGATTATACTGATGGACTTGATTAGGAAAAGCCACACACCTGTCTATATAAGAACTTACAGCTCACAGTGCATGTCAGAGCAAATGAGAATCATGAGGTCAAAGGAACTGCCTGAAGAGCTCAGAGACAGAATTGTGGCAAGGCACAGGTCTGGCCAAGGTTACAAAAAAAATTTCGCTGCACTTAAGGTTCCTAAGAGCACAATAATCCTTAAATGGAAGACGTTTGGGACGACCAGAAACCTTCCTAGAGCTGGCCGTCCGGCCAAACTGAGCAACCGGGGGAGAAGAGCCTTGATGAGAGAAGTAAAGAAGAACCCAAAGATAACTGTGGCTGAGCTCCAGAGATGCAGTCCGGAGATGGGAGAAAGTTGTAGAAAGTCAACCATCACTGCAGCCCTCCACCAGTCGGGGCTTTATGGCAGAGTGGCCCGACGGAAGACTCTCCTCAGTGCAAGACACATGAAAACCCGCATGGAGGACTCCAAGATGGTGAGAAATAAGATTCTCTGGGCTGATGAGAACTTTTTGGCCTTAATTCTAAGAGGTATGTGTGGAGAAAACAAGGCACTGCTCATCACTTGTCCAATACAGTCCCAAAAGTGAAGCATGGAGTCCCCGGGGGGGGTTTTTTTTTTCTCTTTTGTTTTCTTTGGGGTGGTGGTGGCAGCATCATGCTGTGGGTTTTTTTTTTTCAGCTGCAGGGACAGGACGACTTTTTGAAATCGAGGGAAAGATGAATGCGGCAAGTACAGGGATATCCTGGACGAAAAAACCTTCTCCAGAGTGCTCAGGACCTCAGACTGGACCGCAGGTTTACCTTCCAGCAAGACAATGTCCCTAAGCACACAGCTAAAATAACGACGGAGTGGCTTCACAACAACTCTGTGACTGTTTTGAATGGCCCAGCCAGAGCCCTGACATAAACCCAACTGACCATCTCTGGAGAGACCTAAAAATGGCTGTCCACCAACGTGTACCATCAACCTGACAGAACTGGAGAGGATCTGCAATGAGTAATGGCAGAGGATCCCCAAATCCAGTTTGTGAAAAACTTGTTGCATCTTTCCCCAAAAGATTCATGGCTGTATTAGATCAAAAGGGTGCTTCTACTAAATATTGAGCAAAGGGTCTGAGTACTTAGGACCATGTGATATTTCAGTGTTTCTTTTTGTAAATAAATCTGCAAAAATGTCAACAATGCGGTGTTTTTCTGTCAATATGGGGTGCTGTGTGTAATTAGTGTATTAATGAGGAAAAAAAATTAACTTAAAAAATTTTAGCAAATGGCTGCAATATAAACAAAGAGTGAAAAATTTAAGGGGGTCTATATACTTTCCTTACCCACTGTAATATATATATAAATACAAGTATATAAACAAACACACACACACACACATATATACAGTCAGCTAGGTGCCAAGTCAAAGACTGAATTAGCCTTAAATGTTTACAACACAATTGAAACATATATTTATATGACATGTATAATATATGAACTATACTATTTGTAAATAGTAAAATGGATTGTTAATCTATAAAACTTATGTTGGTTTATACAAACTGAAAGGTTCAACATTTATATGCAGAAATTACCATTATTAAGCAAATAATAAAATACTGTGGGGGGGGGGAAAGTTAGTTCAGGTTAGCTATCGCATTGCAGAGAGAGCCTTATTTTAAAGATGTTTAACAGAAAAAAGTCATACAAATCTGGAATTTTAGATTTGTGCTATTTCATTGTTAGCCCACTAGCATCAGTGCTAACACCATTAAAAAGGCATAGAGTATATATGCTGCAACACACAACAAAACAAAAACCACATGGGTGACAGGTAGGAGAACAAGGCACAGCTGAAAGTGATATCGACCCTTAAGCACAGAATACAAAAGAAAATATGACATAGTCCAGTAACATGCTGAGAAAGCTGCTAATGTTTCCCTTTTCCCACAGTGACAGTTTCCTTTTTTAACCCTGTGGCCTTTTGACTGCTCTAAGATCCTTGTTTTCAGACTGTTTTGCCTTTGCTTTCTCACAAACACACACAGAACTGTCTATAAAGACTAATCCAAATAAAGATTTGGATAACTAAGTGAAACCAATTAAACATTAGCTGACATTAGCTCATTTCAATAACCTCCTAATATTGCATTTTAGAATGGCAATTATGCAATCATATTTGCTCAACAGGATATTGCAAGAGATAAGATGAAGGTGTGGTTGCTATTATTACTGACTAGCATCACAATGTCTCTATGGTAGAAAGAGATATTATTTGAGAACACTGCTGCCAGACTCTGGCTTACATGTTTTTTTATGGACAAAAGTGTGGCATTTAAATTCAAATTACAGGAATTTTAAAACCAAAAAAAAATGTTTTTTAAAGTACTGTCGAATAAGATCTGAGTCCAAAAATTGGCTGAAATGCCTTGTTCTTTGATCCTTGGATACACTCAAAGGATTCCTTGATACCACAGACAAGGGTTTCTGTCGATGATACTCAAGAGTATCATGAACCTTTCCCTGCAAAGAGGACATCTTGTGAAGAACAAGGAAATATTGCAAAAACGAGTGGCCCTCAGAAGAGACAAAATATCAGGCTGGACCATGTCTATCTAACAAGACAATGACTGGGGCCAATTAGGGCAGCACGAGGGCTTTAGAAATAACAAGATTCCTGGGCCTGAAAAAGTGGAAGTATCCTTGAAGTGAAAACCTATCAGACATCTCTTCTCCGTGTGTTGGAGGGCAAGCTCAAATATAGGATCAATCTCGCTCGCAGACTAAATCAGATTTCCCTCGGTGTGAACATGGATTGAAAAAAGTGCAACCTGGCTTAAAGTTCACTCTGATTGGTGTAGATGCTAGCCATGTGCACATATGAAACCTGTAAATCACAGCAAAATGACCTTTTCTGCTAAATTAACAAAATCTGTTATTCATGCACGCTACGACGACTTTCAGGATTTTTTTGCGTATCGCGAAGACCTCAGCACTGGCATGCGGTAAAACTGATTTCATTTGACGGAAAACCACTCCATTCTTTTTAAGCGTCTGTCCATATTTATTAATAATATAATATATTAATTAATAATTGCTCCACAGCATATTAGGAATAGAGAAAGGGGCATCTTTCAACTGAAAGCATTGTAACATGACATGCCGTAGTGCAGCGGTTCTCAATTCCAGTCCTCGCGTACCCACGCATGCATGTTTTGCATGTCTCTCTTTGTTAACACACCTGATTTAGATCACCATTCGTTAGAATTGAGCTCCGTGCATGAACTGTGTTCCGATTGAAATGCTCCTACACAGTGTCCATTGCTCCCTAATCCCTGAGCAGGGGAAATACCGTTGAAGTTTACTTCACCTCGGATAGTAATTTTACAGATTTGCAATATACCTCTGAAATAAATTACATTTAAATCACGTCTGATTTTTCACTCGCCGACAGGTTTTGCGAAATCGCCGACAAATGCCCGAAATCGGAGGCAAATCGGTGCTCGTTCACGCGAGTGACAATCACACAGTGTGAATTATCAAAGACGTGATCTGAGGGAATCGCCGACACGTCGCCGACGTCCGTGAAATATTTGGCATGCTAAATATCTGGAGCTGTCGGCGATTCACAATCATGCTGTGTGCAATGATTTCTGACTGAAAAAACACATCGGCGATGACCTACAGCCAATGAGAGACCAAGATACAGGGCAGCGGGAAGTTCGGGGAGGAATTATATGAAACGTAGTTTGA
Organism: Sinocyclocheilus anophthalmus; assembly: GCA_018155175.1. NCBI lineage: Eukaryota > Metazoa > Chordata > Actinopteri > Cypriniformes > Cyprinidae > Sinocyclocheilus > Sinocyclocheilus anophthalmus. Next base: position 186,263 of record JADLZN010003897.1, on the reverse strand, counting down.
GGACCAATGTTGCCAAATCCACGATTGCCGCAGGTTGTTTTTTATGTCAGCAAGTTGAAGCGACCCCAATAACGTGATATTTAAGCCCTGGAATGTGAATTGTACCAGGAGAACCCCGCCAAAAAAATGTGTATTTCCCCCCCCCAACGCGATTTTTACTGGGGGACCCCTTGAAAGCAATTGGGCTATTTTCAGGCTAGTTTTGAGTAGTAATTGGGTGGGTTTTGTAGCGAAAACCTGGCAAACCTGCACCAGAAAGAGCTGTCGGCGATTCTTCCTATTGCGAAGTCATGCAGTGTGAAACCCCCTGTCGCCGATCCATCGTGCAGTGTGAACACAGCAGCAACTGAATGCTAACCCAGATAGTCGCTCAGTGTGAAACCCAACAGTGATGCGACGTCTTTGAAAATCGTGCAGTGTGAACTCGGCATTAAATGCCCTTTGTCCGGAACATATACGCTCCCTTCAAACTGGAATCATGGCGGAATATCCGGTAATGTCCACTTCGCAGGGCACTTACAGTCAAATATAGCAAACATCTGAAGCAATAAGAGAAACATACAAAATGTGCAGAGCGGGGGTACGCGAGGACTGGAATTGAGAACCGCTGCTGTAGTGGATGCTTCCAACCTACACAGCAAGTTTCATTAAAAAAATAACTTCAATGCAAAATTTCTCCAACAATGTTACAACGTCTTAAAATTGAATATTTCTGGATCAGACATTTCTAGAATGGGTCGTGTTTACACATGACCTCTGAGCGTAAAAATTCTGCTAAATTTATAGAAAGGGCAGTCATGATGTCATTTGTTAACATCAGTGAATGCATTAGCCAACATGAACAGACAATAAACAATTTATTAATCTTTGTCAATGTTAGTTTATAAAAATGCAATTGCTCATTGCTCATGCTGGTTCACAGTGAATTAACTAATAAAACTGTTGATAAAAAAAATTTGTAGTAAATATTGAAATCAACATTAACTGAAATTAATGTATGCTTTAGATGTAGTGCTATCATAGTCATATTAGTCATAGTGTTATCAACATCATTGTAGCTAATGTAACAGTAACCACGGACATCGTAAACTGCCTGTTTGTGCAATTGTATTTTATAGCTTTAATCGTTTTAATATAGTAACGATACCATATAGTGATCTCAGGCCCATTAAGCAAGTAATAGCAACACTGACTGCTTCCTGGTACTTACACATATTTATCACATTAGACTGCTTTATTTAATTGTAGTTCAATTGGTAGAACATGTTACTAACAGCAAGATCATGGGTTCGATTCCCAGGGAATGCACATAGTGATTGTAACATGTAACTTAACGTGAGTCAAAACAATCTGTAATGTGTTCAGGTAACAAAAAGGTACATTCTCTTTTGTAAGATACTGAAAAAATGAGAATTTACAGCATATTTGCTTTTAGTTCCTCCAGTGTTTAGTCAAGGATGTGCTGCAGTATGCTGATAAAGCAGTGTTTGTCACCCAGAGGGGCCTTGTCTATTTGTTTATTAACAAATCCACATGCAATTAAGCTCTTTATGCGTGCAAAAGCAGTGGAGCCATATGGGTAACTGTAATTGATTCTTATTTTTGAGTCATTTGTGGGAATCAGCAGCTGCAGCTCAGATCATATTTGTTGATGACACTCCAGATAACTGCAAGTAGATTATAGTAAACAGTGTTAACATGACTCAATCTTGTTATCATGTGCGCAGTAATATCCTCTTACCAAAAGACTTGATTCACATAAAGACTGAGCCGTATTAAGGCAAGAGAAACTACAAAGAGGATAACGGCACCCACCTCTGCAATTAAAAACAGATTATGGCAACTTTGAAAGACTCTGCAGAGGTAAAGCCTACAGACAACAGGTGATTGTTAGACAGCGATCGCTTACTGATGGAGGGGATAAATGAAAAAAAGAGATCTTTTTGTTGTTTGTTTCTGTTCGAGAGGTGCAGTTTAACACCAGAATTCACTCTACCTTTTATTCCTGCTGCTTCCTGACAAGACGCGCATACTTCTGTAGACTGAGGAGAAATTAGACTGTCAAACTAAACAAGTAAGCCCTGTGACTGTACTCAAATCCAACCTCACACTGATATGTCTCTTCTTGTTCTCAGAGATGCAAGGAGTAGATTCATTCACCTTTCCTTCACTCATGTTCGGCTCCACTGTTACCTGGCTTTCTGGAAGAACAAAAGACGCGATTCTTTAATAGGAAAGCAATGAAATGTGGAGAGTTGAAATGATAGTCAACACAAGCCACACAAATGCATTATCCACTCGGTTTGATGCAATGAACAAGACATTTAGTATTCAACAATAACATTAACCTTCTAACAATGATACTAATTAATACCATGTAACACATTTCCTAATAGTCTTAATGGTAATTATCAGATGAGTCTGTCACAGAAATGTCACAGACAGCGAGATTGCAAAAGAGTGAAAAGGGTACTTGACAGTGTAATTATTCAGTGCACTCTCGGAGTGAGTTCAAAGCATTAAATCACTGTGAGGAAACCTCAGTGTTAGGTCAGGTAATCTTAGTGTGCTTAGTTTAAACTCTTTTTTCAAAGCAGTATCACTGAAATGGCCAGTTACATGCTAAACTGATGATCTAGAGTGTGACCATCTTTAAGCCAAACTTCTGTATTTACTGAATTTTAATTATTCAAGTATAGACTAGCCCGAAGGCAATGGGATACTTTCTTTTGTTGTTTCAGGTCAGGGTGAGGTTTCGCCTGTTCGTTCACCTGCAGAGGCCTATATAAACAGTAACAGCATTTATATTCTGCACCAGACTCTGTCAAGCCCAGTGTATTCATTTAAACCATTTGACACATGACCCTCACATTGTCTGCATTATCATTGCATTTTTTAAGCAAATTGAACATACCGTTTTGACATGACACTGGCCAACAGCACACTTAACTCGGGTTTTGAGAGCTTTTGCTGATGCTGTTTGTTATATTGTCATGTATATTCCTAAACCTGTGCACTGCAGTTTTCATAATGGATGCAAACTAGATTCATTTTTCACGTCAGAGCATTAAAGGAATAGCTCACCCAAAAAGATTTCAACTCATTTTAATTTTAGGGTGAACTGTTTATTTAAATGCCTAATTGCTTTACTGATACACTAACCTATATGAAACTTGTGAATGTTGTTTACATTTCAACTAGTCAGGCGCATACTCTTCTGTCTAAATACTGTAAAAATATGATTTTTAGAAGTTGTAAATAAACATGGTTGGAGTACCTTTTAGAAGAAAATACTATTTCAGTTATTCAACTTCAAAATTCCATATTTAATTCAATGCGTTACTTTCCATTTGTAATTATTCAAAAAATGTAGCCATTTCTGAGGAAAAATTGCTTCAATGTAAATCCAATTTTTTTCTGTGTACTGTAGATAAAAGTCATTTTCCAATAACTATTTTTCAATGCTTTTTGTAAGAACAGTCAGATTAACACATTAACATATGCGATTGATTAAATATGTTTAGCGCTGTTACACCATTAATGAGACTAAAATGTGCTGCTGCCATCTCCATCTCCATCTATGTATTTGACATCTTATGTACAGTTAATCCCACTATTAGTGTCATTCATTCAACTTGCTGAATCCAAAAATGACCCTTTTTTTTTCTTTCCTTACAAAATAATTGAATTTGTTAACAAAAAATATGAGATTGCCTGCGATTAAATATTGTAACTGACTGGCAGCCTTTTTTAGTTTTATTTTAGTATTATGTTCAGGTATGTATACTACTATGGCATTTATTAATATTTTGAAGTATATCTTTAAAGGCAGGATAGGTGATTTTGTTCAAAAACACTTTTTGTTATGCTGGTTGAAAATCTTTCCCAATAACAATCACTAAGTTAAGTGGTCTGAATGTATGTATATGTATTTATATAATCTGTGGAAGGCGTAAAAAATTTAGGTCCAATCATATCCCTCAGTCGAGGATCCATAGCTGTCCTACTGCCGGTACACAACAATATAATTTGCATACATCCGCTCACCCTGTTCATGCACACATGAAATGTCATCACTGCGTTCCATTACGCTATTGCAGACTGAGTGAGAATAGAAGGCGTTATTATTGTAATATTATGTGCTTTGTACTGTAACATTTTCTCACAGTAATTAGACATGAAGCAATATGACAGCATTGCATTCAATCCCCGCAATGCTGTTTGCTCGAGTCGTGTCGCTGGTTAGCCTCTGGCTGCCTGTGCCGTTCATGTGCTTTGGAGGAGCGTGGCTTTGTAGAGGTATTTCAGGGAGGGTGGCAGGGCGGATTGTATCGGCATACCGGCAATGTTCCCGTGGGCCATTCACTTATGGGCCGACAGAATTTTTTTTTTTTTTGCCGAGGACCATCATGCAGGGACAGTGAGCAGCCATTGGCCCATTGGTTTGTCTCTTGTATTGACAGCGTAAACATCCAATCACAATTCGCTATAGATGGAGCGATGAAGTATTTTTCTCCGCCTATATAAAGATCGCTTCACCCAAACTTCTTCCTAGTCGGCTTTTCCCACATTTTCACAGCAGATTTATCAAGAACAGGCTTGCTCTGCGGTGAGTGATGCGGCCCAAAGAGCAAGGCAGGAGGAGAAGAAAGTAGTTGAATTGGTAAGTGCTTGATTGGACTCCAACGGGAATCTAACTATCCAATTGTGTGCACGGCTTGGCGCGCCATTAGTGTATTCGTAAACACTTTTTAATAACGCGTATTTCGTCCCCCGCTATTTTTTTGCCAATCAAGTTGTCATAGAGGTTTCCATGGTCAAAGGCGAATAAAGCTATTTGTTAAATAAAAAAAGACACATATTGTCAGACCTACGTTTATCTATCCAAACAAGATGTATATGGTGTGATACGATAGCTAACATACATCACTACCCATCAAATTTTTTTTTTGAACAGTAAGGGAAGACTAATAGAACGAACAAAGATCATGCATTCTATGAATCAAAAGCTTTTGTAACATTAAACAAAGCATCAACAGGCGTGGATCATTATTTTTCTTTTAGTTTTTTTTATTTTTATTTTTTGGGGAAATTATATAAATTAATACTTTTATTCAGAAAGAATACATTAAATTGACCAAAAGTGACAGTAAAAACATTTATAAAGTTACAAAATATTTATATTTCAGATAAATGCTGTTCTTCTGACCTTTCTATTCATCAAAGAACATGGCAAAATCTACTCCCGCTGTTTTCCACAATAATATTAAAAATAATAATATTAATAATAAATAATAGAAACAATGTTTTTTTGAGCACAAATCAGATATTTGAATGATTTCTTAACGATCATGTGACTGAGTAATTGATGCTAAATTTATCTTTGAAATCGCAGAATACATACATTTTGAAAATCTTCAAATAGAAAACAGTTATTAAATATAAAAATATTTGACGTATATCTCTGCTTTTGCTTTAATTTTGGATCAATAAATGCCTGCTTTTTGAGCAGATAACTCTTTAAAAAACATTTAAAAATCTTTGACTGGTATATTGTATATTATAGTATATACTATATATATATAGAATAGAAGAATATAGATATATATATTACATGGTGTGAAAAAGTGTGTGGCCCCCTTCCTTTTTTTTTTTTGCATATTTGTCACAATTAAAATATTCAGATCATCAAACTAATTTTTATATTGCACAAAGATAATGCAAGTAAAATGCAGTTTTTAAATGATGATTTTTTTTTTATTAAGGGAAAAAAGCTGTCCAATCCTGCCTGGCCCAACGTGAAAAAGTAATTGCCCCCTAAAAATCTAATAACTGGTTGTGCCACACTTCGCAGCAACAACTGCAATCAAGTGTTTACGATAACTGGCAATGAGTCTTTCACATCGCTGAGGAGGAATTTTGGCCCACTCTTCTTTGCAGAATTTTTTAATTCAGCCACATTGGAGGGTTTTTTGAGCATGAATGGACTGTTTAAGCATTTCAATCGGATTTAAGTTCGGACTTTGGTTTGGCCACTCCAAAACCTTAATTTAGTTTTTCTTGAGCCATTCAGAGGTGGACTTGCTGGTGTGTTTGGGATCATTGTCCTGCTACATAACCCAAGTGCGCTTGAGCTTGAGGTCACAAACTGATGGCCAGACATTCTCCTTCAGGATTTTCTGACAGATTGCAGAATTCATGGTTCCGTCAATTACGGCAAGTCGTCCAGGTCCTAAAGCGGCAAAGCAGCCCCAGATCATCACACTACCAACACCATGTTTGACTGTTGGTATGATGCTCTTTTTATGAAATGCTGTGTTTGTTTTACGCCAGATGTAACGGGACACACACCTTCCAAAAAGTTCATGTTTTGTCTCATTAGTCCACAGAATATTTGCCCAAAAGTCTTGGGGATAATCAAGATATTTTTTGGCAAATGAGAGACGAGCCTTTGTGTTCTTTTTGGTCAGCAGTGGCTTTTGCCTTGGAACTCTCCCATGGAGGCCGTTTTTGCCCAGTCTCTTTCTTATTGTTTAATCATGAACACTGACCTTAATTGAGGCAAGTGAGTCCTGCAGTTCTTTAGATGTTGTTCTGGGTTGTTTTATGACTTCTTGGATGAGTCGTCGTTGCGCTCTTGGAGTAATTTTGTTTGGCCGGCAACTCCTGGGAAGGTTCAACACTGTTCAAAGTTTTCTCCATTTGTGGATAATGGCTCTGACCATGGTTCGCTAGAGTCCCAAAGCCTTAAAAATGGCTTTATAATCCTTTCCAGACTGATACATGTCCAACCTGTTTTGATTCTAATCTGTTTCATGAATGTTTTAGAGCACGCATAATGTTGTTGCTCTTTAAAGCATGCTTCACTTTGTCAGACAGGATCTATTTAAGTGATTTCTTGATTCAAAAGGTCTGGCAATAATCAGGCCTGGGTGTGGCTAGAGAAATTTAACTCAGCTTTCTAAAATAATGTGATCAATTGCAGTTCTTTCATGATTTAACAGGGGCAATTAATTTTTCACGTAGGGACAGGTAGGTTTGGACAGCTTTTTTTTCCGAATCATGCAATCATCAGTAAAAACTGCATTTTGTGTTTACTTGTGTTATCTTTGACTTATATTTAAATTAGTTTGATGATCTGAAACATTAAAGTGTGACAAAACATGCAAAAAATAAGAAATCAGGAAGGGGGCCAACACTTTTTTCACACCACTGTATATATACAGTGTGTACAGCTAATCCGCATTGGGATATGATATTAACCATAGCTAGTTATAATTAACTATTCATATTTAGATCCGCTGTAGATATTTAGTTGACTTCTCAGGGTCAACTGTCTTGTCAATTCAAGAACGTTAATTTCCTGGTTAAGGGAATAACTTTCTTACTATACAATTCTACAAAAGCTTATAGCATAAATCTGCACGATTAAGTGACTCCAATTATGAGCAAACAATGAACAACATCAAGTGTGATACAAGTAAGGTTTTATTAACTACATAACCACTTAAACTAGTCTAACATACACATAAACACATAAGCTTGTCTAACATACCCATACCCACACACACACCAAGTTGGTATAGGAAAGGGTTAAATTTTAACTCAGCATAGAAAGAGGCATAAAGAATGAATTTTATGGAACTATTTGCATATTCAGCAGATCTACACTTGAGGGAAGCGTCAGATTCTTAGTTCAATCACACCTTTGTAAAAAGGTGTAACTGTTACTTAATGCATCAATTAAATCGACTAGTTTGATACTTGCGTATGTCTGAAAAAAATTCCTGATGCAATCTTAAGGCCCAAAATCTTGCTGAAATTAGTTGATGAAAAAAACCAGTTTGAGTCAGATTCCACGTGATGAATTGTAAAGGACTATGCCGAAGAAGGCCTGCACACTGCTTTGGTATCCTTGACGCGTTCCTCACATTTTCTTAGCTTCTGACCGAACCACCGACTGGGGCGGTTCCCTGGAGCCGGGCCTTTAAGGTCGTAGAAGATCTCCGCCTTTCAAGATGGGGTTGTCCAATGAGAAAGATGGAAATTACAAGTGGGAGGTGGCAATTGCTGGAGGATTTACGACCCTTTGTTCTCTAAGCATGGTAATTTGCAAATGGACTTTAATCGAAATTACTAAAGATTCTCAGGACATTAATATATTGCCTATGTACCAACATAGAATATACACTCTCGTTTAGATCATCAAAAGACAAATTCATAGATACTAAACAAGGTAAGATTACATATAGTAAAATGATGATCAGGAATGGGTTCCCTCACAAGCATACTAAAATAGTCTGAGAATATCAAAGACAAAATACACAATCACAATAATATACTCAATGGCCTGAAGAATATGTGTGTTCATTCTAATAACGGTTTTCCTATGAATTAACTAGAATTTCTACTCTGCCTTTCCTTGGGACATGCGGGGATTTTCCCTGCTTTACATACTTTGGGCCAATAAACCCAGTGATATCAGCGTTGGTTGCCGTGCAACAAAGAGGCCTGTTCGACTTCCTGTGGTGTTACGCATTCCGGGGGAAGGGTCCATAGACCCTCGTAGATGGTTTGTTGACTGAGGGGTGTTACAGAATATTTGTTAAATATAGCTAACAAAATATCTGTGGTGTTGGATTGGTCCAACTACAGTGGGTACGTAAAGTATTCAGACCCCCTTAATTTTTCACTCTTTGTTATATTGCAGCCTTTTGATAAAATCATTTAAGTTAAGTTTTTTTCCCTCATTAATGTACACACAACACCCCATATAGACAGAAAAACACAGAATTCTTGACATTTTTGCAGATTTATTAGTAGAAGCACCCGTTGATCTAATACAGCCTGATACTTTTTGGGAAAGATGCAACAAGTTTTTCACACCTTTTTTGGATTTTTGGATTTGGGGATCCTCTGCCATTCCTTTTTGCAGATCCTCTCCAGTTCTGTCAGTTTGGATTGTAAACGTTGGTGGACAGCCATTTTTTTAGGTCTCTCCAGAGATGCTCAATTTGGGTTTAAGTCAGGGCTCTGGCTGGGCCCTTCAAGAACAGTCATGTCGGCTTTTCATGTTCTTGCACTGAGGGAGGCTTCCATCGGCCACTCTGCCATAAGGCCCCGACTGGTGGAGGGCTGCAGTGATGTTGACTTTCTACAACTTTTTCCCATCTCCCGACTGCATCTCTGGAGGTCAGCCACAGTGATTTTTGGGTTCTTCTTTTCCTCTCTCACCAATGCTCTTCTCCCCCGCTAGCTCAGTTTGGCCAGACGGCCAGCACTAGGAAGGGTTCTGGTCATCCCAAAAGTCTTCCATTTAAGGATTATGGAGGCAACTGTGCTCTTAGGAACCTTAAGTGCAGCACTAATTTTTTTTGTAACCTTGTCCAGATCTGTGCCTTGCCACAATTCTTTTTCTGAGCTCTTCAGGCAGTTCCTTTGATTCTCATGATTCTCATTTGCTCTGACATTCACTGTGAGCTGTAAGGTCTTATATAAGACAGGTGTGTGGCTTTCCTAATCAAAAAAAAAAATCAGTATAATCAAACACAGCTGGAATCAAATGAAGGTGTAGAACCATCTCAAGGATGATCAGAATAAATGGACAGCACCTGAGTTAAATATATGAGTGTCACAGCAATATATGAATACTTAGGACTATGTGATATTTTAGTTTTTCTTTTTTTAATAAATCTGCGAAAATGTCAACAATCCTGTGTTTTTCTGTCAATATGGTGTGCTGTGTGTACATTAATGAGGCAAAAAATTAACTTAAATGATTTTAGCAAATGGCTGGAATATAACAAATAGTGAAAAATTTAAAGGGGTCTGAATAATTTCCATACCCACTGTAAATTACATATGCTTTTCAAGGCTAGCTTGCTATTGCTAAACCCTCTCCAAAATCTCCTACCCGACCCTTAATTTTTTCGTATTTTTATTTTTTGTTTTAAATTTATTTATATATTTTGATGTGGCCTTTGTCTTGTTTTATTTGTATATTCCTATTTAGCTGGAACATTTTATTTTGTTTTTTTTCATATTTTACAATGTTCCCATCTGTTTTATCTAATGTGCAAATTTACTGTATTCATTTATTTATTTACCAAAAAAAATTTTTTTTACTTTTAGTTAACAAAATACTGGCCATTTTATATTACAGTATTCATGTTGCAGTCAACTTACAGTACTTAGTAAAGTACTACGTAATATGAATGAGTTAGGAACTACATATTAAGTGGAGTTTCAAAAATAATATTTTCAACTATTGGTATTATTGTATTAATATATTTTGCATGTCACGTGTAACATGGACATTGTAAAGTATCACCACATGGACATACTATTATGTACAAATACACTGTTTTCACTAGCCTTTAGTGGGTGAGATGTACACAAGAAATATAATGAACAACAATGCGATCTCATTGAATGTTTACTCAGAAAGCATAACCCATGCTGCTAATAACATTGCAGCCTTCTCATTGAAGCTGTGTTCTCTTCCTGTTACGCTCTTCGGTGTGAAATATATCACACAAAGCAAGTAGAGCCAGTCTTTCCTGCTTGTCAAACTCCATGTTTGTCTTGACATTGTTGTGAAATTATGTGTGGTAACACTTTGTAAAAAAGATAGAAGTGTTTTGAGGTCCCTATCCAGACAACCTCAAAAGAAAGTGGAAAATCTCATAATATCTGATGCTCTGCTCTCACAAAAGCATTATTTATTTCATTTTGGGCCAGATTGTAAAACGTGAATAACAAACCTTAAGTAACATACCCAGTACTTCAAATACGACAGTATAAATCCATCTCACACTGCAAGAAAGAGTTTATTTGGTGTGGCTTCATCTTTAAGGATCAATCTGTCCTACCTCATAACAACTGGCAAGATGTCATCTCCACAAAATAAGGAGGAGAACAGAAGGTGCAGACCTCATGGTTTGATGAATGGCAATACAGAGATTGTTTTCACTTTCTGTCAATACCAGCAAAGAAATCTCTGCAGAAACATAATATGATCTTGCTGAATTATCTGCATAGGTAATGAAAAATTAATGCACAACATCCAAACTAATTTATTTTATTTGAGTAAGCAAAAAATATGTATGTACTGTGTCTGCATTTTAGTCACCTTAAACATTACTTCAGGCAACTGTGTTTGTTGAAAATTTAATTGACCGTAAAACTGCCATTATCAGCAGTTTATCAAAAAAAAAAAAAAAAGACGTGTCTCATCATGACGTCAAAAAAAATACTAACGCATCCTTGATTAATTTCATGCTGAATGCACGGCTAGGTGACTGCACCAATTTGCCTTTCCAAACGAATGTTCGTACATGCTCTGATTAGCTAATCGAATATAGCCCATTGTATTAATATGCCCTGAAGGAGATGTCTGGAGATTTAGGAGACAAAAATTCACCATGATGTTCATTGCTGGGAATCATCCCTGACATGTAAGCAGGACCATCGGAGCCCTCCGGCACAGTTACCACCAGCAACCCCATAGTGCAGTCTGGACTTTTAGCCGTCTAATTGAATATGCATATAATGCATACTGTGTAACCCAGATACGCTGCATGCTAATTAACACAATCATTTGGTTGAGGACATCTTAAAAAGTCCAGGCTATGTCATATGAATGTGAATTCTTAATTATGTCAAGCATTAAAGAAATCATACATAGCGCAAGGGTTTTTCCCTCAATGTGAGTTTTGACTGCCTTGTGAGGGAGAAAAAAAAGCATACTTTTGCATTTTGCTACTGTATGTTGCAGCCTTATGTTAAACTTCTTTAAATTGCTTTTTTCACACAATCAATATACACTTCATACACCATAATGACAAAAGCATTTTTACAGCCTTTAGTCTTTTTAGGTATGATGCAACAAGCTTTGCATACCTGCATATGGGGATTGTCTGTCATTCTTGTTTTGCCTACTCCTCTCGCTCTGGTCAGTTTGGATGGGACATCGGGACTGCCGTTTTCAGGTTTCTCTAGAGGGTCTTGATTGGTTCGTACAGCTCTTTGCTGGGCCCTCAAGGACATCACAAATTGTCCTAAACCTCTCCGTGCATTGCTTAGCTGTGTCTTATTGCATGGCCTTTTGGAAGGTGAACCTCATGGCCAGTCTGAGGTCCTGAGCAGACTTCATTAAGGCTATTGCTGTATTTGCTGCGTTGAGCTTTCCTTCTACTCTGATGAGTCTCTCAGTACCTGCCACTGAAAAACACCCTCACAGCATGAAGCTACCAACACCATGCTTCACCGCTGTGATGGTATTGTGCAGGTGATGAGCAGTGTCGGGTTTCCTACTGTCTTGATTGAGAAGAAGATTGAGTCTGGCCTCACTTTCATAAAGCCCAGATCAGTGGCGTGCTGCAATGATGTCTTCTGTAATTTTCTCCCATCTCCATATATGATTGTGGAACTCAAATAGAGTGACCATCAGCTTGTTGGTCACCACTTTAACACTTTAACCAAGACACATCTCCATCGATTGTTCAGTTTAGCCAGGAGGCCATCAGCTCCAGGAAGAGTCCTGGTTGTTCCAAACTTCTGCTATTAAGTATTGTAGAGACTTCATGCTTCTGTGAACCTTCAATGTGAATTTGCCATAAGTTACCTCCAATTGAACGGTAGAAATACCTCAAAGATGATCCATTCCAAATCTCAAGTGTCACAGAAAATTGTTTAAAAAGTTTTTATTTTTTAATACATTTTATTTTTGATAAATTTGCTAAATTATTACAAAACAGATTGACGTGGAAAAGTAATGCAAAGCAGTTTAACAACAGGTTGCAACATAAAATGTGAAAGATATATATATCTGTTTATAATTGCATATATAGAAACTATATGCAAATTACAAACTATTGCAGCCATGTCAAGTGCAAAATGGGTTAAGACATGCTTTTTTGAGGCATCAAATAAATACTGGGGCAAAACCAGTAAATTGATTACCACAAACCGTAGTAAATCACATTGCGTGATTTATTTAAATACTCTCCTCCCAAAAATTTTACATCTGATGGAAAACTCATACAAATGTATATACATTGAGATTGGCTGCAAAAATAACTGTGTCCATGGCTTTTCAGTGCTAATTTTTCACTGCAGGTCTTCTACTCAATCCTGACAGTGTTTTTTTTTTTTTTTTACACCAAAGGAGGTTTTGCAGTGGTGTAAACTATTGGTAAATATGGCGACTCTGAAGGTCTTTAAACTCTGAAGAAGAGAACTCGTGCAAAGCAAAGATGTTCTGTGCATCAGTTTTAAATATATGCACATGGACCTCAACTCTTTAAAAAATCTCAAACTCAGTGACACATCATTAACTGAAGATGAACTCTTAACATCATCACACAACAAATTACTAAATGCGTTACTGACAGTAAATAAGAGTATTCACATCATTTATTCATGATGCAATGGATGCCGGAAGCTCACAAACAAACCAGCATCACTCTCCAAAATGAAACTGTTTGTTCAGAAACTAGAGTTGGCTAGTTTGGACCAGTGCTTGTGTTTTTGTTAGGTTTATGAATTATGTAATGACTTTTCAGGGGTATTGACTAGTTTAAAGTAATTTTATGTCTGTTAAATGATTAAATGTAAATATGAAAAGGTCATTTTGGACTAAAACTGCCATCTAAAAGACTTCTTTAACAAAACTTTTAAACATACTTTTTATATATACATGTGCAATAAACTGCTATACTATATCAATGCTATATCGATGTACCACTTGAAACTGATTGTAATTAAAAGTGGCAAAGCAGCATGCTGTTGTTATAGTTACCTCTGCAACTTTTAGTTAGCGCCTACAGTATTTGAAAAAAATTAAATGCTATATGTTATTGTGAATAATGCACGTTATATAATAAAACGCATGCTAAATATATGCTGAACAAATAAATGCTAGAATATGAGAACATAAACACTATTAAAATTAAAGTCTTGTGTTTTGCACTTCATCATGACTAACATTGCACATTGCACATTTTCAAAAGTGTTTGAACAGAACAGAACTCCAAATCAGCAATTGCAACACTAACTATTACAAGAACACATAAAAAATAACAAGTCCTAACACTTGGTTAGTGTACAATTAGTCCGCTCATTTCAGCAATCTGATTCTCAACATATAATGACACGAGCATTTTTGAAAGCAATCAGAAATCTCGTTGTCTCTCTGCCTCTGTGCCTCTGTGCCTGAGCTGTGAATGATGAGCTAGTCCTTGGAGGGCCAGTTCATCTGCTGATGGCTACCAGCACATCTGAGCTTAAACTCTACATGGTGCACAAGGTGATATTGACTACTTCTGCTCCACTTGAGCAGAGATATATTGCCATTTAATGATGGAACAACAGGTACAGCACAGCTCAGTCTGCAGTACGACACGTACCAAAAATTTCAACAAGTGCTCTTACCTGCAACGTAATCTAATCTAAAAATTTGAGTCATATGCATAGAATTTATATTTATTTATTTGTAATCACATGGGTAATAGCTTAACTGCAGAGAAAGGTGAAATTAATAATAAAACACTAAGTTAACATCAAAACATGTATTTTCAAGTACGCTATTTTTTAATTGTGTCATTTCATCTGAATATCAACATTGGTGCGATTCAGTCAGTCTAAACAGTTTTGAGGTTAACTGATCTAATTTTGTGTCTCTGGAAACATCTATTACATTGTATTATGGTGAATATGATACATTTTTGTGTCTATTTATGATTGAGGGATTTGTGGACACATTAATGTTTTAGATGTGTGGAGTAAAACATATCCCCCTTCTGCTTTGCCTGTCATTGGATATTAAAGTATTTAACTAAACTGTCAATATTTGATTATTTATGGTGGCCATCCAACAGGTTTTAGGTCAGACAGTCCGTTTTTGAAATTCAATCTACTGACGCAGACTTGGGTCAAACACTCATTTGCCCTCCTGTTAAGAACACAATTTTATACTTCATATATTGGCATATAATAGATAAATGAAAAATGTTAATATTATGTTCAAGTTAGTATTAAGTGAAATTTTATTTTATTGCCATACATATATTGTCAGTATGGATTGTTTTGCTCTGTTTCACCAAACATTGCATCTCCAGTCATTTGTTCCTGAATGATTCAGCATTTTTGAACGAATCAGGTGAGCCAATGATTCAGTAAGCCATCCATAAAGACAGTTTACCATTTTTAGCATATTTTTCTAGGGCATAAATAAAAAAAATGAGTAGTATGCTAGCATGCGAAATTGGAAAGTAACTCTGCTGAGTGAGTGAATCAATGACTCCCTTATTAAAACAGTGACTCTGCACCTACTGGTGGTTTTAGTTTCATGTTTAAAATATAGTTTCATAGTTCAATAATTAGTATATTTAATATTTAGCACATTCATTTCCTAACATTATTTAGATTTAGGTTACACTTTATTTTACAGTATGTGCACTTACAGTGTACTTACCTAAGAAAGTACTGGAAAATATAAGGTAACTACACGGATTATAACAAGTAACTATTATAAGTATAGTATGTACATGCGGAAAATGACTACGAAATAAAGTGCTACCATTATGTATGCAATTGTAATTGCAATGTAAATGCATTTGTGGCAGCTCTGAGCAGCATTAATGTGTAAATACACTTAAATGCCACTTCGGGGCAGTCGTGGCCTAATGGCTAGAGAGTCGGACTTGAAACTCAAAGGTCGCAGGTTCGAGTCTCGGCAGGAATTGTCGGTGGGGGGAGTGAATGTTCAGGGCTCTCTTCCACCCTCAATACCTCGACTGAGGTGAGACCCTTGAGCAAGGCACCAAACCCCCAACTGCTCCCCAGGCGCTGTAGCAAAAATGGCTGCCCACTGCTCCGAGTGTGTGTTCACAGTGTGTGTGTGTGTGTTCACTACTCACTGCTGTGTGTGTGCACTTGCATGGCTTCAATGCAGATTCCAAGTATGGGTTACCATACTTGTCCACACGTCACGTCACTTTCACTTCAGATGGAGATCAACAAATAAATAAATATCAACAAGACATATTTATTTCCTTTAATAACTACTGGCTGATGCATAATCATCCTGCACATGCTAAACGTCTATTTAAATATGTCACAATATAAAGTAAATGCACAATGTTCTTTTAAGGGAGGCATCTTATGGTATATATGTGTAGGTCTTTAGTGAAGTCGCAGACTATCTAAGGGTAATTGATGAGCAGGTTTCTAAGCTATGGTGTGATAATGTCTTATTTTTAGAGAATGTGCCTTCTCTAATTACAGCAGTCCATACAGTCACTAGTGTCATTAAATAACTATTATTTGGTGTGAGATGCGCCTGTGCTTTCTGTGGGCTCTGAGGTAAAGATGATCATCATGGAAAATCGATACTGTCTGTTAATGGGTGCCACAGGTAACGTTACTCAGCTCGCAAAAGACTGTCCTTAATTATCTTGCATCTGATCTGTGAAAAAGAGAATAAAATGCACATTCTATTTGCACAAAAAAAGAACACTGGCATATTAATTGGTGAAAAAAAAGATCAGTCATAAATATTCATAACATTTAAGCACTACAGTGATTTGCAGACTCAAACAAAGAACCCTTTCTCTTAAGCATTACCATCACTGCTTTCCATGTAAATAGTAACCATGACTTGGTTTTCTCTTGAATGAAAATAACAGATTCACATTCTCCAAAACGAAGCAGATCACTCAGACATATAAAGCTGTCACCTAGGGGACACACATAGATACAGACTCAACAAACAGCGTATTTGTCACTTGGCTGTTCCGGGCTGCCATAATTGCCATTATTTAAACACATCTGTTACACCTCTCAGACACCTTTTGGTTTCTAATTAATGAAGATTTGGCTTTTTCACTTCACGTCTGATGGTAATAATAAATCAGCATGCCGCAATAATTCAGACATAACCAAGGTGATCGAGATTGGAGTGCGTACTGCAAAAACGGCTCAAGTAGACACATCAAGTCTTTAGAACTTGATTTTTAGAGAAAATGCTTCACTAAAACAGTAGTTGAGGCCATACAAAGGTTCAATGAGGAACAGTAGTAAATGGCTAGTGTATGCATCATTGATTTTAAAGCTCTGATATGAAAGATTATAACACAGTCTGGAATTCTTAAAAGTGCCATGACAAATCGAGAGATATCTTCAAGCAAAAGACTCATTAAAAACCCTGCTAAGCTAAAGTGCTGTCGTTAGACACTATTGGCCTTTTTAAAACTGACTCCACTTGATGACACCAAAAGAAAAAAAAAAGATTTTTGTATGATATGGTACATGTAGATACTAAAATCAATGCTAGATATGAAAATAAAAATGCCAATTCACTAGGTCATTTTGTTCTGAGATGTGCAATTATGTTGGTTCTATTGCAGAGTAAAAATAAAATATCAGTAATTCAGACTTATTCATAATATGTGCACCATCTATATACAAATATCATGTAACGGTCTTAAGTTCACCCAGAAATGAAAATCATCTGGAAATATACTCACCCTCAAGCCACCCAAGATGTAGATGAATCTGTTTCTATATATACTGTATAGTGTTTACACCATTTGGTGACATACCTCTGAATGCATGGATAAGGAATTCATCTATTTACACAAGAATCATTTGGGGGTAATAGTGCACAACATGCTCAAAAGTTAATTGTTAATTTCTAGACTGAGATGAGAGGCAATAAACATGTGTTGATTGTGATAACAGAAATGTATTACACCTCTGATGTGACGTGTAAAGGTGCATAAAGACGTATAAAAGACGTGTGTATTGAAGAACGGTAGACTGTAACTCATGCGAGACTAAAGTGCCAGAGCAACAGCAAAACCGTCATGCCTCCATTGTTTTCTACAGCATTTTACCTGCAAAACTATAATAGTGTACATGCATTTTATCTATATTGTTTGCACTATAAAATAAAATATTGTATATAAATGTTACAATTTTAAGCATGATATAAAATAAATAAAAAAAACACCTCCAGCTATGTATTTTACAATCCAATAATCTTACTACATGTGCACACTAAAGTTTGGGGTCAGTAAGATTGATTGATTGTTTTTTTTTCCTTTTTTTTGATCAATTTAAAGGCACAATATGTAATTTTCGCCGCTAGAGGGCGCATTTTCAAAATAAACAAATAGACAAAGGCGTAGTTTGATGACGCCGTGACTGAGTGTGGAATCATGGGAGTTGTCATCTTCATCCCCACAGCCGAAGCAATCCGACGGGACTCGGGCAGAAATCGTGTTCATGGATGAGCTAATGATTTATTAACGTAGTAGAATGAAGCAGGGTGAGGCTGAAAGCCGTCGAAGCGAAACGAGGCCGCTGGACGAGCGTGACACACAGCTCGAAAGCATCGGAGCTTTTATTTGCCACAGTCGACCACTTCCGCTCATTCCGGTCGTGCGTATATGGGGTAAAAAAGCAGCATTGTTTTATCATACTAGATACATTTGAAAGTTCTGCTATTATGCTACTCTGTGCGGTCATCACCGGTCTATTAAAACACACAACATATTAAAGCGTTTTTGGTGTTTCCATGTTTTCTACAAAACAAAACCGGAAATCGAGGGGTTATGAGGTCTTTGGCAGGCGACACAATGACACTATGGTCACAGTCTGTCACTAGTTAAAATTGCTTATTTCTCTGGATTTAAACATTCTTCTAAACATTTGGGATAATGTAAGTACACAAGTCAGCAAAATATATAACCCTGTTCTAGTGGTTTTTGGATATTTTATACCAAACTTTACATATTTGCCATTAAAATAATACAGAAATGGATAAGGCGGGACACTAAAGACATTTATAACTGTTACTATACTATTAAATAGAATATATACACACTGAACAAAATTATAAACGCAAACACTTTTGTTTTTGCCCCCATTTGTCATGAGCTGAACCAAAGATCTAAGACTTTCTATGTACACAAAAGGCCTATTTCTCTCAAATATTGTTCACAAATCTGTCTAAATCTGTGTTAGTTTGTGCAGAAATTCTTTGGTTATGCAAACCGATTGTTACAGCAGCTGTCCAGGTGGCTGGTCTCAGACGATCTTGGAGGTGAAGATGCTGTATGTGGAGGTCCTGGGCTGGTGTGGTTACACGTGGTCTGCGGTTGTGAGGCCGGTTGTATGTACAGCCAAATTCTCTGAAACGCCTCTGGAGACAGCTTATGGTAGAGAAAAGAACATTCAATTCACGGGCAACAGCTCTGGTGGACATCAGCATGCCAGTTGCACGCTCCCTCAAAACTTGCGACATCTGTGGCATTGTGCTGTGTGATAAAACTGCACATTTTAGAGTGGCCTTTTATTGTGGCCAGCCTAAGGCACACCTGTGCAATAATCATGCTGTCTAATCAGCATCTTGATATGCCACACCTGTGAGGTGGATGGATTATCTCGGCAAAGAAGAAGTGCTCACTAACACAGATTTAGACAGATTTGTGAACAATATTGAGAGAAATAGGCCTTTTGTGTACATAGGAAAAATCTTAGATCTTTGAGTTCAGCACATGAAAAATGGGGGCAAAAACAAAAGTGTTGCATTTATAATTTTGTTCAGTGTGTGTGTGTATATATATGTCTAGGGGTCGTGGTGTTCATGTTGTGCTGGGAAAGACAGATGTGTCAGTCAGAGAGGGCAGTGAGTTCAGAGACACAAGGCCATGTGGTCATTGCTTACATTGTAAGGCATACCTGAGGTCTACTGTTAATCAGTTCTGGAGAAATTGATGTTCAAACACAATTTGGGCCCAATAAGCATCAGATGGTTCATTAAAAATTAACATATTTTTTGTACCTCTTTTCTTGGTCAAGCTTGGCAATACACAGGGCCAAAAATGACTGCAGGGAACAAGTAATTCCACTATTTCTTCTCCTGAGCTTTATAGGCTGTGCATCAGGAGCGTAGATTACGAGGGGGACATGTCCCCCCCCACTTTTAATATCACGTAAATTCGTCCCCCGCACTTTTTCGGGCAAGTGTGTTCGCATAGGTTTTCAAGAGCCGGTGTGAATAAATATAGATTTAAATTCAAAGAGACAGGATAGTCTGTGCATGATCTGATGTTTTATTCGGACCCAGAATAAGGCGAGATGAACATCACGGAGCGCTAAACACTCTGTGCAGTGTGTGTTTCATTCATACTCGGAGCCTGAGGGCGCTCTCACGCAGAAAGTCGTATGAGGAAATTCCTAATATGGACAAAAGCGTCCAGCTATCGCTGTATGAAAACAGTTGTTTTCAAAAAAACAGAAACGTTTGGAAACATGAAGACATTAAACTTATGATTGTGACAATATGGTTTATTTGTGTTCGTCAAGTCATCTCCAGGTAATAAATAAAGTATATGAACAATGCAATGCGAATTCACATAGCATTTATTACAGTATTGAAACTATTCTGCCTTATTATGTGATAAAAAAAGTGTTTGTAGTGTATAAAGCAAATCATTATTATTGGTTATTGTCCAGCAGTTATCTGATTTCTAAGCCAATTAAAAGCTAGAAATTAGAGAAAAATTAAAGTTGCCTATACACTACCAGTCAAAAGTTTTTGAACAGTAAGATTTTTCATTTTTTTTAAAGAAGTCTCTTCTGTTCACTAAGCCTACATTTATTTGATCCAAAGTACAACAAAAACAGCAAAGTTCTGAAATATTTTTACTATTTATAATAACTGTTTTCTATTTGAATATATTTTAAAATGTAATTTATTGTGATTTCAAAGCTAAATTTTTTTTAGCATTATTACTCCAGTCTTCAGTGCCAGATGATCCTTCAGAAATCATTAGAATATTCTGATTTGCTGCTCAAAAAATATTAATATAATAATAATTAAAAAAGGTTTCTTGAAGCAGCAAATCAGCATATTAGAATTTCGGAAGGAGGACATAATGAGGGTAATGATGCTGAAAATGAGCTTGATCGCAGCAACCATTTTAAAACTAATTCAAATAGAAAGCAGTGATTAAATAGTAAAATATTTCACAACGTACTGCTTTCTGTATTTGTGATCAGATAAAAGCAGCCGTGATGAGCATGAGAGACTTCTTTATAAAACATTAAAACTCTTACTGTTCAAAAACTGTTGACGGGTAGGTTATATAGATTACAGAAATGTTATATTGTAACGTTTTTATATATATTTATTATTTTTAGATATATATCATTTCTGTCCCCCTCACTTTTGAAATGATGGCTATGCCTCTGCTGTGCATTACAAATTCACGACTTCCTATCCTTGAACACAACAGCTTAGGGGTGAACACAGGGCACACAAGAGTGTTCAAGAGACGAGACCAAGCTTTATCTAGGAAGATGGCCTCCTCACTGGACACTGAACTCGCCTTGTCAATCATCTGTCAGTGGCATTACAGTTAATCGACTTTTATATTTTTTCGGGTCTCATGTACTATGGGGGCAGGTGGCTCAGCGGGAACAGCTGTATACCATGCCCTGGAAGATTCAGGTTTAAATTATGCTTTAGGCCCTTCCTGTGACCGCTGCTGGTTTGCCCTTCGGCAAAGCACTTAATGCTCATCTGGTCTAGAGGTGCTATGCTGTGACTGCTCCTGTGCTCTGATATATCTTTATGTCTGAGTAATACAGCTCAAATAATTATGCATGTGTATACTGAATATGAATAAATGAAAATACCAAAACTAATATTTTTATATAGGCTTTATATATCTTTCAAACTATGACAGCGTTTTAAGGCCATGTAAAAAAATGTAATCTAAGATTACAATATTAAAGTCGTAATATTTTGAGAAAAAAAGTCAAAATTATGAGAATAAAACCGTAGTAATATGATAATAACATAGAAATACTTTGAGAATAAAGTCAAAATGACAAGAAAAAAGCCGACATTTTTTGAGAATAAAGTCAAAATTACAACAATAAAGTCAAAATATTTTGAGAATAAAGTCAAAATTACAAGAATTAAGTAGTAGCAATTACGAGATTAAAGTTATAATATTTTTTAGAGTATAGCTTATATTGAGCATGCAAATGGCCCAGATTGGGAGCACAGGGAGAAATTCCGGTGGCCTGGCAACTGATTTGGATATATGTGGGATTATTAGCAGAAATCATACCGCATGTCATGTACTCACAGGGACAGTATGCTTGGAAATATATTTCATGTCTTCGAATGCATTCATTAATGTAATGCACCAGCCACCAAATAATAGCAATATGCTTTGTGCTTTTGGTACTTTTAATATAAAAACAAAGTCTCATCTTTAAAGTTCTGTCCGTTTTTATAGTGAAATACAAACAATATGTATTACAATAATTTCTTCTAATAATCTCACATACACACAAATCAGCTGCCAGGCCACAGGCCACATCAGTGCTTCCAATCCGGGCCATTTGTATGCGGAATATACGCTATACTCTCAAAATATTATAACTTTAATCTTGTAATTTTAGATTTTTAATATTGTTTTATTTTATTTTGTACGTGGCACTAAAACGCAGTCGTACAAAAGTGCGGTTGGTAGGATTTTTAATGTTTTTGAGAGAAGTAATTTACACTCTCCAAGGTTTATTTAATCAAAAATGCAGTAAAAACAGTAATATTGTGAAATACTATTGCAATTTAAAAAAGATTAAATTTTTTGAAAATTAAGAAATGCTATTATTTTGTCATATTTGAGTATGGCAAAGCTGAATTTTCATATACGTAAGCATTCTAATATGCTGATTTGGTGCTCAGAATTTTGTTTTTTTATGATCAATGCTAACAACAGGTCTACTGCTTAAATGGGTCATGAAACGCAGTTTCATGATTTTATATTGTTTCTCAAAATGAGTTTATAAAGTTAGCAATTTTTTTTCACTAATAATGTCCAGTATTTGTAAAAATTATAATTTTCCATCCTCATTTTCAGTAAATGCCCACTGCTGTCATTGACTAACTTCATGTGCATTGATACTCGAGATGGCAAATATATATATATATATATATTATTGATGATGATGATGATAATAATTCATATAGTCATTATTAATAATAATGTGTTATAGGTTTAACCAAATACACTGCAGAAACAATAATAAAGAAACAAATATAACAACCTTGTTTTTGAAAGTCTTTCAGTCACACATAACTTGAGACTAAAGGCACTCGGACAAGTATCATCATAGCATAACATTTGTTGCTATAGAAACATGCCATGCAAACAAAGCACTCAAGAAACGAGTGGGTGCCCTAGAGAACTAGTTGTCATTGTTGCACTCGATATCATTTTTTTTTTTTTTCAATTATCTTTTTTCACGTCTTTCATTGCTATTCTGCTAGCACAACAAAATGAAGGCATTGATTAACTTAATTTGGTCTATTGCAAAAGTAAACATTTTATGAAACAAACGAAACAAAGCCATTTCATTTACAGTTTAATGTAATAGGATGAAAAAGGATCTTGGCGAGCATGTAGTGCAGCATCAGGACAGGATATTTGGATTGAAAAGCACTCTGTTGTATTCAAGAGGACAGCAGAATGGTACAGATTTCTCATGTATTTAATTTCCTGTTCCGGTTAGATACTAATAGAGTTATGGGCCATTTTCAGGAGCATGTCTTCCTGTTGCCTTTTTCCTTGGGTGTGCCGCTCGTATGTCGTTATATTTGGTAGGACTATTAAAGTAGGTTATTTTGTGGTTTGAGAACCCTAAATATGTATCAGGGGGGCAACAATGGTAGAGAAAATAAATTAATTGCTTTAATTTGATCTGGATTCAAATGCTTAAAAGCTACATTTTATTGGTAGCCGAGACGGAGGATCTGTCTCCTCGTTGCCAGAACATCATCTTTCTAGTGGGTGGCCAAGAGGACGGGCACAAGCACAGAGCAGTACTGGCAGTGCTTGATGAGGTGCACTGATGCTTATTGTGCCTTATCATTGCTGCCATAAATCCAGCATCGCATCTCTTATTGACTGAGACTGAGCTGGCGTGCACCACATGTCCCCAAGGTTCAGGTATGACTCGTATTTATAGAACATGAAAAATGGCCAAATGAATCAATAAATAACACCATGAATAGCCATACACATCTAAATAACAGATCCTCCAAAGCTTAGATATTTGAGTTACTGTTACAAATGAATAAGAGCATAAAAGGACAATGAAATAAAATCTATGCGCAAACTCACATTAAGTAAATTACATTATATTTGCTAAATATTACAAGATTTTTCCATAATTGTTTTAGTACAGAATTACAATGAAAATGGCTTTGAAACAGTTTTCACTTAGAAATTGCTAGTAGATTTCAGAAACAATTACAAAGAAACTGTATCGCATTGAAATAAATATGAAATTAAAAAAAATCAAAAATAAACATGAAAGTAGAAAGACTAAAATAGTATTTTCTTCATCTGAACTGATTTGGAGAAATGTATAAGCTGCAGTGAAGGGTGCCGTCAGAATGACAGTTCAAATAGCTGTAAAAACATCATTAATCCCAGGTGTCCTCGCACATTAAAAATCATAATGCACTCTATATATATAATATATATATATATATATATATATATATATAGATATATAAATACACTGAAAACAAAATTATAAAAACGCAACACTTTTGTTTTTGCCCCCATTGTTCATGAGCTGAACTCAAAGGTCTAAGACTTTTTCTATGTACACAAAAGGCCTATTTCTCTCAAATATTGTTCACAAATCTGTCTAAATCTGTGTTAGTGAGCACTTCTCCTTTGCCGAGATAATCCATCCACCTCACAGGTATGGTAATCAAGATGCTGATTAGACAGCATGAATTTTGCATAGGTGTGCCTTAGGCTGGCACAATAAAAGGCCACTCTAAAATGTACAGATTTACTGTATTGGGGGGTCCGGGGGGATCCAAAAACCAGTCAGTATCTGATGTGACCACCATTTGCCTCACGCAGTGCAACACAGCTCCTTCGCATAGAGTTGATCAGGTTATTGATTGTAGCCTGTGGAATGTTGGTCCACTCCTCGTCAATGGCTGTGCGAAGTTGCTGGATATTGGCAGGAACTGGAACACGCTGTCGTATACGCATCTGAACTGATTTGGATAAATTTATAATCTGCAGTGAACGGGTGCCGTCAGATGATCAGAATGAATCAACCATTCAAAAACTAGATATATTATAAATTATATATGTAACACTTTGGTTAGCAGTTGTTTTGGGAATGTTGAAATATAAATAGATATCACTTGGCCAACAGTGATGATCTGTGCAACGATGCTTTGAACACTAAGGCAAAGAGCGTAAACACATGAAGATAGAACTTAGATATATGCTGTTTTTCCCAAGGAATTTGTCCATATATTAAAATGTTGGCATTGAAACCAACAGTGGGCTTTTACACAAATTAGAAAAGCATTCATGATGAATACCTAATGTTATTGACATTTTATACAGGCATGATTAAAAAACAGCCCAAGATTTTTTTCCTTTGGGTTTTTTAGTCATTCTCTTTCAGGTTTAGAAATCATATTAAATAGGCTTTATTGTTCAGCTATCTTTTCAGATTGATCAGGGTAGACATTGCTATTTCTGTTTTTATTGTTAACAGTTTTAGTTCCCTTTCGAATGCGAACTCGCGCTGCGTCCCCTAGAAGGCACTATGGGGAATGCCTCTGGCATGACCGGTGAAGCATGAGTCTAAACATGACAATGAACTTGACATTGGCAGGCGGCAGCCTATGACGTCACAACTGGTGCAGTCGAGAGTATAAAAGAGCACCTGCTAAATATGTCATCCTCTTTCTTGTCTTCAGGAGACCGTTTGTTTGTACATGAATTAGGAGCATGTGCGTTTAGCTCCTGAGGGAGCAGAATGCGCTCTTTGAAAGGATTTCTCAATGAAAGCTCGAAAGATGTGGGACGAGTTTTTGGGTGGAATGCTGTCTTCTCTATGAGCAAGCTGGATGATCTAGGTATGTTGCATTCACAAGACTGACTACAAGAGACAGGTAGGAACTTCTTCCGTTCTGCTCTCTCCTGAGAGATAGTAGTTAGTGTTTGCACAAGTGCATTTGGCTTTCGAAGGGGTTTAAGGCACTCATAGCTATTAATTTGCATCTGTTCTTGTATAATTATTTTCAGAGAGATAGAATCTGCCATTTGAACTAGCGTGCTTGAGGTTAAATGCGCGCTTTTCGTGATGAGGTTGTAGTAATTGGATCCACCCGGTCTTGACTCTCTCTTGAAGGTTGAGAGTTGAGCGCCTGCACCCCGCGGTCCCATGCAACCATTACGGTGAGGGGGGGATAAGCGGGGGTGTTGTAGGCAGAGCACAGATTAGTCAAACAGGAAGTTTTCCTTTTTTGGCTCCTCTTTTTTGACTCAAATAACACTATTGTTCTTTATGCATGTAATTCTGAGGAATTAGAGACAGAAAAGTGCTGTAGATAGCTAGTTGCCTAAGTTGTTAGGCTCTCTGTGAGCCTTCTTGACTACTGCACGCATTGTTAGACCTCCTCCTACTTTAGAGGGTTATCTTTATTGAGGCTTTCGCTCCTTAAGAGTTACGCTACGACAGCTATTGCGAGTTGTACACTCTCAGAAAAAAGGTAAAAAAGTTTTCACTGGGGCGGTACCTTTTCAAAAGGCACATCTTTGTACTTAAAGAGTCCATATTGGTACCTTAAAGTTACATATTAGTACCTAAAGTGTACATATTAGTACCTAAAAGGTACAAAAGTGTACCTTTTTGAAAAGGTACTGCCCCAGTGACTTTTGTACCTTTTTTTTTTCTGAGAGTATAGCTCTTGGGAGTTCCTTTGTAAGGCGTATGTTTTGGCTTCTTTAAAATCCATGCTTATGGTAAGAGCATGTGCTGTTGTTTTGTGACTTCTCTAAAATCCATGTTTATGGTAAGAGCATGTGCTGTTGTTTTGTGACTTCTCTAAAATCCATGCTTATGGTAAGAGCATGTGCTGTTGTTTTGTGAGTTCTCTAAAATCCATGTTTATGGTGAGAGCAGGCACTGACTGCTTTGTGCCTTTCCTGAAATCCATGCTTATGGTAAGGTCATGCTTCGTGACCTTTCTATCTGTGTTAGACCCCCGTTGCTCTTAACCGGAGTAGGTTTGCCTAGTTGACTATGTTCTCTGTGAGCCTCCTTGGATACTGTGAGCATTGTTAGGCCTCTTCTTGCTGGAGAGAGTTATCTTACTGAGGCCTCCTCTCTCTGAAGCTCCGCTAGGATAGCATTGTGCGTAATAGGCTCTCTGTAAGCCCCCTTGCATAGCATCCTGAGCATGTAATATCGTTAGTCTCCTCTCAACTTTGGAGAGTCGTCATGCTTTGGATTTCGTTTCCAGAGCTTGTTTTGCATTTGTGTCAGGCCTCCTCTCGTTACAGACAGTTATTTCTAGTGAGGCCTTCGCTCGCCAGAGCTCCGCTAGGACATCATTTTGCAGGTTGTATGTTGAACCTCCTTGCATGGTATCCTATGCATGGGGCGTAGTTAGGCCTCTCGTTTTAGAGAGTCGTCACACTGAGGCATCCACTCCTAGAGCTCGGCCATCTACTGCGAGCGTTGTTAGGCCTCCTCTCACTACAGAGAGTTATCTTCATTGAACCCTCCACTTCTAGAGCTCGGCTAGGCAGTAGGGTAGTATGCTAGGATGTTAGGCTCTTTGGGAGCCTCCTTGGCTACTGGCCTTAGTATGGAGTGTTGCTAGGCCGCCTCTCATTTGAGAGGTGTTGTATTTAGGCCTCCACTCTGCAGAGCTTTGTGGGTCAATTAGGTCTGAGTGTTAGGCTCTCTATGAGCCTCCTTGGATGCTGGCCTGAATAAGAAAGTTTTAGGCTTCCTCTCTCCTGTTGAGTCCTCCGTTCTTGAGAAGCTCCAGCCTATGATTGTGTTGCCGGTGCACGGGTGAGGACTCCTTGGTGTCTTTGACTTAGCTCTGCCAATAAAACACTCATCCCTTCAGCATGGCAGTGTGGGTATACCATTACCCATAGCACCTTCTGAGGGATTCAGCGCGTGTTCCCATTTGAAAGGGAACGTCTCAGGTTACACATATAACCATGGTACCCTGAGAAGGGGAACAAGACGCTGCGCCCCTTTGCCATGCTTCAGGAATTCCTGAAGACAAGAAATGGATAACATATTTTACAGGTGCTCTTTTATACTCTCGACTGCACCAGTTGTGATGTAATAGGTTGCCGCCTGCCAATGTCAAGTTCATCGTCATGTTTAGACTCATGCTTCAGACACTGGTCATGCTGGAGTCATTCCCATAGTGCCCTCTAGGGGAATCAGCATCTCGTTTTCCTTCTCAGGGAACCATGTTTACATGCGTATCCAGAGATATTTTCTGTAAAACTTAGTCAAACACACGTACAACTTAGTCAGTGACCTAGTGCATCCAAATAATGAGAGCCCATTTCTATACGAGCATGAATGTGTGTTATGGATAGGCTCAGGGTTGATACCTGGAAATGTCCTGACTCGAAAGCCCTTGAGCGAAGCATCTCACAAAAGTTGCAATGAAAAGAGTTACGCCTTGTTAAAATATTTTTTTTCTATTATACTTAAAAGCCAGATGAAATTGCTTTAAGAGGACATATAGAAGTGCTTTTAAATAACAAGTGAGCTATAGTTACATCACATATGTACATATGCACACACACATTGTTTTTTCATATTTTATGGGGACATTCCATAGACGTAATGATTTGTATACTGTACAAATTGTATTTTCTATCATCTTACCCTAACTTAATTCTGTATGATTTATACGTTTGTTCCCTCATGGGGACCAAAAACAAATGCCCCTATAAGGATATCGGCATCTTTGTGGGGACATTTTGTCCCCATAACGTAGGGTACACCTGAACCCCAAACACATAAAATAGTGACTAACTTCACTTTTAGCAGATCTTTGTGTTAAAAACGTATCCATGCATAATATTTTGTTCTTTTTAAACATGTCTATTTATTTTTTGAATTAATTTTGATTTCAGTTTTAATTATTTCAGTACATCAGGTTAAACATTTTATTGCAGCTAGTTTCCAAGGAGACATTTCTAATGTATCATTATAAAAAATTAGAAATTAATTTTTAAATTATATTTAATTAAATTACCAGTATTAATTTCCAAGTAACACATTTTTTATTGGTTTGGTTCTTTTAAAGCTACAAAAGTTGATTTGTTATTGATTGATTGATTGATTGAAAAATGAAGATCTGCTAAAAGTGAACTCAATGAGTTTAGGAATGAACTAGAATGACCAAAGCTAATGGACATTGCCTAAAAGTCATCTCAAATTGAGTTAATGGTGTTTATGGCAGACAACATTATACAACTACCGTACAGTATCTGTTTTTCCCTAATCTTTTTGAAAATGTTCCTAATACGGACTACGGGCTGCCTATGATTTGTTTTGTCCCTTTTTAAGATTGTGGCTATGTGACAATAATGAGCAAAATGCAATAAACTATTCAAGAAAGCTCATTTGATAATCTCTGCAGTAAGAACAGAAAGGCAGTAGAGACAGTCTGCACAGTAAATGATGAGCCAATCAAATTTTTAGACACAAGATCAAGGGAGTCAAATGTACAAACTTTGCATGCCATCTGGTTAGTATGTTTCTTCACCTAAGAACAACCTCCTCCACACCCTCTCCACCTCCAGCCCCAAGCGCACACAGACACATGCAAACACACACTCAAAGCTTGAGCCAGAAGCCCCACTTCTTTAAGAATCAAACAATTAAGAAAGTTGCCTTCCTGAATCCACCAGCTGGATGCGCTTTAATCTCAGATTCTCTGCGAACTAGAGAGACAGTGGTGCAAATTATTTGCTTGTTTTACATCACATCACATGTCAACTATAATGATGGAGGCCCACGCAAGATTTCAGCGAACAAAAAAGCAGCATGCATATGTCTCAGTAAACCCACGAGAGCAGCAGCCTGTGAAGCAAAACAGCTTTCACTTTCATGCCTTTCTCTCTCTCTTTTTAGGTTTCAAGTCAAATTCTCCATTAGAATGGCAGCATGAAGCATAGTTCTGTAAGCCTTGAGTCGTTTGAAGAAAGTACTTTTTTGTTTAATGTTAGAAATGCATTACTTTTAGATTGAATGCTGATGCAGAAAGACGGATGAAAGTGAAACGACACTTTTTTGTCTTTTAGGTCTTGTTGTTTCAAATTTAATTATATATGTTTAGTATTAAATCGTAAACATTTGCAACAATCAAAGAAACACCAATATCAACTGAAAAAATAAAAAATTACACCATGCATTATGAGGCTGCTGAAAGCCTATTGTGGACTAGAAATGAAATAGAATATGTATGTTGTATATAAACCCCACATAATTCTATCTGATTTTGTACACTATATATGAGCGTACAATGACTTCTGGGAAATTAACTGAGTATAATTTTTTACCAACAAACAGAATTCCAATTATTTAGATGCATGCTGTGAGAATTCAGACCTGCAGAAAGAGGTCACATGTATGAAGCCCTCTCAAAAATTCACCAAGATCTTTGCATGAATATCGAATACCAATCTCCATATGAATATAAATACTGTCAGTGATGTGAATGGGGAAAAACACATTATAAAACTCTTAAAGGCTTGTATATGCATCAGTTGTTTGTAAACCATTTTTATGCTACATTTTCATACTATTTAATATCTGTTCAACCAAACAGCGGTTGACGGGTTTGAAACCTGTTATAAATTTGAAATTTTATTTGGTTAAAAATTTCACCCTATACATTTAAGAATCAATCATAATGTAGGATAACAAACATGCATTCATGTTCAAGGGCCCTGGAGAGCCGTGCGGTGTCCTAAACCATCTGTGCTTGACAAAATTGATGTGAGCACGTGAACAAGTCAAACCCTTGACATACTAAAATATCAAATAAACTGGATTTTTGCATTAAATCTTTAAGAATATATTTACAATATTTTCATGCATCCACATCAATCTCTGTTTCCTGCCCCGCTGACCAATTTCTTTACGCCAGACTAAGTAAGTGGGACAAAACTAGATGACCTATAGGGAGTATGTCGTGATAGTGTTTGATAAGAAGGTTCATAAGGACATTGTACTCTGTAGTTTAGTACAGCTTGACTATGTCAATATCACTTCCCCAATGCAGTCATTTCCAATATGTATGTGATAGAAGGGAAAAAAAAAACGCACCATGCTTTTGTGTCAGTCTGGGTAAAAATAAAGGAAATTGAATTATGAATTAAATTCAACCCCCAACCCCCATAATCTTTTGGGGGGAATGTCACATGCTAGGAGAATACATATAATAACAATTAAGCTAAGCATTTATATACCATCAGAGTGAAGATTCACCTCTTTTCTTGAAACTGCAAGTATTGCAATCAGTAAATAAATAAATAAAGATCAGAATCATAATCAGAATGATTTGTTACTCATGTAAAGCACTACAGGGTTTCTCAGTTTTATTAAGGTAAATTTAAGACTTTAAAGGGTTGGTTTACCCAATCATTTACTCACCCTCATGTCATTCTAAACCTGTATGCATTTCTTTCTTCTGCAGAACTCAAAATAAGATATTTTAAAGATACACAAACAGTTGTTGGTAGCCACTGACTTAGGTTTTTTTGTTTCCCATACTATGAAAGTCAGTGGCTACTGTCAACTGTTTGGTTACCCACATTCTTTAAAATATCTAAAAAATAATAATAATAATAATATTTTGTGGTGAGTTGTGTGTGTGTTCAGCAGAATAAAGAAACTCATGCAGGTACAACAAATTGAGCCAAATTGAACCATCACTTTAAGACCAAGTAAAGAAAATGTGAGGAATTAATTGAATAGAACAATGTCAATATGGTCTCTAAATGTCTTGCATTTTCAATCTTTAAAGCATCGCTAATACAACTTCCAACAGACCTCTATTACTTTTTTTATTCATTATATGCAAAGAAAAAAAAAGAAAAGTTTTCCATTGCAAATGTCTAAATTTTCTTAAATCAAGATAAATTGAGAAGCAAAATTACATAAAATAAGAAGTCTTGTTTTTTGAGAAATTAATCTAAATGAAATTAATTTCTCATTCAAATAAGAACAAATATCTGCCAGTGGGCCCAATAAAATCAACTCAGTTCAAAGAGAAAGGTTTGTATAACCAAACAAAAGACGGTTTTAAGCATAAACTTAGTTAATTTAGTTCAATTTCTCAGAAATCTTCTTATTTTTCACTTTATATCTCAAGTAAATGTATCTTGATTCAATAATTTTAAGATATGTGTATTGTAAAACAAAACAAAAATACTAAGAAAGATACATTGCATGTAATATGTAATGCCATGACTATGACTTTAAGACTTTCTGCTCCAATTTAAGACTCGTAGAAACCCTGTACAAAATGTGTAGGTTCACACTTCCAGGCCAAATCTCAGAAAGCAAATGGTGGCATAAAGGAATGTGATGGAAATCTCGGTGGCGGTCAAGTGCCATTTTCTAAGAACAAAGCATGAAATCTTAAGATGATTCAAAGGGGCTGACAATTATGACCCCCCTTTGAGCTAATTTATGAAGAAGAACTAACAAAGCATAGGCTTTTGCTAGAGAAATTTCAACATCTTCACAGCACTTGCCATAAACATGTGGCTTTGTATGGCTTGTTCAGTATGTAAAATATATTCATTGAAATCCTAAAGCTGACAATGTTACACTTTTCCTTTATTAACTGAGGCTACAGGAATCCCGCTCTGCTGATTTATTTAATGAAACACTCAAGTGGCTCTAGGGTACCAAGGCACCAAATGAATAAGGCGTGCACCAGTGCTTCTAAATTCAGATATATCACTACAATTAGAAAGGCCAAACTGCCTGTTCAGTATTCAGATTCAGACTACAAAATGCTCCTCCACAGAAGCTTGTGGTATTGAAAAGATTATTATGCATCAAAGACATTTGCGAAAGCTCTGCCCACAGCAGCTCATTGCTTCTCATTCGTGGCACTACTTCACTTCTGCACTAGTTAGATGTCACTGGGGGATTGTTATCGGGACTGACTCTTCATTCCGAATTGGAATGTGTCAGGGATCAGTGATTTTAAAACTGGTCATGGGGCAATTTTAACCACCACAAAGCCTGCATGTGGCAGGCTGGAAGTGATAGTGACAACTGGAACACTAATACACACATCTTCCATTGCATCTGCCTGGCATCTTTTCACTTGTTTGGAGACATAAAACCCCACTTTGCTTTTAAAATCTTGAAATCGCATGTACTCTTCAACCGAAAATGTATAAAAAAATTAAAAAGGCTGCAACGCAGTGGTGAATGTGCAGGTGGAGTGTATTAGACAATGGAGCTTAGAGCGATTGCAGGTGATTCTGATCAGACATCTGCTTCACGGATCCAGACTTGGGCTTCAAATTCTTAACAAGATGCAGGAGGACTGAACATTGATTCAGCTGCTCCTCCCTTTGGAATAACAAACCAAATGAGTGTTGCAGAAGCTACCTTCTAACTGGCTTTCTAAGCTGCAAGCTACTCATCATTTAAAGTTCAAATACAGCAGCAATCATATACAGTATATATAGAATAAAGATATATTATATAATATATATATATATATGACACACACACACACACAACCACACACACACACACACACACACACTTTTTTATGCCCATGGTGCAATACATGCAATGTTTACAAAACAAATATAATGATAATAATAATAATAATAATAAGAATAATAATAAGACACGTTCGTATTATGATTATATCATTATTTATTAAATGTGTCTTTGCTATTTATTTGTAATTACTGTGAAATGTGACTAGATATAGAGTAAAAATAGGTGAAAAATAACGTGAAAAAAAGTTTAAAAAAATACCTCTTACACAAAGTGTACAATAAAGTTAAGGGTTTATAGTTAACGGGTAATATCCGATTACACAATTTCTTCACAAAATCACAGAAGTCTTTACCTGGCAAAAAAAGCGATGACAATCTCAACTGTGGTTAAATGACAACAAGTACATTTTCAGAAAATTACACTAAATAACTGAATTTACTGAACTCAAAACATGGTGATAAACAGCACCGCTGCTGGAATATGGAATACGATTAAAAGCAACTAAGACAATTAAAAAATATTGTCAAAACAATCTATTATGTCATTGTTCCTCTGGGAAAAATATTTACATATTTTTTTAACCATTTCAGTTAAATTAACTTTAATGAGGATGCACTTCTACTGTACAGTGTAATATCTGTATATTATTTTAAAAGCAAATGAGCTACTAATGAACAGTTGTCACTTAATGAAAAATGTTACTAGTAATGTGAATTTTAGTTAGTAACTCATTAACTAATTCCAGGTGGAATGTTAGAGCATTGAATGTTTAAAAGTTCTCACCTTGTGTGCTATATTCAAATGCTTCTGAAAACATATGAAAGAAAATGAAACTGTTATTTACTAATATTATCCTCTAATTATAAAAAAATGACATTTTCAACAATTCAGTCTATTTTTTTTTAATAATGATTTTGTTTGTTGGTCCTTTCTTGGCAGTGCCTGGTCACTTAGAAAATTGCAAGGAAAAGAACGGCACAGATATTTTTCAGATTGTCTTTTGTATTAATATCAGAATAGGGGGTGAGGAATGAGTGTGGATAAATAATTGTAAGGGAAACAGGATAATAATTTAGCTCAAAGGGAATCATTTAAGATTTTAAAGGGACCTCCACCAATAATATGTAAGGGAATTAGGACAGAATCACTGTTTTACGGCTGATCAATGAGACGGCCAGCGATTCAGTGAACGAGCCGTATGACATCAATTCTGCAATGGATATTTATATCCAAAATATAGTGAAAACACTATTAATTAGCACATGTAACAAGATCGGCAGTTTAAGACATTAACTTGTGAGCACAAAACACGAGATACTTCTCTTTTCAATATAAATAAAGGCTTTATTGGATAAATCTAAGACAAACTAATCTAACACATGAACACACGCATTCAAGTTGCAGAAAGAGAGAAAGTGAGGAAATAATTAGTTTAAGAGAATGAAAATGTGAAATCCCAAGTTTACAGCAATATGTGCAATTGCATAGATCTGAACAACCATCAATCACTTAATTAACCCTCGCATTGAGTTCCTCAATGAGGTTAAAATTTATATTAAATGCACCAGTTCAGCTAGTATCTGGAAGTACTTGCGTTCCTGTGTCCGAGGTTCCCTTCCTTGTCTGGTTGCAGAAAGGGGGTTCCCGCTTTTCGGATTGGAGGGAGTCAGTCTTGGGAAGCAGTGGTGGGCATGGGTGCGCTGACGCGGAGCTGTGGTCTGCAGTTGAAGTTTTAGACGGCACTCTTTCGGAGACACAGCTTTGGGCAAAACTTAACTCGGAACACACGAAACTTTCAACGGAAAATAAAACAAACTAAAGAAGTAGAAATAGAAGTAAAGTTTGACGAGATTGGTGGCGTTTCTCCTCATGGTTTTGGGGGAGATGGCGTGTAAGCCAGAGCACGCTAAAAAGCTAAAGAAGCATGATTAAAAAAAAACATTAGCTCACAGATGGACCGAAAACAACAAGGCGCGATAAAAGGCAAAAGAGCAAGAAGGAAAGGACGGCGTAGGAGATGATTGGGGAAGTCCTGTGAGTATTTACCAGGAGGAGTTTAACACACCCAAATGGGTTTGTTTTGGAACCAATAGTGATAGTTCTCATGCTTAGGCGTCGGTAGTGGGTTGTGTGTAGCCGGGGGTGTTGTATTTCTCTCCCCATGTCAAATAAATCAATAGTTCTCTTATACAGTCACATGGATCCGCGTGTCCCGATCTGGCAGCAGAGTAACATTTGGACCTGATTCTATAACAAGAAATATGGCTGAAGGTTGGTTGACACGGAGAGTGATTGGAAGCACCAAATAAAACGTGTCAAGAGAGTTTGAACTGCTAATACGTCACACATTAGTTATCAAACATGAATGCGAACATTAAGAGATTTTCAATTAGTATAAAAAAAATGATTACAAAAACAATAAAGTGATTAAGACCTGATAATAAGTCACATGATAGTGCGGTTACAAGACGATGATTAGTGGAACGTATCTCTCATAGAAAAGATGATTATGTTGCTTCGGGTACATGTTTAGTGTTTATTTATGAGTGTGCCATATTTACATGGAAAACAGTTCTGTGCCCTCTCTAAATAATGAAGGTTCTGAAGTGAAAAAGTATGAAGACCAGAAGGTTTCTTTTAAAGCGGCTCTCATAAGGAATTTGTCTTTTCTGGTTCACCGAAGGGGCGGGGCGAAAAGTCAATCCGAAGAGTTGGAAGGTTGTGATACTACAGTATGTTCGGTGATGGTCACGCTGTGCATCTATTTTGACCATTTTCTTGATTATTATGCCCCCACAAATTGACAATCTCCTTGGACTTGGCAATAAGTGTTCTTTTGTGTTAATGTTGAAAACTGTTCTGTGACAGCGTGGTTTAGGCTTGCTTCAGACTGGCTAATGCTGGGTCTGATTTATGACATCCTGTTGTATTGGGCCTCTGTGGAATTTTTGTGACTCCTCGTGCCTCAATCATGTTTTTGACCAAATCTTAGATTGTCTGATTCGTTCTGATATCCTACATAATGATGGTAATTTTTTCCTTAAATATCGTCATAGCTCAGAGCTGTGTGAACCGTTATGTGTTAATTAGCGGAAACTCTTCTATTGTTGGTTTTCTGGTTATTTGACAATGAGTTATTTTGTACTGTAGCTCATAGACACATGACTTGGAATTCATTGGTCACTCAGTAACTGCAAACCTCCCAGCACAGCAGCTCCAGACTCTTCAATTCCTTCAATTGTGCTTCACAGACGAGATGGGTTTTTGATGTTGGTATGCACTATATTCTTTGTTTCCAACATAAGGCGGTGCACATAGCATAACCACAGACATTATCACATGCAAGAGGTTCCTGCAGATTCATAGCAGTCACCAAAGAGTTATTGTTGTCTTCACCCTTTAACAGAGCACCCTTGTGCTGGTCTTTGTAGGGTATTCACTTACTGTTTGAGAATCAACAGTGCTGAACTTCTATTAATAAACTGTTTAGTCCATTTCCAGAGTATATGCATAAACAGTTTTCCTGACTGTAGAGTCGGACCGATGTCCTAGTTCCTGAGTTTGTAGTAAATTATTTTAACTAAAGCAGGGTTTCTGCAATGTTTTTAACCTGTATCTGCACAAATAAAATGAATACCTTATTTTCATACAGAAACCCACACAATCTCAAAATAAAACACGCATCTCAGATTCGTTTACATGTAAAACATGTATCTCAGATTGAATTTATACTATAGATATGTATTGAAATGGGTTAATGTATTAACACATCAATGCATATGTGACCCTGGAGCACAAAACAAACCAGTCTTAAGTCGCTGGGGTATAATTGTAGCAATAGCCAAAAAATACAGTGTTATGGCTCAAAATATAAAGATTTTTTTTTTTTTGCCAAAAATCATTAGGATATTAAATTAAGATCATGTTCCATGAAGATATTTTGTAAAGGTCCTACTGTAAATATATCAAAACTTAAATTTTTAATTAGTAATATGCATTGCTAAGAACTTCATTTGGACAAATTTAAAGGTGATTTTCTCAATATTTAGATTTTTTTTTGCTGAGTACACCTCACGGATTCCGGACGATTATTCAATAAGAGGTAGGTATCTGGCCAAATTACTGGCCTATTACCTATAACACAAAACCCATACATCAATGGATCAAATTTTATTTATTCAGAGTCAGATGTATATTGCGAAAAATCGCCTTTAAGAATGGGTTTTGTGGTCCAGGGTCACATATGAATTAGAGGTTGATCAATCATGTATATTATTAATAATGTATTTTAATTAAGGCAATACAAATAATATTGTGCCAATACTAGTAAAATCTTTACATTGAATGTGTTTCCTTCTGATGATGGAGTGGCCCAGAGAGAAGACATAAGAGTTTATGTTGAATTAAATGCCAGATAAATGCCAGGGAAAATTGTATGCATAATGCAGGATTTTTAATTATAAACAAGCCTGAAACAAACCAGGACTCTTATTTTTGTAAATGCTTTACTACTTCCAGTTGCACACTCAAAAATCTAAAATAGGAAAAATCCCGTCTTACACCCATCTACAACTTATAACAATGTAAAAACCATAAAGTAAACACTGTCATAATTCAGAAGAGGATAATAAGCAATCACTTGACATAAATGTGTGGTATTCATTCACGCACACTGGTTTAGCTATATAGCCGTTTGAAGTTTAATAAATCGCAATAGACCATTGTGTGATTCCGTTTTTT
Source organism: Sinocyclocheilus anophthalmus (assembly GCA_018155175.1). Taxonomy (NCBI): domain Eukaryota; kingdom Metazoa; phylum Chordata; class Actinopteri; order Cypriniformes; family Cyprinidae; genus Sinocyclocheilus; species Sinocyclocheilus anophthalmus. Next base: position 147,863 of record JADLZN010003897.1, on the reverse strand, counting down.
CTGTTGCAAAATTTAAGACATTCTATAATGATAATTAAGACTTTTGTTATGGAATCGCTTGAACCTTGCAAGTTTTAAACATCACTGCTACAATTGCACATACTTAAATATACTGAAGTAAACCTAAATGTTGAGCACAAGTCAAACGTATAGTCTGATAATGTGTATACATGCCAAACGGATAGCAAACTATGATAATATTATCTAGATTTATAGTTTAACTGTTGTAAAATAAAAAGTAAATAAATAGGACTGGAATGATTCAGTAGGAATATAACGCTTGCATTTTAAAGACAAAGATGTACTGCAGTCTGACTGAAATTTAAAATTTTACAGTGCATGTAAAATTACGTTGTTTCTTACTTGTACTACAAAACATGTGGTTGTAGTGTTATACTTTTCCAAATCAGTGTGTTAATGGCAGTCCTCAGGACCCACCTCCCAAAATGTTTTAGATATCTTACTAATTAAATTACCTGATTCAACTTAGCCTCTCCGGGTGAAACATGGGGTATCCATGACAAAACCTTCTGTGAGGCTGGAGTTGAGAAAGCATCGGTCTAAATTATTAAAAAAAAAAACAAAAAAGAAAAAACCTAGAATTTAGCTCTGAGCAGTGGACCAAGCAATGGAGTGAGGAGTTTGATTCAGCCACCAAGAGCACTCTAACCGCCATGTACTGTAGCATGTTTAGTAAGGGCAAGCATATGTTCATTAAAATAGCAGAATGCCACACATAGTGTTTGCAGTGGATGTTTGCACACATTTATTTTGTTCTGTCTAATGTGTGCAGTTTTCAGCGGGTTGCCTGTGATGCAAAGATTAAACCAAAATTAGTTTTGTCTTCCTCACAGAATACAATATGAATCAAACAAACCACCCTTTACGAGCACAAAGCTTCATACTAGGAAAACTTGAGAGAGCAACTTAACACGGATTCGACTTCAGATGATAACGAGATGCAATGAGATAAAATGAGAGGGGATACCAGGAAAGCAAAATGGCCTCTGGGCAGAATGTCTGTCTTACACAAGCAGAGCCTCTGGGTCGCTGTAGGCAACATTCACTGCAAATGACAGGCCCTGTATGTTTCTCTGAGCATCTTGTGAGACTCCACAGAGCAAATATTGGGCCAGTCACCAACACATGTCAACGCACACCAGCCCTGTCCCCATCAAGCGAAAGATGCGAGACGGAAGATTCGCAGACAAGTGGTTCGATTCCTCTGATCGTTATCAGTACACTGCTCTGTTTTCACCAAATTCTCATAAGAAATAATTTCACCTTGGGCTCAGTATATCTGAAACGGTCTCTGTTATTCAAGTATAGAAGATTATATGCACTGAAAACAGAAGAGAGCAAGATGTGAGTCAGATGCCTCTGAGGGACTGTAATGTTTTAAGATCTGAAAAAAAATGAAAAGCTACCTTTTAAATAAAAAAGACAACAAGAAAATGGCAGATATATTTGGCTGTCCGTGTAGAGTGTTAGTCACTGATACATAAAGGGACAGAGGACAACATTTGATGAGCCCTTGAATATGTACCATTAACATTTTCAGTGGCCCCTTCACTCAGTGCCGTCCAGACGCTAACCTCTTAACACTTTTACAACGGCATGACATACTTGCTAGACACAAAAACACAATGCAGACTGGTGAGACATTATAAACTGAAATATGTGTTTCAAAGCTTCCTTGATGGGTTGTTTTTATAATGCAATTATTTAACATATATAGTATTGCCATCAGTATTTAGCAATGCATAGCAATTGTTCCATATGCCTATCACAGCACTCATTTTAGACATGTTTACTCTGTATTTACTCTAAGATTAACTCCGGCACGTCATAAAATAAATAAAAATAAAAAAAACGGCCACGGAGAGTAAATACTGTGTCCATCTTCATTTCAGGCTGAAAAGCAACACAATTTGATTATTTTAAAGGGGCTGATTATTTTCTATACACACTGTGTATTACCCCTGGCATCATAATGAATCAGTTCCATAATAAACACTGATTCGAATTACTCTCAATTAATAAATAAAACAACCAAGATCAACTCACACTGGACATTACACTGCACACTACTCAGGGTGTATATTGGCAGATATTCTGTGCTGCTCTCTCTCAGCAGTAATGGGAAAACCCTGCGGGAATTCTCTGCAGGCCAGAACCCTAAAAAACATGAGGGAGCACACCTGGGGCCCAGCAGGTGTGGGATGTCCCACGAGAGGTTGTTGCCAGGTAGTAAACTTCTGGACCAGCTTCCCCCAGTGCTCAAAGACATCTAGATAAATGTGATAATCAGCAGCAAGCCCAAAAAAGACCTGTTTGCCAGAGGGGTGTAATTGTGTGTACTCACCAACATTTTTTAGATAATTCTTACATACATGTAGTCTCCTATTTCAGAGTAGAGATCATTTTTTACCCTGCCGTGCCCTAAGGACAGTCTGTGTTTACAGTGTAGCTCAGGCTTATTGTTGGTTATGTTTATGATTACAGTCATCATTGCAGGTTTAAGGAAACATTCACCCCAAAAATGGGAATTTTGTTATTATTTGCTTACCTTCAAGTTGTTCCAAATCATACGACTTCTATTCGTCTGTGTAACAGAAAAAAAATCTTTAAAATAGTCAATTTTTTGTTGCTTGATTCATTTTACAAGGCCCTGTAAAATACAGATGTGTCTAGAAGGCCACTGTCCTACTGCGTGCGAAATTCTCACACAAGCACATTATTATCGGTGCTTTGAAAGAGTTGTTCACTCGGTTTGTCCTGCGCTGCCGTTCAGCAGTTTTTGTGACCTTGTTGTCTGAATTGAATGTGATGAGATTTAAAAAAAAAATCTGTACTGCCAAACAAAGACACTATAGCTTGTTTTACTTTTCATTTGTGTTCTCGGAGCATACGCAAAACCATACCAGCAGTTTGATTCACTAATAAAGTACTCTTGAGAGTGAGATGGTTCTTTTTAATGAATCAATAAACATGCATCGCAAACTGCACAGTCTGATTCATAAACAAATGACTCATCACATGCCGGATCTTTTAATGAATCATTCACACGAATGCACAAGTTATTGAATCACTCACGCCAGAGTGCAGTTCTGTCAATGCTTTGTCGTTTCGTGAATGAATCCGTTCTGAATGAATCAAAAACAGGTTAGGTTCACGATTCAGTCACGGTTCACACATGAGCTGAGTTGTGTGGAGTGCTTTCTTGCTAAAACAGTTACCAAACTAAAGTAGCAAAGTTTAGAACACCTAGAACAAAAGTTCACTAGTTAAAGAGGATGTTTACTGGATGTAATCCACTGAAACTAAAACCTGCAAATCCATATAATGACTGTGAGCGAAGAAGATGTTATTATTATTATTATTTAAAATGTGCTCATGCAAAAAGCGATCAAAGAGCGCACATACACAGTCTGTTTGTTTGCAAATTAATAATAAGGGACTCAGGCGTCTAATAGTGTACGACTGCTGTATGTCCTTACTTCCATTACAGCCGTCATCCATCTAAACTTTACTGGTGAGATACTGGTTTGCTTTATTCAGCCCATACAAACTAGTAGTGATGTGACGTTCACAGTGTTGGGCAAGTTACTCTGAAAATGTAATTAAATTACTGATTACTCCTTTTAAAAGTAATCACGTTAGTGTTCTGATTACTTTATTTCAAAAGTAATTAGTTACACTACTAGTTACCTTACTTTTTTATGTGGCTAAACCCATGGACATTTACAGGAATCCCACAGCATAAATGCTCCCGATAAATATTTGTTATTAAAGCATCAATGTTCACAAAACACTGTTATTTTTACCTAAAGCAAGCATTGGCTGATGCATACATGGTTTGGCACGGCAGAATGCCAGCAAATAGCGCTGCTTTTATAATCTCTAAAAAGATGGCATCTCAGTTCATTGCAATCTCACAAAACTCTGTTATAACACAATGAATATATGCAAAATTAATCTTTCACAATGTCTACACTTCATGTCTTAAAATGAGAGGATTCGTGAGCATGCGCATTTCAGCACTGCACTCCTGACTGGCCATTGCGTTCCAGAAATCAACATTGCTCAACGCAGCAAACTCGTTTATAGCCTAAATAGAAACTTTGCCTATGTTTGCGCCTATTAATCATTTTTATTTTATATTAGTTCTTGTTGTCTTTGTGCAATAGATGAATAACAATTTATTTGTTTTAGATATTTTATGTTTAGATATTTCTATTTGCGGGAGTCCCGTGAATCATTTTAATCTCCCGCATCCCGCACACACACACAACACACAACATGAGTGTTACCTGTCTCCCTCGCCTCACTCTGTTGCGTCGGGTCTCGCGGGTGCAGGTCTCTAATCCACTGGCACTGGACTTGACCCTTTTTACAATCTAGATGATAAAACAATGTATTCTGTCAGCAATGTAACGTGGCAGTAACGTATAGAGACCTCGGCTTGTAACTATACTCTAATTCAGTGTTTCCCAACCTTTTTTTAGTCGCGGCACCCTTTGGAAATTTGAACAAATTTGTGGCGCACTACAAAATTAATTTTGTCACAATATTTGAATTTCTCACTTCGATATGATAATTTGAAAAGTAAAGATATTCGGTACAACAGGGAAGAACAGCAGAATATAATGTCATACAGATATTATTAATATTATTAAAAAAAATTGTCCATCAATGGTGGCAATCAGTAGGCTAATGTCTAATGAAGAGACCAATTTATATGACAGATTTTAATGTAGGCTTTTATGCATATGTAAACATTATTTAATTACCATTATAACTTTTTTTTATTTTACAGTGGGGTAATTTTGGTGCAGTAGCACAAGATAGCATGATTTCAAACTTTGAATTGAATAAAAATTGACAAGGAGGCTAAGCAGTTAATAAAATAAGAACAAATAAATAAATGAATAATGATAGCACAAATAAAAAGTAATGAAAGGCCTTCGAATTAAATAAATTGCTTTTTAGTTTTCAGGTAGGTCTAACAGTAGGGTTCTATGACTTTTTTTTTTTTTTTTACCAATTATCGAAATAATGTTTAGTCCTAGAAAGCTATATTATTATCAGAACACGTGAGCTTAACATAGCGGTTAGCAGATCAATGAATGAAAGGACAGCGTTACCAGAGTCGCCCATATGCCACACCATGTTACAACACAGTAGGGCTATTGCAGAGAGAAACAATACTGTACTACATCAATGTTTCCTGTCGGCTCAATATTTGAGTGGACTTTGCTGTTCCAATGGCATGAACAGTTATGAGTGGAGCGACTACGGCCCCCCCCCCCCCCCCCTGGCGGAGCGTACACGCATAGAGCGGGATAATACACAGAGCGTCACACCAAGTTAAAGTGAAACCTGAGCGGTGAACTAATATTCGGCAGCCGAAATTTCGGTGCATCTCTAATTATTGTCGACATCAGAAATGGATATTATATAATAGATGCTTTTTTGAACATTTTAGCAATTTACACCCCTGCTCTCGACAGACGGCACCCCGGTTGGGAAACACTGCTCTAATGACTATTTTGAAAATTATAACGCGTTAAAATTACTCCGTTACTAAAAAAAGTAATCAAATTACAGTAACGCGTTACTAAAGTAATGCGTTACTGCCCCAACACTGGGACGTTCGGCACCAAGGCTTTCAAAGCTTGTATTAAAAATGAAGCACGGTCCGGAGCTGTTCGTTTTGCAGTAACACGGATCTGTGACGTCCCGAAACTCGGTTTGCGCACGCAACCACGTGGACGGCTTCATTTTTGTTTGCGAACCTTTTGCGCAGGGTTCAAGAATCATTCACATATTTGATAAGAATAAATCATAATATGAATAAAATATTTACATGCGTAGTTTTGTGAATGTTTAGTTTGTATTAATCCCACTTCAGAAGCACTTCAACTGACCGTTCCACAATAATATTCCTTTATTTTGATCATGTATGCCTGAGCCATGCTTATTTTTTCATAAATTTATTTACAGACTCATTTATTTAAGTACAATGACATTTTTTTTATTGCTTTATGTTTTTTTTGTAGCAGAAATGTATTTATTATGTGAAACAGTCCAAAAATGGTTTTTGGTGGTTCGTCGCCCTATAAGAAACCACCCCTGATTTTTATTATTATTTTTTTAAAGTTCAACACCTGTCTGTGACACACTAGCAGTGTGTGAAATACGTAATAAGTGCCAGAAAGAACCGTGACATTAATGGGTTTTGTTGTTGTTGTGGGGGGGTATACATGTCTTTTGAAGACATGAGGTTGAGTAGGCCTAAATAATGACAGTTTCATTTTTGGATGAGCTATTGCTATCCATTTGAGATAAACACAGATAATATTTGCATGAGGCTTCCAGAAGCGATGATGTTTTTAAACAAATATGTCACACCATGAGAAGAATTATACAAATGTAAGTAAATGTTGCAGATCATTTACATGTTACATGGGAGTCAATCAATCATGTGAGGAACACTTGCAGTGTACTGCTGATGAAATATACTACAAAACACAAATAATAATGAAGCCATTTTTAGATTTGGAGTTTGTGCTGATTAAACCCACAATCAAGCTTGCATTTGCACGACTCTTGACAGCCACTCTTCAAGCTTTGTTTACATGTTTATCAAACACTAAAAGGACGAGGCAAGGGAAGCCAAGAAAAGTGCCACAATCTCATCAGCATTCCAGAGAGCTGGCTGGTCATGTTATCCTTGATAAGGAAACCTGGAGTAATTGGGGAAGAGAGCTTTTATTTCAGCCCTCATTATCTCCCCCTCCTTTCTGTTGAGTTTTAATTGTAATCCTTTTCTCCCCAAAATATCATTGACATTCATATTGTCCATGAGGTATCTGCAGCAAGATCTGAATAATATTAAGGTGTCCGACAAGGGACACTGGGGAAGAAAGGTTTGGGATTAGGAAAATTGAATTGATTGTGCGTTTGGAAAGGAAACAGCATGCAGCGAATGAATTTTAGTTGTGTACAGTATATTGCATTTTAAATATATTTTGTTTTTCTTTGTTAAAGGGACAGTTCACCCAAAAAAAGATTCGGTCCTTTTAAGAAGATATTCGAAGAATGTGTGTGTGTATGGTGGTACATAGAAAGTAAGTCATACAGATCTGGACAGGACATGATGATTTTATTCTTTTGGGGAAACCATCTAATTTTCATTTTCACCCAACAAGTTGCTTGAGCGGATTATCAAGATTTTAGCTCACTTTCATTATATGCAAAGCAGTGGCCAGGTTATTATTCAAAAGTGCACCATCTGTATTCCATGGAAGAATGAAAGTCATACAGGTTGGGAACGATGACATGAGGGAGAGTAAATGATGACCAATTAAAAATTTTTGTTGAACTAATCATTTAAAACAGATCTTGTATGCATGTACAATTAAAAAACAATGCCATGTTTATATGACTCATGTCGTTAATCACTTCAGGGGTAGCAATGATCATAAAAGTCATGCCAGGCTCTGCGTGAGTGCTTCAGATATGTCGCACCATATGAGCAAAATTTATCAAGGAACTAAAAATCATACCTGTCACCTTCGACTTCGCCCTGCTGAAATATGCACATGTCTGGAGGACACTATGTAAAGCAAAGGGGCAGTAAATTAATTTTAGATTGCATCTAGAGGACTACCTGGTAATTTTGGACTAAAAATAACTTGGAGGCACTTGACAACTAAGGACTGAGATGGATTACATGAGCAAAGTCAACTTGTTGAAAAGGTTTGTGGTTTTGACCTTTCTCACCTCAGTTGTATACTCATAGCTCACGGTACACATACAGATTGAATGGGGTTACTATGGTGAACTGCAAGTTTTTATTTTTATTTTTTTCCAGTACATGGCAAATAAAATAGACAGGCATTTTCCCACACATAAACAATGCTTTAAAGAGGGAAAGCATTTTTTCTTAGGTTTGTAAACATGCTTTTAACAACTACAGCAAAATACGGTAGATTACTGGTATATATATATATAGATATTATATACAGGGGCAAAAAAGAATTAGTCAGCCAACAATCTGTGCAAGTTCTCCCACTTAAAAAGATGAGACGCCTGTAATTTTCATAATAGGTATACATCAACTATGAGAGACAAAATAAGAAAAAAAAAAATCCAGAAAATCACATTGTAGGATTTAAAGAATTAATTGGTAAATTCCTAGGTAAAATAAGTATTTGGTCACCTACAAACAAGCAAGATTTCTGTCTCTCACAGATCTGTAACTTCTTCTTTAAGAGGCTCCCTGTCCTCCACTGGTTACCTGTATTAAATGGCATCTGTTTGAACTCGTTATCAAAATAAAATACACCTGTCCACAACCTCAAACAGTCAAACTCCAAACTCCACCATGGCCAAGACACAAGAGCTGTCAAAGGACACCAGAAACAAAATTGTAGAACTGCACCAGGCTGGGAAGACTGAATCAAGCAGCTTGGTGTGAAGAAATCAACAATTATTAAAAAATGGAAGACATACAAAACCACTGATAATCTCCCTCGATCTGAGGCTCCACACAACATCTCACCCCGTGGGGTCAAAATGATAACAAGAACTGTGAGCAAAAATCCCAGAAACACACGGGGGGACCTAGTGAACGACCTGCAGAGAGCTGGGACCAAAGTAAAAAAGGCTACCATCAGTAACACACTGCGCCGCCAGGGACTCAAATCCTGCAGTGCCCGACGTGTCCCCCTGCTTAAGCCAGTAAATGTCCAGGCCCATCTGAAGTTTGCTAAAGAGCATTTGGATGATCCAGAAGAGGAATGGGAGAATGTCATATGGTCAGATGAAAAAAAAATAGAACTTTTTGGTAAAAACTCAAACTTGTCGTGTTTGGAGGAGAAAGAAAGCTGAGTTGCATCCAAAGAACACCATAACTACTGAGAAGCATGGGGGTGGAAACATCATGCATTGGGACTGTTTTTCTGCAAAGGGACCAGAACAACTGATCCGTATAAACGAAAGAATGAATGGAGCCATGTATAGTGAGATTTTGAGTGAAAACCTCCTTTCCATCAGCAAGGGCATTGAAGATGAAACGTTGGCTGGGTCTTTCAGCATGACAATGATCCCAAACACACCGCCAGGTCAACGAAGGAGTGGCTTCGTAAGAAGATTTCAAGGTCCTGGAGTGGCCTAGACAGTCTCCAGACCACAATCCTACAGAAAATCTGTGGAGGGAGCTGAAAATCCGTGTGCCAGCGACAGCCCAAAACATTACTGCTCTAGAGGAGATCTGCATTGAGGAATGGGCCAAAATACCAGCAACGGTGTGTTAAAACCTTGTGAAGACTTACAGAAAAGTTTGACCTCTGTCATTGCCAACAAAGGGTATATAACAAAGTATTGAGATGAAATTTGTTATTGACCAAATACTTATTTTCACCATAATTTGCAAATAAATTCTTAAAAATCCTACAATGTACTTTTTGATTTTTTTTTTTCTCATTTTGTCTCTCATCGTTGAGGTATACCTATGATGAAAATTAAATTTTTAAGTGGGAGAACTTGCACAATTAGTGGCTGACTAAATACTTTTTTCCCCACTGTATATATATATATATTATATATATATATAGTAAGATATATATATATGATATAAATATATATATATATATATATCTATATATCAGATCAGAAGGAGCTTTATACCAAAGTTGTTTACACACACAATGAATTTGACTTGGCGACAGGAGCTTCCAGTGCAGAAGAAAGTACAAACATAGTGCAGACATGCATGATAGTGCAGACATACATAGAGTTACACAGTTAAGATGAAATAACACTAATATAAGAAAACAGAATAATAATACTGCACTATATATAGAAATAAAAATATAGAGAAAAAAAGTACTTTAAATTAATGTACAGATATGTTATCTGCAAGCGTAGTTTGTGTAATTTAAAATATACAGTTTAAAAGTGTGAGTTATGATGTACAGTTTGTAGTTGTGAACTTTTTAATCGTTCAGGCTGAATATGGCCTGCGGGAAAAAAAACTGTTCTTATGCTTGGCTGTTCTGGTGGTCAGTGCTCTGTAGCGCCAACAGTTTGAAGAGAGAGTGGGCTAGGTGTGTGGGGTCCAGAGTGATTTTCTTAGCCCCTTTCCTCAATCTGGAAGTGTAAAGATCTTGGAGGTTGAGCAGGGGGGAACCAATAATCCTCTCAACAGTCCTGACTGTCCGTTGTAGTCTCATGATGTCTGATTTGGTAGCTGAACCAACCAGACAGTTATGGAGGTACAAAGGAAAGACTCAGTGATGGCCACGTAGAACTATTTCAGCAGCTCCTGTGGCAGGTTGCACTTCCTCAGCTGGCGAAGGAAATACACTCTCTGCTGGGCCTTTTTGACAGTCGAGTCATTGTGAGTGTCCCACTTCAGGTTCTGAGAGATGGTGGTGCCCAGGAACCTGAATGACTCTACTGCAGTCACAGTGCTGTTCATGATGGTGAGTGGGGGGAGTACAGGGCGGTTTCTCAGTCCACTATCATCTCCACTGTTTTGATCGCAGACTTTAGGAGAAACCCCCTTGCCTCCCCCCCACTCCCTCTGAACAGCACATGAACAGGATACAGCTTACAGCATTTCTCATTCATTCATATGGAACCGTAAACGGACAAACTGATTGTTGCACACCTCTGACTGAAATTCAATGAAGTGCATCCAGTTGACGTTACACTTTCTCCAGTAGGAAGTAATACATGCTGCATTCACGCCATGTTGTAATTACTGTAATTTTGACATGACAACACGTGACGTTCTACTTGGAGCTGTTCACACACTTTGACTTGGACATGCCAATTATCGGACTATCAATGCCTAAACATGGCGCCTAATGAATCCGAGGTGGTCAGGTGGTAGTAGTACAAGTTGTAAGGTGCATTCACACCATATTGTAAATGCAGTGATTACGAGATACCAACTTGTAAAAAGCATTCACGTCCTTGTTAGAACTCGTAATTGCAACTTGTGAACTGGGAATTTTCTGAGAGCTACAACATGTACCTCCTGACCACCCTTAAGTGCTATGTTTAGGCATTGATAGTGCAATAGCTCCAAGTCCGGGTCCAAGGGTGTGAACAGCTCCAAGCAGAATGTCACGTGTTGTCATCTCAAAATCACAGAAATTACGATGATTATGTTCATAATGGACAACGATGTCTGAAAAAAAAAAAAAGCATCTGCAGTCCGGCGCCGAGAAAAGAAAAAGTAAAAAAGCCCAAGATGAAGCCCTTTCAGGTACGTTCATAATCCTGTGAAACATTTTTGGCTGTTGACGTTAATAACGTTTAATAACGTTAATTCATGTTTTAATTATCATATGATGAGCTCATTGACGACTCCAGAAAAAGCAGGAGTGTGCCTTTGTAAATTCTGAAATTTGGAATGCTCGAGCAGATTATGTATATCAGTGTTGATATTCGGAGTGTCTATTTACACTAAGTGCAAATAGACCGCCTTGTTGGCAGAAGCTATTTACACTAACTCCGCCCACCTATGTGTGATTGAGCTAGTCAATGCTACAAAAGACTATTGGCAAGCAACAGCTCCATTGGGTAAAGTGTTTCGTAGGGTCCCACTTTATATTAAGTGGCCATAACAACTAAGTACTTACATTTAACTTAATAATTTGGTACAATGCACATATTTTGTACATACATGTTTTTACATTATACTTATACTTATTAAAAATGGCCTTTGTAGAATTACATATGCAACTCATTTCTACAACTACATTTATAATTACACTGTTGACCCATCCCTTACACCTTAACCCACCCTTAAACTTACCCAAACCACCAAACCTGTCCCTAACTTTACCCATATCCCACCTCAATAGCAGCAATAGTGTTTTGCAATACAGTATGAACACAATAAGTACATTGTAATTATTTTAATGTGGTACAGAATAGTTCAAGGCCCACTTAATAAACATTGGAACTGTTGTTTTGAGGCGAGTTCGAATCAGAGCTTTGCTGCACTTGTTCTTCTCCTTTCCCCATCACATATCAGATTGGAAAGGCGTTTATTTTCAATAAAAATGGAGGAAATAATCAAAAAGTTGAAAATAAAGTATTGGGTAGGGTTAGGGTCGGTGTAAGGAGGGCTTTTTTTGTCCCAATATGGTGACATCCATTTTTTTATTTGAATAAAAATTATCATTTACACTGAATATGTTATTATTGCATACTGTTTTAGAATTTATACACATGAGGTGAGTAATGCACAGTTGCAATAAAGTGTAGGCAGAAAATCATGCTATTTTATTATAGTGTAAATGGAATCTATAGCTATTTGAACTTGGTGTAAATAGCATATAGCTAAGAAAATACTGCTATTTTCACTTAGTGTAAATTTAATCCATTGCTATTTGCACTTAGTGTAAATAGCATCTATCGCTAAGCAAATATGATATTTTCACTTAGTGCAAATACCCGCTGCCATTGATTTTTTTATTCAGTTATTGTTTATTTTGATAATATAAATATTTTTTTTTAATGTTTGTAATTATGTGTAATTTTAGCTATTAAATTTTAGGGCACCCATTTGGCCAGCAGCGGCCCTGTATATCAGACTATGTGCATTAAACTGAAGTAGTGGAAATTAATAGACTTAACACAGAATTAAGAACTCTAGAGTTTGATTTTCATCGCTTTTGTTCACATCTGATTCGAAATGGTTATATCTTGAAACACAAAAAATTTGTCAATGAGGCCATTTTTAGCAGCCATTGCAGCCATCATTGCACTTTCTCTGTTTAATGAGGATTAGTTGAGTAATGCTTGGAAAATAAAGTGACTATTATTAGTAATAATTGGGCATCAGCTAGTAGTAAAAAAGCAAAAAAAAAGAATAATCATGAATATCAGCAATTTGGGTTATTTTTTATTTTACAAATTAATTTTTGTTTACAAAAATAAATCATATTTGTACCCATACATCAGTTAATACTTCAGATCATATTAAAATTAGATCAGTTTCTGTACAAATAAATAAATATTTTAAAGTAATTAGGTGGTTATTAATTAAAACTAGTTATAATAAATATAAATATTTAGACTCTGCTTTAAGATTACTTGACCTATCAGGGCTCAACCGTTCTGTACAATTTAAGAAGGTCAGTCCTGGGTAAGGGAAATAACTGCTTACTGTACCTAATCCACAGAGCAGTAGCATGAATCTGCATGATTGGGACGTGGTTATGAGCAAACAAAGAACAACCCAAGTGTGATAACAAGTAAGCTTTATAACTACATAAAATCACTAACTTAGTTCCTTAACATACAAACACACACACAGCAGTTTTTCCAGTTGGTATAGGAAATTGATTAAAGCTTAGGCAGTAAAGAGAAAATAAATAAAGCATGACGCTATGGGACCATTGGATATTCAGCAAGTCTACAGCCTGAAGGAAACATCAGCTTAGTTCAAACACACCTTTGTAAAAAAAAAGTGTAACTGATACTTAATGTATCAAATTAATAAGACTAAGTTTTGAAAATTGCCGTCTTGGTTGTCTGAAAGAGATTCCTGATGCAATTTTAAGGCCCAAGATCTTGCTGAAATTAGTTGCTGAAAAGAACCAGTTTGAGTCAGAGTAACTTGATGAATGGAAAGTCCAGCAGGTAACAACGTAAAGGCCCCACGCGCATAAACTTAGGGTGTCCTTAGGAGCGTTATAGCTCACATCTTCTCAGAATCTAACAGAAACGCAGACTGGAGGCGGGTCACTGATGTGAGGCCTTTAAGGCCTGACAAGATTCACACCTCTCAGGATGAGCTTGTCCAATGAGAAAGGCTGAAATTCCAAGCGGGAGTTTGGAAAAACTGGGGAGTTGTATGACCCTTTGTGTGAAAGCATGGTAATTTGCATATGGAACTTGAATCGAAATTACTAAAGATTCTCAGAACACTAATATATTGCCTAGGTATCAACATATAATATACACTCTCAATTAGATCATCCGAAGACTAATTCATAGATACTAAACATGGTAGGATTACATATAGGTAAGATTGCATGAATGAGTGGTTCTTTCATAAGCCTGCAGAAAACAGTATACAATATAAAAGACAATATACAAGGACAGTAACAACATACACAATGACCTGAAGGATATGTGTGTTCATTCAAAGAAAGGTTTTCCTATTAATTAATTAGAGAACAGTTAATTTCTCTTGTCTTTCCTATAAGGAAAATGAGTGAGTTTCTCTATCCGCATTCCTTTGGGCAATGAAACCAGTGATATCAGCATTGGTTGCCATGGAATCAGAGGCCTGTTCGTTCGCAGACATCCTGGCACCCAGCATGTTTATTGGGTGAGGGGTCTGTGATTATTTGTTAATCTAATGAATAATTGATTTGTTAAATCAAATGAAAAATGGTGTGTCTGATTAGTCCAGACGCTACAGGTGCTATCATAATTTGTTTATGATAGTGCAGATAAATGCTGTTCCATAAGCCTTTGTCCAGGAACTATGTCAAAGTAGAACTGTAACATAACATTTTTCGTTACAAAAAAAAAAAAACACATAGAAAGGGAACACCTTCCGTCCACGAAACACCACTGATCAGCAGATAGGGAATGCATGCTTCTCTGAGCATGTAAATCAACTCTCCGCTATACATCGGGCGCAAGGGTGCCATGCTAAAACAGTCCAAAAAGGTCAAAACTGAAGGATGACTCTGACCTTTGAGACCTGCAGGTCAGACCAGCGTACAGTGCTTAACATTTGCGTGGGCAGAAGTTTAAAAATATCTGGGTGAATTAGATTACACTTGGCATTCCTACCTCCCCTGTTTTGTGAGAAATACTGTGTGTTTTTCGCAGCATTTGAATCCTTCCCTTTAACTTGTCAGCGCTTTGATTCCTTGACAGATTTCCTTGCTGCATTTTTGCTTCAGTGCCATCATGCTCTGTTTTCTCCGTACTTTCTGGATCTGCCTCATGTCTCATCTGACATGTGCGCAGAGACAGCCCTCTGCTCATCTGATATTTTCCATATACTGTGTACAGGATTTGGCGATCTGCTATGCAAGGTAACAAGTGAATCAGTGCCAAATAACAACTGTATGCCGTGTCTTTCCATGCATCCTGTTGTTGGACTTTTTTTGGGAATGTTTGACGGGCAACAATTCTATTTTGGTCTTTATAAAAGTTGTGTTTTGTTTATATGATTAGATTTTGCTCAGCACGAATCTGTGATATGTTTCCATGCTGGTTTCATCGCACCACATCAAATGATAATTATCCAAGGATTTGATCAAAACAAAAAGATGTCTATGTTTTTTCCCCAAGCAAAACTATTCTTTCTGTTATATGTCATTTGACAAGTATTTGCTCCAGAATGTTGTCTCGTGAGATTAGGGAGGAGAAGTGAGAAATAGTCACACCATCAAATCTGGGGCACCATTTCACCTGCTGAAGTCTGCCGTCCCAAAAGTAAAACTTTCTTCTTTTGCTGTCTTGTTTTCGGTTAGCGATTACATGGATTTGGGCAAACAACAAAAAGATGTAACTAATGCACTACGTCCATTTGCAGCGGAGAAACCGAAGTCTATAACAGCAAACCCAGACACCAGTTAGTGTTGTATTCTGCAATGTTTGGTTTAATAATTTGAGAGTCATGGTCTGGTAAGACCGACAGAACTGACAGAATCAGTGCACTTTCACTAATAATGAACAAAGCTGTGTGGGTGTTCTGCTTTGAATTCGTAATGAACTGGCAATGGGGTCGGCGAGGTGACTGTGACCAATATAAAGACATAGCAGTTGCTTTTTATGAACAAAAGAAGTATTTCATGAAAAAAGGGTGGTAGCGAAAAGGTAGGAGTGAAAATTGTTCTAAAAGAAGTTGTCAGATTATTAGGATGCATACTGTGAACCACAGCAGATTATATAAACAAAAAGCATATTCAAACCTAAGCACATAATTAATATGACTGTCGTTCTGTTTGCATGCCATTTGGTTGCTTTGCTGTTGTCACTTTTACTCTATTTTTTTAGAGTTATGTCTCTGCCAAACATAAGAGAAGGTTTACAGGCGATGTAGCACAATCTTACACAACTGCAGCTGTACCGCAGAGAGCACCGCAGAACGGGTGAGGGGTCAACACAGCAACAGTTGGGGAATGCTGCAGGGATGTACATAAAATTGGATCTGTCATTTCTGAAAATTGTAGAGTTGATTTGATCCTCCTCAGGCAAGACTTTGTGTAACCGGCGTTGTCCATACAGGCTGATGAAGACAAATTACAGGTATTCTTCCCATGTAAAATACCACTAAAACTCTTGTTTTTAAATTAATCTTAAAAGTTAATGCCACTTGATGATGTGGCAATATGCATGATTCACATTGTTAATCAAGTGATTATAGATATATCAAACGAACTTGATTATCTTGTTTGTTTGTTTTTCCGTAACTCATTAATTACAATCATCTGTGTTCACAGCTGTAATTCATCAGACGTGGCTAAACAGAAAATATATTATAATAAAGCAAAAAGCCACAAAAGTGATTTCTTAGGCATGAAAAAGGGGTTTTAAAAAACAATATGATAAAAGACACTAATGTTAAATAAATAATTAACTTAATTATTAGTAATTTAGTAATGATGATAACAATAAACAATTGTTCCACCAAGTAATATAGTTCATTAAGCTAGTTATAGGTTGTTTACAGACTCCATTTAGCATTTTGTGCATTAATTAAAGGAAAAAAAAATATCTCTAATTTGTTTAGTTTTTTTCTCCATGAAACACATAATTATACATTTTGAAGCATCCTAAGGCAGATTCATGTAAGGACACTTCATTATGAAGTGTAAAGATCTAAAAGTGTGATGATCAGACCAAAACAAATAATTTACTCTTGATCTTCTCATCTCTGCTAAACTAATTTCTCATGCTATAGGTTTGACAAAATTGAAGTTGCAAAAATGTGTGCAAGAGGGTGACATTTTGAGGGATTGTACAAGTTGGGTCATGCAAAAATGTACAAGCCAATCCTAAATCTAACAATAAAGAACGTCTAGGTTACTTGTGTAACCCTCGTTCCCTGAAGGAGGGAACGGAGACGTTACGTCAGTGACTGACGAATTGGGATCTCGCCCGAGAGCCCAATCACCTTCGAGTGTTAACTAAACAAGCCAATGACAGTTGGCGTGCGTGTTTCGCCACGCGCACCCCGCCCCGCAGCGCGGGTATAAAAGGAGAGCGCGTGCAAACGCACATCAGTTTTTCGCTGAGGAGCCGAGACTACGTGCCCCGGCCGTACAGCGGTGGTACAGCAGCTGTGGCGATGGGGCGTGACGTTTCCGTTCCCTCCTTCAGGGAACGAGGTTACACAAGTAACCAAGACGTTCCCATTCAGTCAGTCACGTTCAATGTACGTCGTGACTGACGAATTGGGATGCGTATGGTAAACGCCACTATTGCTGACCCCCTCCCGTGCCCTGCGGAAGCCTCAAGTCCCCCCACACCAGCTGGGCGGAAGATAGGACAGCGGCTAGGCAGAGGTGTCCGCCACTGCTGTTCCATACAGTGGTGCATTGGATAACACTGGGAAAGCGTACCCAGTTGGGACGCTACGGAAGCCACATCCCGCACATAGGAGGTATCATGTGGAATTACACATATGGACTGGCCCAGGGCAGTACTACATGTGGAAGTCCCTGCGGTAGACTCAATCCGCCTGGGGTGAGATAACTACGCAGTAGAGATGGCAGCGAATGACTGCCAGGGAAGTCACGGGCTTACCGTGAGGGGAGCCGTACCGTGGAAGAATACACATGTGGGATCACCCGAAGGGGGAATCACTACACACGGGCACCTAGCCCAGCACAAGGGCTGACCTTGGGCATGCACACGAGTGCTGAGCCTGGCGTCTGGCGCTCCGCCACGCCTGACTGCCGAGGGTGCGGGAGGAACTCCACCAAGGTTTGCCAAGGGGAACTGATTGAGGAGCACAAAGCGCACGTATCCAGTCCGGTGAGGGGAATGGCGCAGCAAGCGTGATTGACACAGAGCAGGTCCTGTTTTACTGCCTACCTGAGGCGAGTACACGTGAGGACACGGGCTCTACACGGAGATTTTAGAATCTCGCAAACGTGTTAGGCGTCACCCTGCCGGTAGCTCTACAGATGTCTGCTATCGAGGCGCCCGCGCCAATGCCCAAGAAGATGCCACTCCTCTCGTAGAGTGTGCTCTCACTCCGAGGGGGCATGGTAAACGTTGGGCCTGGTATGCCAAGACTATAGCCTCCACTAACCAGTGGGCAAGTCTTTGTTTGGAGACAGCCTTTCCCTTCTGCTGACCTCCAAAGCAGACAAAGAGCTGTTCTGAGGTCCTGAAGCTCCGCGTACGGTCCACATAAATGCTCAGAGCGCGAACGGGACAGAGCAGAGTGACGGTTGGGTCTACCTACTCCTGGGGCAGTGTTTGCAAGTTCACCACCTGATCCCTGATAGGCGTGGTGGGAACTTTGGGCACATCTCCGGGCCGGGGTCTCAGGACAACGTGAGAGTTACCCGTCCCGAATTCTAGGCACGAATCGTCGACCGAAAATGCCTGCAGGTCCCCTACCCTCTTGACCGAGGCCGATGCGGTGAGGAGCGCTGTCTTTAATTACAGAAACTTAAGCTCTACTGACTGCAAAGGCTTCGAATTTCTCCTCCCTTCAGGGCCATGAGGACTCGATGAGATCCCAGAGGGTACAGGTTAGGTCGCGGAGGATTCAGCCTCCTTGCCCTCTGAGAAACCTGATGATCAGGTCGTGTTTCCCTAGAGACTTACCGTCTACTGCATTGTGATGTGCGGCAATGGCGGCAACATAAACTTTGAGGGTGGAGGGAGAAAGCCTTCGCTCCAAGCCATCCTGCAGAAAAGAAAGCACGACTGCGATCGGTCCCCCCCCATACCCCCCGCACATAATTTTTTTCATCTTCGGGGGTCTTCCCGGCGGGAAGAGCACCAATCGACGAACAGGTTCCACTTCAGCCTGTAAGCGTGTCTAGTAGACGGGGCTCTGGCTGAAGTGATGGTGTTTACTACCGCTAGGGGTAACCCACCTAGAACCTCCGCGTCCCGTCCAGGACCATAAGTGGAGATTCCACAAGTTTGGACGCGGGTGCCAGAGGGTGCCCCTTCTCTGAGAAAGGAGATCCCTCCTCATAGGAATTCGCCAAGGAGGGGCTGTCGCGAGGAGCACAGTTCGGGGAACCAGGTCCGACTGGGCCAGTATGGCGCCACCAAGAGGACCTGCTCCTTGTCCTCCCTGACCTTGCACAGTGTCTGCGCGAGAAGGCTCACTGGGGGAACGCATATTTGCGTAGGCCCCGAGGCCAGCTGTACGCCAGTGCGTCCGTGCCGAGGGTCCCCTCGGCCAGGGAGTAAAACAACTGGCAATGGGACGTGTCCGGGGAGGCAAACAGGTCTACCTGAGCGTCTCCAAAGCGTCTCCAAATCAGCTGGACGGTCTCGGGGTGGAGTCGCCATTCTCCCTGAAGGGCGGGCTGACGTGAGAGCTCGTCGGCTTGCCGATTGAGCTCGTCCTGGGAATTGCCGCGGCGCGAAGCGACCTCATATGCTTCTGACTCCAGAGGAGGAGATTGCGGGCGAGTTGCGACATGCGACGGGTGCGTAGACCGCCCTGGTGGTTGATGTGTGCAACGGTCGCAGTGCTGTCCGTACGGACCAGTACGTGCTTGTCGTGTAGCAGCGATTTGAAGCGGCGCAGAGCCAGCCATACTGCTTGCAACTCGAGGCAGTTGATATGCCTCTGTAGTCGGGGCCCCGACCAGAGCCACGCAGCTGCATTCCCACTGCACATGGCACCCCAGCCCCCGGCGGAGGCATCTGTTGACACAACAAAATGCCTGGATACTTGCCCAAGGGACAACCCTGTCCAAAGAAAGGCAAGATCTGACCAAGGGCTGAAGGTGTGACGGCAGAACGGGGTGACTGAAACCCGGTAAGTGCCGTGTCGCCATGCCCATCTCGGGACCCGGTCGTGAAGCCCACGCTGAAGCGGTCTCATATGAAGCAACCCGAGCGGCGTGACAGCGGCTGCGGATGCCATATGCCTCAGGAGCCTCTGAAATTGTTTTAGTGGAACTGCCGTCTGGCACTGGAAGGACCCCAGGCAGTTCATCATCGACTGCGCACGCTCTACTGAGAGACGTGCCGAGAGGTTGACCGAGTCCAGCTCCATGCCGGGAAAAGAGATCCTCTGCATCGGGGGGAGTTTGCTCTTTTCTCAGTTGACCCGAAGCCCCGATCGGCTGAGGTGACTGAGCACCATATTCCTGTGTTCGCACAACTGCGCTCGGGACTTGGCCAGTATGAGCCAGTCGTCGAGGTAGTTGAGAGCGCGAATGCCCGCTTCCCTCAATGGAGCGAGGGCTGCCTCCACGACCTTGGTGAAGATACGAGGCGACAGGGATAGTCCGAAGGGTAGGACCTTGTACTGATATTCTCGCCCTTCGAACGCAAAGCGGAGAAACGGGCTGTGTCGAGGGAGAATCGAGACATGAAAGAACGCGTCCTTGAGGTCGACCGCTGTGAACCAATCGCAAGGACGGACGCATTGAAAGATGCGTTCTGCGTCAACATCCTGAACGGGAGATTGTGAAGGGCCCAGTTCAGCACGCGCAGGACCAGGATTGGTCGTAACCCACTGCCTTACTTGGGTACGATGAAGTATGGGCTGTAGAAGCCCGACCTCATCTCGGATGGAGGGACCGGCTGTATCGCATCCTTCACCAGCAGGACTGTGATCTTTGCACGCAAGACAGGAGCATCCTTGTCTGGCACAGTGGTGAACCGAATGCCCCTGAACTTGGAGGGCGCCGGGCGAATTGAATCGCGTAGCCGAGTCTGATGGTTCCCATGAGCCAGCGAGACGGCCTGGGGAACGCTAACCAGGCCCCCAGCGACCGAACAAGCAGAACTAGGGAAACCACCGACGTACCCACAGTGGGGCAGCAAGGTGGAACACAGGGACCCAACCCGGGAAGCCGTGCGTCCCAGGGTGGGGTCTGAGTGCGCAGCGCGCGACTTACCTGGTTCCACTGCTGGGCAGAGGGCTCGTGAGGAGGCGTAGCGTCCTCGAACTGAACCCTGCTGCCCATTAGCGAAGGGAGAGGGGCCGGCTGTGTGGAGACCTGGTCTCGCGTCACTGCCATCCTCTCCTCCCAAAAAATTGTGAGCCGCGAGAAAACAGGAACCCCTCTCTTCTGTTGAGGTTTTGGGCACCACTGGCTCCAGTGGCGGAATAGAAAAAACCAGGAACAAAGGTTTCTCCACCCGGCCCTCTGCCGGGGGAAAGAGCGGTGCAGTCACCATCTCCTGAAGAGCCTGATCCAAGAACCCCCGGTTCCGCCCGTCCCAAATAAAAAAAAAAAAAAAAAAAAAGGACGCCGCCCGCCTGGCGCTTCACGGCTTGGCAGTGCGGAGACTGGCTGCGCCTCTTTCCTTCTGCCCTCTCCACGCTTCGTCCGTTGTGAAGGCTGCTGCTGCAGCCGAGCTGGAGCGGAGATTGAGGCCACAGGAGGGCGCTCTCGGCGATGAGCAGACAGTGGGGCTGCAGCCGGCGGTGGGGTGGCTAAAGCAGCCGACCGCTGGGGCAGGATGTGTTGAGATGCCTCCGTCTGCTTCTGTGCGGCGTAAGAACTGTTGGGCAGAGCCCTCCCCCGCGTCGCCGAATAGGCCGGCCTGGGAGATCGTGGAGTCCAGGAAGCGATGCTTGTCGGCCTCCCTCATATGTGCCAAGGTCAGCCATAGGTGGCGCTCCTGGACCACCAACGTGGACATCGTCTGACCCAGGGCCTGCGCCGTGACTTTCGTCGCCCTTAGCGCGAGGTCCGTCGCTGTGCGCAGTTCCTGCAGCACACCTGGGTCTGCACCACCCTCGTGCAGCTGCTTCAACTCCTTGGCCTGGTGGACTTGCAGGAGGTCCATGGTGTGCAGGGCGGAAGTGGCCTGTCCAGCAGCGCTGTAAGCCTTAACCGTCAGAGCGGATGAGAACCTACAGACCCTGGACTGAAGTGCTTGAAAAAAAAAAAAAACTTTTACCACTCCATGCTTCTCGCTCCGCGGCCGAGCGTCACGCGCTCTCAACCGGAGGGATGTCCACATACCCTTGGGCCGCCCCCACCGTCGAGGGTGGTGAGGACGGAGGAGGTATCAGGTCTGTTTCGGGCAGAAAAATGTGCCTTCCAAGACTTAGTGACCTCCTCTTGCACTTCCGGGAAGAATGGAACCGGATGCGGCTGCCGACTTCCCCTGCCGCCCCCTGAACCAATCATCCCAGCCTCGAGCGTTTCGGGAGAAGGAGGAGGCCTCCAGTGCAGCCCGATGCTCTTAGCGGCCCGGAAAGCATAGCGGTCAGCTCTGGATCTGTCTCGGGCAACGCCACTCTACCTGACGTTGGCAGCGCAGCCGAATCCTCATCTCCAGAGCTTAGCTCGCCCTCCGATGCAGCGATCGACATCCTGTCCTCTGCCTGTAACCCGCACAAGATGCTGGACCCCGCCCAGTCCGAGGACCCAGCACACTCGTCCGAGAACACCAGTGGTGCGCATGCTTGAGGAATGAGAGGCCCGCGTAGACGTACTCGACGGGGAAGCTCTCATTGTAACCCTCAGGTCTCCCTGCCCATGAACCGAAGTAGCCCTCCGAGAACCAGAGGAGCTAGGGCGGGGCATGGCAAGGGGGATACCCCCCGGTTTAATGAGAGGTATCTAGACCGCAACGTCGCGATGGTCATGTTCCCGCACTGGGAACATGACTCATCCATGAGCGCTGTTTCAGCGTGCTGTAAGCCCAGGCACGTGACACAGCAATCATGACCATCAGATGAAGCTAGGAAAAGACCACATCCAGAAACACACGAGCGGGAAGCCATCTTTAAAAAGACGCCCGTCGCTCGTGGAGCTCTTTTAGACATTTGCTCTTTTAGGAAAAAAGGAAACACTCTTTTAGAGAGAGCGCTGAAGCGCCCAGGGGAGGTCGCGGCGAGACCGCAGAATGGCAGCTGCAGCACGCCAAAGATGAGCAGCACTGAATGGCAACCCCCGCTGACGCGCCGTAACACCAACGCCAGCTGTTTCTTCCAAACACTCGCGGAGATTCGTCCTGAGAAGGCTCGGCTCCGAAGCGAAAAGCTGATGTGCGTTTGCACGCGCTCTCCTTTTATACCCGCGCTGCGGGGCGGGGTGCGCGTGGCGAAGCACGCACACCAACTGTCATTGGCTTGTTTAGTTAACACTCGAAGGTGATTGGGCTCTCGGGCGAGATCCCAATTCGTCAGTCACTGACGTAACGTTGAACGTGACTGACTGAATGGGAACAATCCTTAACCTAAACCCTATATTTAACCATGATTGTAACACAGGGAAAAAAGGAAACTACTGCAAGCTATACCTTTTTATATGAGCTAAGTCATATGAATTAATGAGAGCGTATATGTCATTGATATAAATTTGCATTAGTTATTGTGTACATTGCAATTTAATGTGTAATTTTGAATATGTAGAATAGGGAATGACATACAGAATGCTAAATTACATTGAATTCAACTGATGCTGAGTTCACAGGTGTGTGTATGGATGTATTTTTTTTTTTTTTTGAATGGCTTTGAATGTGGTTCAACCAATCAAACTAGTTCAGATTTACAACTCAAATCAAGCATACAGTAAGAGTGGTTTATGGTGTATTCCAGTTTTCTACTTATGCACATCTAGATGTGTTTTGTAATTCCTACTGAAGGGCATGAAATATCCAAAATTTCTTTCCAAAAAGAAGCTTGACTAAGAAGCCTTTCCACAAGTCACATGTTTATCTGTTCAAGCTGTCCCTACCACATGCTGTGGCCCAGCCTAACATATGTACAGCATTTACAGACATTCTTCTTCATCTTTGTTCTTAGCTTTTTCTTTTCTTTTTTTTTTCATTTGAATGCTGCAACCAAAGTGCAAAACAAAAGTGACAGAGAAGTGATGAGAAGAAGTGTGAAATAAATGTGCAAATGGGGTGTGGATTTTTGATCTTCCATGCATGATGTTTTTTTAATAGCACCTTTGGGGGAAGCGTTGGTTAGAGCGTTGGACTCATAACCCAAAGGCTGTGGGTTCGAGTCTCGTACCGGCAGGGATTGTAGGTGGGGGGAATGAATGTACAGCACTCTCTCCCACCTTCAAAACCACGACTGAGGTGCCCTTGAGCAAGGCACCGAACCCCCAACTGCTCCGGGTGTGTGTTCACAGTGTTTGTGTGTTCACTGCTGTGTGTGTGCACTTTGGATGGGTAAATGCAGAGCACTAATTCCAAGCATGGGTCACCATACTTGGCCACATGTCACTTCACATGTTCACATGTAAAACAGGGTATAATCATTCCTAATATTTTATTATTTATTATTAATTCTTATTTTGTCTTTTTCATTTAAATTATAAAATTTGAGAGCATTATATATTTGTCAATTGCAGTGGACACTGTGCATGAAGGTTGTAATGTAAGTTTTTGCATATGCAAAAAATAAATGTTACACAACTGAAAGCTGCATATATACGCAAAGAAGGGAAAAAACAAAAAAAGCAAGAGAGACCCAAAAGACAAACCCAGCCCCTAACCCCCACCCCTCTAAACACACACACACATCCCTATTATGTATCTATACTGTATATATTTTCTTATTTTGCATAACATGAACATTAGAATTTATAATTTACAAGTCCTCATTTGCAACTAATTATATTATTAATTTCAAATATCCATGGAAAGTTGCATCATTATTTAATTATAAACAGCCTTAGTCACAGTAGATTTGACTGGAAATTCCCTTTGAAATGCAGTGAACATATATACTCTTTATGTACAGCATCCACTGTAATAGACAGATGTGTTTTAATGTGTGCTCACAAATATACTAATAATATCTAAATAAAATCTTATTAAATGACTCTCTAGAATACTTTCTGATTGGTCAATTTTGGCGTTGAGTGGTCAGCCATGCAAAATGGATTGCTCATACAGAAAACCTGTTTCTTACATAGCTGCATTCAATCACTTCAAAAAAGCATACAAAAAACAAATAATAATTGTGAAGAAAATGACAAGTTAATTATCTTGCTTATTAGCGGGGTAATTCTTATCTGCAGACAGAATGAAGTAAAAACAAGAGGAACAGAAAGAATGGAAATTCACTTTGTTGTTATTATTAGGCAAAATCCTTAATCAGAACAAATGCAAAGAATGAGGTTAATACTAAGCCGAAATAGAATAAAATAGCAAACAATGAGCTGTTATAGAACAAGAATACATAGCAAGTATGTATGACCTTGCCTTTCAGATGTATATAGGGCAGACTGGGGCTAGTTGTCACAGACAAATCTTAGAATAGCTAATAAACCTTTAATTCTACAAGCCTCACAAACGTTGGTGAATAAAGCTGTTAAATCTTCTTTGCTCTGTTCATGCTATTTGGATGCTGACATTTCAAACTATTCCGTTTGTCATATTCATGTCATATTAATTCTGTGTACTGTATGGAAAAGTAGTGCTATCTAGTCTTTATTTGAGTTTCCCAGTGCACATAGACCAGATTACTGACTACACTGATGGTTGCAGTGTTATATTAAACTTTTAAGTTGAAATAGGTAGAATTTCTTTAGAGTGTACAGTATACTGATATATTTTCCAATTCATTATTTCTAATTTATTCATCAAGTTTATTTGTATAGCTCTTTTCACGATACCAATCGTTGCAAAGCAACTTTAAAGCAAATTAAGTTTCTACAATATTTAAAGGTAGCTTATCAGTGGTAACTGTCAGTTAATGTACATATGGCAGAAATGTATGGAAAAATTCATTAAAGACATAATCAAACAGACGATGAACACTATTAACAGCAATTATTATATGATGCAATCAAACTTATAGAAAAATGTGGCAGTTCTGTATGTTGTTTCAGGGTTGGCAAAAACAGAGAAACAAATCGAGACATAATTAGCGTAGCTGCTGTTCCAACCAAGCACAATTGATTTGTTTAACCCAAGCTTAGGAATAATAATGTGCATTTGATCAGTTATAACTGCAGTAAAAGATTATGAGATTCATTATTTGAATGTTTGGCCAAAGAGGTGTGTCTTTAATCTATATTTAAACAGAGAGAGTGTTTCTGAACCCCAAACGTTATCAGGAAGTCTATTCCAGAGTTTGGGACCCAAATGCAAAAAAGCTCTACCTCCTTCAGTGGACTTTGATATCCTAGGTACTACAAAAAGTCCAGAGTTTTTATAATAATAATAATAATAGTTCATTACATTTATATAGTGCTTTTCTATGCACTCAAAGCGCTTTACATTGTCAGGGGGTATCTCCTCATCTACCACCAGTGTGCAGCATCCACCTGGTTGATGCGACGGCAGCCATAGTGTGCCCACCACACACCAGCTTATTGGTGTAGAGGAGACAGAGTTATGAAGCCAATCAGTAGATATGGGGATTGTTAGGAGGCCATGATTGACAAAGGCCAAGGGGCAATTTGGCCAGGATGCGACTTAGGGAGCGTAGGATGTAGCGTGGTAGAAGACTATTTTGGTGTACGCCGAGCTAACCACATTATTTCCTATACGCAGTATTATAATCTCCTGTAACTGATATGAACTTAATAGGAGTCAGTGCAAGACTGTAAAATTGAGGTACTAGGATTCATATACTCTTTACCTGTAGGACTCTAGCGCTGACATTTTTGTACTACCTGGTAGCTTGTTTATTGAAGAATCAGGACAACCAGCTAGCATGCATGACAATAGTCCATCTATAGTCATGAATGGCTGACTAGCGGTTCTTCATCAGAAACAGGTAACATGTTTCTAATTAAATGATGTGATATCACATATTGTAACAGATCGGCCAGGCTCCGCCACCACCCAATCACAACGATCCCTCTCACCTGAGTTCTGAGCACCTGCACCTGTCACCAATCAAGCACCTCATTACCAGCCTGCATAAAAGCAAACACCTCAGACACCCTCACTGTCCGGTCTCATTTACACGTAGAGGACTCAATGACTTTGCTACTAATTCCCTGTGAATACGTCTTGCATTACTTACCGCCTGTGTTCCTCCTAGTGTCTCCTCATCTCCAAGTGT
Source organism: Sinocyclocheilus anophthalmus (assembly GCA_018155175.1). NCBI lineage: Eukaryota > Metazoa > Chordata > Actinopteri > Cypriniformes > Cyprinidae > Sinocyclocheilus > Sinocyclocheilus anophthalmus. The sequence continues at coordinate 120,661 of JADLZN010003897.1, read as the reverse complement.
CTCCTGTATCTCCTAGTTCCCGGATCGCTGAGGTGTGTGCTTCTCCCGGATCCCTTCCAGCCTCAATCAAGCAAAAGACTCGGATTACTCCACTCTCCATATCCTCTGCACTCTCACGGACCTTTCCCTCACCCTCACTTCCTCCGGACTCAACACCAGTACTCACTGTGACCAAATAAACTGTTTTGTATAAAACTAACCTGGCGTGTCAGACCTCTTCCGTAACACATATATTGACAGGCTCTCCAAGATATTGGCAAAAAATAATAAATAAATAATAAATTGGTCGATCAGTGGTCCACATATGCAAGTTTGTGTTTGTTTGTTTTGTTTAAGTATTTCTTTTGAACTCTGTCTGTTCACATTAAAATGCATTTTGGTTTTCACATTTTTATTGAGAAGAGTTGTCACATTTATTAGCCTATATAGTTTATTGCTGTATTTGTTGGCCAAAACAACAGTTTGACATTTTTGTATGTTACCTTTTACATTTTTGCTGTTTAAAGAGTTGATTTATGTATCATTATATAATCACTAAATTGCATAACTATGTTATTTATGTTTACAGCAGCTGAAAAGCTTAATATAGGATGTTTAACAGCAGGCAGCAACCCCGTATAGTGTGGCAGCATGCCGTGCTATTGTGCTTCGTGTACTGCATCGTATTTCCTGGGCACTAATGGTGGAAAAGTTCAAAACATTTTTTGTAGTCAAAGTATGTGCCTTCAGAGAAATTGACTTTCAAAAACAAATGCTGAGAAGAAGCATTCAGCAGAGTGAAAGTGTGATAACTAGCCCTGCTTTCTCCTATATGTTTCTTAATTCATGGAGTCTATTGCTATGGCAACATATGGACGATTTTTGGTCCATTTAAAAGACAGTTTATGAGAACATGCTGATGACGTGCCATGCAGGTCCCACTCACACTAAACAGAGCGTCTCTTCGTTTTCATCTTTTCCTTTAAAACACAAACGTGCCAGCATATGATTTATTGGCGTTTTGGTGTGCCGGTTTACTCAATTAGAATCACAGAGGGCCGCATCTTTTCCTCAGTAGTGCACATGCAAAAGCAAAGCAGTCCCCAGAGCCTCTGTTTACCAACCAAGTCGGATTTACTCCTTCATACCCAGACATACGGAGGCTCACCTTCTCCCCCGAGGCATTCATTTTGTCTCACATTCTAACTCCACTCCAGCCACAATCCGCTCAAAACTTAGCAGACTTAGGGGCTTTTATGCAAATCTCTGCACCAAAAACATAGTCACAAGCCCATTCCTCATTCTCAGAAATACACACTTCAAAAAGAAGCCATTTAATTCTCTGATGACAAAATTGAGAACAGTTCCATTATTGCCCATTCCAGCTAGAGGGGACAACTTAAGGAGCTTGTCTGTAAACATAGCTGTACAAAACCGCTCTCAAGGAAAGCTTCATCGGGCAGGGAACCATTTGCATTCTTTTAAATAAACATTTTGATGGTGAAACAAACAGACCCGCCCTGCCATGTTTGATCGCCATCATTTTCACAAAGCACTGACACTAAGTACAAAAACAACTTAAGGTCATTCCTCCGTGACTATGACAGACAATTATTCAGCTGCATTTTGTATGAGGAGCTATGGGGGCGGACACGGATGATGGGTGAATGGATACTGAGATTACCGCCTCGTTTCAGCAAACTGACCAAAACAAAGCCGGATTCCTCTGTGTTTAATGGTGGCCAGCGGAAAAGCTTTTGAATCAGATCACATTGAGGATAAATGAAGCTTCTTGAAATGGAATGGGGGGAATGTGGCGTGGATTGCAAAACGGGGACCACAGGGAACGGTAAAAGGGTTCGAATGGCAGCCAGATTCATCAAGTCATTTATGCCATTCCTGAAATATGTCAAACGGCCATTAGGAATGCTGTTCTGATTACTAAAATGGAGCATTTTTTTAAAATGTATGAATTGGGGATGGTGGGTTGTGAGCATTGCATTTAAAATAAAATAAAAATTGACTTGTAACTGTCCTAATCAGCCACTTCAAAATACCAAGTATTTTCAGACTACACTAGTGTGCTAAGGCAACAAAAATGAGCATGCTTAAATTCATTATAAATAAAATTGTCTTACCCCATTAGCACAATATTTTTCTTGTTTTCAGCATAATTGTAACAAAATATATTTTTTAACCCCATTTTTCCTGATTAAGCATGAACTAAATGAAATAATTTAGTTCACACTCTTAAAAATAAATGTGCAATGATTTCATGAAGAACATTTAACATCCATGGAACCTTTCCATTCCACAAAAGGTTCTTTATAATGGAAAAAATGTCTTTAGATTATTAAAATATTAGGAGGGGGGGGTGGGGTTCTTCTAAAAAAAATTATCTGAAATGTTATTTTTGGAGCCAAAAATGGTTGTTCTATGGCATTGCTACCAAAAATAAATAAAAATACTTTTTAGAGTGCATGTTAAACAGACAATGAAGATATATTATCTATAATTTATATTATCTACACTTCTTCTCATGCTAAGTATTCTTGTTTTTATTTATTTATTTCATGTATGTATTATTTTATTTATTTACAGAATGCAACTCAATTCTGCATTAGAATGTTATTGTGTGTGTGTGTGTGTTGTGTCTGTGTCTGTGTCTGTCTGTGAGCGTGTGTGTGTGTCTCTGTGTCTGTGTGTGTGTGTGTGTTTGTGTGTGTGTTTGTTTTTGTGTGTGTTTGTGTTTGTGTGTGTGTACCTACTTAACCATATATTTGGGACAAATTTGTACCCAAAGGTGAGCTACACCTGACGAAATCTCCAAAAACCTCCCTTTGGGACGTCCTCATTTGTAAAACTGGTATAAAAATAAAGTAAGCAAAGTTTTTTTTAAATTGTAAAAATGCAGAGTTTCCTGTAAGGGGTAGGTTTAGGCGTAGGGTTGGTGTAGGGTGATAGAAAATACAGTTTGTAGAGTATAAAAACCATTACGCCTATGGAATGTCCCCATTTATATAGCTAAGTAAAACTTGTGTGTGTGTGTGTGCATGTGTGTATGTGCACATAACATTTTATAGCATGGTTTTTTTCCGTTCCAAAAGTCCTCATATGCATTCATTATCAGTACTTTTGTATATTTAAGAATCAGCGTCTTTGTACGGAATGACTGAAGCGCTGCCAAATAGGGGACGCTGCGTTTTGGTCCCAGTTGCTCGTGTGGGGCGAGGCATGAGGGAAACCACGAGCCTGTCAGTCACTTCCAACCTGTTCATTTCGGTACGTGTGCACAGGGGGGAATGTAAGAGAATCGTAAATGGGGAAGGAAGTTTGGGTGACAAAACCATGTCTCCAGAGCAGCTGGCAGACGCACAGGGCCGACGACATGTACAGGCGAGAAATTCTAGCCTCCACATGAATCAATACTGTTCGTTTTCTGCAGCTGATAGGGACATGGTGAAAAAAAAACATTCCTTTCAACACTGCACTATATTAAGTCCACGAGCACATGAGCATGCTAACTTGACAGAACAAACTGTATATTATGCTTAAGATCAGGTTTTTTTTTATTTGTTTTATTTTTTTTTTTTTAAATTATTTTTTTTAGTATCTTTATAGCATTATTGTCTAAAGCCAAATATTGTAGGTGGCTAAAATAAGGTGATTGTAGCACAAATGTTTGTCTGTTTGTGTAGAAAATGAGACCTACATTATTAACATACTGACAGCATAAAAATTGTATAATCTGACACAAACAACTTTAGAGATGAACAAATTATTATGGATCCTTTCAATATATCAGATTTATTGAACCCATTTACCTAATGTGATACTTATAATATATGTATCCTTAAACAAAAAAACACAAATCTATATTTGAACTAATGATTGTCTCTTTTATCTGCATATGTTTGTAATATTGTTGAGTTTAGTGTTTTGACTCAGAGATAGTATTTTTAAAGACATGTTTGCTTCTAAAGCTGTTTTAAATGCTGTCAGTGCATCCATGTTGAACATTTCAGAGTATATTTAAGCATGCAAAAAATGTGTAAATGCTATGCTATGTAAATGCACTCTCAGAAATAAAGATACTAAGGCTGTTCACTTTTTTGTGACCTTTGTACCTAAAGGGTCCGTATTGGTACCTTAAATGTACATATTAGTACCTAAAGTGGTACCCCCAGTGACAGTTTTTATTTTTTTATATGAGATTTTCTCAAATAACACATTTTTTAAAATGTTTAATGATTACTATATATGGAAACATTGAACATTTAGGCAGTCTTTTGAATATATTGGCATTGTTCTGGAGGTTTAAAAGAGCCACTATATTTATGTTCAAGGCTAGAAGAATTGAGATGCTAATGAATTCAGTGTTTAATGTGAGCAACATCTGTTTGAAGCTCTGGTTTATTTAGTAGTACACATCGATGGCTCATGTGAAAGATTTTAAATGTCATTGGAAGCGTCCCTCTGAGCATTACATGAGACTGTTCTTTAAAAGCCTAAAGAAACGTAAAAGAGGCTAAAGTGATTTCAAGAATAAGACAAGCAGTCCCAGAAGACCCAGTTTAAGTAGGGCTCCTTTGGTATAGAGCACTCATATGCGATTTTGGTCCTAAATTTGTGACCATTGTTCAAAATCTTGCTGTATTGAGCTCACTGTCTGTGACTAAGAGCCTTCGGAAAGCAGTGGCTTATTTAATGCGTTCCTGAGGGAGTATGCATCACATATCAGATTTTAAATCAGATGGAAGTTATTCTTTAAGGAGGAAACCCTGACACATAGGATAGCAACCTATAAAGATCTCAGAACTGCAAAACAGACATTTCTTTATTTGTAAGTTCTCATGAAAGCTTATCAACCACATCTTATACAAAGCGTGGGAGGAAAACTAGCTTGTGAAAAATCTGATAGCAAAGCCTTAAGCCATTTCAGAGGTCACATGCATGTCACCGCTATCCCTTTAGTGCTGTGCGTGTACATCTTATGAACCTGTCACTCACCCCTTTGGCCCTAATGATAGAGAAAAGCAAAGCCTTAAGCTTCTGGTAATATCTCGAAAGGTCATTCTACAGCTGATAATGCATTCATCAGCACTAAAGAAAATTAACTATATAATTTCACGTCCGTAGTTCTAATGTGGAGATGAATTTGTGCCACAGACCGTGGGAGAGCAATATGCCATTAGTTTTGGTTGGTGAGAGTACTTTCATTGTGTCTAATGCATACCTGAGTCTAATAATTGTAAAAGTTTAATCTTACTGAAAGGGTTTAGAGGTTTTAAACCAATGTGTACTTCATGGCATGTGACTTTACTGTTGCAGTGCCATGTTTTGCAGGCAGTTGGACATGAAAAGCTGTGCAGTTTAGAAAATCTTTGTATTCCTTTTGGTGGTTATGTAATCACATGTCTGTTCTTAGTTCATTAGCTGAAAAATCATATTAATCTTATGAAATTGACATTGTGAAGGAAAAAAAAAAAAAAAAATCTCAAATGAACACATCTTACTGTTTTGACATTAATAGCTCCGTTTTCCTCAACAACAAAAAAATGCAACCAGAATTTCTGCTGGAAACTTTAGTTACAGTAAGGGTCAATTTCGTAAGTAGTCATTAGGCTTTTCCAAACCTCACAGCATTCACAGCTGCTAGAATTATGAATAATGCTTCTTGCAGCGCATTATTAATCTCACTCTCTCTTTGAAGTATTCCACTAAACTAATCCACAGATTTTCTAATAAAATTCACCTAATGAGTTTAGATTGAATTTAAACAATATGTTGCAATCAGGTGTTCGTGGTAATTTAGATGATTTCGTTGATTTACAATTCAAATAGTATGTGTATATATATATATATATATATTATATAGAATTATATATATAAAAAAGTATATTAAATAGAAACCCATATACGCTACAATATACGTTTTTTTTTTTCTTTCTGATTTTTGGTCAAATAAATCATCCTGATTAACAGAAACACTTTAAAAATCTAAAAAACATAAAAATCGTACGATCCAACTTTTGAACAGAGTGCACACACACACACACACACATACATACATACATACTTGATATTAAATAAATAAATAAACAAACAACAAACCCAAATCATAAAATACATAAATAATACCTACATAAATAATACTGAAGAAATAAAAAAATCATGAAAGTAAAAAAAAATTAAGCATCACAACAATTTTTAAATGTGATACTAAAGGCTGCTAAACTCAACTTTGCCATCACATGAATAAACTATTGTAAAATAGAAAAAGATTATTTGGTAACACTTTAGAATAGGGAACACATATTCAGTATTAACTAAGAGTTTCCTCTGAAACCATGAAAATAAAAATAAAAACTTAATTTGCTACTAATTAATAAGTAGTAAGGTAGTTGTTTAAGTTTTTTTGTTTTTTTGTTTTTTTTTTTTAAAAAAATGGGGTAAGAAAACAAATTTTTACAGGCAAATATGTAGAATAAGGCAATAATATGTGCTTTATAAGTACTAATAAACAGCCAATATGCTAATATGCATGCTAATAAGCAACTGGTTAATAGTGAGAACTGGTCCTTAAAATATAGTGTTTACTCATCTTATTTAAAAGTTGGAGATACTATATACATTATTACTGTTTTTACTGTATTTTGTTCAAATAATTGCAGCCTTCGTGAGCATGAGATTTCTTTAAAAACCAATAAAACAATCTTACAGACCCCAAACTTTTGAATGGTAGTGTATATATACTGTGTATGTCCCCTTATGAATGTTCATCTCAGAGCATTCATCTGACTCACTAAAGTTTCACAGGACTATGTCAAAAATATTCAGAATATTTTTGGGATTTTGGTTTATTGAATGAGACCTGGTATGTTTATAACATTCAAAAGATACTGAATTTTTGCAACTTTCGGGGGGGGGGGTCTCAGTTTCAGTAGGTCTCAGTGGCTTCATAATTAATGATACTAAGTGTACTTTTACAATCTTAATAAAGTAGACAACTGAATGGAAATAATGTCAGTCACTTTAGATGACAATCAACATTTTGCAAACAAGGTGCTCCTGCAAAGAATCACTGGAAAGGTGTTAATGAATTCAGGATGGGGTAATAACCGAGATGAAGGCCAGAAGCGCTGGTGGAGGTCAGTCCACGTGTTCTAGATCAGTCATTATTGTTGGACATAATGAACAGCAGGTTCTCGTGACATATTTATATATGCAGATTTGTATTCACATTTGAAGAGAGGAAAGTATAATCCATAATGAGATCAATGTAAGCAAAAGACAAGCCAAATCAAGTAATTTTTTATTTTTTTTTATGATTCACTTCATTAATAATATTAGTTAAAGTAAACTGTAAGATGCAAAAAAATATAAATTAGCTGTTAGCTATTATTTCTTGACAGTGTGAGATACTTTTACGCTAACGCTAAAAAAAAAATGTAAAGGGGTAATTAAATTAATATTTAAAAATGTATTTTCATTTGATCTGTAAAATCATTTGTTCACTTACAGTAGTCACTTTGTGTAACCGTTGCAACTGAAAGTTATGGAGCCATAAGCTACACCCCATGCCTCTGAATGCGTGTATTGTATTACCTGACATATCTGCTGTTCTCTCTCTCTCTCTCCTTATTTACAAATTCCCAAAAGCCACAAAAACAAAACATTCACAAACTCTCACCGCACCATATAAAAAGGCTACTTTCTTCCTCCTCAGTGAAAATGTGCATATCTTGCAGGTATTGGCTGTCAGTTTCTGGATTCCTAATGTGCAAAGTACGTTAAAATTTAAAGCAGGCGAATAGAAAATAGATTTGAGACTAGTACTTACATGGTAATTCAACTGGTGCAGGCTTGATGAATCAATAGTGTAGCAGTAACATCTTTGACGATGCTCTCATCTATAATGCATACTCATGCATGTGTAATGAATCAACAAATAATTTGTATTATATTAGAGGTCTTGTTGCTCCTTAGTATCGTGCAACAGTTACAATGCATTAAGATGTCTTATAGGCAGCGTGAATTATCGGATTGTTGCATTAATATATATATAGCCCATTGTGTTGCTAGAATATATCACACTTTAAAATGGCAGTGGCACTGTTTAAAGAGCTACAAAATCAAATAAAGTAGCAGAAAACTCAAGGGATATTAGCCAGTACTAAAAGGGTTGACCCCATAAAGAGTTGTAGCCTAATTATGATTTCATAAAATGTTTATTCAGTGGAGGAATAGGGACAAGATTAAATTGAATTGTTGGATAAGATGATGACAGTGTTGTATTGAAGCTCATAGTTGAGTTGGGGTTTCATCCTATTTCTAGGTTAATTACATAGAGCCTTCACTTCAATTGTCAGAGGAGGAGCATCGCTTAACCTAAATTACACCAAAACCCTGAAGAGAAATTGTCTCAAAACTTTTTATTTAGAGGCCCTGAGGTTATGTATTGAAGCTAAACCCCCAGTCCTCATCCGTCCTACTTTGCAGCTTCACATCTAATTTCCTTCCCACCCGCCTAAAATGCGCCGCCATCTCAATCCCAGCAAACTCATGATCGCTTACCTTACTTCACGCATACCTCACACCCTCAGAGGGCTTAGTCTGGGAGCAGAGATGTGTCCCTGCAATCATCACGATGGACGGTTTAGATATATGGTCACTGTCCTATCAAAGTATTCCCCTGCACACTCAAACAATGATGGTTATTGCACACAGGCATTCAGGTTTGGAAATGCAACATAAAGCGGGGTGAATGTTGAACATCAAGCTCAGACCTGTGACTGGGCCCGCTTACAATGGACTCCAAATAATAAGACACAAAAATACCTACATCTGGTGCTGGCCTCTATGTTATGTCTCACTTATATGCAATGTTTGAAAGCTTATAATATTTCCACGCGATTATGGTTTTTTCTGCAGAGAGACTGTGTATTTTGTTTACGGTGCGGCTGGTCGCCTCTTCAGCTCATCTGTCCCTAAACACAATGAAAACGCTCCCATTATAATTTGCACTACCTACAGATGACAGGGCTGCACGGGTCCTAGGTTCAGTTGAGTGAGAATCCCTGCCCGTTCGCCACTGCTCTTTCATTTCACCTGCTTTTGTTGTTATCAAGGATCAAGCCGGTCTGATCTCGCTCTTACTGTGGAGGTTTGTCATTAAAGCTGATTGTTTCAACACATAAAAAATGTATTAAATTATTCAAGTCAGTCATCCTTTTCTCTATGCAAAGACGGTGGTCCTTAAGTAGTTTTTTGAACGATATTGTAAGCGAATTTTTTGGCATCACTTGGTGCACATTCTGCTATTAAGTCAAGCATGTGTACCATTGTGTAAACTGATTATTAATATGCATGCTTTTATTGGTGTTTTATGCTGCAAAATCATTATGTTCAAGCATGTTTCTCTCTCCTGTAATTTAGTCAAGGACCACTTGAAAAGTTCCTTCCTCCATTTACTTGTGATTATCAGTGGGAGTTAAATGCAGTGGTCTGATCCCTTTAAATTCATGAGTTCCCTCCGAAAAAGAAAAGCATGCTGCTTACAATTGGGCAATTGGTCCGAAAGAAAAGAAAGACAGATGGCATAAAAAAGACTAAAAATACTTCAATTGGCTTTTTTATAAGCAAAAAAAGCACATTGAAACTATGCATATTTGCTTGGATCTTTTTGGTCTGTGTTTTTTGGATTTTTTTTTTAATTCCAAAAGAGAGGCTTTTTGTTTACTATGAATGTCATTGTTTTTCAACTATCTCTGCTATCAAATGCCTTTCCTTTGATGTTTTTTCTACACATGGATTCTCAAGACAAACTGTTTGTTGTTTTAAGTTGATCCTCGCTCTCGTTCTCTTCGACTTTTGCACTGTTCTTGGTGTCGTTGTCACCTTCTCTTTTTCCTCTGCCTCTCTCTCTCTCTATCTCTCTTTTGTCTCTAATTTCTTTTCCTCTTCTGCATTCTCTCTCTCGCTCGCGTTTTTTGCTGTCTATTGCTCTTCATGGGCTCGGGGGGTCCTTTTTGAGTTCTGTGTGGTTGTGTGCTGGTGGGGGAGCTGGTTGTAAGGCGTGGTGGTTGGGTGGACGTGACTCGTACTAGGGGGTGTGGGGGAACAAGGGGATACGGAGGTGAGCATGGCACACAAGCGTGTCGGGTGGTGTGATCGCCGGCTCATTGGCGGGTCTACGGAAAGCATGTGGGCAGTACTTGTGGTGGGATGGAGAGCAGCAGGACGACAGTGCGCAGGGAGTATGCGGGCGGGATGCAAATGGAGTGGCAGAGGTGACAACGTGTCGTCTGCTTGCATGTGCAAGTGAGGGCAATACGACTGGAATCGGGCGTGTGGTGGTTTGGGTCCAGGCGTGGTCGGATGGAGGAACGATACTGCACGATCAGAGGAGACAGGGATTGTTTGTGGTGGGGTGGTGTTGGTGTGCTGGATCAAGACACAGTTGGTGGAGAAGTGCGTGGGCGAGGTGTAACAGGATTGCCGTGGTCTTTCATTGAGATTCACATTTGGGTACGACGGGGACAGCACGAAAGTGATTGGCGGGGGGTGTGCAGGTGCCCTGGGGTGAGTTTCGCTAGTTGGCGCCCTCTACTGTGTTGGTGAGACATTGTGAGAAATACGCAGTGAAAAAGAAACATGGGGCTACTTGTTTAAGGGCCGATTACGGGCACCAGACAAGTTTTAGTCCAATGATATGTGCAGGATGTAACAGTTAGGCTCTCCCTGCATGGAGTGTTATTTCGTGCAATGTGGAGAGGGTAAACATATATAAAAATCTGAAGCAATCAGGAGTGTCAAGAGCTGTGGATTGTGTTCTCCGTGATGACTTACAGTCAGGACACCTAAGCTGGTATACTTTGTTTGGTCAAAGCGAGCATGTAACCCGTGTCGAATGGAGGCGGGCGTAAAAGGGACGAACAAGTGGGACATCGCCAATGGGGGGGTGTTTTTTACTTCTTTTAAAATGTCCCACTGCTACCAGTACACCGTGGGATGCCGTTGGCATAACTCTGCCCTTGGTATGGCGTATATAATTGGGTTTCATGTGTAAATTAAGTTGGAGCCTCTTATTAGTTGGATCTTCCACATGTATCCTCTACCGTTCAAGCCTCTCAGGAGTCATTAAAACGGCCAGGTATAACACAAGCGTAGCTGTCACGGATGTGTGTGGAGGAGGCGGGCTTGCGTGATGCATGGATGCATCTCTTGCTGTCATCGAGGTATCTGGTGCCTGGGCCTCGGCTCTCCGTCATGTAGTTGTTTCCTCAGGTGACAGTGGCAGTAGACATCACACAACACTGTGTGCAGAAATACTTATTGTATTCCCACAAACTGAACACGACCGGTTCAGCCCGTGGGACCACAGACGTGCCACAGACGGGCTATTCATGCCAGGCAATTCACCGAGCACCAGCATTCAACTGAATCGCTTCGTCTCATCTAACTGAGAAACCCCATGGCCTGTGCAATTGACTCTTCCATGAGCCGTACAACAGCTCGGCAAGACTCAGAGCTGACAATAATAGAGAGCTTTGTGAAGCTAGTGTGCATCAAACTCTGAAATCTTTTATTTCAGACTATCTCCTTATAGTTGGATGCATACCCCTAACGCTCACCCCTGATGGTAGCAGTCATTGACATTTTGAGAGACAGGCAGGATTACCCTCGCTCCCGTTCTGCCTTTCTCCTCTTTTGTAGGAAGAAAAGCGTTTCATACCTACTGGACAAAAAGACAGTATCCAGTTCAGATGGCTTAAATCCTTAAATATTTCATTAGATTCCAAAAGGCCTTCATAATTCATGGTCCTGACCGTATTACTGCCCACTTTTGTTTACGTTTTGCCATTTTCCGCCACGGTGGAACAACAAGCCAGCGATCATCATGCCTAAAGGGCCCTTTCGTTTGAATGCCGGCTTATTCTGCTGGGTTGAGCCAAGGTCTTGAATGTTGTATGTTTTGAAGGCGAAGGTCAAGATATGGAGCTCCTTTCAACCTCAGACACCTCCATGTCTTTGTTCATCATGTTCGGTAGATGATGTCGGCTAGCTAGTGTAGGATAAAGGGTCAGCCTATATGTGCAGGCATGTCTTGGTGTATAGGAAATAATGGACTTCAATTATAGTTGATGATAATTCAATCATCCTGTTAGACATAGAAAAAAAAACTGTGGGCAAAACTGTTGTATGCAAGGTTAATAGACTAATGAGCTCTAATAACGAATACAAGGATAGTGTGCTAAACATCTTTTGAATACAACCCTGTTTATTCGACCTGCATCCATCAGTATGCTAACGGAGAAATAACGTTGATTGTCTGAATAATACGTATCCTCTGCATAGCATGACAGGATTTTTAAGAGGCTAATGAATGCCTGGAGGATGGGGGGAACAGTAACAAGTCATTCTTTAAAGGCAGGTTGGATAATACAGAGGCATGGTCATGTTTTATAGGAAAGAAAGATCAATCCTCTCTGAAAGAACTTGAATGTTAATATACTGAGGCGCACCTTGCAATTTACCTCCCTGGTCTTCAGCATCATTCTCTGCCAAGCTGTGCTAGACACGCACATACCGGTATGATTACAGGGTGTATCTATTCCGTCCATGAGTGTTCGTCAACTTGTGACCGTATAGTAATTGAGGTCATGGATCCGGTAGCTGGGGGGTCAAATGATCATGGACTAATCTAATGGATGATGGAGGAAACCCCCATTTGATTATATCTGCGAAACAAAAAAAAAACAGCCCTGTGCAATACTCTAGACTTTTCATTTGCAGGATCTCATATTATACACAGTACCTTTTTATCACATGAAAGAAACTGCGTAATCACGAAAGTCTATTATATTTTTGCTATTTCGCTCACCAAGAGGTGTATCATAAGCACTCTTATGTAGTTGTCTTGATTACATGTGTTGGTTCGTCTGATTTGCCCCGGGAAGTCCGGCTAGGGGGCCTATGATGTGTTTCAAGGAGGAACCACCGTTCCCGTCATACTGATTGATAATGTGTAAACTTGATTATTAATGTTCCCGCTAAATTATGAGGCAATAACATATATTACCTGTTGCCATATACTAATGTGCGTTACGCTTACCTATGTGTTATATTCTTGTATTATGGACTGTGTAGACCTGTAACTTAAAAAAAATGAATATTAGCAATTTTTGTTTATATATAATTTTATATATAGCATTATACTGTGATAGAATTATATATAGCTAGTTAACAAGGCAATTTTACTGTAAAATACTTTTAAAATTATGGTTTTAAAAGTAAAAAGTATAAATTACCATGAACCATCACGGTTTGGTTTTATTCAGTAACTTATAGTATTTATGTATGTATGTATGCATGTATGTAGGTATGTATGTATGTATGTGCACGTGTGTATGCTTATCTCTATAGCTTCATTTGTGTAAAGCGCCCACTTTGTGAACTTTCATCACAGCCATTATCATCGTTAACATATTTTAGTAGATAAAATGAGTTGGTATCCCGTCAATTCACTCTTTTAATGACATACAGGTTATGAACTCTATAGTCCGGTTAGTTAGTCACCAAAATGCCTCTCATTATGCCTATAATTTAATCAGTATATCAGCTTTCCGTTTTTCCTGTAAATTAGAAGATTGTGTTTTTATTTGTTTGTGGATTTGTTATTTTAATTTTATTGCATTACTTTTTATTTTTTATTTTTGTGGTAAACAATGTAAAACCATGACATGTGAAAATAACAAAGGGACACCCGAAGCAGTTAGCAAATTTTAACGCCGGGGTTTGTACTTTGAAAATTAATATATCACGCTCAAATCCCTGAACCGCAACAAGTTAACCAGTTTGCAGTTTTTAATTTCCTCTGAGCACAAAGCAAACACTTCACACCATTAAACATTGTAACTCTGTCCTTTATGTGGCCCTGAAAATTCAGACACAGGTATCCAGTGTCACACATCATTAGATTATCATGCTTGAGATAGTTGAGAACAGCTATCTAAAAATGCTTGGCGTACAGTTCTCCTGAAAGACAATATGGATAGAGACAGAGACACAACAAGGACAACAGCAACGACTCAGATACTATAAAATCATCATAATTTGCGCTTCCTTTACATGCAATGCATTTAAGAGTTTATTCACATATGCTTACATATGTTACCCTCACCGCCACATTTACAGCAGGAAATAAAACAATGTCCAAAATTAGATGGACAGCATGACATTTAAACTGCTCTCTGCATTTGGTGGATTCTCTAGCCCTATCAGAAATGCATAACTGGTTTCTCTAAAAGTTCATTTTGAGGGTGGCAAAATAGCCCTCTGAATAATTCATGAGGTATTTTGTGCCTTTCATATTGCTTTAAGGCTCTCAGATTTGCATTTCTTTAAAATGCCTAGGAGAAGTCCTTCAGTGAGAAGAATTATGAATCTTAAAAATATCAAGGGATCAACCCTTTTAGGTATAGCTCTCGGATAGCTACATTACTTGATGAGGGAGAGAAGCTCCCTGGACACTCCAAATTCCTCCAAAGATGTAAGTTTCCCGGAGTAGATTGTGCAACTTAGCACAATCTGATTGGGGAGACATTTTCCTGAGGCGTTTCGAAGGAAGCCATTGTAAATGTTTCCCTAAAATAATGCCTGGTAATGGGATGTTAAACACTATGATCAAATACACATTAGCCTTAGAAAGAGTTCAAGAGTTCAAGAAATAGCTTAACTGTAAACATGTAATTGTACACAAGTATTGAATATGTTTTTTTTTTTTTTTTATTAAATGCCAACTTTACAAGCTTAAGGGCACGTCACACTTGATTGAAAGTGTGACCATTTAAAAGCATGCTGAGGTGAAGCATCAGGACGTGATTGATGTTACGAAGGTTATAGCTTTTGGTAAGAAAAGCTAGCTTGATGGGACCAGTCAAAGACTGTGATTTGTTACATTGCAGCAGTGTAAAAATTAATGGGAAGATCAATGTGTACATGTTGTGTGAGTGACCTTTATTGAATGTGGGGCTGTGCAAGATTTTCAGCCGTCCCTGGCAATAGAAAGTGTTAGATTGTGCTGACGAACCATTGCGCATTTCAGACAGGTAAATTGACCAGTGTGCTCACTCAGATTTTTGGATGTCTTGTTTGAATTGTATTAGTGGGGCCGGGCCGTGTTGTGCACATTTTGTTTATACATCTGAAACTTTGTGGTTAATCCTTAGGATTCCCGTAGGCCATACTTTGTATTAATATTGCATAGACACATTAACAAACAAACAAAAATGTGAAGATCTATGCTGAAATTTATGACAGTCTATTCCTGATGTTTCAGTCATTAGATTTTTAATTTTTGTGTGTTTAATGTATTTTTTATGTACAGTAAATGAAGCCTGTTGTTTATTGTTTATCTATATATGTTTGCACAGTTGTGTATTTGGTTGATTGGTGATGAATGATATTCATCATTTATGGCTGTTGTGATGTTAGAGACTAATTATAGTCAATGTTTTGGATAAAGTAAACGTGTTAATTGATTGTAATAATGATAACAAAATATTGTGTAAATAGTGCGTGGAGATGCTAAATGAATTCACACACTGAAGAAGGCCTGACTGCCTAAATATTGTTGTGTTCCTTCATGTGAATAAAGTATAAAAAAAAAAGTTTTTTTCATAATTCTGAGCACAAATCTATGGAAGCCCGTTTCCGCCACTAAATAAAAAAAATATAATTCTGTAAGTCATAATAATGAGAAACTTTCTAAAAATTATGACTTAGTATCTCATAATAATGAGAAACTTTCTCAAAAAAATGACTTATTTTCTCGAAATAATGACTTATTTTCTCATAATAATGACTTAGTTTCTTGTAATAATGAGAAACTTTCTCGAAATAATGACTTAGTATCTTGTAATAATGAGAAACTTTCTCATAATAATGACTTGACCTAATCCAAAAAAAAAAAAAGACTTACTCGGCGCCTGCGGAACGCAAGAGTGACAGCACGCTAGCACCATCTGTTGGTCAAAGCCATGCAGGAACACCGCTAACATTGCTTTGTTCTGTAATCTAAAGTGTATAATGCTATAGTCTGTCATTAAATAACGATTTCAGATCAATTATCTGTATGTAGTCTTTTGTGTACTAGTTACTCTGCCAGATAGTTATGGCTTCAGACATTCCAGACCAATATTTCAGTTAAGAAATCCAGGCATTTTATGAAGAAATGAAAGCCATTACACATATAAACTTAATTTATAGATGTGATTCTCGATGACATTTCCTTAGTTTTGTACTTAGCTTCCCTCGCTGTGTGGATTCATACATCACATGCAATGTTAGCGGTGTTCTTGCATGGCTTTGACCAACAGATGGCGCTATCGTGCTGTCACTCTTGCGTTCCGCAGTCGGCGAGTTTTCTTTTTTTCTTCTTGGATTAGTAAGTCCATTATTATGAGACCGGCTATTTCATTATTATGTCAAACCTACGATCATTATTAGAGAACCTAAGTCATACATAAATAGAACTCGTCAGTAATATGATAAACTACCTCATCAATCATGAGAAACTACGCATCATTATTTTCTCACTGAAAACTAAGTCATAATAAGAGACAACTACCAGTCATTATTGACATAGGAGAAACTAAGTCTAATAAGATAACTAAGCTCATTATTTCGAGAAACTAAAGTCATCAGACTGAGAAACTAAGTCATTATTAGAGAAACTAAGTCTATAATGAGACACTAAGTCATTATTGAGCAACTAACTGTCATAATAATAATGAGAACTAAGTCATATATGGAACTAAGTCTTTTTACCGAGAAACTAGCTGCATAATAATGAGAAAACTAAGTATTATGTCGAGACACTAAGTCCCATAATAATGAGAAACTAAGTCATACTAATGAGAAACTAAGTCATAATATGAGAAACTAAGTCATTATTTCGAGACAGTTTCTCATTATTACGAGAAACTAAATCATTATTACGAGAAACTAAGTCATAATAATGAGAAACTAAGTCCTTATACCATAATGAGAAACTAAGTCTTTATTATGAGAAACTAAGTCTTTATTATGAGAAAGTAAGTCATTATTATGATAAACTAAGTCATAATAATGAGAAACTAAATCATAATAATGAGAAACTAAGTCATAATAACGAGAAACTAAGTCATAATAATGAGAAAATAAGTCATTATTACGAGAAACTAGGTTATTATTATGAGAAACTAAGTCATAATTATGAGAAACTAAGTCACAATAATGAGAAACTAAGTCATAATAATTAGAAACTAAGTCATAATAATGAGAAAATAAGTCATAATAATGAGAAACTAATGAGAAACTAAGTCATTATTTCGAGAAACTAAGTCATAATAATGAGAAACTAAGTCATTATTTTGAGAAACTAAGTCATAATAATGAGAACCTATAAGTCATAATAATGAGAACCTAAGTCATTATTTCGAGAAACTAAGTCATAATAATGAGAAACTAGTCATTATTATGAGAAAATAAGTCATTAATATGAGAAACTAAGTCATAATAATGAGACACTAAGTCATAATAATGAGAAACTAAATCAATTTTACGAGAAAGTAAGTCATTATTATGAGAAAATAAGTCATAATAATGAGAAACTAAGTAATAATAATGAGAAACTAAGTAATAATAATGAGAAACTAAGTAATAATAATGAGAAACTAAGTCATAATCATGAGAAACTAAGTCATAATAATGAGAAACTAAGTCATAATAATAAACTAAGTCATAATAATGAGAAACTAAGTCAAATGATAAAGTAAGTCATTATTATGAGAAACTAAGTCATTATCATAATAATGAGAAACTAAGTCATTATTAAGAGAAACTAAGTCATAACAATGAGAAACTAAGTCATAATAATGAGACACTAAGTCATAATAATGAGAAACTAAATCATTATAATGAGAAACTAAGTCATAATAATGAGAAATAAGTCATATAACTGAGAAACTCAGATCATTATTTCGCGAACTATCACTAATATGAGAAACTAATCATTATTATGAGAAAGTTTCTCAATATAACAAGAAACTAAATCATTATTACGAGAAAATTTCTCAATATAACGAGAAACAAAGTCATTATTACGAGAAACTAAGTCATAATAATGAGAAACTAAGGCATAATAATGAGAAACTAAGTCATAAAAATGAGAAACTAAGTCATAATAATGAGAAACCAAGTCCTAATAATGAGAAACTTAAGTCATAATAATGAGAAACTAAGTCGTTATTATGAGAAACTATGTCATTATTATGAGAAACTATGTCATTATTATGAGAAAATAAGTCATTATTATAAGAAACTAAGTCATTATTACGAGAAACTAAGTCATAATAATGAGAAAATAAGTCATTATTATGAGAAAGTAAGTAATTATTATGAGAAACTAAGTCATTATTATGAGACACTAAGTCATTATTATGAGAAACTAAGTCATTATTTCAAGAAACTAAGTCATAATAATGAGAAACTATGTCATTATTATGAGAAACTATGTCATTATTATGAGAAAGTTTCTCATTATTACGAGAAACTAGTCATTATTATGAGAAAATAAGTCAAATAAGTCATTATTATGAGAAAATAAATCATTATTATGAGAAAATAAGTCATTAATATGAGAAACTAAGTCATAATAATGAGAAACAGTCATAATAATGAGAAACTAAGTCATAATAATGAGGAATAATAATTAGAAACTAAGTCATAATAATGAGAAAGTCATTATTTCGAGAATCTAAGTCATAATAATGAGAAACTAAGTCATACTAATGAGAAACTAATTCATTATTTCGAGAAACTAAGTCATAATACTGAGAAACTAAGTCATAATAATGAGAAACTAATTGATAATGAGAAACTAAGTCATTATTATGAGAAACTAAGTCATAATAATGAGAAACTATGTCATAATAATGAGAAACTATGTCATAATAATGAGAAACTATGTCATAATAATGAGAAACTAAGTCATGATAATGAGAAACTAAGTCATAATAACTAAGTCATAATAATGAGAAACTAGTCATAATAATGAGAAACTAAGTCATAATACATAATAATGAGAAACTAAGTCATAATAATGAGAAAAAATGATAAGCGCCAAAAATCTAAGTCATAATAATGAGAAACTAAGTCATACTAATGAGAAACTAGACAAGTCTCATGCTTTCGAGAACTAAGTCTCATAATGAGAAACTAAGTCATTATGAGAAACTAAGTCATTAATATGAGAAAATAAGTCATTAATATGAGAAAATAAGTCATTAATATGAGAAAATAAGTCATTAATATGAGAAAATAAGTCATTAATATGAGAAACTAGTCAATATGAGTAAACCTGAAGTCCATTATTATGTGAACTAAGTCTTATAAATGAAAAACTAACGTCATACTAATGAGAAACTAGTCTCATAATGAGAAACTAATTGATAATGAAAACAAGTCATTATTATGAGAAAATAAGTCTTTATTTCGAGAAACTAAGTCATAATAATGAGAACCTAAATCATAATAATGAGAACCTAAGTCATAATAATGAGAAACTAAGTCATAACAATGAGAAACTAAGTCCTATCTTATGAAACTAAGGCAGAATAACGGAAACTAAGTCATTATTATGAGAAATTTTCTCATTATTATGAGAAACTAAGTCATATTATGATAAACTAAGTCATAATAATGAGAAACTAATGCAATGATAAACTAGTCTTATTATGAGCACTAAGTCTAATATGAGAAACTACTTGATACTGCGCCAACCCTCAGCCCGAACCCAATAAAAACCCCCCAAAAACGCAAACACCAACCTCTAAACCAACACAAAAAAAACAAATCAGAAAAACCCAAAAACCCACCCCCCCCACTTTCCCTTCCCACCATGAACCCCGTCAAAAAACCCGCAACTACCCCCTCATAAACCCCAAACCTATACCATTCCATGAAAAGAGAACAAGTCATTATTATTGAGACAAACTAAGTCTAATATGGAAACTACCCTGTCATATATTATCTGAGAAACTAAGTCATAATAATGAGAAACTGAGCCATAATAATGAGAACCTAAGTCATAAAAATGAGAACCTAAGTCATAATAATGCAGAAACTCTTGAAAGGAGAAACTAAGTCATTATTTATGAGAAACTACAGAAGTCATTAATAATGGGAGAAACTCGTGTAATGAGAAACTAAGTCATTCTACTAGAAACCTAAGTCTAATAGGAGAAACTAAGTCTTATTTTTCGAGAACTAAGTTCTATAATAATGAGCTATCCGTAACAGTCATAATTAATGAGAAAAAAAGCAGTTATGAGATACTAAGTCATAATTATGAAATTAAGTCTAAATTATGAGATACTAAGTCATAATAATGAGAAACTAATTGATAATGAGAAACTAAGTCATTATTATAAGAAACTAATTCATTATTATGAGAAAATAAGTCATTAATATGAGAAACTAAGTCATTATTATGAGAACCTAAGTCATAAATAATGCGAGCAGACTAAGTCCGAAATAATTAAGAAATAAAGTCATGAATACATTGAGAAACTAAAGTCATTATTTCGAGCAACTAAGTCATAATAATGAGAAACTAAGTCATAATAATGAGAAACTATGTCATAATAATGAGAAACTAAGTCATGATTTCGAGAAACTAAGTCATAATCTGAGACAACTAATCCGTCATAATAATGACGAAAACTACGTCAATATACAATGAGAAACTAAGTCATATAAATCCTATTTTACCATGAGAAACGAATCATTACAATAGATTCGAGAAACTAAGTCATAATAATGAGAAACTAAGTCATAATAATGATAAACTAAGTCATAATAATGATAAACTAAGTCATTATTATGAGAAACTGAGTCATAATAATGAGAAACTAAGTCAAAATAATGAGAAACTAAGTCATAATAATTAGAAACTAAGTCATAATAATGAGAAACTAAATCATAATAATGAAGAAAACGTCTACTTATAACTTACATCCATTAATAAAACCTAACAATCTAAATAAATAAATAAAACTACCAATAACTAAAGTAAGTCGTCATAAATAATGAGAAACTAACGTCTCTATTTCCAGAAACTAAGTCATAATCCCTAATGAGAAACCTAAGCTCATCAATCAATGATAAACCACTAATTGATATGACGAAACTAAAGTCAGTATTATGAGAATAACCTTTTCTTCCTCAATCGCCTCAATCATAAAAAATAGATTAGAGACACCACCTTAAGTCAAATACCCATAGAAAACATTAACCACCTCACGTCCTAATAATGAGAAAACACAGTCAAATAAAATGAGACACCTCTAGATCTCCAAACGTCGTATCCGCACTCACCATCATTCTATATCTTCGAGAAAAACTAGTCAGAACAATATGAAGAATAAAACTTATAAGTCACAATAGCTGAGAAACTACTAAAAGTTCTCAATATGATAAACTAAGTCATTATTCTCGTGAAACCTCTAATTCATAATACTGAGACCTAATCTAATAATGAGAAACTAAGGTCAATAATTAATTAGAAAACTAAATTATAAATCGAGAAACTAAAGGGTAAGCCCAGTCGCTCCAAAAAATCGATCTAACTGAGAAACAACGTCATCTAATTACTGCAGAACACTATAAGATCAATAGATTTCGAGAACTAAAAAACCGCCTCCATATCCAATGAGAAACTTACCATACAGCCTCAACTCAAAGTAACTCCTTTCCCAATAATAATGAGCATACAAATCCAAAACTAATCATTATTAATGCGACACTCACCTCCTTCTTATGAGAAAACTACGTCAAAAACATACAATCCCATAAACAAAATGAGAAACCATAATTTGATATGAGAACCAAGCTCATTATTCATGGAGAAACTATAAGTCATAATACTGAGAACCCTAAGTAGCATAACCAAATCAAAAACTCAACAATAATGAGACACTAAGTCGACTAATATAAAAACTAAAGGTTCATAATAATGAGAAACTATGTCATAATAATGAGAAACTATGTCATAATAATGAGAAACTATGTCATAATAATGAGAAACTATGTCATAATAATGAGAAACTAAGTCATGATTTCGAGAAACTAAGTCATAATAATGAGAAACTAAGTCATAATAATGAGAACCTTAGTCCATCCATAATGAAAACTAAGTCAATTATTATGGATAAAACTACGTCCTAAATACATGAAAACTAATTAGATAATGAGAAACTAAGTCATTATTATGAGAAACAAAGTCATTAATACGAGAAACTAAGTCACTATTACGAGAAAAGAAGTCATTATTACGAGAAAATAAGTCAATATTACGAGAAACTAAGTCATTATTAAGAGAAACTAAGTCATAATAATGAGAAACTAAGTCATAATATGAGAAACTAAGTCATTATTACGAAAAACTAAGTAATTATTATGAGACTCTAAGTCATTATTAAGAGAAACTAAGTCATTATTTCGAAACTAAGTAATAATAATGCGAAACTAAGTCAGAATAGAGAAACTTTTCTCATATAATGAATAAACCTAACCAAAAAAAAAAAAAAAAAAAAACAAAAAAAGACTAACTCGCACCGCCTCGAACTCAAAGTGCCACAGCACGCTCGCGCATATCGCCATCTGTTGGTCCAAGCATGCGTAACAACCGTCTAACCTCATGTGAATGTATGAAAAGGACAGCTAATAAACTAATACATCATCGAAAAACATCTATAATTAAGTTTATATGTGTAAATGCCTGCTTTTTCATTTCTTCAGAAAATAGCGCCTGTTTCGTAACTGAAACGCTCTAGGATGTTTTTCCCACCCCCCCCTAAGCAATAACTATCTGGCAGAGTAACAGTACCACAAGACTACATACAGATAATGACTCTAATCGTATTTAATGACAACTATCCATCATGATACACTTAGAATTACAGCACAAAGCACG
Source organism: Sinocyclocheilus anophthalmus (assembly GCA_018155175.1). Lineage (NCBI taxonomy): Eukaryota > Metazoa > Chordata > Actinopteri > Cypriniformes > Cyprinidae > Sinocyclocheilus > Sinocyclocheilus anophthalmus. The sequence continues at coordinate 97,662 of JADLZN010003897.1, read as the reverse complement.
TACGGTGTCCGGTCATGGCTTTGACCAATAGATGTCGCTAGCGTGCTGTCACTCTTGCTTTCCGCAGGCGGCGAGGAAGTCTTTTTTTTATGTTTGTATTAGGTCCAAGATCCATTTATTACGAGAAAGTTTCTCGTTATTACGAGAAACTAAGTCATTATT